>JADMNL010000033.1:156967500-157560000 GCA_016271365.2 Neoceratodus forsteri
ATCCCCACCACTCATTCACACTCCCACCCTCTATCCCCACGATTACTTATCTGTTTTGGTCTTCACTCCCTCGATGGCTGGACTGTGAAGACTCTGTTGTGTTGACCCTTCTTATACGGGTCATTCGGACTATCTTATGTTCATCATAGGTTAGTTTTACTAGGTTAGTTTACGTTGCACCTTCCTCCTCTGTAAAAAAGGTACTGAGGTGGTTGGAGGGTCAATGCCGAGGTAGCCTGTACGGCATGAGCCGGGCTCACGGTGCTGCTTCCTCGCGGCCCTATCTAGGTGCTGGCCCTCCTGAAGATTTTTGGCTCCCACTCAGTTCTAGCACCTATGGGGTAGTCCCATCAGTGTGAATGAGTGGTGGAGATTTTGTCCAAGAAGAAAAATTATGATAGGTATGTAATTTTCATTTTTTGCATTACAGACAGATTTGATCTCCTCAGTTCAGGGAATAAAGGGCTCAGTCTTGGCCAGATGTACTTTAACCAGATAGCTATGTGCCACTATTAGTCAAGCTCACTCTTCCTGGGCTGTGTCTGTTCCAGACAAGATTAGAGCTCACTTCATGAGTACCATGACTGTTTCTTATGCTGAGTGCACCTCTGCATCTCTGGAGGGAGTTTGTAGGATATCTGAATCGGCCTTCATCCTCACATATTCAAGGCATTACTGCTTTGGTGTGCTCAGCTCCACTAGTACAATACTGTGTTCGGCAGACAGGTGCTGAGCACGGTTCGACAGCACAGACCATCCCAGTTAGCGACTGCTTATTAGGACCCATGCTATCTGACTGCCAATAGGAGCCAAACACAAAAGGAAATCACATTTCCTTACTGGTAATTCCAGTTGTGTGTAGGCTATATCCATAGGCAGTCAGGTACTCTGAAATCTTCATCAAGGCTATCTCCTCCATAGAACCATACCTTTGAAACTGTGATCGGTTGGTGCTAGAACCACTTGGAAACTTTTGCTTGTTGGGGGCTGTCCATGATGATGTAGGTGAACACCAGCTATATAACGTGGGTGGCTCCATCTCTCCTCCATTCTTTCTTCAGCCATCAACCACTCATCAGACCATACTGAGAAACAGCACCATCATATACTCAACTTTTCTTTCACTTTATATTGTTTATGTTGTTTTTCAACATTATATGCTGCCATTGTATGCACCTTTACTCTGGTTCTCTTCCTGCAGTCTCAAGATCTACAAAGACAATGTTCATTCCATCTGAGTGTGTTATTTGGGCCTGACTAACAATGGTAAGGTCTGCAACATCTGACAGGGACTCAACTAGGCGACTAAGAGATGCATTAAGAAAGTTCTGGAATCTTGCCTTGCTAGGATGGATGCCTGTTGTAAGACTCAGAGCTCTGCTTCAGCTTCTTACAGGTCAACAGGTCCGAATGCTGACAGGTTTCCTCATTGGTCGGCAATGGTCTTGATACAGAGGTCATCAAAATCAAGGGACAAAATGGTGAAATCTTCATTGCTGGACTAGCGCCATTCCAGATACAAAGAGGAGGTGCACAGTTCCCTGGTTTGCCTCCGATCCCTGCTTTGAATGAGATCACCAGACAGTAGGTCTCCATTGAAGGCTGCGGCTACATCCTCCACTTCTATAGCCCCACCCCCAGCCAGCCGTCCTAGTGATGCCAAGGCCTGGGTCTGGCTCTGGCTGTCCCACTTTCAGTGGTGTGCAGCCTCAGTTGATGGGCACTGTCCCATTGACAGCAGTCACTCCAACCCCCATACAGGGCATTGTTGACTTGCAAGTCTTGTTTGCTGCAATGTCTAAACTATTTCTATGCTTGCTACCTACTTTACTGGCAGTGATCACACCATTGTCATCAACAGTACCCAGTCCCCAACACCATCAACGTCTGCCGATATTACAGTGGACATGACTGTTTCCACTCCTTCTCAGCTGACTACAGCATCAACTGTGCCTGTGATGCCTCTTATCACTATTACAGATGATGAAGAAGAGTATAATTCAGAGCCTCCTTAATATGAAGGAGGATTTAGATGTAACCCTGACGCTGTTATACCAAGGGCTACTACCCCTTCCTGTTTCCCTGGCTGCAGGTTGAGGGGCTTGGGCTCGGAAATTCAGGGTACTATGGTGTGCCTACCAACAGTAGAATTATAATTTAAACAACAAGAAGTCTTGCTGTATTCTGACATATCCAGTGATCACCAACCTTTGAACTGCCCCGGAGAACAAAGAGTTAACTTTCCATGCAGGGCATGGAACGCTGAGCTCGAGCTCGGTTGAAGCCTCTGTCTGCTATTGTTTAAACTCCAACCGTCAGATTCTTTACTCCGCCTCACTGAACAGTCGCTCCGGAGATTTCTCCTTCGCTCGGTTCAAAAAAGTCGATTAAAGTGTTGTTTTTTCGCTCAGTTTCAACTGAATTTCTGCTTCTAAACCTGTCGGTTTAAGTCTCTGTCTGTGGTACCGTGAGTACTAGATAGGTTTTTCTATATTAGTTTCTGTGTGGAACTTGTAAACACTGGATCGGTTCGGTTTGAACTGATCAGGTTTGTGTAAAAAAACTTCTGTCTTTATTAGAGTGTGGTAACCGGTCCATATCGGTTCTAAAAAAAACAAATTTCATTACGTTTTTTTCCAAGACCCGTAACACGGTCAGGAACCGATACGGGTGTCTTGCCTGGCAGATTGCCGAAAAAAGGGTAAGTCTTGGTTAGGATTGACCAGGTCTGAGAAACCCAAGGAAAAAAACGGGCCCACTGGGTTTCAATACTGTAGTGTGTGTGGGGAAGCCTTTGCTAAGGCCTGTGTTTATTGTCTGGGGTTTGACCACCTCAATTCAGATTGCCAAATTTGTAAAAGTTTTCCCAAAGCTACCCTGGACAAGAGAGTAGGTAGACTGAGGGAAAGGGAGGCCGAGAAGTCCGCTGACCCGGATGGCCAGCCCGGTTCGGTTCCAACCGAACCAGAAGGAGTGTTCTCTGACCAGGGTGAAACTTCTTCGGGCAAAAGGAGAACCGATTCTGAGGAGTCGGTTCTGGTTAAAAGAAAGAAAAGGGATAAATCATCTGGTTCGGATCCACAAGTTCTTTCTCTGACCGTTGATGAGATAGCCAAAGCGATAAGGATAGTTCAGTGCTAACCCGGTTCCCGCTGAACCGGCACCATCTGTCAGGGGCTCGCTCGGTCGGTTCCCCGTTTCGATTATACTTTAGAAGAATTTTATGAACCGAGGAGGAGGAGGGAGAGTATGAAGATAATGATGATGATGGTGATTATGAAAGTCTGGATGTGCCTATTGACCGGACATCTCCCCAGACAGACCTTCAGGTGTTTCTCCTCCTAGGCTTTCTGAGTCCCTTCCCACTTTATGTTTCTACAAGAAACTGAACCTCCAGCTTCCTATGGAAGAAGCAGTAGAGGATCAGGAGGAGCCTGATTTTGTTGAGATGATGGACATCCCAGAGTCCAGGAGATCGTCTATTCCCTCCATAAGTCTTTTGGAAACAGACATTTAAAATTTAAAACTCCTAATTCCATACCTCCTGTGGACAGAAGAATGGACAAGAGGTATACTCTTTCAGGCTCAGACACGGAGTTCCTTTCCCAGCAATGCAGCCATGTTGGGGTAGTGCAGGCTGCTGCCTGTGATAAGGCAAATATTCCCTTGGCTTCACACCCCAGATAAGGACTCCAGGAGGATTGATGCCATGGCAAAGAAACAGTACATGGCAGCATCTTTGGGACTCAGGCAGGCTAACTATATGGCCTACACAGCTAGATACCAGAAGTCCAGGTGGGACACTGTGATGGCTCTAGCTAAACAGGCCCCTGACCAGCTTGCCAAGGAGCTGGAGCGGGTGGCTGCGGATGGGATTGAGGCATCCAAGGTACAATTTCATGCTGCTGTGGACTCCAATGATGTTTTGTCTAGAGTCATGGCTACGTCTGTGGCCCTTCGGAGGATGGCTTGGCTCAGATGTACTAGCCTATCACAGGATACCCAGGCTAAGGCCATGGATTTTCCTGTCATTGGTAATTCTCTGTTTGGGGAGCAGACAGAGAACTACATGAAGAAGATGGACGAGTACAGGACCACCTACAGGAGTGCTCAGGCCAAAGAAAGGCAAGCCACTCCTCAGAGGCAGCATTCCAGGGGCAGGGACAGGCCCTTTCAAAGGCCTTTTTACCAAGCCCAGGCCTCCTCTTCTGCTTTTGCTCAGAGGGGGTTCTTTAGAGGGAGAGGCAGATGGGGTATGAGCAGGCCTGCTTCACCCCTCAGCCTAAATCCCCTTCCAAGCAGACACCCTGATGGGTCTGCCCGGGCCGATTCTCCAATACCGGTAGGGGGCAGGCTGGCTTACTTTGTCCAGGACTGGAAGTCTTTAACATCAAACAAGTGGGTCCTGGAAGTAGTAAGCCTGGGGCTGGTTCTCAGCTTCAAAAAATTTCCCAAGATGAGAACCAGATCCTTTTCACCTGTAAATCCATCAGAGGCCCTTGCCCTAGAGGCAGAGGTTTCTTCCTTCTTGGCTCTCAGAGCCATAGAAATGGTTCCTACCCTACACAGGGGCAAAGGATTGTATTCCAGGTACTTCAGGTACTTTCTAACCTCCAAAATGACAGGAGAATGGCAGCCCATCCTGGATCTGAGACATCTAAACAAGCACCTTTTAAAGCCAAAATTCAAAATGGCGACTCTGGGAATAATTCTGCCCTCTCTAAGGCTAGGGGACTGGCTAGCCTCCCTGGACCTCAAAGATGCCTATTTTCACATTCCAATCAGGTGCTCCCACAGAAAGTACCTCAAGTTCGAGTTGCCCTCTGGTCACTATCAATTCAGAGCAATGTCCTTTGGTCTAACATTAGCCCCAAGGGTGTTCACAAAGTGCCTGGCAGTAGTGGTTGCTTTCCTAAGGAGAAAAAAGATCTCCATCTTTCCATACCTGGATGACTGGCTCATAGTGGGTCAGTCTCCAGACCAAGTCAAGTCACATCTTCAAATAACTCAGCAACTGCTCACTTCCTTAGGATTCCTCCTAAACCTTCCAAAGTCAGTTCTGGAGCCAGTACAGCTCCTCACCTTTATAGGGCGGAGCTGGATACAATAAGAGCAAAGACCTTCCTTCCCCTGGACAGGGCAAGGACACTAATAGAACTGGCCTCTTCTTTCACCCTTCAGGTGTCTTGACCAGCAAGGCACTTCTTGCAGCTCCTGGGCCACATGGCAGCCTCTACAGCACTGGTCCAGGGGGCAAGATTTCAGATGAGGGACATTCAGTTCCATTTGAGAGCCTTCTGGTCCCAGAGAAAGGATTCCCTTACCAAACTAGTCCCAGTGACTCGAGCCCTGATCCAGGCTTTGCAATGTTGGTAGGATCAGGACAATTTAAGGCAGGGAGTTCCTTTTGTCACTCAGTCTCATTCACTAATCCTCACCACAGATGCCTCCCTCTTGGGCTGGGGAGCCCACTTGGGGGATCTTACCACCCAAGGGCTGTGGTCACCTCAAGAATCTCTGCTTCACATCAGTCTTTTGGAACTGAGAGCAGTGTTTCTGGCACTGCAAGCTTTTTCCAAGTCTGTTCAGAACAAAGTAGTCCAGATCAGAACAGACAATACCACAACAATGTGGTACATCAACGAGCAAGGGACACTCGGTCTACGGCCTTGTGCACAGAAGCAATGAAGTTGTGGTCTGTGGCCTATTCCCTGCAAACTTCTCTGCCAGCAGTTCACCTCCCAGGGAAGGACAATGTCCTAGCAGATGCTCTCAGCAGGATATCTCAGGGCCACCACGAATGGTCCCTAGATCCCCTGATTTCGAAAGTGATTTTTCCAAATGGGGCATTCCACAGATAGATCTTTTTGCAGCCCCAGACAATCACCAACTTCGTCTCTTTTGCTGCAGACCCCCAGTCTTGGGCTCAGTCCCCCTGGATGCTCTGGTTCTCAATTGGGAAGGGAAGTTCCTGTATGCTTCCCCCCTTCCCTCTCCTGTTCAAGGTGCTAGTCAAGATCAGGTCTCAACCGTGCAAAGTGATTCTGATCACTCCAGACTGGGCCAGACAGCCCTGGTACCCTCTGTTGCTGTCCTTAGCAGTACACCTTCCCCTGTCTCTTCCCAGGAATTACAACCTGTTGACATCCTCTCAGGGAAAGATTTGGTATCTGAATCTCAAATCTCTCAATCTCAAGGCCTGGCTCTTGAAGAGTTAGAGTTTGCTGATCTGCACCTCTTTCAAGGTGTTCTGGACATTCTTAGGGCTTCTTGAAAGCCTTCCACCAGAAAGACTTACATCTCCAAATGGAAAAGGTTCTCTATTTGGTGCTCTGGTAAACATATTTCTCCAGAATCTGCTGGGTTGCCTACAGTCATGGACTATATGGTTCATCTCAAAGGCTTGGGACTCAGACCAGCTACACTCAAAGTACATTTAGCAGCTGTTTCTGCTTTTTTGTCAGTAGGCAAGCCTTCTTCTCTATCAGCCCTTCCTGTATTTTGCAAATTGTTCAAGGGATTGTTGCACACCAATCCTCCCTTCAGGGACCCTGCTCCTGCTTGGGACCTTAATGTTTGCATTGCTCAGCTTATGAACCCCCCTTTGAGCCTTTGTCCTCTGCAGAGCTTAAGTACTTGACTTGGAAAACTGTGTTTTTGGTAGCCATTACCTCTGCCAGGCGATCAGTGAATTGCAAGCCCTGTCACTGGAGCCTGATTTCATCTCTTTCCATAGAGATAAAGTGGTCCTAAGAACTAACAGGAAGTTTTGCCTAAGGTGGTTTCAGATTTCCACCTTAATCAGTCTATGTCTCCTCCTGTTTTCTTCACTGACCATTCCTCCTCTGGAGAGAGGAGGTTGCACAGCCTGGATGTAAAAAGGGCCCTTAGCTACTACATAGAGCGCACCAAGGGTCACAGGTTTGAGTCCCTCCAGTTGTTCCTCACTTATGGAGAGGTTGGTAAGGGCAAACCTGCCACTAAAAGATCTATTGCCAGGTGGATTGTCTCTTGTATACAATTCTGCTAAAAAATTGGTAGAATCCCACCCTCAGGCCTGAGGGCTCACTCTACTAGAGGTACAGCTGCTTCCCTGGCTGCTGCCAAGGATATTCCTATCTTAGAAATCTGTCAAGCAGCCACCTGGAAAACAGTCCATACATTCACCAAGCATTACTCTTTGGATATCCAGGCTAGGAGTGATGCTCGATTTGGCACAGCAGTGCTTCAGAGCCTATTCCCAAAGTAGGTTCTGTCCCTCCTCCTTGGAGGTACTGCTTGGTAGTCTGCATATGTCAGTATACAGCAAGACTTCATGTTGTTTGAAGAAAAAATTACTCACCTTAGTAATGCTGTTTCTTCTAATGGAGTCTTGCTGTATTCTGACCTCTCCCCGCCTCCCCTCTCAGAACCTGGTTTTTGGGATGTGGGTGGGCAGGAGCAGTGTTGGCACCTAGAGGTGCCCCTTTTTTCTCACCCTCCTTTATTTTGGGTGTGTGTTGTGTTTTGTTTTTTGGGTTTCCTGACTTGAGTCTTTGCTTTGAAACCAAAAACTCTTTTATCAAATTTAGTTGCCAGTTGGCTAGTGTGAGTTTACAGTTTCCACACAGAACGCCCAGTGAATTTAGCTCGTAAAGATCTGACGGTTGGAGTTTAAACAACAGCAGACAGAGGCTTCAACCGAGCTCGAGCTCAGCGTTCAATGCCCTGCATGGAAAGTTAACTCTTTGTTCTCCGGGGCAGTTCAAAGGTTGGTGATCACTGCATATGTCACAATACAGCAAGACTCCATTAGAAGAAACAACATTACTAAGGTGAGTAATTTTTTCTTATAGTGCCTCCATCCAAAGTAATGCTTAAATGGGTTGTAAACAGAATTGGTACAGCCCTTTGGGAAGCTATGAGCACCCACAATCCCGCCTAGTGACCTTATACGCTTAGCTACCCAATTGCAACACTTTACACTTGACATACAGGTTAATACCAGCATTAATGATATTTTTATTTTGTTTTATTACAACTAGGATTACAAGTACTTTTGAGCCAGGCTCTTTTACAAAGGTTCCGCATCAGAGAACAAATACAAGTTACAGAAATAGGAACAAAACAATAAATAGGGACTTCTGGTGACGTCATTGGCATCATGGAAGCCTAGACAGAGAGCTCCCTAGCCCTGAGCCTGTAAATCGATTCCCACACAGCTACACTCTGTCTAATATTGATAAAAATGGATAAATCAAACCGTGGGAATGCATCTGGAAGGAGATCCGGGTCCAAAAACCCTAAAGAAAAGCAGGATTGCCTGAGATTGAGCCCAGCAAACACAGCCATGAGCAGGAGGGAGTCTCTGCTAAGCGAGATTGGTGGCGACACAGAATATGAAATGGAGAGTCTCTCTAGATCGAGATTTGAGACACTCCTTGCAGAAATCAAGCAATTTCGAGGTGAAACAAAGTTAGAATTCAATAAACTGCACATGGATCTAACTAAATTGGAGTCCCGAGTTACGGGAGTGGAAGATCGAGTGTCGACAGCGGAGGACGACCTACGGCAGATTTCCAGGGCTATAGAATACCTTGTACAGCAAAATGAAAGTCTATCAGCCAAATGCTTGGACTTAGAAGCGCGCTCCCGAAGAAATAACATTAGGATATATGGCCTCCCAGAATCAGCCGAAGTTGGGGAGATGAGTGATTTTATTGAAGACCTGCTGAGGCACGTTGTGGACTTACCGCATCTTTACATTTAAAGTGGAGAGCACACAGAGCGCTCATGCCTAAGCCAACCTCCCCACAGCCAGGCCTCGCTCAATTATTGTAAAATTCCAAGCTTCAAAGATAAGGAAAAGATATTGAGAGCAGCGTGGAAGCAGGGTCAAGTGTTATACAATGGAGCTAGACCTATTTTCGATCAAGATTACCCCCAGATGATTCAGCAGCAGCGACAGGCATATGCGCCCATCCTCAGAAAGCTGAAAGAAAACAAGATTAAATTCCAGACACCATATCCCTCGTGGCTACGGGTGAACTGGGACACGGGAACTGAGCTCTACCACATGGCTGAGGAGGCCCTCCAGGCCCTCAGAGATCGAGGGCATGATATTATTTTGGCTCCCCGACGTAGAATCCCACAGCAGGTGATCCAGAACCCCTGGCAGAGGAGCAGCACACGAAGGAATAACAGAGAGGGTAAGGAACTGGCAGACTCAACATTACAGGACATCAAAAAAACACTATTCCGTCTAACACACTCTCAGGGAATGGAAGACCCACCATGGAATAGCCTCTCAGACACCTGAAGGAACATTCACCATTGTGAGTTCTTTTTTCTCATGATGTGCGGGACTCTCGATTAGTTTCCCCCTCTCTACGAAGTCTTTGACTTACTAGAGACTTTCTCGTTAATGACTCTGTTCCTAATAGCATTTACAATTTTGTTATTCTAATATATAAGAAGCTTTGTCTCTGAAATCCATGGAATAGCGGGAGGCGGGAGGGGGGAACTCCAGAGCTCTGCTGCTGAGGAATGGCGCTGCACGGTAAGGGAGGAGTGTGCCATGCCTTCCCTTATTTTGGAGAGGAGGTTCTGGTGGTATGTTTGAACTGGGACTAGTCACGTAGGGAAACAAAATAGAATACTGTGCAGAGTCACGGAGGGACATCCGCTTGTTACATGGGAAGAGGTCAAGGGATGGAACTTCGATCATGCGGACATGGGGGGGAGGGGGGTGGTTACTACTTGCAGTAGCCCCGTTGTGAATACTAGAACCGCTGTAACTGCCCAGTCGAAGAAGTTAACATGGGTATAAGATTTATAAGTTTGAGATACTAATAAGTTGCCCCTACTCAGATGGAAGTTAATAGTTATAGAAACAGCACAAATCTTCAAGTAAAATGGCGTAAGCATCTCCAGGGATCCAAGGAGGACTTTTTCTTTTTTAAGGTTCCCCCCCTTGGAGAGGGTACAAGGGGAGGCGAATACGCAAGGGGTTATTATATCTTGATGGGATGCAATTAGTGGGGTATGGGGAAAAGTACTTGTGGGGGAGAGGTTAAGAGAAAATGCTGAATGGGACATTCCATTGCAAAGGATTTGGGAAAATAAATGACAGGCATTTGGGGAGGGAGGGAGAAAAGGGGGAAAAGAGGGGTCGAATTGTCCTGACCTTATGATTTGCAGGAGCTGTCATGAGTATTAGGGACGGGAGTCGGGGCTTCACCTTGACGATGGGGGAGGGAGGGCCCTGTCTGCCCCCCCTCCGATATGTTACTGGGCTCTAGTCAAGATCTTAGGCCCATAATTGACCCTAGAGGTCGAAGAGCATCGCCTGGAGGAGTCCAGTTCATGATGGTGGGCTCTGCCAGGGCTCCTTACCAGACGTGCTATTTTTCCAGGCATAATCTTGTCCTCTTATAACAACATAAAGGATAGATTCTCGGGACTCCCTGCGAGAAATGCAGAGGCACTTCAGGGAATGAGCCCTGAGATTCAGAGCCTCATCATAGGATAACAGGGCTCCCAGATAAAGAGGAATCTCTAGTTCATATTAGCGCAGTTTAAATATGGACTTGGGGGGAAGGGACAAAGGCTAAATTGAGAGAGTTTAAAATAATGCGAGGTTGGTGCAAAAGGGGAAGACACCATTTTTTCTCGATTCTAATGATGCTGGTGATGTTATGCCATTACATCTGGCCAGGACTCAATGGATATAGAGTCCAGGAGGAACGGGCTGTATACACAGCTCCTTTCCCTCCATCCCGAGTATTGCTCACTCGAGTTTACAGGGAGCAGAACACCCTGCTCTCCTACCTTGGGGGTCACACTGTAAATAGTGTTTATTGGGAGGTTCAGGTTGTCCAGTTGGAGGCAGCTCCCAGGTTGTATGAAGTTGTATATTCTCATTTTGTTGTTGTGAGGTTACACAGTTTTCTATTGCACATACAGATACATAGGCAAATTGTTTATATATATCAAAAGGAGTTTTATAACTGGTTGCACCTTTCGGGGCTGTGGAAGACGGGTTATCGGGCGGGTAATAATAGAATGGAAAGAGAAATGTTTAAAAACTCACTGGAGCAGAGAAAAACATCCCTAGTATATGGGAGAAACAACACACTAACATACATAAATGAGAGATGGTAAAAGGATTAAAATCAGCTCACATAACGTCAATGGTCTCAATAATCCTGTGAATCCTGTTATAGAGTTATGTCCACCCTGAAAAGAGAAAACCCCTCCTTTATTTTGTTACAAGAAACACACCTTAATAGATCTGAGCATCAAAAACTAGGGAAATTTGGTTATGGTATGATAGTAGCGGCATCCTTTGGAAAGGGGAGGAGAAGGGGGGCGGCAGTACTGGTAGCTAAAGAGACTCAATTCCAGAAAACCAATAGTTACGCAGACCCAGAGGGCCGTTTGGCCATCGTAGTGAGAACCCTAGAGGGGGTTCCTATCACCTTGGCTTCCATATACGCCCCACTGGGTACTACGAAGGAGGCTATGAGGTCCTTATTTCACAGAATTCTGGAATATCAGGTTGGAATACTAGTGGTGGGAGGAGACCTGAACCAGATCTGGGATCAGAAAGATACTTCGAGAAGTCAGGCTTTTAGACAGACCCCAGCTGGGAAACTAATTAGGAGACATTTAAAGGGAGCATTCTGGATAGATGCATGGAGGTGTCAGAATGCTAACAAAAGAGAATATACCCACTACTCACACCCACATGGCTCGTACGCTAGGATAGATTATATCTTAATTTCAGGAGAACATCAAGAGCAGGTCCTAGATTGTAGACATATTCCATCGGTCCTATCAGATCATGTCCAAGTGTGTCTGACCCTGAGCTGGACAACTAAAAGGGGATTATCTCTCTGGAAATTCAATAATTATTTTTAAACCTGAAAGAATTTATGAAATGGCAAAGAATAGACTTTCCCAAATCCAAACGGATAACGTAATCTGAGGAAACCCTGATACGGTGTTATGGGACACTATTAAGGCGGTGTTCGGGGGGAATGTATTAAATTTGCTGCGCAATACAAGCAACAGCAGAATAAGCATATGGAACAACTGCAAGGGCAGTTGCAGAGGTTGATGGAGCAAGATGCAGTGGGGAAGGCCTCGAAGCAATCCGAAATCCAGAGGGTCAAACAGCAGATCCAAAAAATTATTGATATAAAAACAGAGCAGGCTTTGCAGCGCCTAAGGCAGAGGTACTATGAGTCCGGCCCCCGAGCATCTCGTTTGCTTGCACATAGACTTAGACGCCAGACAGCAGAGAACACAATTACACAGATTAGGGACCCCAGGAAGGGAGGCCTACTAAAAACCTCGGAAAAAATCCTGTCGAGCTTTAGGGACTATTATACACAACTGTATAGTTCGGAGCATTCACCAGAAAGAGATCAGATTAAATCTTATTTAAGCTGTTTAAAATTGCCTGAGCTACCACAAGAGCTTAGAGACACCCTTGATTTACCTATTTCTTCATCAGAATTGGTATGTGCAATCAAACGGTTGAAAACTAGGAAGTCTTCTGGACTGGATGGTTACACCCCTGAGTTTTTTAAATTCTTCCGTAAGGAGTTAAATGCCCCACTCTTAAGGGCCTGCAAATTAGCGCAGTCGGGGGAGGAATTTTCGGATTCCTGGAACTATGCAGTCATATCGAGCATCCCCAAACCAGGAAAGGATATCACCCAATGTGGGTCATATCGTCCTTTATCAGTATCGAATATTGATTATAAACTTTATTCCTCGATAATAGCGAAGAGGCTGGAGGGGATCCTTCCCAAATTAATTAATCATGATCAAACAGGGTTTATCCCAGGCAGGCAAACGCAAGATAATATTAAAAGAACACTACATATAATTCACCATGCCGCTCGGTCGGGGGCCTCTTGCATGATTCTGAGTCTGGATGTGGAGAAGGCCTTCGATCGAGTGGCATGGAAATTCTTGGGGTTGACTTTGGATAGATTTGGCTTCTCAGAGGCGTTCGTTAAGACCATAAACAGGATATACTCTAACCCAAAGGCCTATGTAAAAATAAATGGCAGGGTTTCATGCCCTATATCTCTGCAACGTGGCACAAGACAGGGGTGCCCTCTCTCTCCTCTCCTCTTCGCCCTTTACCTTGAGCCACTGGCTCAGGCCTTGAGACAGAAGGTGGAGATACGGGGTTGGGAGATGGGGGGGAGACGCATAAACTTGCACTTTATGCGGTTGACCTTCTGGTTTACCTCCAAGACCCGGAACAGTCCCTGGAGGGGTTATGGGATGTCTTGATAGAATTCAGCCAGTTAGCCGGATATAAGTTGAATATCTCCAAGACAGAAGCGTTAAAAATACACTATGAACCATCAGATAAAATTAAGCAAAAGTTCCCTTTCAGGTGGCATCTACCTCACATTAAATATCTGGGGGTACAAATGGGACCTCATATAGACAAACTATTTTCACTCAACTTTGTTCCAATACTAGCAAAGATTAAGCTGGAATTGGAACTATGGTCAGCTATCCCTATCACACTGACCCAGAGAGTGGAAGCCATAAAAATGATAATTCTTCCAAAATTTTTATACTTAGCCCAGACAATTCCTACCAGAGTCCCAGATTCATACTTTAATACATTGAACAGACTGGTCACCCGATTCCTGTGGGGCCCACATAAACCCAGGATCCGACTCTCAGTCCTGCAAATACCGAAAAAAGGTGGGGGGCTTTCTCTAACCAACTTTAAACTATATTACACCGCAGCTCAGTTGCAGACAGTTATGTATTGGTTAGATAATTCATATTTTTCAAAATGGAAAAAATTAGAACTTTTAAATGGGGACCTTCCTAATCTGAATACCGTGCTTCTCGAACAGAAGGGAAGGGAAGGTCTTACTTGGGTCAATGGGAGAAACCCTCACAGTGCTAACCCTAGAAGTTTGGCACAGTATCCTGAGAGACAAGAGAGCCGGAAACTGGAAATTTCTATTGTGGTCTATCCCGCACCTGGCCAACTTCTCCCCAGGGGTTTGGGATGGGGGGTTCAGGGGTTGGGAGGCGAGAGGTTTGCACCTGGTCTGGCACTTCCTAGATGGGGGAGGAGTTGTTTCCTTTGAGACACTTGTAGACAGATACAATATTTCTTGGCAAGATAGATTTAGATACTTTCAAGTTAGGAATTTTATAAAAGAGCTTACCTCGGAGTTTGACTGGGGAACAACTTCACCTCCTCAAATCGCCTCCGCTTTTAAAACTGCGTTAGAAGGGACACCCATTAAAGCACATATTATTTCCAAAGTATATAGAGACTTATTGGACTGGAAAGGGGACTACACGGAATCCATAAAGAGAGCCTGGGAAAAGGATCTGGGCAGCTGTATTCCAGAGGAAGTATGGCTCTATGCCCAAACCAAATCACATTGGGGGCTATCTGCTGTAGGTTGGCAGGAATTCTCCTGGAAAATCTTTACCAGATACTTCTATTCCCCAAAAAGGATGAGTCAGATGCTAATTAAGGATCATGTAGAGTGTTGGCGGAATTGTGGCCAAAAGCAGGCATCATATTTACACATGTTATGGACTTGCCCAGTGCTTGCCACTTTTTTATCGGAGCTGCAACAGGCCTTAAGGAAAATAGTTATCTCAGACCTGACACTATCTCCCATGTGTTATATATTTCTAGAGATCCCGCAGGGATTTAAAGACCCATTGTCAGTGAAGTTTTTGAGAATAGCTTTCCTGGCTGCCCAGAAGGTGACAACTAAGAATTGGAAATCTCATACTCCTATCTCCTTAAATCAATGTCAAGATACTATGATAAACATATATAGGATGGAAGCATTATCAGCCACTCTGAATAAAAGAGTCCCACAATTTGAAATCTTGTGGAGACGCTGGGTCCTATATATGGCAGGGGAGAAACCTGACTTTATTCCTTAGGTTGAGAAACATCCAGAGGGAATAGATGGGCCCACATAGCATCTTTTGATGCACTTGAGCACTCTATTAGATAGGGACTATGATCCCCCCCAGCTTATGTCCAACTTCTAGTTCTCATAATAGAATCCTAAATTGAGGAGTTAGTAGATGAAGTCGGGATCCCCCCTGTGTATGGGAAACTGGCCGATCCATATGATTAATTTAATACTTTTATTTGCATAGGTGCTCCAGTTTTACCAGTTGTATACATTGAACTTGCCTATGAACTCCCTCCTGTAACTATGTATGTCAGAAGGATGGATGTACTTTGTATGTGTCTGTATTTATAAAATCAATAAAATAAAGAAAGTTTAAAAAAAAAACAATAAATAGGTCGGCATATTAGGTTACAATGGTAGATCAATATAATAGCTAGAAAAAGTAGAATGTATACATGGGAACACAGAGTAACAGAGGGATAAGTAGGAGGGAAGGTGGAAGATGAAGATAAACGTGAGGAGTGAAGTTGGAGAGGGCAGGAATTGCAGCCAAAAGCCATGGTCATCAACTGGGAGCAGACTGAAACTAGTCAACAAAAAGGGAAAGATCACTGAGGGCTCAGAAGAGGTGGGGGTGAAGGGGGGAGAGTCAGGAGTGGTGAAAAGAAAGAAGAAATAAAAAAGTAACATAGAGGAAAAGGAGGGGGTGGAGATGTGGTAGGTGATAGTTGGAGGGAACAAAAACAAGAGGGCTGAGGAGATTATAGGTAGCATTCACAGGAGCCAGAGTTAGTAAGGTGGAGGCGGAGTTTATGTTTGAATGAACCAAGGGTGGTAGTGGATGAGATGTCAGGATTGAGTGCATTTAACCAGCTAGGCACTCTGAAGGCAAAGGATCTTTGGCCCTGAGAGGTGCGACGGCGGGGAACCTGAAGGAGCTGGTATTCAGAGCCCCTGGTGTTAGGTGGCTTTAGTCGAGAACTAAGCAGTGTTTGGACTCCTGGTGGAGCGAGGCCCATGGTTACTTTCTTTGTCATAATGCAGGTTTGGTATTTTATGCAATTTGAAAGTTGAAGCCAGCCAGATTGGGCATACAGGTCACATGTACGAGTGAGACGATGAGCACCAGAGATAAGCCTGCAGGCCTTGTTAAGTGATGTTGAAATTTGTCTCAGGGCAGTGGCAGAGGCAGAGCCATAGATTATAAAACCATCAATCAATAATGGAGACCACCCGAGCTTTTGGATGGCAATCTTCAGTGCTTCTGCAGTAAGGTGTTGTTTATGTCGGTAAAGTAGGCCTAGGTGCATATTTGCTGATTTGGCAACATTGTCTATGTGTTCCCCATAGGAGAGATTTGAGTCCAGGGATAATCCTAGGTATCTGAACGATTGCACTTGCTCAAGGGTGTTGCCATTGCTGGTAGAGATAGCTAGGGGGTGAGATATATGCTTGTTTTGAGAGCTGTTAAAGAGCATTACTTTGTTTTTTTTTTATGATTGAGGACAAGCTTATGATAAATAAACCAATTTTCCACTGCGGCAAAGCCTTGCTGAAGATTGGTCTGTAGGAGCACAGGGTCCTTGTGGAAGGAGAAGATAACAGCATCATCAGCATAGAGGATAATCTGTTCAGTGCAAGATTTCGGGAGTGTGTAAAGAAAAAGGCTGAAAAGTAATGGACCCAGGATGGATCCCTGAGGGACTCCAGATCGGACCGGTCTGAGGTCCGAGAGTGTCCCAGCAATTTTGACTCATTGATATCTGTTTTGCAGATAGCTGTTGAACCATGAGACAGTGTCAGGAGAGAGTCCTAAATGCTGGAGTTGTATGCTCATGTACCATCCGCTTAGCAGCAGGGTTCAATCTCCTGGCTTGTACCTTGCAACCCCCTGTAAAAGACAGTAGCAATAATACAAGCGTGCACTTTTGGTAGACTTTGCAGCACTTCAGTAACTTTAACCCAGGTAATAATATGCTTACACGCCTGATTAACAGCAAAACAGTAAATCAGGTTTATTAAGGGGGCATGAACAAGGGAAGGGCGAGAATTTAGGCAAATGATTACTTCACACTACTTAAGACAGGCTATCTTGTTTTTAATCACTTTAGTCCCTGAATTTATCAGTCTGGCAACTACTTGGTACTCAGAGTGGAAAACAGGCATGCCTGAGGCGGTGCCATGGGTTGGCTGGCGTTGTAGCTGATGTTGCGGCCCTTGGTGGAAAGAGAAACACACTTGTAAACCATAAATCATTTGTATCTGTGGCTGGAGGGCCCAGTCATTTTAAACACATTAACTGGCAAAACAAGATCAGACTGTACTATTAAAACAATTGATGATTTGTGGCAGGGTGCTACCCCGGTTTTACTCACTGTTCCCAGAAGAATGGAAGAAGGCACTGGCAACATCAAGACCAGCTGCTTGCTTGAGCTGCTGGTGGGGACCGGGGCCGACATGACTCACCTCCGCTTCATGGCCTTTTCCTGTAGGTGGCCGCAACCTGCATTTGATTGCTGCACAGGGGCTGAATCCCCGATGCTGGTCTCTTGCCAGGATGCTGAAAGTGGCACAAGAACAGTCTGTCTGGGCCATTAGTGGCATAGGCCCAGATGAAGAAAATGTCTTTTCTAAGTTTAAAGTTTGGTCTGCATGCTGGTGAACCTTCCAGCTGGGTTTTGCAAGAGAAAGTCCTTACTACACTGGAGTGGCTCCTGCTTTGCTTCAGGAGTCCCAGGATCAGTGTCTCCACATACACGGTAGGCTGAAGAAACAACAAACTTTTCCTTTTCTTCGGTAAACGGCCGGTTCTTCCTCAGCCTCCTGCTGAAGAACCCTTCCTCGTCTGCTCAGATGCAATCCCAGACCACTCGAGCCCTGTTTGGACTGAGTAAAAAGTCACAGGAGGCAGCTACAGGCTTCCTTCCCTGCACTTTCTCTCAGCCCAACTGCAGGCTGAGTCCTCCTTGGTGGCTCAAGCTGAACTGAACTTTGTTTCAAACAGTCCCACAGTTAGTTCGAGAATCTTGTATTCAGGTTGGCTAAAGGAGCTGTTAATCACAGTCTGAGCACTCCTAATGGTTAATTTAGGTGCCAACAAGAAAGTTCACAGTTTCACCCATAATCCATTGCAATTAGGACCCCTCGAGGACCCCTTGGTTCCGACTGGTCCAAAGCACAGAAGTCCTGGACCCTACCTGACTCCTTTCTGGACTAGACCTGCTACAGTTATTCATCGGTGGAGTAGTTAAGATAGTTTTCATCTGCTTTCTATCTGCTTAACCTACTGTGAGTCTGAGAAAGTACCGTAAGGATTACTCGACAACTGGTGTGTTTGTTAGCATATCTTCAGGGTTACTTTAGGGCATGTTCCTAATAACTGAACCTCCAGTAATGATTGTTCGCTATGTACCTATTTGCTGGATGTTACTATGTGAGTTAATTCGAATTTGTTACTGTTGTACTATACAGATTCCTGTGCCCTTCCCCGAGACCACGCATGTGCAGTACTCGCTCCCCTTTCCCGCATTGATGGTCTTTGTCTTCACCCCTCCCTGCAGTCTTAACCTTTCTCCTTCTCCCCACAGGCTCCCCTGCTTCTAGCTCCCTGTCGGAGAAAACAGCATAACCCAGCAGGAGCAGCCTGGGGTGCAGCAAACAGGTACAGACTTGGCATAGCCCTGCGCAGGCAACAGCTGAACTTATACCAGTGTAGCCCGTTGACTGCCCCGCCCACCCTGGTCTGATCCTAAACTTATAGGACCCCCTGGATCACATGATCAGCCACGTGACTACCCTTCATTTTTCTAAGTCCCCACTTGGCCATTTGCTGCTTATACTGTGTGACCACTAGGAGTTGCTACTGAGCCTTCTCTGTCACCTCCCAACTACTACTCACAACTCCATCTTTCCACTTCAGTCGGTCTGCACTTCCCACTGCACCAATCCAGTTTCTCCACTACCCCTGTAGGTTTGCCCTTTCTGCCCACCTGGGTATCGAACCCTTGACTCTCCGTACCAGAAGCAAACACCCTACCACTGTACCAAATGGTGGGTACAGAGATTGGGTACCACCTTTCAGTTATAAGCACCTTCCTTTAGAAGCCAGCTGCCTAACTGTCTAAGCACCTCCTCCATCCTTGCTACTTTTCACTCACATATTACAGTAGTGACCTGCCCCTCCCAGCTCTGTGCCCTGTGTCAATCCATTATTGACTTCTCCCACCTATCCCTGTAGCTGACCTGCCCCTCCCCCCATCTCCTTGCTCCTTGCCAATACATTTCAGTTGTTTAGTTTAGTTTAGTTTAGTTTATTAGTCTAGGAATTAATACCTTTGAGCCAGGGCTCTTTTACAAAGGTTCCACGTCACAAAGAACATTTAACAAAGCACGATACACATTACAGATAAAACCAGACAGGAAAGTTACATCATAAATTTGCTATTAACAGTTTAAGGCAGTAACGTTTTTAAGTTGTATCTCACTCCTGGTACGTATGTACCCCTTTGTCACGTTGCGTCCCGCATCCTGACTTGTACAAGTACCTACTCACATCGTGTCCCACATCCTGACTTGTACAAGTGCCTACTCACATCCCGCCTTGTACAAGTACCTACTCTTCCCTTTGCAGGTTATATTCTTCAGTCACTAGAGGGCCACATACCCTCTCATCTCCCCCTTAGATCACACTGCTGTAACTACTGCTACATTCCTTCTCTTTTCGCTCTCCTCCGCAACCGTATTTACCTACTACTCTCTCATTCTCAGCTTGGCCTAATCCCCTTACCTCTTCTCACAATACATCTCCACCTCTTCACCTTCCCCCTTTTACTGCTCCTAACACTCTCTCTACTCCCCACTTGCAAAATTCTCACCCCTACCAAACACCCGAAGTCCACCCCCTACCCCACTTCTCCAGTCTCCCACTTTCATCCTTGCAGTCACTCCTTCCTCCCTCCTCGAACCCCGGACACATTTTCCTATCCTCCCCCATGCTTCCCTGATCTCTGTGTCAACTAATCTTGCCTTCTAGGGACATGGATATGTTGTTCATCCACACTGTCTGGCAGGTTCCTTGCCGCTTTAAATCTTGCCAGAAGGTCTTCAAGCTGGCTCCTCCCACCCACCCAGGTGGTAAAACTCTCGGCTCCGCCCTGTGACGCCAGATCTTCCTTACCGCTTGGAAGCTCAGGTTCCCTCCTTAGCGGTCTGCGTCTAGACTGGATCCAAACTCTTCGGTTCACCCGAAAATAATTTTAAAGTGTTCTAGACTTTGGTCTACTTCTTCCTTCGTGGCTGTGATGGACAAATTGACTCCCGGTTTTCGGCGATGTCCATGCGGGCAGAAGATGTCCTGGACCGATCCGCACTCCACGTGCGTCTACTGCCTTGGGCTTGACCACGACCCGCAGGCCTGCGAGTTGTGCAGGTCTTTTTCAACAAACATCCTCGAAGACCATGCTGCCTGGCTCCAACTTGGGCGCCCCGAGAAACGTTATCTGCTGGTGAAGTCCAAGGAGGCCCGTTGGGCGGTTTCCGCAGCAGCTGGCTCGGCTGAGCAACTCGAGCAGATGATCGCCCTCGAGGAGGAGGCTGCCCAGGCTGCATCTTCATCTTCCTTGGTCGCGGCATTTATCCCACTCTCCTTGGGATCCTCCTACACAGCTTCTTTTAAGGAGCTTTGCCAATCCCTCTCCATGAAGAGCGAGAGCCATCGGGACACTCTTCTCAGTCAAAAAAGAAGGACTTGAAGGGTAAGTCCCACCGTCGATGTTCGTGGGAGTGGGAGAGGTCCCCTTCCCCAGACAGTCGACCTTGCTCGACTTTTGGTCGAGGTTGCGGCTAAGGCCACTGGCTTCACGGTGTCCCCGTCAGGTCAGCCGGCCAAGACACCCATCGACGCGGTCGAGATTTTTGTCGACCCATCTGACGGGCTGTCGACTGGTGAAGCAGACAATCCTTCATCACCAGTTCCCCCGGTGGAAACCGAGGACTTGCCTGCACCTCCTGTGCCGGAGTCCCCGGTCAAGGCTCCTGAGCCGAGGGAGGAGCAGGTTTACCCTGCTCCCTCCCAGACCCACCCTCGGAAACACCGATGGTCTCGGTCTCGGACCTCATCTCGGTCCAGCCGATCCTGCCG
Organism: Neoceratodus forsteri; assembly: GCA_016271365.2. NCBI lineage: Eukaryota > Metazoa > Chordata > Ceratodontiformes > Ceratodontidae > Neoceratodus > Neoceratodus forsteri. The sequence goes on from JADMNL010000033.1 coordinate 156,988,558, forward strand.
GCATCAGCGGTCTTGGTCTCGGCACCGAGGAAAGCGGCAGCGCCGCTCGTCCTCGTCTTCTTCGGAGGAGGAGGAGAGGCTTCGGCGCAAATTGTGTCGATGCTATGAGGACTTAATGTGGCAGCAGCTCCTTCTGACCGGGAACAAGCTGACGCCATCACCTTCCCTGGCTGTTAAGTGGCTGTCACCCGAAAGGCCAAAACAACCCCTCACAGTGGTCAAGGTGCCCAAACCTGGGCTGGTTCTTCGGCCGAAACCAGCTGCCCCACCGATCGTGGTGGAACCTCTGACTCCACAACTGAAATTGGGGGCTCCGACCAAGGATTCTCGGTCGGGTCAGGGACTGCCCCACCGGTTGTCAGTCACCTTCACTTCCGACCATCCTCCGCAGGTGGAGGGTAGCTCAGGCCCTAGGCAGCTCTTCGCAGACTCCTCGGAGTCTGACGACGACTCCTCCCTGTTTTCCAGGCCCCTTGACTTGGAGTCCTCTGGGGGGCAGTCGATGGACGAGAGCCCATCATCGTTCATGGGTCTGCTTCGACTCATCTCGGAGTCCACTGGGATGCAGCTCAACCCCGTATCCAAGCGGGCCAAGTATCCCCTCACGGAGATACTGGACCGAGGGGATTCTCCCGCGGAGGCCTTTCTGGTGGCTGAAGCCATTGTTAGCCCAGCCTTGGAGTTATGGCAGCGGCCGGCTTCTTGTCCTGCTCCTTCAGCCAGGATGGCCAGGAAGTATCCGGTCCCTACCGGGTCTCTGTCCGGTTTCTCGGAACACCCCTCTGCAAAGGGGTTGGTTACTGACAGCGTTTTTCCACATTCTGGGAATGCTAGGGATGTGGACAAGCCCCCCGACAAAGAGTCCAAAAAGCTGTATTATGCGGGGCGTCAAGTATATGCTGCGTCCTCCCTCGGCCTCTGTCAGGCCAGTTCAGCCGTACTGATGGCACACTTCTCCCATGCCCTTATGGACTCCCTGGATGAGGTGATCCCTCATCTCCCGGCTGATCTGCAGACTACGGTCAAGCAGGTGCGGGATCAGGGAAGGGCAGTGGCGAAACAGCAGCTCCAAATGGCTCTCGATATCGGAGACTCCTGTGCCCGGTCAGTAGTGGTCGCAGTGGTCATGCGCCGCAGAGCTTGGCTGAGGATATCCACCTTTACGGCGGATACCCAGCACAAGTTGGCAGACGTCCCCTTCCTGGGTACCAACTTGTTCGGGCCTGGGATGGAAGGCCACCTCCAGAGAATTGAAAAGTCCAATGCCACCTTGGACTCGGTCACGTCTGCTCAGAAAGACAAAGGCCACCGACAGCAGCATAAGTCCTTTCGCCCTTATGCCCCTGTGGCACGTCCAGCTCAGCAACACCAGCATCAGGGCCAGCAGGCTCGCACTTGGCACCCCAAAGCCAAGCCTGCAGCTTCCTCTAACAGGAAGCTGGGAGGAAAAGGCCCAGGAGGTCCCTCGGATGGTCCTTCCTCCAAGACTTCCCAGTGATGGGTTGAGGGGTGTCGCCCCCAGCCTTGTTGCTTCCCCTTGGGTTCCCCCCATGGGGGGACAGCTCCGCCACTTTCTGCCTGGTCCGCTATCACCATGGACCATTGAGTGTTGGAGGTGGTAGGAAAGGGTCTGTCTCTGGAGTTTGAGCAGGCCCCGCCCTTCCGAGCCGTCGCCCCATGAGGGGTTACGGGGTCCGCAGCCTCTCTGTCGGCCCATCGAGCTGACATTGCCCTGCTCCTCCAAAAGGAGGTGATCAGGAAGGTGGTGGATCATCCACTAGATCCAGAGTTTGTGTCCAGGTACTTCCCGGTCCCGAAACAGACGGGGGGCTGGTGCCCCATTCTAGACCTGCATGACTTGAACAGGTTCCTAAGGTCTCGAACCTTCAGGATGGTCACTCTGGCTCAGATCATTCCATCCTTGGAACGAGGCATGTGGTTCTGTTCTCTGGACCTCCAGGACGTGTTCTTTCACGTCCCAGTCCGTCCGTCCCACCAGCGATTCCTCCGCTTCAGAGCAGAGGGGTCCCTCTACGAGTTCCGGGCCATGCCCTTCGGCATTTCTGTAGCTCCCAGGGTCTTCACCAAATGCATGGCAGTGGTGACAGCATTCCTGCGGCGCCGAAGGGTCCGGGTGTACCCCTACCTGGACGACTGGCTGATTGTATCCTCCTCCAGAATGGAGGTGGAGCGGTCCAGGGATCTGGCCCTCCAGGTTTGCTCTCAAGTTGGCCTCCTTATCCACGAGGCCAAGTCAGAACTCATGCCAAAGCAGGTGACCCAATTCATCGTCGCAGAGCTCGACTCTCTGTGAGCCAGAACACGGTTCCTGGCGGACAGGGCCGAGGTTCTTTCCTCCTTTGCCCAATCATTTCAGGTTGGACAATTGCACCCTGCCCAGGACTTCCTGAACCTCCTGGGCCTCATGGTGGCCTGCACCAGCGTGGTCCTTTGGGCCCGTTGGCACATGCATCCCCTACACTGGGGACTGGCCAGCCAATGGTCACTGCGCTACAGTCCTTTGGATCAGCCAGTGACAGTGACCCAGGAGATGTGGAACACTCTCTAGTGGTGGATTGTTTCAGCTAATTTGCATGAGGGCATCCCGTTTGTCTGCCCTGAGCCAATGGTCTCTCTGTCGACCGACACCTCTCTGATGGGTTGGGGTACCCATCTGGGGGAGCACAGAACGCATGGCCTCTGGTCCCCTCAGGAGTCCTGATGCCACATCAACCTGCTGGAGCTTCGAGTGGTTCATCTAGCTCTAACCGCCTTCGCTCCGTTTGTACGGGTTCAAGTGGTCCAGGTCCAGACGGACAATACCATGACCATGTACTATTTAAACCGCCAGGGCGGGACGTGCTCCATGCAGCTGTGCAGGGAAGCTCTCCGCATTTGGTCCTTCGTGCGCAGCCTGGAGGTGGATCTCCTTGCCATCCATGTGGCAGGAACCTCCAACATTCTGGACGATGCCCTAAGCCAGATAGGAGCTGCATGCCACGAGTGGTCTCTCCTGCCGGAGGTAGTACAAGATCTGTTCTCCCACTGGGGCATGCCTCAGGTGGACCTGTTTACCTCCAGGGAGAATGCGAAGCTGAGGCTGTTTCATGCCCGCCCCCCTCAGCAGGGCTCGCTGCAGGGGGATGCCTTCTCAAGGCTGTGGACGCCGGGCCTGTTCTACACCTTTCCTCCATTTCCCTTGATCTGCTTCACCCAGACCTCTCCTAGCTCCTATGCCCTAAGAAGCAACAACATCATCCTGCTCAAATTGCCCAAATTCAACACCAGGCTAGGGAGGGCAGCAATCAGCTATTCTCTAGCTATATCATGGAACACCCTACAAAAATCCCTAAAACTGTCCAATATCATTCCATTTGCATCCTTTAAACAGCACTGTACAGTCTTCTTCTAAAGAGAAATGCAATTGCTACCACTAGAGCTAGCATTGTCATCTCACAAATCTCCCTTCCAAACCATATATGGCATACTTCTTCCAGACAGACACCCCATCTTATGGCACCCAGTAATACCTTCACCATCCTAGTATTACATTATGTTGAGTGTCTGCCATGCCCCCCCCCCAATTTACTGTACATCACTGTTTATAAACGTTATTTTCCCCTGTATGTATAACTGTCTTATATAAGTGTATGATGTATCTGTTGTGTATCAACTATTGAACTTTGACCTTATCAGGTCCATCTTGTAAATGAGCCTTGCTCAATGATGTTCGCCTGAATAAATAAAGATTTGATGATGATGATCCACAAGGTGCTTCTCAAGGTGAGGAGGGACAAGACGCAGGTGATTCTGGTAGCCCCAGACTGGCCCAGCCAGTTCTGGTATCCAGATCTCCTCAGCCTCAGCTCCAGACTGCCGAGGCGGCTCCCAGCCTGCCCGGACCTGATCTCAGTCAATCAGGGGAAGATATTCCATCCGGACCTTTAATCCCTGCACCTGATGGCCTGGTTCCTGAGCGGCTAGAGTTCCAGGCCTTGGGTCTTTCCGACGAGGTCCTCAACGTTGTTGAGGCTTCCCGTAAGGAGTCGACCAGGAAATGCTATGCCTTTAAATGGAAGAGATTCTCCATTTGGTGTCAGGGCAAGGGCTTGGACCCTTCCTCCTGTTCTTTGGCAAGCATTCTGGACTACCTGTGGTCCCTTTCTCAGCTAGGGCTTTGGTCGACGACCCTTAAGGTGCACCTGGCAGCCACCTCTGCTTACCGGGCACGGGCCGGGAAGCAGTCTGTGGTGCAGGAGAAGGTGGTCGGGTGCTTTTTCAAAGGTCTTGATCACATATCCCCTCTGGTGTGAAAACCTCCACCTCTGTGGCATCTACTGCTGGTATTGGCTAAGCTCATGGGCAAGCCATTCGAACCGATGCACAGGTGTGACATCTCTCACCTGTTGTGGAAGACCACCTTCTTGGTGGCTATCACGTCAGCCAGAAGGATGGGAGAACTCCAGGCGCTTTCCATCGAGTCTCCTTATCTGGTCTTCCACAGGGACAAGGTTGTCCTGCGCCCCCAACCGAAATTCCTTCCGAAGGTGGTGTCGGAGTTTCACCTTAATCAGGTGTTGACTCTGCCGGTGTTCTACCCCAGTCACATCTCGGGAGGCGAATATAGGCTCCATACTCTGACCCTAGAAGCGCTCGCTTATTATATGGGAGCGGACAGCTGAAGTTCAGGAGAGGTTCGCCAGCTGTTTGTCACCTCACGCTGAAGCCGCACCTGGCAGACCTGCAACCAAGTGGACGATAGGCAGGTGGGTCACCTCCTGCATAGATCTGTGCTATAGGTTGGCGGGCATGGAGCCTCCCAGAGGGATAAGAGCTAATTCTACCTGCCATACTGCTGCATTGGTGGCTGCTTCCAGGGATGTCCCTATCCAGGAAATCTGCAGGGCTGCTACCTGGAAGTCAGCACACACCTTCATTACCCATTACCACATCGACCTTGAGTCATGCCAGGATGCTGGTTTTGGGGCCTCGGTTCTCCAGTCATTATTCCCTAAGTAGGGTGTGTGTGCCTTGCCTCCCTCCTCCCGGAGAACTGCTAGGAGTCTGCCAGACAGTGTGGATGAACAACATATCCATTTCCCTAGAAATGCAGGTTACTCACCTGTAACTGGAGTTCTAGGAATGGTATATGTTGTTCATCCACATGACCCACCCGGCCTCCCCGGCTTCGACGCACAACCTGGCTTCCAGCGGGCTAGATCTGGCGTCATGGGGCGGAGCCAAGAGTTTTACCACCTGGGTGGGTGGGAGGAGCCAGCTTGAAGACCTTCCGGCAAGATTTAAAGCGGCAAGGAACCTGCCAGACAGTGTGGATGAACAACATATACCATTCCTAGAACTCCTGTTACAGGTGAGTAACCTGTATTTTCTTCATCTAATGTCCCCCAGGTCTAAGGCCTCTTCCTCATCCATTCATAAGAGCCCTAAGATACACTTCCTTATTATTGCCCTTCTCTTGCTCTACTCAGGAAATATTCATCCCAACCCGGGTCCGATAGCCTCTTCCACACTGGGCGCATATTTTGCAACTGCCTCCCCCTCTTCCGCCCACTCTGCTTTCTCAAGAGGACTCAAGATACTACACTTAAACATCTGTAGTTTACAACTAAAAATTGACCTCCTGCAAACCATGGTGGTCACTCTAAAACCAGATATACTAATTATTACGGAAACCTGGCTAAAGGACACTATCCCTGACCACTCAGTCTCCATCCTAGGCTACTCTATCCTAAGGCAAGATTGGGCTGGTAGGGGTGGTGGCGTGGACAACTATATTCTCACCTCTCCAATATTCTGTTAAATACTCCACATTCAGTCCTGCAACCCATGATGCTCAAGCCATACAAGTTACCCTGCCTTTCACTCTTCCCACCTTCATAGTTGGCATCTATTGCCACCCAAACATGTAGCCCACTTTTGCTCTTGACCTAGTATCCTCCATCTCAGCCCTTTCCCACTCTGGAGAACTGTACATCCTGGGTGATGTCAACTTAAATTGGCTATCATCAAAGTCCGCCATAACATGTAGTAAAAAAATAGGAGCCCTTAACCTTACCCAGCTGATCTCAGAACTCGAACCCACCCGCCCAAACCATAAGACACTAAACCACTCCCTGCTTGACTGGGCATTCACCTCCCACCCTCACAGAGTAGCTAAATCTGGTATCCTTCCTGAAGCTCTTAGCAACCATAACCTAATCTTCATAGTAAGGAAAGTCCACAGGCCAAAAACCCTGCATAAAGCCTTGCAGTTACGCTCATTTAACTCCCTGGACCTCGAACCACTACTGCACAACCTTACCCTCTCTGACTGGTCACCCCTAGCTTCCTTTGCCTCAGTCGACCTGGCCCTTACATACTTTAAAGGTATATTCTTAGATACTTGGGATATTTTCACCCCATTTAAAACAACCAGAGTCAGAGGCAATCATCTCCCCATGATTACCCCAGAACTACTGGCCTGCCTCAGGGCCTGAGATTGAGCCTGGAAGCTACATAAATCAACCCAGCTTCTTAGAGACTTCGCTGCATACTGTATGCTCCAAAATGCCTGTACTAAGGCAACAAGATTAGCAAAGTCTGAATACTTTAAAACGACCTTCCTTACAAACATAAATACTCCATCAAAATTCTTGAAGGTGGTCCATGCCCTCTTCACACCCCAATCCCCTCCCCGGGTCCTTAAAATAAATAACACTCTTGTGGCCAACCCAAGCACGGTGGCCATGGAATTTAACTCTTATTACACCTCATGTGTCACTGAGCTTCTAAAGTTCCTCCCTTCCCCCCCAACCACCTCCAATACCGTAACCCCTTCCCTGGCCTCTTCCCCCCTCTTTCACCTTCTCCCCATCACCACTGATAATGCGCTAAATGCCCTGCTCACTATCAAGCCCTCAAAAGGTTCCTCTCCTGAGGACCTCAACCCAAACTCCTCTCTCTCAGCCCCTGCCATCGCTTAACCCCTCTCTCTCATTTTAAACCTCTCCTTCTCTTCTGGTACAGTCCCCACTTCATGGAAGCATACTGTGGTCCTCCCACTACCTAAAGGTGGAGATTTCTCTTCCCCTGGCAACTTTCACCCCCTCTCTGTCCTCTCTACTCTTGCTAAACCAGGCCCAGGTTACCTGCAAGATCTTCTTCACCCCTACTGTCCCCTCTGCCCTCTCCGATCCACCGATGAGGGATTGCTAGAGATTCCCCGGGTCCGTTTGCAGACATCTGGGGCAAGGACATTTAGTTTTATGATCCCGACTCTGTTGAATTCTCTACCTCGTTGGGTACGAGATTGCCTGACCGTCCAAAGTTTTAAGGAGGCCTTGAAAACCTACCTTTTTAGCCTAGCAGTTCCTGATTTTTAATGCTGCTGTTGTCTTTATTTATTATTAGTCTTAATCTTTTTTGTATTGTTTATTTATTGATGTGTTTTAATTAGATGTTGTACAGGCACCTTGGTTTTAGAAAGGCGCCTTTTTATAAATAAAGAATGATTTGATTTGATTTTGATAAACTCCAAGAACACCAGGTTCTCTCCCAACTTACCACATATCTATCTGACTCCTCCTTCTTTACCCCATTACAGTTTTGTTTTAGGAAAAAACATTCCACTACCACCTCCCTGCTTAAGCTCACTGACTCCATCGTCACAGAGATGGACAATGGCCTTATCACCTCAGCCATTTTTGTTGACCTTGCCAAGGTGTTCGACACTGTCTCCCACTGCCTTCTCCTGGACTCTCTCTCATCAGCTGACCTGTCTTCTTCAGCCACTAGCTGGTGCAGGGCCTACCTTACTGGTAGAACTCAATCAGTTAGGATATCTGGAGTCACCTCCCCCCCCCGATCACCACAGGAGTCCCTCAGGGCTCGGTGCTTGGTCCCTTGTTATTTTCAGTCTTCCTAAATGACCTGCCATCTGTCTGCTCCCCTTCCTCCTCCATCCACATGTATGCCTATGATACGATGTTGTATACTTCAGGCCCAAGTCCAGCTGAGGTTACATCCAGTTTGCAGAACGATTTTATCCAAATTCAGCTCTGGTTTGCTAACCATCATCTCTTCCTCAACAACAAGAAGACTATCTCCATGACCTTTGGCACCAGGCAGAAACTCTCTAGGCTCCCCAGTCTGCCCTCCTTCCACACCCTGGATGGGACTATTTTAGAGGACACTTCCTCCTTCAGGTACCTTGGGGTTTGGCTGGACCAACACCTCAACTTCTTTGGACATGTTGATGCCATCTTGATAAAACTGTGTCCCAAGCTTGACGCCCTGTTTAGGAACCGTAGTAGCATCCCTTCTGTGGCTAGGCGTGAGCTCGTCCAGAAGATCCTCCCCATTTTCGACTACTGTGACATAGTCTATGGGGCCGCTCCTAAATCCTCCCTGACCAGATTGGACACCTTATTCTACTTTTTCTGCCGATTCACCCTAGATGCTCCCTCTCACATTCATCATTGCGATCTCTATCATGCCTTGTCCTTCCCCTCTCTCACAGACACCTCTCCCACTGTGCTAAGTTTACTTCTAAATACTGGTTAGGTGAACTCCCAACCTACCTCTCCTCCTCTTTTATCACCCCTCCCCCTCCCGCTCATTGCCTTAGATCTTCTGACTCTCGCACTTTGGCGATCTATTGGCGCTCCACCCTTGTTGGTCAATCTGGCTACTCGTACCGTTTCCCTAAAATTTGGAATTCCCTCTCTCCTCAAGTGCATCACTCCTCCTCCTCCTACTCCATCAGCTCAGCCCTACATAACTATTTTTCATCAAGCTGCTCCTGCCACAACCCTCCTTAAACCACATCCTCACCTGTGTCATGACTCATCCTAACCTATATCTACTCCTAGGCTAACCTTTCCTCCCTGCTATCTTTTCTTGCCTCTCCCGCCCCCTTGCAGGGTTCCCAGCATCCTGAAGGGGTCCCTTGGGCTCGGCTCTCCTTCCTTCCCTCTTACTCCTCGCCTAACCTTTCCTCTCCCCTATCTTTTCTAGCATCCCCTGCCCCCTAGCAAGATTCTCAGCATCCTGAAGGGATCCCTTGGGCTCAGCTTTTCTTTCTCTAAAACCACACCTCTACCTAAAAAAAAGTCCTTGCATATGTCATGATTCATCCTTACCTTTATCTATCCCTAGCCTAACCTCTCCTCCCCCCATCTTTTCTTGCCTCCCCTGCCCCTTTGCAGGATTCCCAGCATTCTAAAGGGGGCCCCCTGGGGCTTCAGCTGTCCCTCCCTCCTACTCCTTGCCTAACCCTTCCTCCCCCTATCTTTTTCTAGCCTCTCCAGCCCCCTTGCAGGGTTCTCCGCTTCCTGAAGTGGTCCCTCAGGTTCGGCTCTCCTTTCCCCTCCTCTCCCTCTTCTTAACCTTCTCACCCTTTTACTCTTAGCACTTGGTACCTACTGGCCCTCTCCCCTAGCACTCCCCTTATTCCCCCTCTCTCTCCCAGCTTTCCTTATCCCTTGCAGGGCTCTCAGCTTCCTGAATGGGCCCCTGGGTTGGCTCCCCCACCCCTCCTCCCAACATCCTGATTGGGCCCCTCAGGCTTGGCTGTCCCTTAGCCTCCTGCTTCCCCTTCCTTACCCCTCCCACCCATTGCACATGCTTATCATCCTGTCCTAATTTCCCCCTTCTTCTGACACTTGCAAAAATTCCCCTTTCTCATCCTTTGGACCCTGCCCCTTACAAGGCTCCAAATGTCCTGGAGGGATCCCTGATTTCGGCCCTCTCTCCCTTATTCCCCCTTCCTCCTCTCACTACCCTAGATACCTACCTGCCCAACACACTTCCACACTTGGAACTTTAATATTAGCCTCTATCACATCATAGGAATCATAGATATTTTACTGAGCCTGAAGACTTATGTCCATTATGCTGGGCTTCCCAGGGACCCTCCCTGGGTCGAAGAAGAGGCACTGGAGAAACCCTAGATGAGGTGTGTGCAGGAGCCTGGAAGAGAACAAAAATTACAAACCTGAAAGGCAGTCCCCCCCTTCTTTTATGACCGAGAGCCCTACCACTTGGGACGGGGTGACCCCAAGTGTCTTCAGAGGAAGTAGCATTAGGCAATTGCAGCAATCAGTGCCCTCAGGGCAGTGCAGTTACACAGGACAATTAAGCAAATAAGGCAGTGCAGTCATGATACCCCAGGAATAAGGTAGTTCAGTCACAGCAAGCAGTTCAACCACTTAAAACAGTTTGATTGAATACAACAGACAAATGACCAAAATTAGGAACACATCTGATAAAATAGTAATATTAGTTCCAGAAGCTGTGTACAACATGCTTCTTAGTGTAAATAGCATTTTCTTAATGAGAACTAGACCATAACATCAATGGCTGGCATTATTTTGTGATTCAAATCCTTACTCTTTAGTGCCAGAAATGCCAAACTTAGGAGGGACAGAAGAAATTTCTGAGGAAAAATCAGGAACAGCTGAGAGGTAGGCAAGCAACAGGAGATTGCAGGTATATAAAGAAAATACAGTTTGCTCCATGAGCATTGAAACAGTTTGATGATCCACCCCTTTGTTAATACAGATCAGCTCTGGTGTCTTCTGAATATTGAGGAGGACAGGGTACCTAGTCTCTTTGTCCCAGCTATGGGCTGCCCCGCCATTCTACTAAATATGGATAAGGGACTCAGCTTTCCCCATTAGTGGGGCTTAGATTACCCTAGAACTCTGAGAGAAGAATGCAATAAGACTGTGCCAGGCCTCTAGTAATTAGCTTCTTACAGCTGAACAATTGGAAATTCAGCATGAAATGCACCTTGTCACCAATAATACTTTGACCTAGCTTTACCTAGCAATTCCTTGACTCTTGGCTGAGAGGAAGTGCCCAAGTCTCTCTATTTGGAGCACAGACTGCTCAGAATAAGTTAGACTAGCAGAGATCCCTCTAAGAGAGGAGTTCACAAACACCTTTAATCTTGGTCCAACAATTATTTGGTTTGAACCCTCCCAGCTTCTGCCTTCTTGGTTCTCATTTCTCTCTCTCTCTCTCTCCCCCCCCCCCGTCTGTCTCTATACCATTGGACAAGGTAAGCAGCTTTTCTTCACCCTTGGGGGGGTACAGTGGAAGCAATTTAACAATTATAAACAATAATTACATAGTACAACAATACGATTGCTAAACAAACAGTCCTTCCCCTGGCTGGAGCAGGTCTAGCTTTGACTAATTATTAAAGGATATACTGGCCAACAAGCCTACTCACCCCTTGAGTTCAACAAGGATTTCTGTACCCTGGAGAATGCACAACCACAAAGGAGTGATAAGGCCTCTTCTGCTGCTGTAGACTGCTGCATAAAAGGTTCACTGGATCTGTTTCCTGGCCAAATAGACTGACTCGCTGTACTGGGGGACCCAACTAGACGGCAAATTTCTGCAGAAAACCAACCGAGGCTGTTACTGGAGATCTTCTGGAGGGAGTTACACCGAAGGGACCCAGGGGATTCACTTCAACCTCCTAACAGGGAAACCTACATCCATTGCCTTACTGTCCTTCGCCCTCCCTGGTCAAACTCTTTCTCCTCTCTCCAGCCTGTGCAGAGCCTCCTCTAGGCTGGGGTGGTCATGGCTACCTGCCAGGGGGTTGGCTTCTTCATCCAGAGGTCAGCCTCCTGAGGCTGGGTCAGTGGCCTACAAAAAGTCTCCAAATTTGAGTCTACCCTGGCCACAGGGATTGGCTGAGAGGACTCAGCCTGGCTTCCTTCTCCCCTGCTGGGTCAGGAATGTGGCCAAACTGGCTTGGCCTTAGCTGACTAGGTGTCAGTCTTGAGCAGGAGGAAGGGAAAAAAATGGTTTTCTTTTAAAACCCTGAATTTAGACTGCTAGGACTGTCTGCTGGAGAGGGGCCTGTTCTGTGTTTCAGAGGGTCCCCTAAGCTTTTCAAGGGTTTCCCATTAAGCTGCCAGGGTCCCCATAACTGTCTGACCCCTCTTGTCTCTGGGAATCCCCTATCTTCTGTGATGCCCCCAGTTTCCCTGGGGCACTACACGTGTAACTGCTGTCTTAAGCACCTCAAATGTATTTCTGCTCAGTTGCCAACTGTATGATCATTGTATGTAACTATTGTTTTATTGTTATTTATTTATTTAAAATCTTGGAATTACAACCTTTGAGTCAGAGACTCATTTCCAAAGACTCCACGTCAATTTTATGCACCTTGAATGTATTTATGTTCATCCTCTGTACCCCCTCACCCCAGGTCGCACTGGCAGTGTGCTTTCTTGGTGAAACACTTAAAAAAAAACAATAACTAAATAAAGATGGTGGCTCCCATAGTGGAGGATAGATACTTGCAATACTGGCAGTCCAAACAGTTTATTTTATCTAAAGAACAGTAGTGATTTAGAAATAAATATGCACAGTGCTAGAAAGAGCTTCCTCTGCTTTGTTAGTGACAGCAGAGTGGAGTCAATTAGGGAAGTGCCTGGCTGGTTGTGAGCTTCATTGTACTCTGACCTAGCCAAGGCTATTTGCACTATAGACAAGGCTGGAGCTCTTAAAGAAACAGCATGGCAGCATGGATATGTGCACACACGCGGAGCAACAGCAGCACAACAGGGAACATGGATTTAACTTCTCCTTCTGGACGTCTGCCAGGCAGCGGGCATTAGTGGAACCCAGGGAGATACTGTACTCAAAGTAAGCCCCCCTAATTTGGGTGGGGGTTACATAGAGCAAGATGAAGGGGATCTGGAACTCTCAGAAGGAATAGATTTCAGTTCCACCCTGTTATCCTGCAGTCAGGATACTATGGTTTGTAATCTTCAATCTTCTCCTGAGGATGCCTCATTTCAGACTTTATCAAGGCAAATGCAGGATGCTAAGTAATTTACTGCTGAGAAGGAAGAATCCTCAAAGCGCAATCTATATGCTTTTCTAGAGGTACCCATACTGCCTTCCATTGTTATACCTCATAATTTTCCCCTGCATTATAAGATGCTACCATGGCTGTATGGTACAGGCCCAGCACTTTGCCTGCAGTCCTTAGAAAGGCAGATAAAGAATATACATCTCTTACATCTAAGGCTATTATGCATCACTGCCTGAAACAGATTCTGTTGTGTTTATGGCTGCCCATAACAGGTCAAAAGCTCCCTGTTATATGCGCTCCTTGCCTTCTGATAAAAAAATATAGGCGTTTGGATATTATTAGTAAAAGGACATATGCCTCAACCTCTTTAGGCCTCAAGATTTCTATTTACCAATCTTACATGATTACATTTTTAAAACAGCCTGTGGAAGTTCATCATACCTCCAACTGAGTCCCTCCCTGGAGGTCTGGAGAACAGGTCTCTTCAACACTGCTACTGCAGGTCTTAAATACTGGGAAGCATATACTGATGTCAGCCTATAATACCTCTGATGCTTCCGCCTATGCATGGCTTTAGCTGTTTGCCTCTGCCGTTATTGCTGGCTCAGACTAGCTGGATTTGCCACTGATGTCCAGCTGTTTGTCCTCCGTGCACCCTTTAGAGGTCAGAAATTGATTTGGTCATGATGTAGAAGTGACCCTTTGTGATCTTAAGTCCTCCAAGATAACTTTAAGTACATTGAAGGCCCTCAGCCACCATGTGATCAAGGTAGGACTACCTTACTGAGGCCAGCAGCCAGGGGTGCCTGTGGTACCCATCAGCAGGCACGTGGAAACAGAAAATATTAGCAGAAAAAGTTAATTGGCCCATTCAGTCTGCCCTGTTTTACCCTATCCTTTTAGTCAGGGTTGTTGCCCTCCTCCCCCTTGACCCCTGCCATATTGCTGGTAGGCTGTTCCACTGCTCAAGCCCAGTCTCCATAAAATGAAAGTTTCTTGCATCCCTCCTGAATCTCCCTCTTTCAGCTTCCAATTATATTCCTGTATTCTTGATTCGCCAGTCATGATGAATATTTCTCCACAATCTACCTTGTTTATCCTTTCAGGAACTTGAAGCTGTCTATTATATATTCTGTCTCCTTCCTCGTCTCCAACGAGTACATGCTTAGGGCCTAAAACTCCTGGATGTACCACCCTCCCCCCTTGTCCCTAGTATCCATTCCATAGCCCACAGATGTGTTGGAGCAGGTGGCCTCCAGTCGCCCCCAGAACATTCTGACTCTCCTTTGACTTTCCCTCCTCCCATGGCTCAGGGGATACAGGTGAGGAACAGAATCTCCCTCTTTCTGTCCAAATGGAGGGACATAACTAGAGAGGAGTGGTTTCTGGAGATTATAGAACACTGTCATGCTCTGAAGTTGCTGTCAACCCCTCCAGTGCATCCTCCTCCACCCTGTCATTACCCTCTAGATTGCATGTCCCTTCTCTTGACAGAAGTACAAACTCTTATTCAGAAATGACCTGTAAAACCTATTCCTCTTCCAGAGTTAAATCAAAGTTTCTATTCCAGGTGCTTCCTGGTTCCAAAATGGACAGGGAACATCTGCCCTGTTTTGGACCTCATGGATCTGAATGAGTTCATCAAATATAAATGGTTTTACATGTTCTTTTTACTGTCTCTCATTCCCTTGATGTGTGCTGTGGACAACAAATGTGCATACCTTCATATCAAGATCTGTTGCAGTCACAGACTTTCTCTGGTTTATGCTGGAGAGCAAACAATTTTTTTTGTAGTAACAATTTCATTGGAAAAATTTAATCAATGTACAGCATACAACAAATTAACAGATTAAAGGCAAGGCAAATTGTATTTGTGTAGCGCTCAATCCATCAAGGGCTCTGAGTGCTTTACATATATAAAAGTAAAATAATACTATAAAATAAGCCCACAGGTTAAACTAAAATCCAGTTCTATTAAAATCTTGCTCAAATAAAAATGTTTTGAATGAGGTTTTGAAAGCCTCCATCGAGCTGGCTTGCACAAATATGAAGGGGAATAAAAAAACTCTAAACAGATTGAGAGCAAAGAAGAATGGGAGGAGGGCAGGGGAGAGGAGGTGGAATTAACAACTGGGTAAGAAAGAACCAGAAAGGGAGTAAAGGTAAAGAAAAACAAGCTATATGTCAATGCTAAATGTTGTTGTGCTGGCATTGGCATTGGTAGTGCAGGAGTTAGAGACATGCATAATAGGAATGGCAGTGAAGTATTGTACTGATGCCAACCCCACCCCCACCCTGCAGAGACTGACAGGCATTGGGGTGTGCCTTTGGGTCGTTGACCATAACGCTCATGCCATTTCACCTCACCCTACTCTGAAGACACTGACAAGTGTTGCGATGCGCCTTGGGGTCTTCGGGCCATACGCTCACTCCATTCCATAAGGAAATACGCTGAGATAGGTGCAGTATAGGATAATGGGGTGAACTTTGGGGCAAAAGACTCCAAAGCACACCTCGATGCCTGTCAGTGGCTGCAGGGTGGGGGTGGAATGGTGTGAGCATTACAGTTGATGATCCCAAGTCACACCCCTGACGCCTGTCAGTCTCTACAGGGTGGAGCGTTACGGTTGGAAACCCGAATGCCCTGGGCATTTGTTGGTATTTTCACCCCAAATTTTCAACATGGGCTTTTCGTGACGCCACCTCATGAACAGTGGCACTGTCAGTTCATTATCCGAAAAGTGATTTTACACAGCGACTGCGCCATATGGCGCCACAGGTGCAAAAACACATTTTGAGCAGGATGTTAAAAATGACAGTTGTACTGTTTATGAGGAGGTGTAAAAAAATGGCAATGTTGAAAATCTGGAGTGAAAATATGAAAAATTGATGAAGTCACGAGCGTGCATAGAAACTGCGCAACGCATACCTGTAACACAGTTATTTGGGGGAATTTTTAAATCACGTTTTCAACATAGGGATTTTGGGACCTCCCCTCATGAACAGTGGCACTGTGATTTTGTTAATCTGTCCCGAAAGTTGATTTCCCACAGCAACCGTGCCATTGTGTGCCATATATGTAAAAACACATTTTGGGCTGGATGTGAAAAATGACAGCTGTACTGTTTGTAAGGAGATGTGAAAAAATGGCAGTGTTGAAAATCTGGAGAGAAAATATTAAAAATTGTCGAAGTTACAAGCGTGCGTGGAAACTGTACAACGCACACTCATAACGCAGTCATGTGTTGGAATTTTTTCACCAAATTTGCAACATGGGCTTTTTGGGACCCCAGCTCATGAACAATGGCACTATCATTTCTTTAATCGGTCCTGAAAGGTGATTTCACGCAGTGACTGCAAAATCACCTTTCGGGACCGAGTAACGAGATGACAGTGCAAGTGTTCATGAGGTGGAGTCCCAAGAACCCCATGTTGAAAATCTGGTGCCAAAATTCCCAAAAATGGCTGACATATCCACCTAAGTTGAACCCCCCCCCCCAATTTACCTGCTTACCGCATTTTGTTCAGTTTCCGGTTGGCTTTTGAAGAGTTCAGACATGTTCCCACGCCACAGAAGATCGCAGTTCCAGCCCTCTGGAGGAAAGTATGGGGTGAGGGTAGGTGTGGGGAGGTGGGGTGCACAGAGGATGGGTGCGGGTTGGGGGAGGGGGCATGGCGGGACGATGAGGGACCTTTTTTTTTTTACAGGTAAAAAAAAAGAAACCAGACTTCGGGGGACATTCTTCTTTATTTACAAGTAAAAAAATGAGTTGGGGCACACTGAGGTGGGTTCCCAGTGTGCCACGAGTTTTGGGGGGGCATGATGCTGATAGGGATTGGGCACCCCTGTCGGCAAAGAAAGTGTGTGGGGGGGCATGATGCTGATGGGGATTGGGCACCCCCGTTGGCAAACAAATTGAACTGGGAGGGCATGCCGACATGGGGATTGAGCACCCCCGATGTTGGCTTTGTGGGGATTGTGTGGTGGGCGAACAGAAACTGCCATATTTACTGGAATGTTTCACCAGGAGAGGCAAGTAATGGAGTCTTGTCATCTGATGCTCCAGGGAGGAAACTGCACCTCATTGGAGTGGCAGATTTCTTTCAAGGTTTTGGCTGTCTTTGAAGGTTCGTGTCATCACTAACATGCTTGCTAATTGGTGGCTGAGGGATGCACCCACTAAAGCGTTCCCTGCATTCGCCAACACTGACACACCTCTGAATGTGCTACTATCACCAGATGTTGCTTGCACACATGCAAGACAACATAAAAATACAAGTGCAGCTAGTTATGTAACAATCAATTAGCCCTACACTGCTCTTCCATGAAGTAATACATTTCAAGGTGTAAACAAGCGATACAATAAAAACATTTCCTGTTGCCCAGTCATTTCACTATCTCAGAAGTCATGCATAGAGTACACAGTGTGCAAAACCCAGTGTATTTAGCAGACATGGGAGGCAGTATAGTGTTGTGGTTAAGAGCACTGAGCTGGAAACCTGAAGAACTGGGTTTGAATCCAACAGCCACCACTTGCATACTGTGTGACCATTAGCAAGTCCCTTAGCTTCCCTGGGCTCCCAGGATGCACCTGGAAATAAGCCTCAGATTAGTGTGTGTTTCCTGGACAAAAATTGTAAAACAAATAAATAAAACATTGAGTGATATCAAATGCATACCATGCCATGGTATATTACCATGCCATGGGGGTGCTGTGGCACATTTTCTAAGTGTTCTGTCATGAGTATACCCTCTGCTTTGTCTACGCAATCCATGAAAGGTAGCTAGAAAACTTTTATTTTTTTCTGTAGTGATCCTCAGTTTAGCAGTAATCCATTCCATCTGCAAGACTGTCTTACAAGTAAGAAGCCACATGGCTGCTATGGGCGCGGTGGCCTGCACCATCTCTGAGTTATTGATTTTAATGCCACAGCTGTACAGATATTAAAAATAAATGCTTTCCCCTTTTGATCTAATACCCAGTGGTTTTAGTCCCCAAATCAAGTGTTTTATATGGAGTGCGGTTTAATACTCAGTATTTGATGAAAGGCCTGTGTTATATCCCCCCACCACCACCAGAAGGGCTGAAATTTAGGACAGCCGCAAAATGCATGTTTATGGTGTCCTTGTTGTTGGCATTGCCTACAGCAGTTGACAGAGATGGTGATACCATAGTGGGCAGTGATTATGGGGGGTTTAAAAACTTTGAAAGCACTTTCCATCTGTATTCTCTCTACATATTGGAGGCTGTGCTTTTGTTTGCCCCCACCAAGCAGGGAATTCGGTTGAGTGAAAGACAGAAAGAAAGAAAGATCAGACAAGGCAGCTGTTGTGGGTGATTAGTCCAGGAGAGGCAGTAAGAAATACAGACAGACAGGACAGAAACTGTGCAGCTAAAAAAATAAAGGAAAGATGTCTGTTTGAATTCTGCTTATTTTTCTTCAGAAATGGTCCCTAAACTGAAGCAGTGCTTCCTATACTGACTAACCATTGCTTTGGGCAGACCTTATCATGGCAGTACCTTCGACAATTTATAATTCTGGGCCATATTTATATATCACAAAGCAATGGAAGGTGCCACCGTGGCACATACCCCCTTGCATACGAGGGAACCAGCTGTGGCACAGCAACTGGTTTCTGATGCTGTTATCTATCTGTATCCACACAGACCACGGGGAAGAGTTTAGGGAACACCTAGTATGGCATCACCATCACTACAACGGCCCAAATCAGTCGGTCATCTCTCCACATTTCCCCCCTGTGCAGTCACTGGGGACAGTTTCTACACTTAACCTGGGAAAGTATGGACTGTTATACCGCAGTCTATATCCAGATCTGCAGCACACCAGAGCAAGGAAATCCAGCCATACACTCACATTTCTATTAATCATAAATGCCCAGTGAGCTTCCCGTCAAGATAGCGACTTTTAAACAGCGACTGCAAAAACGGCACAGGAAAACAGTGAGTGCCATGTCAGCAACTGGAGGTCCCCCCCCCCCCCGGAGTTAGTATATTTAGTAAGGGGAGTGCGGGGGGTAAAAAACAGTGATTACCATAAGTGGTCTTGCTGTGTTGTGTGTGCCGTTTTCGGTCATCGCCGTTTAAAAGGCGCTATCATGACATGGAACCAGCTTACCAGACTTTACCCACCAGATTATGCCATCTGGAAACCTGAGCTAAAGCTCTTACAGTCTATAGGTAAGCTTCCACAAATAGCAGCCCAATCCTTTGATTCTTACATTGTGGTGTCTTGCACTTCCTGTGAAGCCCTTAACCAAAAGGCTCACCTTTGAAATAACAAGGGCCTTGAAAACAGAACACACATTCAAGTTTCCCTTTTTAGTCCCAATTCAACTTCTCAGTACCACAACAACAGGTAACCATATTTGTGTACACCAAGTTGACCTGCCTTGTATTCCTCACCACCTTAGGAATTGCCCCAAACGTCAGTTAACCTTTTCTGGTAAACCCAGGACCCCTCCTGTCTCAAGGGAGTCCTATCAGAACAACATAAGATGCTAAGCCCTTTTTTACCAGGCCCTTCCTGCCTAAGAGTGGCCACAGCCTTTTTTTAGAGACTGCCTTCTGCTCCAGCAGCATGCAGAGCTCACAAGTACCCAACTTTCTCTAGAATACACACAGTTTTGGACTCCGTAAACCAAGAATGGGCTTCTCCATTACCTCTCCTCATCTGTTACTTTTCTTTCCTAAAAGAATTTTATGTGTGCACAAGGGGCTTTCCTAGTCACCAACTTATCCCAGCCACCTTTGACCTCCAGCAGGCCATACAGGAGTCACCATCCCAAATATCCTTGTGAACTCCTGGCCATTAGAATGATAGGTCAAAATAAACCTGGCTCCCATACATTGGCAATCTGTGGTCTACTAGCTATTATCTCAGTAAGGGTCTCTTGTACCCTGTAGCCACATGGCTCATCTAATTACCAAACCTGTCCTTCCATGGGCTTTTCATCCACTGTGTTTACACAGGACACCCAGGAACCACACATGCAGAACTCCACCTAGTGTAGAACTACAGCAAGTTCTTAATCCCTTTTAACTTTCTAGTATGATTACTCTCTATTTTAGCATTGTACATCCTTTATTTACAACTGCTTGAGTCTATTTTTATTGGTATAAATCTGTTGGAAGGAACTTTCTTAGCCAGTGGAGCCACTCACACAATACTAGGGATCAAAGTACTACCATCTGGTCTACCAGTCAGATACTGTGATATGTTGCCACCCGCTGGTACATCTCAAACTGGGGGTGTGCACTTTTACCAAAGCCCTCTAGGACTACTCATATCTTAGGAGGGTGCCAGCAGTGTGCTACTTCAACCACCCAGCTTCAAGAAAGGTCAAAGCACTCCCAACCTTCCTAAGTGTGGACCTATTAAACTTGTTCCTCCTTTTTTGTGCCCATCACGGAGCAAGGTCATCTAGATTGAGTAGTTATAAATAAGGAAGCTTTGTGACCATTGCTCAGTACCCATACTCTGGTCCTCTGCTAAGTTTTCTTCTTCCAGGTCATATCCTAACAAGCCCTTTTTTCCTGTTATTCTCCCCAATACTATTATTAACCTTTGAACCACAAAGACAGCTAACCAGCTCTTGCGAAACAGTTATTCTTTTAATTTACACACATTACCTAAGTTTATTTCCATACTTCAGTTTATGATTTTATTTTAAAATTCCCTCTGGAATGGATTCCCACTAAGGAAGCTATCCAGCCCCCACAAATCCATCCAGCCCAAATTGTACAGCCAGAGCCATAACTTGGGCCCTCCTCCTGCTGGACAGGTATATTATTTACATGTGTCAACCTAATACTCTTTAGTTACCAATTATTTTTTACCAGGTGAGACACACTAAGCTGAAACCTTGTTTGCAGGTGCAACCTGGGAGCACGAGGAAGTTAAGTGACTTGCTCAGGGTCACACAGTATGCAAGTGGGGGCTATGGGATTCAAACCCAGGTCTCCAGATTTGCAGCTCAGAGCCTTAAACCACTGCGCCACTATGGACAGCACTTCGTTTGCTCAGGGTAACAATCATAGCCATATTGACCTCTCGATGGCAATCCTAATAGGATTTACATTACTTTGCCACCTGCATATAAATACATGCCCAATACCACTTTGACACTATGCAGGCTAACATCTTTCACCTCTTTAAGTGTCCGTTTTGGGAGTCTACATGTGCTGCCTCCAGCACCTGTGGACAGAGTGCCTTTGGTACTACCAACTGCTCCACCATCTGGTGCATATGAGGATTTTGACACCTCTGCCATAACTCATCACCCTTGCAGATGTAATATGATCTGATGAAACCCAAGTCCCAAGTACTAGGAACAGTAAGCTTTGATCTTACTTTGAGAGGGCTCTTGCAGTAGGTACTCACAGATAGGACTAAGCCGCCAGGTGCTAGGACCACATGAAGAACTTTTAACTAGCAGTGTCTGGCGGGGGGCCACCCACCCAACATCATGTGACCAACATCAGTGTGGTGCTATATAGTGAGTGATCCCCATGCCTGCCCTCCAGTTCTTTCCCGCCACGACCTGTGCATGTCTGACCTTGCAGAGAATGTTGCTTCTGTTGACACCATCTTGGATGAGTAGTCTACTCATTTATTCTCCACTGTTAACGTTATATTTCTCATACAGTATTAATATATTTACATTGCATGTTGTCTCCGATGTCTTCCAGTTCGCATAAAAATAAGTGCGATTCCTGCAGGACTCAGCTCCCTCACAAGGATGGCCATTCCCTCTGCCTCTTCTGTCTGGGCCCAGACCACAAGGCCGAGGACTGTGAGACCTGCCAAGGCTTTAACCAGGCCACATGGAAGCACCATCAGGAGACCTTGGAAGCCCATTTATTAAAATTAAAAATGGCATTCATAAAGACGAAGCAGAAGAAACTCAGGAGCTCATCTTCCTCCCCTGAAGGACATCGCAAGAAGAACAAGGAGAGACATCAGGACCAGGAATGGTCTCCATCTAGCCTGTGGCCCCCCATAGTGCGTCACGGGTATGGAGGAGCCACTCCTTCCAAGGCCGCTCTGTGGCTGCAGAGCAGCCATTGGGCCCCCGCCGGTATCGGTCTCGGTTCCGACGGGAGTCTCCGGGGTAAAGGAGACATACATTACCCTTAGGCTCCTCAAGATTAAGAGGAATAGTGGGGCCGGTAAGTTGACCGTCGGCTCCTCCAACGATCACGCAGCACTGGCAGTGTCACACATCTGACCCTCCAACGTGCGCTCAGCCTCGGCTTCTCTGGCAGGCCCCGACAATAGGCCTGACGTTGAGGAACTGGATCAGCTGAGGCCTGAACCACAGCTGACACCAGAGGGTTCCCCCCCTCCAGTTTCTCCCCCCTCTCCACCTCTCATGTATATCACTATGCCTGTAGTACCAATGCAAACTGTGTCATAATGATAACCATGTCTGTAACCACTGTCTGTAACCACCTTATGCTTGAACAACCTATGTAATCAAAAGTTTTTCTCCACAGTATTTTATCTTGTATTGTTATCCCGGGTTGCCCCTGAAAAAGAGACCTTCGGGGCTCAGTGGGCCTACCCGGTCATCAAAATTTAATAAATAAATAAATGTGGTTCCTCTGACGTCCCCAGCTCCGCTGGACATGGAAGAGGGAGAGCATCTGCCATCTGGCACTATTCCACTGCCAACATCTGGCACTCCACAGACCCGATGAAAGCCGTCCCAGCCCCGCAGGGTCCCTCTGGGCCACCATCGGGCTGAACACCAGCTCCTCTGTCGGGGCCCCCCGAACCTTCCATCTGGTCCCCCATCAGGACCTTCAGCACCCCATGGGGCCTACGCCAGGTCCTACAGCACCTCTCTCATGGCCAACGCCAGGTCCCTCAGGTGCTCCGCCGAGCTACCCAACACCTGGCTATCCGGCACCTCAGTACCCTCCGGGGTATTCATCGTCGGGGTACCGAATGCCGAGGTTCCCATCGCCAGGGTACCTGATGCCAGGGCTCCTGACACTAGGGTTCCCTCATAACCTGTCACCGGGCCTTCCTACTCCAGGATTCCCATCACCATATTACCAGGTTCTGGGCTATCTGGCGCCAGGCTATGGGCACCCGTCCCCACTGCCTCCACCCTACCTCAACCTCAGGTGGACTTTCAGGCAATGCTTTATTCCTGGTGGGATGAGGTGAAGTCTCAGGAGGGTAGCATCTTTCAGAAAAAGAGATGTGTAAGAACAAGGGGGCACAATTTAAAGTTAGAGGGGGGACGGCTCTGGGGTAATGTGAGGAAATTCCTTTTCACGGAGAGAGTAGTGGATGCATGGAACCGCCTTCCTGGAGAGGTTGTGGGGTCTAAAACAGTGGGGGAATTCAAATATGCATGGGACAGATATAAGGCAATTATAGTGGGGGGGTTGCAGGAAGTAGGCTGTTGGTTAAATAGAATCTGGAGCTTATCCAACAGGTAGGGAAATGGGCAGACTGGGTGGGCCAAGTGGTCCTTATCTGCCATCAAAGTCTATGTTTCTATGTTTCTCAGCTCACGTCAGAGCTCGAGACTCGTCAGCCTCCGGTAAACCTGACACTGGACCCTAAAGAGACGATGCCCAGTCTTTCCCTGTCAATGGGTTCTAGACCTTTGACATCGGGTAGATCTGTGGAGCCCCTGCACCAGCCACAATGGCCCACAGAATTCTCAAGACCTGTGGATCTCTCGAGACTGGTAGACATTGCTTTAACTAGGCTTAGTACCCACGACGATAGCCCGACGTCGGACTCTGAGAGCAATACAGCCCATTCGGGTTCAGACTAAGAGTCACTGACTCTGGTTGACCCTAAACCAAAGGAGTCTCCCAAATCACCTTTGAGGACCCCTCTTTTTTAGAACTCCTCAGAAAAATTCAGGCATCTTATGACTGGTGCACAGGGGTTCAAGACTCCCAATGTCAGAGACTCGCCGAGCACAGAGCTCTTGGATTTGTCTCCAACACTCATTCCACTGTAGACAGGCCCTCATGAGGACTTGGCATCCACAATATGGAAACATCCCACTTCTCTAGTCCTGGTGGCCAGGAAGGTGAATAAACTATACCAAACACCAGAAGGAAAGGATCACCTTAGTGTCCACCCTCAGGTCGATTCAGTGGTCATAAGCGCTGCACACAGACCAATTGTCCAAACCTGAACATCTCAGTACCTCTCCCCCTGATAAGTAATCCAGGGTACTGGATCAGTTCAAGAAGAAGGTATATTCTTCTTTCACTTTGGCCCTGATGTAGCTCACATGGTGGTCTTCCAGAAATACATTCTGGGTCAGTTAGAGTCTAAGCTAGACAAACATCCTGACTCAGAGCTTAAGGAAGAAATGGTGGGCATGGTGAGGTCATCCAGGTCCACTAGCCTTCACACCCTGAGGAGGGCCACTTATTATGTGGTGGATGCCTCAGCAAGGGGAATGGCGATGGCTGTCAGTCTACAAAGACACTCTTGACTGAGGACCTCAGGCCTGGCACCCAAAGTGCAATCAGCAATCCAGAATGCCCCGTTCCAGGGCCCTGTTCTTTTTGGAAGGGATGTCAAAGATATTATTACAGATCTGCAGGACAAAGGCAAGGCTTTGCATTCTATCCAGTTCATATATAAACCCCCTCAGAAGCAGAAACTGCCCTTTCATTGGCAGCAGCGTTGACAGCAAAGGCAGCAACAGAACCGATGTCGCAGTAAATGTCAGGCCCCTTTGGCAGGCACAGCTCCCCTGGTGAAATCTCATAGAGCCTCAGAAACTGCTCCCTCCAACCTCCCCACCACCTCCTGACTCACTCAGGCACCTTTCTCCCCTAGACCAAGCCCTAGGGGAACCGGTAGGAGGCAGATTTGCAAACTACGTACTTGATCGGGAGGCTATAGGTTTCATAGGTTATCCAGAGCTCTTATTAGACTGAAGTGCATTATAGCTCACCATATCAAAAATATCCCGAAATGTTCATTGCACTCAGATAGACATCTAACTGTGTTTTAAAGCTGGTCATACTACTACAGGCTACTACTGCAACAGGAAGCTCATTCCAGAATTTAATAACTCTCACAGAAAACCACTGCATTCTTTTAGTAGTTCTAAATCTTTCCATATCTATTTGAAGGGGTTGTGATCTAGTACAATAAGATTTATTCATACTCTGTAGTCCTAATAGGTCCCACAACTGGGGGTCTGTAGATGCTCTGAACACTAGACATGTCTCCCCTCAGATGCCTATATTCCAATGAGTACAATCCCAAGTTCTCAATTCTTGATTGGTAGTTTAGTCCCTCTACATCACTGATCATCTGTGTTGCCCTTTTCTGTATTCTCTCTATTGCCTGTATTTCCCTTTTATTTCCAGGGACCAGAGCAGACTTATGGGTACTTCAACTGGTGGCCCAAGGGCACACATTAAAGTTTATAGAGAAACCACCAACTCATCCTCCAGGTCCCTCTTATTACCCTCCAACTCACGTCCAGCTGGTAAAAGAGGAGATAGACTCTGATGTTAAAAGCAGCCACAGAGCATGTCCCTCAGATTCAGAGAGGAAAAGAGTACTACTCACACTTCTTGCTGATCCCCAAGAAGATGGGCGACCTCAGACCTATACTGAATCTCATCAGCCTGAACCTGTTTGTGGAATACAAGAGGTTCAGAATGCTATTCCTACCAAGCCTCATTCCCTTGCTACACCAGGGACAATGGCTATGTGCACTGGATATGCAGGATGCCTACCTCCAAGTTCCCATTTTTCCACCTCACCGCAGATTTCTCAGATTCTGTTTTCAGGGAGAGCATTTATAGTTCAAAGCTCTAGGCTTTGTGCTGGTGTCAGCACCCGGGGTGTTCATGAAGTGCCTAGCTGTGTGGCAGGGGCCTTAGGCAGGCAGGGTATCCATGTGTTCCCTTATCTTGACGATTGGCTCCTTTCAGCCCCATCGAAGGACAGCCTAGTCAGATCCCTAGCCATTACCCTGGACCTTTTTCAGCAGGTGGGTATTTCAGTCAACTATCCCAAATCTCACCGTATCCCTTCCCAACACCTCCAGTTTATTGAGGCAGTGTTGGACACAGTCCAAGGGAGAGCCTTCCTCCTGCCAGACAGAGCAGAGACTCTCCATCATCAGGCATATCTGGTGGCTTTCCAGAAGTGGACCTCTGCATGATCGATCCTTTGCCTGCTGGGGCTTATGGCAGCCGCTATCCCCACGGTGCATCTAGCCAGACTGCATATGCGGGTCATGCAGTGGACCCTCAGAGTACAGTGGGATCAGAGATCTGATGACCTGGATCATATGATCCTGGTTTCAAACCCGATGGTCAGAGGCCTCTTGTGGTGGCAGAAACCAGACAGCCTTCAACATGGTGTCCCATTCCAATCCGATCTTCCCACCCAGACCCTGATGATGGATGCCTTGGGACTGGGATGGGGAGCACATTTAGGTACACACAGGACTCAAGGTTCTTGGTCTCCCAACAGGCCTTCGCTTCACATCAACGTACTGGAGATGAGAGTGGTGCTGAACACCTTCCAGGCCTTTCATCACCTTATTCAACTGGGACCGCTCATGATCCAGACAGACAACATGTGTGTCATCTGGCACATAAACAAACAAGGAGCTGCTCGCTCGTACCCACTCTATCACGAAGCAATGAGAGTACGGTAGTGGACAGTACAACACAGTCTCCACCTCATGGCGGCGCATGTACCAGGCATCCAAAACATCCTGGCAGATGCACTCAACCGCACTCAAGCCAGATCCCATGAATGGGAGCTGAGATAGTCTGTGGTAGATGACATTTTCGAACATTGAGGCTGACCAGACCTCGATCTGTTCGCAATCCCATCCAACGCAAAACTTCCAACTTTCTGCTCGCTCACTCCAGGACGTGGTGCTTTTTGGTGAGACACGATGTCTCTATGCTGGAGGGGGAGGTTCATGT
Organism: Neoceratodus forsteri; assembly: GCA_016271365.2. Lineage (NCBI taxonomy): Eukaryota > Metazoa > Chordata > Ceratodontiformes > Ceratodontidae > Neoceratodus > Neoceratodus forsteri. The sequence continues at coordinate 157,015,369 of JADMNL010000033.1, forward strand.
ACACCTTCCCTCCCATTCCACTGCTACAGAGGGTACTGCTGAAATTTCAGGCAGAGGGAGCACATATGATTCTGATTGCTCCCTACTGGCCGCGGCAGATCTGGTTCTCTCGGCTTCAACAGCTGTCAGTGGAACCTCCGGTTCCTCTGCCTATCTGCCAAGATCTCTTGACCCAGGAACAGGGCACCCTGGTTGATCCAGGCCTGTGGTCCCTTCACCTACATGTGTGGCACCTTCTGACATAGCCGCCACTCGCTTTGGAGTATCCTCAAGAGTGGCACAGGTTCTAGTGGAGGCCAGAAAGCCATCCACTAGATCCACCTATGCAATGAAATGGAAGAGATTTTCCATTTGGGCCATGTCTAAGGAGTGGGACCCCTTCTTCTACCAGCTTCCAGAGGTCTTAGAGTATCTGTTGCACCTCTCCAACCCTGGCCTTAGTTACTCGACCCTGAAGGTCCATTTATCTGCCATTTCTGCCTACCACATCCCAGTGGATGGCAAAACCTTGGCTCAGTTGGAAGTATCCAAGACATTCTTAAAATGGATTCTTCATTTGAAACCCCCTAAGGAGCACCGCTCCTTCCTGGGATCTGAAGTTTATTTTGGAAAAACCCACTCTGTCTCTTTTTGAACCAGCTGTGAGTTGTGATATGCGTTACCTTTCATGGAAAGCGCTCTTTTTAGTTGCCATTACTTCGTCTCGAGGATTTCCAAGCTTCAGACTCTGATGTGTAAAGAGCCTTATTTGATTTTTCACAGAGACTGGGAGGCTCTGCGTACAAATCCTATGTTCTTACTTAAGGTGGTTTTAGAGTCCACCTTAAATCAGACCATTCAGTTGCCAGTGTACTACCCTGAATATTCCAATCGGGGTGAAGCAATTCTACACATTTGATGTACATAGAATTCTTCGTTACTACACAAACTGGATAAAACCAGTCCATAAAACTGACCAATTATTTGTTTCCTTTGCTCCCAAAAGGGAGAGCGCTGTAGTTTCAAAACAGTGTTGGTCCAAATGGTTGGCAAACTGTATTACCTTTTGTTATCAGAAGTATAACAAGACACTTGCAGGGGAAGTTAAAGAGCACTCAACCAGGGGCATGGCTGCCTCTGCTGCTTGTTTCATGAGATGAGAAGGGACTTGGCAAGGTTGGAGGAATGGTCAGAAGTATGGCAGCTAGGATTCAATACAAAGTAGTGCAAAATAATGCACCTGGGAAACAAAAACCCAGGGGAAGATTACACAATGGGGGGGAGGTAGTAACAACAACAAAAAAGGAAAGGAACCTGGGGGTAATCATATCAGATGACCTTAAGGTTAGCAAGCAATGTGAGAAGGCAGTAGGGAGGGCTGGGGTATACTGGGATGCATAGGGAGAGGCATCACCAGCAGAAAACAGGAAGTTGTTATCCCTCTGTACAGACAGTTGGTGAGACCCCATCTGGAGCACTGCGTCCAGTTCTGGAGACCCCATCTCTGCAAGGACATAGACAGGATAGAGGCAGTCCAGAGGAGGGCAACTAAAATGGTGCAGGGTCTGCAAGAGAAGCTGTATGAGGAGAGACTAAAGGAGCTTAATATGTATACCCTTGAGGAAAGAAGGGAGAGGGGGGACATGATGGAAACTTTTAAGTACCTTAGTGGAATCAATAAAGTCCAAGAGGGTAGCATCTTTCAGAAAAAGAGACATGCAAGAACAAGGGGACACAATTTAAAGATAGAGGGGGGTTCCGGGCAATGTGAGGAAGTATTTTTTCACAGAGAGGGTAGTGGATGCATGGAACAGCCTTCCTGAGGAGGTTGTGGGGTCTAAAACTGTGGGAGAATTCAAGAATGCATGGGACAGACATAAGGCACTTCTTGTGGGGGGTAGGAAGAGATAGGCTGTTGGTTAACTAGGATCTGCGGCCTATCCTGTAGGTAGGGAAATGGGCAGACTAGGTGGGACAAGCGGTCCTTATCTGCTGTCAAAGTCTATGTTTCTATGAATCAACAAAGTCCAAGAGGGTAGCATCTTTCAGAAAAAGAGACATGCAAGAACAAGGGGACACAATTTAAAGATGGGGGAGAGGTTCAGGGGCAATGTGAGGAAGTATTTTTCACAGAGAGGGTAGTGCATGCATGGAACAGCCTTCCTGAGGAGGTTGTGGGGTCTAAAACTGTGACAGAATTCAAGAATACATGGGACAGGCATAAGGCAATTCTTGTTGGGGGTAGGAAGAAATAGGTTGTTGGTTAACTAGGATCTGTGGCTTATCCTGTAGGTAGGGAAATGGGCAGACTAGGTGGGCCAAGCGGTCCTTATCTGCCATCAAAGTCTATGTTTCTATGTTTCAGGAATGTCTCTGCCGCAGATATCTGTGCAGCTGCCTCTTGGAGTTCTGTCCACATCTTCACTAGGCATTACAGTTTGGACATTGCTTCTAGGCACAGAGTAGGCTTTGGCCTAGCTGTTTTTCAGGGACTCTTGTCCAAGAGCCCTGTTTCCTGCAGACTTGTTCCTATGTCCCAAGTCTCTGACTTGTCTGATTTTGACAGCTTGGGACTCAGTCCTATCTGTGAGTACCTACTACAAGAGCCCTCTCAAAGTAAGATAGTACAATTACGTAAGAACTTACTGCAGTAGTAGATCATCGAGAGAGGCTCTTGCAGTAGGTACTGCTTTCCCTCCCACCTTCCCCCTGGGTTTCTTCTACTACTTCTCCTTTCATAACTTCATAACTTCAGGAGCCCACTTCTATCTCCTGTCGCACCTTTCTGTGTCTCCGGTGGGAGAACTGGAGGGTGGCAGTGGGGACCACTCACTATATAGCGCCTTGCTGACGTCAGTCAGGTGACATTGGATGGGCGGTCCCCCACCAGACACTGCTAGCTAAAAGTTTTCCATGTGGTCCTAGCACCTGGTGGCTTAGTCCTATCTGTGAGTACCTACTGCAAGAGCATCTCTCGAAGATCTACTGTTACGGTAAGTTCTTACGTAACTGTACTTTCTCCATTGTTTATTGAAGCAGCACATGCACACTGCTAAAAGTAAGTGAGAATATAATCTGTAATGTCCCTCAGGTGACTTGTGTATAGATATAAACAGATAAAAACATGCAAGATTGAAGCACTGTTTTAAAATGGAGAAATAAGCAATCTAGGAACAGTCATGAAGATTAACTATTTCAGACAGCATTTGAAGTTGGAACAAACAGTTTTCTTCCTGTTTGCTTCTGTTACCTTTTAACTGTTAAAAGTTCCTCTAAAATGCAGATCTTACTTCGAGAGGGCTCTTGCAGTAGGTAATTACAGATAGGACTGAAGCCAGCAGGCGTCAGGACCCCACAGAAAAATTTCTAGCTAGCAGTCTCTAGCGGTGGACCGCCCCCACGTCAGGTGACTAACGTCAGGCAACGTCAGTATAATGGGGCAGTCCCCCATGCCCATCTTCCAGTTCTTTCCCGCTGTTGGCTTGTGTAGCATCTCGCAGTTAAGTTCACTGCTTTGCAGTCAATTGTCGGTAGTTTTACTGCCTTTTTCAATCTTTTTCTTCAAATTTCGTCAGCCTTTGCCTACAGCTGCCGTGTATGTCGTCCCCGACTCCCTCTGAGCACAAAAACAAGTGTGATTCCTGTGGCGCCCAGCTCTCGCACAATGACAGACATTCCCAGTGCCTTTTTTGCCTAAGCCTCGACCGCCCTGTGGAGAAGTGCCAGCTCTGCCAACAGTTCAACGCGGCCACCCGAAAGGGGAGGCAGCAGTCCCTGGAGGCCCACGTTCTCAAACTCAAGATGACCTCCATGGCTAAGGAGTTGAAAAAACTCAGGCGGGCCTCTACTTCTCCGGAGGGGGACCGCAAGAAGAAGCACCGGGACTCCTCTTCTACTGTTGCTGCGACCTCGGCTGGGGTTGCAGTGCTGCAGGTAACATCTCTCCCGGGAGACAGTTCCGTGATGGCCATCTTGGAGGCTTCCAAGGCGGCATTGACCCTCCCATCGGGCTCGTGCTCCGACCCTTTGGGAGCCTCCAGGTCAAAGAAGGCAGCCGTTCCCAGTAAGGCCCCCGCTGTGCGGCCTTCTGGTCCGAGCGGCCCCGGTAAGCCGGATGTAGGCTCCTCCAATGTCCGCCCGGATAAGGCTGATAAGACACCTGACCCTTCGAGGCAGTGCGCAGCCTCCAAAGCGCCCACCAAGGCCGCCCCTCCATCATGGCCTTCATCAAGCACCGGGTCTTGTAAGCAAGACGTCGGCTCCTTCGATGTCCGCTCGGTGTTAGAGTCGACGCTGGACCCTTCAGGCCTCTCCGTCGTCCCGAGCTCGCCGCAATGCTTGTTGCAGTTCAAGGCCCCAGCATCTCCTTTACTGGACCTCGGGGATGGTAACCCTTCTTCCCCAGGCAACACGAAGGATGTTGGAACGCTGCTGTCAGGTCTCCCTCCCGCTGGGCTGGATGACCCGACGTTGGATCCTCAGACATTGGTGCCAACGCCGGCCTGTCCAGTGCCTGGGAATATCCCCTTGCCAGACGCCGCCCCTATGCTGGGCCTCCCGGACCTGCCCGCTGAGCCATTTCCAGGACCCTCTGCTCCTTCAGAGCCCCTGGTACCTGGGTATCCGACCCCGTCTTATCCGATGCCGTCTTACCCAGGCCCGCAGTATCCGGCACCCCAGTACCCAATGCCAGCTTACCCAGCGCTGCAATACACGGTGCCCCAGTACCCAATGCCGGGCTTTCCACCATCAGGATACGGACATGTGCCGTACGGATACCCCTAGTATCCGAACCCCCCCTTTTCCTCCGCCACCACCCCCTCAGCCGCCAGTGGATTTGAAGAAGACTCTGGCCTCCTGGTAGGCTGAGGCCAAGGCTCAGCTCACCAGGGAGGAACAGAGCCATCTTCTGATGCTGGTCCCGGTTCTGGACCCCCTACGTCAGAGGCGAGATACTCCCTCCCCCCCTCCGGATACCAGAAGCAAACCCTCCAGTTCCAGGGCAGGGCAGGATACGCTTCCCTGAGAGCTTCCCAAGGGGTCCATTCCTCCCCTGCGCCAGGAGGAGGAGGAGTCCTCTTCTTCTTCTTCATCCTCCTGGGAGACCTCGGATGACTCCCGACGGTCGTTCCGATCCGGATGACGAGCCATGCTCTCCAGACAAGCCCAGGCCAAGGACTCCTCCGAAGTCTCCTCGGGAGGATCCTTCTTTTATGGAGTTGCTGCATAAAATCCAGGCTGTTCATCAGTGGCAATCCTTGGAGCCAGATCCACAGCATAAGAAACTTGCTGCGCACCGGGATCTGCCCGAGACCGCTCCTACTCTGGTTCCACCCTGGATTGAGCCTCATCACGACCTTGTGTCCACCATTTGGAAGCAACCATCGGCATTAGCCCCCCTTCCTAGGAAGTCGGATAGGCTATACCAGGCTCCAGAGGGTGTTGACTCTTTGAATTCACTCCCCAGAGCTGATTCGGTCATGATTAGTGCCTCTCACAGCTGGATGGCTAACCCCAAGCACTTGAGCTCTGTACCATCTGATGAGGAATCCCACCTTCTGGACCAGTAGGGGAAGAAGGTTTACACTTTTTCCATTCTGGTAATCAGGGCCCTGAATTACGTTGCTCACATGGGTGATTACCAGAAGGCGATCCTTAGTGAGGTGGAAACTAAGTTGGACTCCCTAACTGACTCTCAGACAAAGCAGTAAGTGGCTGACCTAGTCCAGTCTGCATGTTTGGCCAGTCAGCACATGCTTCGTGCCACGTATGATGCAGTGGATGCTGTTGGTCGGAGCTCGGCTTTCGCTATGGGGTTGCAGCATCATACCTGGCTCCGGGTGTCAGGTGTGGTCCCAGAGGTGCAGTCTGCTATGCAGGACGCCCACTTCAGGGCTTCAATGCTGTTCGGTGGTGATGTCAAGGACATCATCACCGATCTGCAGGAGAAGGGTACTGCACTAAAGTCTGTTGACTCCTTGTACAGGCCCCCTCAAGCTCAGCATCGTCCCTTTCACAGACATTCTCGGCCCAAGGCGAAACCTTAGGGAAAGCGGGCCAACAAACGTAGTGCCCCTCCGGCTGCCAAGCCCCCCCCCGCCCAAAGAGGCGGTAGGAGCTTCAGCCGCAATGCTGCCTCACACCTCCTGACTCCTCTCCTCTCCCACAGCCTCTGGGTCTCCCAGAAGAACTGGTAGGAGAGAGATTTTCCTTTCATCTACCGGGTTGGGAGAGGATCACTTCAGACACGTGGGTGCTCCAGCTGATTACAAAAGGACACTTAATAAAGTTTCTTCAGAAACCACCTTGAAACCCCCTCCCCGGGTCATCTTTCTCCCCAGACCACCTTCTTCTGGTCTGGGAAGAAGTATCTTCTCTTCTTCTGAAGGAGGCGATAGAGCCCATCCCACCCCATCTTCGGGGGACAGATTACTACTCCCATTTCTTCCGGGTCCCGAAGAAGTCGGGAGACATGAGGCTGATTCTCGACCTCAGTTTCCTGAACTTTTTCATGGAGTACAAAAGGTTCAGAATGCTCTCTCTGCAGGGTCTTCTGCCCCTCCTTCGGCCGGTACAGTGGCTGTGCGCGCTGGACATGCAGGATGCTTACTTGCATATCCCTATTCGCCCTTCCCACCGCAAATACCTACATTTTTCATTCCAGGGGGACCACTACCAGTTCAAGGCCCTCCCCTTTGGTCTTTTCTCAGCACCCCGAGTGTTCACCAAATGCCTTTCAGTGGTAGCGGCTTACCTGCGTACCCAAGGGGTTCAGGTTTTCCTGTACCTGGATGACTGGCTCCTGGTGGCCTCATACAGGGAGGAGTGCCTGCACTTCCTTTCCCTTACCCTGCAGGTTTTCACCAGCCTGGGTATTACCATTAACCAGGCCAAGTCCCATCTGATCCCGTCCCAGAAGCTCCAGTTTATCGGGGCAATCCTGGACACAACCTCTGGCATGGCATTCCTGCCACTGGACAGGGCGGCCACACTCCAGGCTGAGGTCAGCCTGTTGTCCAGCCACAGGCGCATCAGCACCAAGTCAGGTCAGTCCTTCGCCTCCTTGGGCTCATGGTGGCTGCTATTCCGACAGTCCCTCGTGCTCGGCTCCACATGAGAATCTCTCAGTGGACCCTTCGGTCTCAGTGGGATCAGTTGGTGGATGACCTAGATTAACAAGTTCTGGTCTCCAACCCCATGGTTTTGGACTTGCAATGGTAGATGGTTCAGGAGAACCTTTGCCGGGGGGGGTTCCCTTCTGCCTTTCTCCCCCCTCCCAGATGCTGACAACAGATGCCTCGGGCAAGGATTGAGGAGCCCATCTGGGGTCTCACAGGACCCAGGTCTCCTGGTCCCGGCTCGAACAAACTCTTCACATCGATGTACTCGAGCTTTGGGCCATGCTGTATGCTCTTCAGGCTCTGCATCTGTATCTGCTCCCCGGGCATCTGGCTGTCCAGACAGACAACGTGTGTAGCCTGGTACATCAACAAACAGTGAGGAACTCGTTCCTACCCTCTCTGCAGGGAGGCGATGCGAGTTTGGGATTTGGCAGTGCAGCACAACCTTCATCTCACGGCAATTCACGTCCCTAGGGTCGAGAACATGTTGGCAGACCACCTCAGTCGGTCATCTGCTCATGCTCACGAATGGGAACTAGATCAGGGGGTGGCAGATGATATCTTCCTATGCTGGGGAATACCACAGGTAGACCTGTTTGCATCTCCTCACAACACAAAACTTCCCACCTTCTGCTCGCTCGCTCCAGGGCGTGGCCTTTTTTGGAGAGACGCTCTGTCTCTAGACTGGAAGGGCAGATTTGTTTATGCCTTCCCCCGATTCCATTGATTCTGAGGGTCTTACAGAAACTCAGCTCAGAAGGAGCTTGCATGATCCTAATTGCTCCTTTCTGGCCCAGACAAGTTTGGTTCTGTCTTCTGCAACAGTATTCAGAGGAACCTCCTCTTCCTCTTCCTCTGTCGCAGCTTTTGCTGACCCAGGATCAGGGGACCCTGGTCCATCCAGGCCTCAAGTCCCTTCAGTTGCATGTGTGGCTCCTGTGGACATAGCTCAAGCCCGGTTTGGGGTTTCCCAGCTGGTGGCTGAGATTCTGGGAGAGGCCAGAAAGGCCTCCACTAGATCTACCTATACCATGAAGTGGAAACGGTTCTCTATTTGGGCCACTTCCAAAGATTTTGAGCCTTTCTCTTGCTCTGTTGGGTGGCTTCTGGATTACTTGCACCATCTCTTTTATCTGGGTCTCAGTCATTCCTTTCTGAAGGTTCACATGGCGACCATCTCCGCTTGCCATGTTCCTTTCAGGGACAGAACCTTTGCGCAATTGGAAATCTCTAAGACTTTTCTGAGAGGGGTTCTCCACTTGAGACCCTCTATTCATGTTCCTGCCCCTCCTTGGGATTTGAATTTTTTTCTTGAGAAGTTTACTCTGCTTCCTTTCGAGCAGCAGCCTCAGTAGACCTAAAGTTCCTTTCATGGAAGACTCTTTTCCTAGTGGCCATTACTTCTGCTCGAAGGATTTCCGAGCTCCAGGCCCTCATGTGCAAAATCCCGTATTTGATTTTCCACAAGGAATGTGTGGATCTGCGTACCAACCCTAAGTTTCTCCCTAAGGTGGTAGCGGAATCTACGCTGAATCAATCCATTGAGTTGCCTGTTTTCTTTACACAGCACTCCAATCAAGGGGAGTTCCTCTTGTATACTTTGGATGTTCACCGAATTCTGAGATACTACACCACCAGGACGAAGGATCTCAGAAAGACTGATCAACTGTTTGTCTCTTTTGTTCATAAAAGAGAAGGCAATGCTGTTTCTAAGCAGTGCCTATCTAAATGGTTGGCCCATTGTATCACTTTCTGTTACGACAAGTACAACAAGACCCTGCCGGGTCAAGTCAGAGGCCACTCCACCAGAGGTCACTTCCTCCTGCAACTTGGAATTTTGTCCATACCTTTACGAAACATTACAGTTTGGACATTACCTCTCACCGTAGAGCTTGCTTCGGGTTAGCTGTTCTTTAAGGTCTTCTTTCCTAAGACTTTCACAGCCAGAGGGTCTACTTTTGGGTAGTTTCCTCCTCCCGTTTGCTTCTTCTTGTTCCAGACTGCTAGGGACTCAGTCCTATCTGTAATTACCTACTGCAAGAGCCCTCCCAAAGTAAGATAGTACAGTTACGTAGGAACTTACCGTAATAGTAGATCTTCAAGAAAGGCTCTTGCAGTAGGTAATCCCTTCCCGCCCTCCATCCCCCTAAGCTTTTTCAGCTCCTTTTCCAGGGATGGAAATATCCGCTTCTCTCTCATCTTGCCTTTTTGGCCTTTGGCGGGAAAGAACTGGAAGTCAGACGTGGGGGACCGCCCCTTTATACTGACGTTGCCTGACGTCGGTCACCAGATGTGAGGGCGGTCCACCGCCAGAGACTGCTAGCTAGAAATTTTTCCGTGGGGTCCTGACGCCTGTTAGCTTCAGTCCTAACTGTAATTACCTACTGCAAGAGCCTCTCTCGAAGATCTACTGTTATGGTAAGTTCCTGCGTAACTGTACTTTTTCAGTGCAACAAGAGTTTCCATCAACTTACCATAGTTGAGCCTCTCATCAGCCAGCTAACTGCTGTTTCCCTATAAGACACTGTATAGTATTGTGTTTTTCTGTTGTGGTGAGTGTTTATCTCTGTTTCTTTTGTGATTTTGATACATTGAATGTTGATGTAAAATTTGAATCTGACTGACACATCATGTGATTCTCTGAGCTATAAAAAGTCTCCCGCCATTTTACCTTGTGGTAGTGAGGCAGCCAACACTGTCCCTGTCCAACTGTGCCGCAGCTTAAGGTGTTCCACCTATGTTAACCTAGTTTCCTGTAAGAGGCTGACATTGCAGTGCACTGCATTAAGCTGTGTTAGAATTTTGGCATGCTTTACCACAAAGCCTGCAACTTAACATTAAAAGAGTACATTTTTATGGAGTACCCATGGTTTGAGCCTGTCTGGAATTTCTGCCTGGGTTAAAAACATCCAACCACACTATAGTTTTTCACACGTAATAGCAAAGCATAACATCAGCAGGTTGTTGCCTTTGACGACCTTTCTCGGTGAGTGGTCTACTGTTCTAAATAACATTTGTAGGAAATGTATCAAAAGTAGTGTGTGAACACCTTGTCTGCATAGATATTTTTAGAGCCTAGTAGACCATTGGTCTGTGATGCTTTTCTGCTTGGTCCTATTGCAAGTAGTAAACAAGCTGCACTAACAAGAAGTACTGTAGCAAGAAGAGTAAAACACCAAACAACATATAAACCAGTAGCATTCTAATGGACAGCACAAGTGTCACACCACAAGTCCTCCTACTGGAGTACCAGGGTGGCCCTAAATGTGAGAAGTAGGCACTTGCAGATGCTTCAGGAAAAAATCCTCCCTCTTAACGTGAAACCCCTCAGGAGAGGGAACCTTATTCCTGTATGGCAGTGCCACTAGGCACAAGCCCTTAGGAGCACACAGACTAACATACTTGGTAACAGTGGGGAGCAAAGAGAACATCTGAAGATGGCTCCCCCTCACCTCTACTTTCCCCAGTTGTTAATGTAGTGGATAGAATAGTGGGGGCTATCCCTATCTTTGCACATTTAGCCATGCAATCTTCTCATGAAAATCAGCCCCATTTGAATCTGAATGCCTCATCCCCCCAATGCCAAAGTGCAGTGGCAGTTAAACAAGCCCTAGGCCTTATATCTGGCCCTGCTTACCAGTACAAGACATCCACACCCTCCCAACCTCCACTCCACAACCATCACAGCATATCAACAAACATACAAAAACTTAACACAGCTAAGAAGCAGAATTTTGACTGGCATACTGTGAAAGTAAAAACATGAATGTGGCTGCAAATCAGGATAACTGTCAATGCAGGCATTGGTAAACGTTCTTTTTTGTGTGTGTCCCTGTGGGCCATGAGGCTGGCCCAGACCCTTCCTGATGGTCTTGGTGATGCAGCCAGCAATCATGTTCTATGAAACAGTTTATTCTATCCAGCCTACAGTCTGGAGTGAAAATCTGAGCAGGAGTGCTGTGAGCCTGAGTCCAGAGGCAAGCTGACTTGCTGCTGGTCCTGCCTGGCCACTGTGGTGGTAAACAATTCCCTAACGGTTACCTAGTCTCTAAAATTAAGACCATATCATGCCACTGGGAAGTTTTAGATAAAATCAAATCAAAATCAAATCAAAATTTATTTGTAATGCGCTTTTCAAAATGTCAAAGCTCAGATACATCACAAAAAACATCCATCACAATAAATACAGATATAAAACCAATTAAAAGGCAGCAGGATAATTTATTGAAAGGCTAGTTCAAATAAATAGCCTTTCAAAGAGGCCTTGAATGACTCTGTGGACAGGCATTCTCTAATCCGACAAGGTAGGGAATTCTGCAGGGTTGGGACCATGAAAGAAAAGGCTCTGGCCCCAGATGACTGAAGACGAACCCTGGGAATCTCTAGCAATCCCTCATCAGTGGAATGGAGTGGGCGGAGAGGGTGGTAGGGTCGAAGGAGATCTTGCAAGTAGCCCGGTCCCACACTGGCAGCCAGTGCAGTTCACGCAGTACAGGCGTGATATGGCAAGTTCTTGGTAACTCAGTCAACAACCTGGGTGCAGCATTCTGCACCAGCTGCAAGTGACAGAGAGCCACCCCCGGCAACCCTAGATATAGAGCATTACAATAATCAAGATGCAAAGAAGCAAAGGTGTAAACCAACACAGGTAGGTCATCATGTGGAACAAGGTGTTTTATCCAGGCAGTATTCCTCAGATGGTAAAAGGAAGACTTGACAACGGCTGACACCTGCATCTTCAACGTCAGCTCGCTATCAAGAATTACGCTCAGATTCCGCACCTGTTCAGAAGGTCTCAACTGGTTACCCCCTAGCACAAGGCCAGAGGGAAACCCAGGAGTCAACTTCTCTGCACGGTGACCCGGGTCCACCACCAGCACCTCAGTCTTGTCTGGATTCAGTCCTGTATCTCAGAGAGGCAGTTGTTAAAGACCGATAATGCGTCATTCTGTTCAGCTACAAAGGACATATAGAGCTGCGTATCATCCGCATAGCAGTGAAAACTCAGCCCATAATGCCTTATAATGTCTCCCAATGGCAGCATGTACACCGTGAACAACATGGGGGAAGCACAGAACCCTGCAGCACCCCACAGGGCAGAGCAAAGGTAACAGAGGAAAACATTCCTGATACTACCCTCTGAGTTTTGCCCATGAGGAAAGAATGGAACCATCTGAGGACTGTCCCCAACAGTCCATAGAGCAGCCGCAGGTGCTCTAGCAATATCCCATGGTCCACGGTGTCAAATGCTGCAGAGAGATCAAGGAGAACCAAGACTGAATGACTCCTCCGATCTCTCGCTATTAGGAGATCATTGAGTACTCGAACCAACGCTGTCTCGGTACAATGCCTCTTCCTGAAACTGGACTGGAGAGGATCATAGACCTCATGGGTGGTAAGAAAGTAATTGAGCTGCAACACGACTACTTTCTCAATAACCTTGCCCAAAAAGGGCAGGTTAGAGATCGGTCTGTAGTTAGCGAGACAGTCTGGGTCAAGGGTAGGTTTCTTCAAAAGGGGTGTCATGATAGCCTCTTTTAGAGACTCCAGAAACATCCCTTGATCCAAATAGCACCAGACTATCTCAGCAAGGACTGGTCGGATTGCATCCACGCACCCCACAAGGAGGCGTGTAGGACCAGGATCCAAACTACAGCAAGTCGGTCACAAGCCCTGGACAATCTTCATGATATCTGTGATTGCTGGCTAGTCAAAATCTGTCCAGGCAGACCAAGGGCCTGTAACTTCACATCGGTCACTGCCATGCTCATTAGAATGCGTATTGAGGATCTCCGACCTGATCGATGACACCTTATCATCAAAGAATTGAGCAAACTCATCACACTTTATTTGTGAAAAAGCTCTCTGACCCCGCAGACAGGCTGGATTGCACAGTCTGTCCACAGTCCGGAAGAGCTGAGCTGGTCGATTTCTTGATGCAGCTATCTCCCTGGACAGAAACTCTGCCTTCTTACGGGAGAGTTCTGATTGATAGTCCATATAATGGGCCATCAATCTAAGTCTGTCACCTTCCAGGCCAGATTTCCGCCAGCAGCGTTCCAATCTTCGCCCCACTCTTCTCAACTCCCTCAATGTCCCATCAAACCAGGGGGACCGAGGGTGGAGGGAGAGGGGGTGAACACGGACAGGAGCTATGGAATCCAGAGCCCTCAGCACCAAATATTATAGTGCACTACTAAGACATCTGGTTCCATGCACTCCATAGGCCAACTCGATAGGTCCAGCACCGCCATCAGACCCTCAGGGGTAACTCCCCTCAAAGGGTGGTACTGGACCATCTCCAAAGGGGTTGGTCTCATGGGGGGGCCATGAAATTGAACCTTATAGAGTGATGGTCAGACCACCCAACTGGTTCCACCACCAGTTCCATGATCTCCATCCCCAGGGTGAACACCAGATCCAGAGAGTGACCGTGAATATGGGTAGCAGCGGTAACAACCTGTGTAAAGCCCAACGAAATCACCAGTTGGAGGAAGTTTTGACCAAAATGCGAGAGTTCATCGTTGACCCAGGCATTGAAGTCCCTCAGGACCAACCACCTGGAGGGCTCCAACACCAGGTCGACGATGAAGTCTGCAACTTCGTGCAGAAAAACTTTCTCATCACCGGGTGGATGGTAGACAAGTAGGATTCTGCAGCCCACACCTGCTCCCATGATATACTCAAAGGATCTAGGGGTCACCACTGGAACCTCTTCAAGGTCCAATTCCGATTTAAAACACATAGCGCCCCCCCAACCCCTTCGATCCAATCTCGGGCAATGTATCACCGAGTACCCGGCTGGAACAGCTGACTCCAATATGGGACCAACATTCTCATCGAGCCAGGTCTTGGTGATGCAAGCCAGGTCAGATGACTCAACAAGATCAGCAATAATTGCTGTCTTGTTCTTTATAGACCTGGCGTTGCATAACAGCGCCTTGGTTGGATGAGAGGCCTTGGAGGAGCAGGCCACTTACCTACTATCAGTGGAACCCTTGGGTATGAGAACCAGGCATCACAAACCCCTATCCTGGACCCATTTCGTCCAAGGCGTCTCCCTGTCCTCACCACCCTTATCCGCCCACTGTGCTCCCCCCCCGCTGAAGAACATCCCCGCCTCCTCCGTGCAATCCCCAAGGCACGACAATGCCTGTATACCTCGGGTTGCAATGGGGGCTGTCGAAGGGGTGCAGATCCCTCAGCCTAGAGGGGGAATAGCGCCTGCCCACAGAAGCTCAATCCCAACACATGCCGCCAAATATTAAAACAACTGTCAATCAACAGATTTGACTAACATTATCAAGCCACTAGCTTGTTTAAAATAACTAATACAACAAATGTCTAAAAAGAAAATAATAATTAAACTATTTAAAGCTAAATTAAACCAACCCTTCCCCACCTCTCACTTAGTGAGGGAGAGCACTTAACAAAAACCTAACAAAACAACTGTCCTTCCCCTTCAAGCAAATTTACAGTCCACAGAAAGAGTTCAAAAAGGTCTGGGCACAAAGCCCTGATCACTTTTCCCCCTATATACCACTGAGGACTTAAGGTAGTAAAAATCCTCAGAGCTCTCACCCCTGAGGATTTAATTCCCAAAACCTATTTCTCACATAGGCAGAGTAATAATTAAGCAGTCACGCAAATTGTTCTTGATGGAGAAAACAAAGCACTCTCACTGCTTCACCAAAGTACATAAAAAAAACAGTCAGACCCAGGACAAATAGTTATATAGAACCAATGTATTTTATAATGTACTTGCAGAATTTGGTGAAACAACTCCAGCATCCAATTCTCCACTGGTAATCCAAAGATCTTCAAACCAAACTCAATCAGCCAGAACTCTGAGAATCCAGCAGTCCAAGAGAAATAGGATAGAATCCAGGTAAAGCCACTTTTTAGCAGGCCTTGGCCAAAACTCCCCCACAGCAGGCGCACAGCACAAGCAATCCCCACAATTTAGCCACCGGAATATACCCAATACAGTCAGGCAGCTCCCAGATATGCTGAGGACAATTCAAAGGGGCCAACCCTCCAGTCAGCGCTTATCTGAATCTCCCCCACGGGAGACAGCTGCACCGTGCACCTCCCAGGACAGAACAGCCCAGCCCTCCCAGATTACCACACTCACCTTTTCGAATCCTTCTCAAGGAACTGGCTTGAAGTGAAAAGGACAGATAAAGTCTCAATTTAATCACTTCCCGGTGCCATCAATAATAATCCATAAATCGGGAACTCCAGTGACAATTTCCGGTGGCTAAATTGTGGGGATTGCTTGTGCTGTGTGCCTGCTGTGGGGGAGTTTTGCCCAAGGCCTGCTAAAAAGTGGCTTTACCTGGATTCTATCCTATTTCTCTTGGACTGCTGGATTCTCGGAGTTCTGGCTAATTGAATTTGGTTTGAAGATCTTTGGAGGCAGGGAGGTCAGTAAGGGAAGCCAAAGCTCAGACAGAAGAACACATTGCAAAATAAGTGGGTAGAGGGGACAAAACCTTTTACAGGTACATAAGTGAAAAAAGATAAAGACAAAGGGAGGGATAGTGAGACTGAAGTGGGAGGATGGGGGCCACGTGGAGGATGACAACAGTAAAGCTGACATATTGAACAGGTATTTCTGCTCAGTCTTTACTGAGGAAGAGGAGGCAATGGGTCTGAAGGAGTACAAGGGTGAGAATGGTGCAGAAATGGACACAAGTCCATTTACAGAAAGGGTCCTGAAGGAACTGGAAGTAATAAGAGTTGATAAAGCAATGGGGCCAGATGGGGTGCACCCAGGGTCCTTAAGAACTAAGAGAGGTGGTGGCTGAACCTCTGGCTATCCTGTTTAGCCGATCACTGGAAACAGTGGAGGTACCCAAAGACTGGAGGACAGCAGATGTAGTCCCTTATACAAAAGTGGGAACAAAGAGGAAGCAGGAACTACAGACCAGTCAGCCTCACCTCGGTAGTGGGGAAGATCATGGAAGCACTACTGAAGGAGAGATTGGTGGAACATCTGGTTGTCAGTGGACTACAGGACCCAAGGCAGCATGGTTTCACCAGGGGGAGGTCATGTCAGACCAACCTCATTGAATTTTTTGACCGGGTGACTAGGGAGGTGGATCAGGGGAGGGCAGTGGACATGGCCTATCTGGACTTCAGCAAGGCCTTTGACACTGTGCACCACAGAAGACTATTACACAAACTGGGGAATATGGGTGTGGGCAGGACAGTAGTGTGGTGGGTAGGTAACTGGCTGGGTGGCAGGACACAGAGGGTGGTGGTAAATGGCTGTCACTCCACAGAGGGAAGAGTGACCAGTGGGGTACCACAGGGATCAGTGCTGGGACCTGTCCTATTCAACATCTTCATCAGTGACATTGCACAGGACCTAGAAGGCAGAATTTCACTGTTCGCTGATGACACAAAGCTCTGTAACAGAGTAGACACACCAGAGGGTGTAGACAGAATGAGAAGGGACCTGCAGAAACTTGAAGAATGGTCAGGGGTTTGGCAGTTGAAATTCAATGCAAATAAGTGCAAGATAATGCATGTGGGGGAACAAAAACCCTGGCACAATATATCAGTTGGGAGGTGAGGATATAGCATGCACCAAGCAGGAAAGGGATCTTGGAGTTATCATCTCTGATGACCTCAAGGTAGGGAAACAGTGTGACAAGGCAGCAGGTAAAGCAAATAGGATGCTGGGATGTATAGGCAGGGGCATTACCAGCAGGAAAAGGAGGTCATAATTCCGCTGTACAAGACACTAATGAGGCCCCACCTGGAGTACAGTGTACAGTTCTGGAGACCATACCTACGTAAGGACATAGACAGGGTAGAGAAGGTTCAGAGGAGGGCAACACAGATGGTGCATGGATTGTCTCACAAGTCCTATGAAGACAGGTTGAAGGAACTGAACATGTACTCCCTGGAGGAGAGGAGGGAGAGAGGGGATATGATATAGACATACAAGTATCTTACAGGGAGGAACAGGGTGCAGGAATACACTATTTTTAAGCGAAAAAGATGTTCCAAGACTAGAGGGCATGGGATGAAGTTGGAGGGAGGACGATTCAGAGGAAACATGAGGAAGAATTTCTTCACAGAACGGGTGGTGGACAAGTGGAACACCCTGCCAGAGGAAGTGGTGGGGGCTGAAACAATCACGGGATTTAAGAATGCATGGGTTAGACATAAAGGAATTCTGGAGGTCAGGGGTAAGGGGCAACAGACTTCTAGGAAAACATAAACTGAACTTACAAGCTCAAATGGGCAGACTGGGTGGGCCATAGGCCCTTATCTGCCGACACTGTCTATGTATCTATGTATCCAAAATGATGAGATCCGCTGACAAACATTACATATGGTGGATTACATCCCTCCAGTCACCATCCAGACATAAAATCACAAAGATTTTATCAGGCCAGTTCACTAAAAATTTCCTGATTCCTGATTCTGGGTAAACCAAAAATCAAAGTCCTACAGCCTACACCCGCTCCATAAAAATAGGACAGCCCCAACAGTAAACGATCGGACAGAATGCCGAAATGCGATAAAACAGCGCAACATTGCTGAGACTACTTGCGATAAACAATATACTCAAAACTAACAAACTAAGATGCAAAAACAATACATCAATAAACCAAAAACAAAATGTTAATCTACCGCAGAGCTGCAGAGCTAAGTGGTAGATCCAGTGTGACCACCATTTTACTTCTACCAGGAACCAAGTTGTTCTATGACCAGTTGCTTTAAAAGCAATGTCTGCTGCTGCAGTATAGGACACCCCTGGTATGCGAGGAAAGAACTTGACAGTAGGCAGTTTTCCCACCATGTTGTTCAGTGGTTCAGTTGCTACATAACACTACCTATATTGTAGGTCTCTACTGCCATGGGGATAGCTGGGGGTATAGCTGGTAAGGGGTTCGGCGAGTCAAAACAGCAAATCTTTATCCCACATCACTTAACACTGCATAATAAAAAAGTCACGTGATATACCTAGATATTTTAAATTGTGCTGCTTTTGAGATCTGTGTACAGTCTCTTGAGGTCCACTCTGACATAACGGTTAGTTCCTGATTATATGTTTTGTCTGTTATGTGGGGAAGCTATATTTGGTGCGCCAAGTGTGTTTTTGCAGCTTACAGGAGGTTGTCATATATTTTAACCCCAGACTTCTTGTGTATCAGAAGCTTTGCAGGGTAATACAGTTGATCCTTAACTTCTCGCTCCCTAAATTGTTTAGTAACCCTCAGCACCATTTTGTGCTTTCTCATCATTACCAGCGTGATGTGCTGATCTCATATAGACCCTTTTTCCATTGAACAACAGTTCTTTTGTCTCCCAAGCCTTTATCATGAGCTGCTCTTTTCTAGGGTGCTTCAGGAACTTGACTAGTATGGATCCTGGGGGGTGCCGAGTTTAGGCTTTGGCCCCAGGGCACTATGCGCCCTTTCAGTTGCAATCTCAAAGTCATTTGGAAAGCCCAGTACTTCTTGTAGCCATGTAGCCACAAAACTGTTTATGTTCGAGTGCTCCGAATCCCAGGGAAACCCAAAGAGATGCACATTTTTCCTCCTGCCTCTTGCCTTTGCATCCTCAGGTGTCTCCGTTAATTCCCTTTTTTATACTTTATTTTTATTTTATTTTTGTAGGAGGTACAATACACAGCAGATGAGTTATAGATGACATTCATAAATATCCATAGCAGCAAATCAATCCATAAGCAGTAGTACAGTGGTAGTATTGGTAGTGTCTTCTTCACATTCAATAAATATAGTTCACAGTATTTCATAAGCCTAACCCCAGTAAACGTCTTCCACTGCCCCTTATTCCTGTGTCTATCCATCTCCCCTCTATCTAGAAAAAAGAGTCCTCTCTTATGGTGCCTTTTCTATCTCCTAGCATCCAAATATTTGGACTCCATCATGGAACAAATGCGGAGTCTCTTGCTGATTGAAAAGGGACCCAAACCCTCCACTTTATTTCGAATTGTTCTTTATGCCCCATAGCCCCTGCAATCATACGTTCTAAAAAATAATGTTCTACTATCAAATCATGCCAGGTATCCACCACGGCTGATCTAACCTGTCTCCATAGCTTAGTAATAGTCTTCTTTGCCAAAAGGAGGAAAGTAAGTACAAGCAACCTTTTTTGTATTTTGAGCCCTTTTGGGGGGATTGACAGGAGAGCAAGCTGTGGACTTAGTACTAAATCAGGTGTAAATATCATCTGTAAAGACTGCTCAACTTGCTTCCAAAACACTTGCAATTTGCTACACCCCCAAAAAATATGTACCCGATAAGCCCTCCATTCTCCACATTGTCTCCAACAGTCAGCCCCCAGCGCAGGAAAGATTTTAACCAGTTTAGCTGGTGTATTAAAATATCAATTCGAGATTTCCATGCAGATTCTCTCCAGTAAGGATCCAAAGAGATCCCTAATGAGGGGCGGGTATATTTAACCCAGAGGTCATAAGTCACTCAAGAAGGGAGCTCCCTGTTCCATGCCTCCACCACCGACTCGGATGAATCAGAGATAATTTCCCTGATTCCTCTATGTATCAATCCAATCAAATGTAACTGGATAGAACCACGAATTGCATTTATAACTAGTTGGAGGAATAGGGGCATGGGGGCAGGGATGCAATTCCTCGAGGGGCCCTTATGTAAAAGAAAATCACGCACCTGTAGATACCTATAGTGATCTGAATTTGATAAGTTAAATTCCCTTTGGAGCTGGGCAAATGGAGCCACCCCCCGTGGATCTAAAAATTGAAAAATAAATGCGAGACCCTTCCTATGCCAAATGCGAAATATTAGATCAGATCGAGTAGGTAGGAAATCTGTTTCTGCAAAAAGTAATCACAAAAATAAAACACAGGTTCCATGGCAGGCACAGCTCTAAATTTATACCAGCTTTGCAAGATCTGTCTGGCCCCTATATCGAAATCTGCCATTTCAGGTAAGTCAGCAAGAGGTTATGCATATCATTAAGAAAACATTCTGTTTTCTTCCAAGGAGGTTAGAGGCTGGGGTTCACCCAGGTGAGAATTCCGGTTATTCGCACTGACATTGCATAATAATTAAAATCCGGGACATTTAGCCCTCCCTTGTCTTTTGGCAATTGTAGCAAGGACCAGCGAACCTGTGGCCTATGCCCATCTCGCACAAATTGACATAGGAGCTTATTCCATGTGTCAAAGTACATTTTAGAGGGAAGGAAAGGAATTGTTTGAAATAAATATAATAATCGAGGTAGAACATTAGAGTGTATAGTAGCAGTTCTCAAATAGAAGGGGAGCTTCATCAAAGACCATTTATGTATATCTGCCTCTAGAACCTGTGTCATGGGCTCATAGTTTACTAAAGTGACATTAGAAACATGTAGTGGTAAATGAATACCACAATATTTTAATTTCGTGGTTCGCCATTTAAGAAGACTTTGTTTAAGTTGAGGGGAAGGGGTGAAATTCAAGCTCAGAACCTCTGTCTTCAAGGAATTGATAACATAGCCAGATAGTGAGGCAAAATTTTCCAGAGTTTACCAAGTTCCTTGTAATGATATCTTAGGGTCTGTCAAGGTCAGTAGCACATCATTTGCATAAAGTGATGTGCAGTAGGAGTCTCCTCCCACTACAACCCCATGTACTTCTCTAGAGGTTCTTATTGCCATAGCCAGAGACTGTATATAAAGGGCGAATAACAATGACGACAAGGGGCAGCCCTGTCTAGTCCCCTGTTTCATTTATTTATTTATTTGTTTAGTTAAACATCAGTTTAGAAACCTTTGAGCCAGAGGCTCATTTACAAAGGTACCTCGTCACAAAGAGGACATCAGAACAGTAGTACAAGGGACACAGTACTTACAAACAAAAAAAGTTACAGTTCAATTACAGTTTTGTTACAATAGGGTACACTCTCCAACGAGCAAAAGATAACAAAAGGTGCAAAACTTATGGTCGGGGGAGAGCTGGTGGGGGTAGAAGGGAGGGAGATAGGGGAGGAGGAATAAGTAGGGAAAGGAAGGGGGGAGCTGCTCAGTGAGCATTGTCAAACAGAGTATATATATATATATTTTTTTACACTAGGCTAGCGGCAGTTGCATTTGCGAGAGCTAAGCAGAAAGTTTCTGAGCCTGGGCTTAAAGCAAGCTAAGGTTAGAGAGTTTGAGACACTGGCAGGGAGGAGTTATACCAGTGGGCGACGGTAGGGAATGCCTCTGACCTTGTGAGGTCCTGGCTCTCGAAGAACTAGGGTAGCTTTTTGACGAGCTGCGCGTGATCAGGGTCGGTGCAGTACGTGCTTAATGGAGTTGGATAGGCCTATGGGGATAGGCCATGCAGGGTTTTTAAAGGTGAGCTGGCATGTCTGATACATGAGTCGCTCTTCCAGGTTGAGTAGGGTAGCCAGGGTGTACAGCCACACTGTGTGAGTGAGTCTGGGAGCACCAGTGATAAGTCTGCAGGCCTTATTTACTGTGAGACGAACCTTGTTGAGGGCAGTCTGATCTGCTGAGCCATAGACCGGAAGGCCATAGTCAATGAGAGACATGACAGAGGAGGTGACAGCCAGGCGGAGGGCATCAGGAGGAGGCATTTCATGTGCCGGTAAAGAATGCCTAGCCGTGAGTTGGCGACAGAATTTAGGGCAGATATATGTCCATGGAATGAAAGTGCAGGGTCAAAGGTTATACCAAGATATTTATAGGACTGCACCTGGTCAATGACGAGATTGGTGTGGAGTGGACAGCTAAGGGAAACTTGCTGTACTTATTTTGGGGGTGGGAGAAGAGCATCGTTTTTGTTTTCTTAAGGTTGATAACAAGTCGGTGCTCAGTGAACCAGGTAGCTGCAGAGTCAAAGACTAGTTAGAGGGAGTTCTGTAGCAGCATGGGGTCATTGTGGGAGGCAACGAGAACAGCATCATCAGCATAGAGAAGCATCTTACCCGTACAACTGCTGGGTAGGGAGTTAAGAAAGAGTGAGAATAGTAGGGGTCCAAGAATTGAGCCCTGCGGCACCTCAGAGCAAATGGGGCATGTTTCAGAGAGAGTACCTTTGACTTTCACACATTGGGAGCGGGCGGAGAGATAGCTGGTGCACCAGGAAACAGGTCCTGAGGCAAAGCCTATTAGGTCGAGGGTGGAGAGCAAAAGAGGATGCGAAACAGTATCGAATGCTTTAGACAGGTCAATGAATATAGCACCAGCCAGGCACCAGAGTCCAAGGAGGCATGGAGGAAGCTGGAAAATTCCAGGAGTGCTGTATTGGTACTATGACCTGCTCTGAACCCTTGTTGTTCAGGGCAGAGAACATTGTACTTACAGAGGTAGTCAGAGACTTGGGACTACACAATTTTCTAACGCCTTAGAGAGGGGGAGAGGATTGAGATGGGTCGGTAGTTACCGAAGAGTCCTGTCACCACCTTTATGGACAGGGGTAACTGTGGCAATCTTCCAGACAGAGGAATTGTCCGAGACAGAGTGATTTGTTGAAAATGCATGTAATAGGTGAGAGGACCTGATCCAAGACCTGACGAAAAGGCAGGGATCAAGTGAGTCATTACCGATGGTGTTACCTTTAGGGCTTTAGCAAGTAAGGCCTAGCTTCTTGCATGGTGACACGACGCAGGTGGAAAGAGGGGCGGCAGTGGTGGTGGTACAGATGGAGGAGGTGGACTGAAAAGTTACCAGGAAGTACTGAGCTAAGGTCGGTGAAGGAGTTATTGAGGTGGGAGGCAATGAGGGCAGGGTCAGAGGAGACGGTACCATTGATGTTGAGAAGAGAAGGAGAGGGGACTGGGAGTGACCATTCAGTTGCTTAATGTTGTCCTCAGAAGCACCTGGGGTTCCCCAGGAGGAGGTAAGAGAGACTTGGTAGTATTCCGCCTTTGCTTTGATGATGGCCCAGGTGCACTGGTTACGGCAGCAGCATAGGACTGCCTGTCAGCTGAACGGCCAGTAGCAACAGAAAGGTGCCAAAGATTGTCACGTTGCTTGTTACCACATAAGGGCAGGGTGATCCAAGGGCATGTTTCACTTTGGACCTCCTAGCAGTTATGGGAGCAAAGATATCACAGGCAAAGTTGAAAGTGCTTACAAAGAAGCCCAGGGCCAAGTCAATGTTGGTGGCCCTCAGAGAGGGGACCAATCAGTGTGGGCAAGGAAGCGCTTTAAGGCCTATGAGTCCCCAGGCCTAAGCCGCCCAGAGGTGGTTTTGACCGGGATGAGAGCCGAGGGTTTCCCAGTTGAAAAGCACAGGAGTGGTCACTGAGGCAGTCAGGAGGATTTGGATGTTGTGGATGCGGATTGGCCTGTTGGTGAGGACCAGATCCAGGAGGGTGCTTGTCCCCCAGGGTTTTTTCTAGTAGGCTGTGTGACCAGTTGAGTTAGGTCAATTGAATCGAAAGCCTCACGGTGGGAGGAAGATGAGGGGCAGAGCCAGTTTATATTCAAGTCGCCCACCAAGATTTGGTCCGACGAGTTGGGTAGGGAGGTGAGGTAGTCAATTAGTGGGCCCAGGGCCTGGGATTGGTTCTTGTGGGGTATGCAGGCTACGGTTAGGAATAATGGGCCTCTAGCTGGGTCCGGGGACAGCTTTAGAGTAAGTGCATGGGCCTTATGGTTGGGGTCAGGCGGGGAGTGGTAGCCCAAGAGAATCCTTCAAATAGAAGACACAGCCCCCACCTCTCCTGCCGACACGGTCCAACCGGTGGAGAGTGTAGCCGGGGAGAGAGACATGAGAGTTAGGAGTGGAGGGAGACAGCCAGGTTTCAACAAGGGCAATAACATCAGGTTTATGAAGAGTCACCCAGCAGTGCAGAGAGTCCAGTTTTTTCAGGAGGCTACAGATGTTCATAGAAGCAATGCGCAGCCCAGGAGATTTCAGGGGTAGGACCAGTGCTGCCAGGCCCGGGATTGGGGTGGACATTGCCTGACAGGAGCAGGAGGAGGAGGGCTGATCTGGGAGTGCACAATGGCGGGATAGCTTTCGACGATTGGAGAGGGGGTGATATGGGAGTGATGAAGGGGTGATGACCAAGTGAAAACAGCTACTAGAGAGCAGTAAAATGTGACAAGTGAGGTACTGGGAGCAAATTGTTCAAACTTAATCAGGCTCCCTCTAGTGGCAAAACAATATAAGGAGCTAATGGAGAAGTTGAGAGAAGAAAAAAAAAAAAAAAGTCCCCACTCCGATTTGCACAGGGGGGGTTTCAGACAGAACACAGGTCCTGGGCTTGCAGTGACTCTAAGCTTTTAAATACAGTTATAGGCAAATGGAAATAGTTACAAAATCAGGCACAAAAGTAACAGTTCAGCTCCGTTTGAGCCTGGGCAGCAACACGAGGTGCTACTCTGGCCGGGATTCATGCGCTGAGCAGGGGAGCTTGTGGCCGTTTCAGAAAAGACACCAGATGGCCAATGATGGTGGCAGCAGCCTGGATCAAGGTAGAAATTACCGGGTGTGTCTCGGGTTCGAGGCTTCTTTGGGCAGGGAAGGCTTCAGAGCAGGCCCTCGCGACCTCCGGTCTCCTCAGGGGGGGTGGTCTCTGCGGGAGAATGAAGAGAGAGGGGGGATTAAATAGGCAGCCCAGGCAAAAGATTAACCTGCTGGGGGCGGGCTGGTAGTGGGTGTGGGAGAAGAGCAAGTGGGCTGTTGGCTATCAGGTACTATTGTGATTCAAAAACGAAGGCAATTACTAGCAGGACAAAACTCAAATTCTAAACACTGGAATAGCACTTAGAAGTTAAACAGTCCCTAAATGAGTTTCTCACAGGGATAATTCAGTTACAACTGGAAATGCACTTTTAAATTAACAAACAGTCCCCAGTCCGATGGTACAGGGGGGTTTCAGACAGAACACAGGTCCTGGGCTTGCAGTGACTCTAAGCTTTTAAATACAGTTATAGGCAAATGGAAATAGTTACAAAATCAGGCACAAAAGTAACAGTTCAGCTCCGTTTGAGCCTGGGCAGCAAACGAGGTGCTACTCTGGCCGGGATTCATGCGCTGAGCAGGGGAGCTGTGGCCGTTTCAGAAAAGACACCAGATGGCCAATGATGGTGGCAGCAGCCTGGATCAAGGTAGAAATTACCTGGTGTTCTCGGTTCGAGGCTTTTTGGGCAGGGAGGGCTTCAGAGCAGGCCTCGCGACCTCCGGTCTCCTCAGGGAGGGGTGGTCTCTGGGAGAATGAAGAGAGAGGGGATTAAATAGGCAGCCCAGGCAAAAGATTAACCTGCTAGGGGTGGGCTGGTAGTGGTGTGGGGAGAAGAGCAAGTGGGCTGTTGGCTATCAGGTACTATTGTGATTCAAAAAAAGAAAGCAATTACTAGCAGGACAAAACTCAAATTCTAAACACTGGAATAGCACTTAGTTAAACAGTCCCTAAATGAGTTTCTCACAGGGGGTAATTCAGTTACAACTGGAAATGCACTTTACAAATTAACAAACAGTCCCCAGTCCGATTTGCACAGTGGGGGGTTCAGACAGAACACAGGTCCTGGGCTTGCAGTGACTCTAAGCTTTTAAATACAGTTATAGGCAAATGGAAATAGTTACAAAATCAGGCACAAAAGTAACAGTTCAGCTCCGTTTGAGCCTGGGCAGCAACACGAGGTGCTACTCTGGCCGGGATTCATGCGCTGAGCAGGGGAGCTTGTGGCCGTTTCAGAAAAGACACCAGATGGCCAATGATGGTGGCAGCAGCCTGGATCAAGGTAGAAATTACCTGGTGTGTCTCGGGTTCGAGGCTTCTTTGGGCAGGGAGGGCTTCAGAGCAGGCCCTCGCGACCTCCGGTCTCCTCAGGGAGGGGGGTGGTCTCTGCGGGAGAATGAAGAGAGAGGGGGGATTAAATAGGCAGCCCAGGCAAAAGATTAACCTGCTGGGGCGGCTGGTAGTGGGTGTGGGGAGAAGAGCAAGTGGGCTGTTGGCTATCAGGTACTATTGTGATTCAAAAACGAAGGCAATTACTAGCAGGACAAACTCAAATTCTAAACACTGGAATAGCACTTAGAAGTTAAACAGTCCCTAAATGAGTTTCTCACAGGGGGAATTCAGTTACAACTGAAATGCACTTTACAAATTAACAAAAGTCCCCAGTCCGATTTGCACAGGGGGTTTCAGACAGAACACAGGTCCTGGGCTTGCAGTGACTCTAAGCTTTTAAATACAGTTATAGGCAAATGGAAATAGTTACAAAATCAGGCACAAAAGTAACAGTTCAGCTCCGTTTGAGCCTGGGCAGCAACTCGAGGTGCTACTCTGGCCGGGATTCATGCGCTGAGCAGTGGAGCTTGTGGCAGTTCAGAAAAGACACCAGATGGCCAACGATGGTGGCAGCAGCCTGGATCAAGGTAGAAATTACCTGGTGTGTCTCGGGTTCGAGGCTTCTTTGGGCAGGGAGGGCTTCAGAGCAGGCCCTCGCGACCTCCGGTCTCCTCAGGGGGGGTGGTCTCTGGGAGAATGAGAGAGGGGATTAAATGGCAGCCCAGGCAAAAGATTAACCTGCTGGGGCGGGCTGGTAGTGGGTGTGGGGAGAAGAGCAAGTGGGCTGTTGGCTATCAGGTACTATTGTGATTCAAAAAACGAAGGCAATTACTAGCAGGACAAAACTCAAATTCTAAACACTGGAATAGCACTTAGAAGTTAAACAGTCCCTAAATGAGTTTCTCACAGGGGTAATTCAGTTACAACTGGAAATGCACTTTACAAATTAACAAACAGTCCCCAGTCCGATTTGCACAGGGGGGGTTTCAGACAGAACACAGGTCCTGGGCTTGCAGTGACTCTAAGCTTTTAAATACAGTTATAGGCAAATGGAAATAGTTACAAAATCAGGCACAAAAGTAACAGTTCAGCTCCGTTTGAGTCTGGGCAGCAACACGAGGTGCTACTCTGGCCGGGATTCATGCGCTGAGCAGGGGAGCTTGTGGCCGTTTCAGAAAAGACACCAGATGGCCAATGATGGTGGCAGCAGCCTGGATCAAGGTAGAAATTACCTGGTGTGTCTCGGGTTCGAGGCTTCTTTGGGCAGGGAGGGCTTCAGAGCAGGCCCTCGCGACCTCCGGTCTCCTCAGGGAGGGGTGGTCTCATGGGAGAATGAAGAGAGAGGGGATTAAATAGGCAGCCCAGGCAAAGATTAACCTGCTGGGGAGGGCTGGTAGTGGGTGTGGGGAGAAGAGCAAGTGGGCTGTTGGCTATCAGGTACTATTGTGATTCAAAAACGAAGGCAATTACTAGCAGGACAAAACTCAAATTCTAAACACTGAATAGCACTTAGAAGTTAAACAGTCCCTAAATGAGTTTCTCACAGGGGGTAATTCAGTTACAACTGAAATGCACTTTACAAATTAATCAAACAGTCCCCATCCGATTTGCACAGGGGGTTTCAGACAGAACACAGGTCCTGGCTTGCAGTGACTCTAAGCTTTTAAATACAGTTATAGGCAAATGGAAATAGTTACAAAATCAGGCACAAAAGTAACAGTTCAGCTCCGTTTGAGCCTGGGCAGCAACACGAGGTGCTACTCTGGCCGGGATTCATGCGCTGAGCAGGGGAGCTTGTGGCCGTTTCAGAAAAGACACCAGATGGCCAATGATGGTGGCAGCAGCCTGGATCAAGGTAGAAATTACCTGGTGTGTCTCGGGTTCGAGGCTTCTTTGGGCAGGGAGGGCTTCAGAGCAGGCCCTCGCGACCTCCGGTCTCCTCAGGGGAGGGGGGTGTCTGCGGGAGAATGAAGAGAGAGGGGGGATTAAATAGGCAGCCCAGGCAAAAGATTAACCTGCTAGGGGCGGGCTGGTAGTGGGTGTGGGGAGAAGAGCAAGTGGGCTGTTGGCTATCAGGTACTATTGTGATTCAAAAAAAGAAAGCAATTACTAGCAGGACAAAACTCAAATTCTAAACACTGGAATAGCACTTAGAAGTTAAACAGTCCCTAAATGAGTTTCTCACAGGGGGGTAATTCAGTTACAACTGGAAATGCACTTTACAAATTAACAAACAGTCCCCAGTCCGATTTGCACAGGGGGGGTTTCAGACAGAACACAGGTCCTGGGCTTGCAGTGACTCTAAGCTTTTAAATACAGTTATAGGCAAATGGAAATAGTTACAAAATCAGGCACAAAAGTAACAGTTCAGCTCCGTTTGAGCCTGGGCAGCAACACGAGGTGCTACTCTGGCCGGGATTCATGCGCTGAGCAGGGGAGCTTGTGGCCGTTTCAGAAAAGACACCAGATGGCCAATGATGGTGGCAGCAGCCTGGATCAAGGTAGAAATTACCTGGTGTGTCTCGGGTTCGAGGCTTCTTTGGGCAGGGAGGGCTTCAGAGCAGGCCCTCGCGACCTCCGGTCTCCTCAGGGAGGGGGGTGGTCTCTGCGGGAGAATGAAGAGAGAGGGGGGATTAAATAGGCAGCCCAGGCAAAAGATTAACCTGCTGGGGGCGGGCTGGTAGTGGGTGTGGGAGAAGAGCAAGTGGGCTGTTGGCTATCAGGTACTATTGTGATTCAAAAAGCAAGTACTACTAGCAGGACAAAACTCAAAATTCTAAACACTGGAATAGCACTTAGAAGTTAAACAGTCCCTAAATGAGTTTCTCACAGGGGGGTAATTCAGTTACAACTGGAAATGCACTTTACAAATTAACAAACAGTCCCCAGTCCGATTTGCACAGGGGGGGTTTCAGACAGAACACAGGTCCTGGGCTTGCAGTGACTCTAAGCTTTTAAATACAGTTATAGGCAAATGGAAATAGTTACAAAATCAGGCACAAAAGTAACAGTTCAGCTCCGTTTGAGCCTGGGCAGCAACACGAGGTGCTACTCTGGCCGGGATTCATGCGCTGAGCAGGGGGAGCTTGTGGCCGTTTCAGAAAAGACACCAGATGGCCAACGATGGTGGCAGCAGCCTGGATCAAGGTAGAAATTACCTGGTGTGTCTCGGGTTCGAGGCTTCTTTGGGCAGGGAGGGCTTCAGAGCAGGCCCTCGCGACCTCCGGTCTCCTCAGGGGAGGGGGGGTGGTCTCTGCGGGAGAATGAAGAGAGAGGGGGGATTAAATAGGCAGCCCAGGCAAAAGATTAACCTGCTGGGGGCGGGCTGGTAGTGGGTGTGGGGAGAAGAGCAAATGGGCTGTTGGCTATCAGGTACTATTGTGATTCAAAAAATGAAGGCAATTACTAGCAGGACAAAACTCAAATTCTAAACACTGGAATAGCACTTAGAAGTTAAACAGTCCCTAAATGAGTTTCTCACAGGGGGGTAATTCAGTTACAACTGGAAATGCACTTTACAAATTAACAAACAGTCCCCAGTCCGATTTGCACAGGGGGGTTTCAGACAGAACACAGGTCCTGGGCTTGCAGTGACTCTAAGCTTTTAAATACAGTTATAGGCAAATGGAAATAGTTAGAAAATCAGGCACAAAAGTAACAGTTCAGCTCCGTTTGAGCCTGGGCAGCAACATGAGGTGCTACTCTGGCCGGGATTCATGCGCTGAGCAGGGGAGCTTGTGGCCGTTTCAGAAAAGACACCAGATGGCCAATGATGGTGGCAGCAGCCTGGATCAAGGTAGAAATTACCTGGTGTGTCTCGGGTTCGAGGCTTCTTTGGGCAGGGAGGGCTTCAGAGCAGGCCCTCGCGACCTCCGGTCTCCTCAGGGAGGGGTGGTCTCTGCGGGAGAATGAGAGAGAGGGGATTAAATAGGCAGCCCAGGCAAAAGATTAACCTGCTGGGGGCGGGCTGGTAGTGGGTGTGGGGAGAAGAGCAAGTGGGCTGTTGGCTATCAGGTACTATTGTGATTCAAAAACGAAGGCAATTACTAGCAGGACAAAACTCAAATTCTAAACACTGGAATAGCACTTAGAAGTTAAACAGTCCCTAAATGAGTTTCTCACGGGGTAATTCAGTTACAACTGGAAATGCACTTTACAAATTAACAAACAGTCCCCAGTCCGATTTGCACAGGGGGTTTCAGACAGAACACAGGTCCTGGGCTTGCAGTGACTCTAAGCTTTTAAATACAGTTATAGGCAAATGGAAATAGTTACAAAATCAGGCACAAAAGTAACAGTTCAGCTCCGTTTGAGCCTGGGCAGCAACACGAGGTGCTACTCTGGCCGGGATTCATGCGCTGAGCAGGGGAGCTTGTGGCCATTTCAGAAAAGACACCAGATGGCCAATGATGGTGGCAGCAGCCTGGATCAAGGTAGAAATTACCTGGTGTGTCTCGGGTTCGAGGCTTCTTTGGGCAGGGAGGGCTTCAGAGCAGGCCCTCGCGACCTCCGGTCTCCTCAGGGGAGGGGGGTGGTCTCTGCGGGAGAATGAAGAGAGAGGGGGGATTAAATAGGCAGCCCAGGCAAAGATTAACCTGCTGGGGTGGGCTGGTAGTGGTGTGGGAGAAGAGCAAGTGGGCTGTTGGCCTCAGGTACTATTGTGATTCAAAAACGAAGGCAATTACTAGCAGGACAAAACTCAAATTCTAAACACTGGAATTGCACTTAGAAGTTAAACAGTCCCTAAATGAGTTTCTCACAGGGGGGTAATTCAGTTACAACTGTAAATGCACTTTACAAATTAACAAAAAGTCCCCAGTCCGATTTGCACAGGGGGGGTTTCAGACAGAACACAGGTCCTGGGCTTGCAGTGACTCTAAGCTTTTAAATACAGTTATAGGCAAATGGAAATAGTTACAAAATCAGGCACAAAAGTAACAGTTCAGCTCCGTTTGAGCCTGGGCAGCAACACGAGGTGCTTCTCTGGCCGGGATTCATGCGTTGAGCAGGGGAGCTTGTGGCCGTTTCAGAAAAGACACCAGATGGCCAATGATGGTGGCAGCAGCCTGGATCAAGGTAGAAATTACCTGGTGTGTCTCGGGTTCGAGGCTTCTTTGGGCAGGGAGGGCTTCAGAGCAGGCCCTTGCGACCTCCGGTCTTCTCAGGGAGGGGTGGTCTCTGCGGGAGAATGAAGAGAGAGGGGGGATTAAATAGGCAGCCCAGGCAAAAGATTAACCTGCTGGGGGCGGGCTGGTAGTGGGTGTGGGGAGAAGAGCAAGTGGGCTGTTGGCTATCAGGTACTATTGTGATTCAAAAACGAAGGCAATTACTAGCAGGACAAAACTCAAATTCTAAACACTGGAATAGCACTTAGAAGTTAAACAGTCCCTAAATGAGTTTCTCACAGGGGGTAATTCAGTTACAACTGGAAATGCACTTTACAAATTAACAAACAGTCCCCAGTCCGATTTGCACAGGGGGGGTTTCAGACAGAACACAGGTCCTGGGCTTGCAGTGACTCTAAGCTTTTAAATACAGTTATAGGCAAATGGAAATAGTTACAAAATCAGGCACAAAAGTAACAGTTCAGCTCCGTTTGAGCCTGGGCAGCAACGAGGTGCTACTCTGGCCGGGATTCATGCGCTGAGCAGGGGAGCTTGTGGCCGTTTCAGAAAAGACACCAGATGGCCAATGATGGTGGCAGCAGCCTGGATCAAGGTAGAAATTACCTGGTGTGTCTCGGGTTCGAGGCTTCTTTGGGCAGGGAGGGCTTCAGAGCAGGCCCTCGCGACCTCCGGTCTCCTCAGGGGGGGTGGTCTCTGTGGGAGAATGAAGAGAGAGGGGGGATTAAATAGGCAGCCCAGGCAAAAGATTAACCTGCTGGGGGCGGGCTGGTAGTGGGTGTGGGGAGAGAGCAATGGGCTGTTGGCTATCAGGTACTATTGTGATTCAAAAAACGAAGGCAGTTACTAGCAGGACAAAACTCAAATTCTAAACACTGGAATAGCACTTAGAAGTTAAAGAGTCCCTAAATGAATTTCTCACAGGGGGGTAATTCAGTTACAACTGGAAATGCACTTTACAAATTAACAAAAGTCCCCAGTCCGATTTGCACAGGGGGGGTTTCAGACAGAACATAGGTCCTGGGCTTGCAGTGACTCTAAGCTTTTAAATACAGTTATAGGCAAATGGAAATAGTTACAAAATCAGGCACAAAAGTAACAGTTCAGCTCTGTTTGAGCCTGGGCAGCAACACGAGGTGCTACTCTGGCCGGGATTCATGCGCTGAGCAGGGGAGCTTGTGGCCGTTTCAGAAAAGACACCAGATGGCCAATGATGGTGGCAGCAGCCTGGATCAAGGTAGAAATTACCTGGTGTGTCTCGGGTTCGAGGCTTCTTTGGGCAGGGAGGGCTTCAGAGCAGGCCCTCGCGACCTCCGGTCTCCTCAGGGAGGGGTGGTCTCTGCGGGAGAATGAAGAGAGAGGGGGGATTAAATAGGCAGCCCAGGCAAAAGATTAACCTGCTGGGGGCGGGCTGGTAGTGGGTGTGGGGAGAAGAGCAAGTGGGCTGTTGGCTATCAGGTACTATTGTGATTCAAAAAACGAAGGCAATTACTAGCAGGACAAAACTCAAATTCTAAACACTGGAATAGCACTTAGAAGTTAAACAGTCCCTAAATGAGTTTCTCACAGGGGGTAATTCAGTTACAACTGGAAATGCACTTTACAAATTAACAAACAGTCCCCAGTCCGATTTGCACAGGGGGGGTTTCAGACAGAACACAGGTCCTGGGCTTGCAGTGACTCTAAGCTTTTAAATACAGTTATAGGCAAATGGAAATAGTTACAAAATCAGGCACAAAAGTAACAGTTCAGCTCCGTTTGAGCCTGGGCAGCAACACGAGGTGCTACTCTGGCCGGGATTCATGAGCTGAGCAGGGGAGCTTGTGACCATTTCAGAAAAGACACCAGATGGCCAATGATGGTGGCAGCAGCCTGGATCAAGGTAGAAATTACCTGGTGTGTCTCGGGTTCGAGGCTTCTTTGGGCAGGGAGGGCTTCAGAGCAGGCCCTCGCGACCTCCGGTCTCCTCAGGGAGGGGGTGGTCTCTGCGGGAGAATGAAGAGAGAGGGGGGATTAAATAGGCAGCCCAGGCAAAAGATTAACCTGCTGGGGGCGGGCTGGTAGTGGGTGTGGGGAGAAGAGCAAGTGGGCTGTTGGCTATCAGGTTCTATTGTGATTCAAAAAACGAAGGCAATTACTAGCAGGACAAAACTCAAATTCTAAACACTGGAATAGCACTTAGAAGTTAAACAGTCCCTAAATGAGTTTCTCACAGGGGGGTAATTCAGTTACAACTGGAAATGCACTTTACAAATTAACAAACAGTCCCCAGTCCGATTTGCACAGGGGGGGTTTCAGACAGAACACAGGTCCTGGGCTTGCAGTGACTCTAAGCTTTTAAATACAGTTATTGGCAAATGGAAATAGTTTCAAAATCAGGCACAAAAGTAACAGTTCAGCTCCGTTTGAGCCTGGGCAGCAACTCGAGGTGCTACTCTGGCCGGGATTCATGCGCTGAGCAGGGGGAGCTTGTGGCCGTTTCAGAAAAGACACCAGATGGCCAATGATGGTGGCAGCAGCCTGGATCAAGGTAGAAATTACCTGGTGTGTCTCGGATTCGAGGCTTCTTTGGGCAGGGAGGGCTTCAGAGCAGGCCCTCGCGACCTCCGGTCTCCTCAGGGAGGGGTGGTCTCTGCAGGAGAATGAAGAGAGAGGGGGGATTAAATATGCAGCCCAGGCAAAAGATTAACCTGCTGGGGGCGGGCTGGTAGTGGGTGTGGGGAGAAGAGCAAGTGGGCAGTTGGCTATCAGGTACTATTGTGATTCAAAAAACTAAGGCAATTACTAGCAGGACAAAACTCAAATTCTAAACACTGGAATAGCACTTAGAAGTTAAACAGTCCCTAAATGAGTTTCTCACAGGGGGGTAATTCAGTTACAACTGGAAATGCACTTTACAAATTAACAAACAGTCCCCAGTCCGATTTGCACAGGGGGTTTCAGACAGAACACAGGTCCTGGGCTTGCAGTGACTCTACGCTTTTAAATACAGTTATAGGCAAATGGAAATAGTTACAAAATCAGGCACAAAAGTAACAGTTCAGCTCCGTTTGAGCCTGGGCAGCAACACGAGGTGCTACTCTGGCCGGGATTCATGCGCTGAGCAGGGGAGCTTGTGGCCGTTTCAGAAAAGACACCAGATGGCCAATGATGGTGGCAGCAGCCTGGATCAAGGTAGAAATTACCTGGTGTGTCTCGGGTTCGAGGCTTCTTTGGGCAGGGAGGGCTTCAGAGCAGGCCCTCGCGACCTCCGGTCTCCTCAGGGAGGGGTGGTCTCTGCGGGAGAATGAAGAGAGAGGGGGGATTAAATAGGCAGCCCAGGCAAAAGATTAACCTGCTGGGGGCGGGCTGGTAGTGGGTGTGGGGAGAAGAGCAAGTGGGCTGTTGGCTATCAGGTACTATTGTGATTCAAAAAACGAAGGCAATTACTAGCAGGACAAAACTCAAATTCTAAACACTGGAATAGCACTTAGAAGTTAAACAGTCCCTAAATGAGTTTCTCACAGGGGGGTAATTCAGTTACAACTGGAAATGCACTTTACAAATTAACAAACAGTCCCCAGTCCGATTTGCACAGGGGGTTTCAGACAGAACACAGGTCCTGGGCTTGCAGTGACTCTAAGCTTTTAAATACAGTTATAGGCAAATGGAAATAGTTACAAAATCAGGCACAAAAGTAACAGTTCAGCTCCGTTTGAGCCTGGGCAGCAACACGAGGTGCTACTCTGGCCGGGATTCATGCGCTGAGCAGGGGAGCTTGTGGCCGTTTCAGAAAAGACACCAGATGGCCAATGATGGTGGCAGCAGCCTGGATCAAGGTAGAAATTACCTGGTGTGTCTCGGGTTCGAGGCTTCTTTGGGCAGGGAGGGCTTCGGAGCAGGCCCTCGCGACCTCCGGTCTCCTCAGGGAGGGTGGTCTCTGCGGGAGAATGAAGAGAGAGGGGGGATTAAATAGGCAGCCCAGGCAAAAGATTAACCTGCTGGGGGCGGGCTGGTAGTGGGTGTGGGGAGAAGAGCAAGTGGGCTGTTGGCTATCAGGTACTATTGTGATTCAAAAAACGAAGGCAATTACTAGCAGGACAAAACTCAAATTCTAAACACTGGAATAGCACTTAGAAGTTAAACAGTCCCTAAATGAGTTTCTCACAGGGGGTAATTCAGTTACAACTGGAAATGCACTTTACAAATTAACAAACAGTCCCCAGTCCAATTTGCACAGGGGGGATTTCAGACAGAACACAGGTCCTGGGCTTGCAGTGACTCTAAGCTTTTAAATACAGTTATAGGCAAATGGAAATAGTTTCAAAATCAGGCACAAAAGTAACAGTTCAGCTCCGTTTGAGCCTGGGCAGCAACTCGAGGTGCTACTCAGGCCGGGATTCATGCGCTGAGCAGGGGAGCTTGTGGCCGTTTCAGAAAAGACACCAGATGGCCAATGATGGTGGCAGCAGCCTGGATCAAGGTAGAAATTACCTGGTGTGTCTCGGGTTCGAGGCTTCTTTGGGCAGGGAGGGCTTCAGAGCAGGCCCTCGCGACCTCCGGTCTCCTCAGGAGGGGTGGTCTCTGCGGGAGAATGAAGAGAGAGGGGGGATTAAATAGGCAGCCCAGGCAAAAGATTAACCTGCTGGGGGCAGGCTGGTAGTGGGTGTGGGAGAAGAGCAAGTGGGCTGTTGGCTATCAGGTACTATTGTGATTCAAAAAACGAAGGCAATTACTAGCAGGACAAAACTCAAATTCTAAACACTGGAATAGCACTTAGAAGTTAAACAGTCCCTAAATGAGTTTCTCACAGGGGGGTAATTCAGTTACAACTGGAAATGCACTTTACAAATTAACAAACAGTCCCCAGTCCGATTTGCACAGGGAGGGTTTCAGACAGAACACAGGTCCTGGGCTTGCAGTGACTCTAAGCTTTTAAATACAGTTATAGGCAAATTGAAATAGTTACAAAATCAGGCACAAAAGTAACAGTTCAGCTCCGTTTGAGCCTGGGCAGCAACACGAGGTGCTACTCTGGCCGGGATTCATGCGCTGAGCAGGGGAGCTTGTGGCCGTTTCAGAAAAGACACCAGATGGCCAATGATGGTGGCAGCAGCCTGGATCAAGGTAGAAATTACCTGGTGTGTCTCGGGTTCGAGGCTTCTTTGGGCAGGGAGGGCTTCAGAGCAGGCCCTCGCGACCTCCGGTCTCCTCAGGGAGGGGGTGGTCTCTGGTGTGTCTCGGGTTCGAGGCTTCTTTGGGTAGGGAGGGCTTCAGAGCAGGCCCTCGCGACCTCCGGTCTCCTCAGGGAGGGGTGGTCTCTGGTGTGTCTCGGGTTCGAGGCTTCTTTGGGCAGGGAGGGCTTCAGAGCAGGCCCTCGCGACCTCCGGTCTCCTCAGGGAGGGTGGTCTCTGGTGTGTCTCGGGTTCGAGGCTTCTTTGTGCAGGGAGGGCTTCAGAGCAGGCCCTCGCGACCTCCGGTCTCCTCAGGGAGGGGTGGTCTCTGGTGTGTCTCGGGTTCGAGGCTTCTTTGGGCAGGGAGGGCTTCAGAGCAGGCCCTCTCGACCTCCGTCTCCTCAGGGAGGGTGGTCTCTGGTGTATCTCGGGTTCGAGGCTTCTTTGGGCAGGGAGGGCTTCAGAGCAGGCCCTCGCGACCTCCGGTCTCCTCAGGGGAGGGGTTTCAGATCGATTGGGGAGGACAGAGAGCCATTAACTCTGATATAGGCCCTAGGGTCAGCATAGAGATTACTAAGCCATTCAAGAAATTCCTGTGGAAATCCAGATGCTCCCAATACCTGGCAGAGATAGCTCCAAAGCCCCTGATCGAATGCCTTGTAAGCATCTAGACTAGCCACCACAACAGGGAGTGAGGACCCGGAGATATAGGATAAAAGATGTATGATTCTAAGTGTATTATCTGAAGTTTGTCTATTCTTTAAGAAGCCAGTTGGTCCTGATGGATTAAATCTAGCATATCCTTAAGTCTCCGGGCCCATACCGACATATATATTTTATAGTCGCAATTCAAAATAGAAATGGGCCTATATGATTCAGGGTGAGAGCTGTCTCCATTAATTCCTGTTTTGTCTGGCACAGATATAATATAGTGAAGCCCATGCTGTTGGCATCATTTCTTAGGTTGTTCACCACTTTGTTGATGACTCTTGATATTTGCGACATTGCTCTTCATACTTTGCAGCATTTTAAGAATTGCCGCCAACTTGCCTTTGTCAAAAGTAGCCCCACTCTGGGATCTGGTGTCCTTATCTTCTGCTCCAAGGCCTGGAAGGAACAGTTGCTGGGGCTGAACTATCACTGAGTGGATTGGCTCAATGTCTGCATTCTGGGACCCAATTTTTGAGTTTTCCAGGGCTGACGCATCTCAGCTAATGTTGCCTGGTCTCTTATTGGGGAGGTGGGTGGGAGGTTTTTGTGGTAGAGTCTAGGCAGAGCTTGGTTTCACATTGCCACGCAAGTCAGGGGTGGAATCTGAAATCCATACCAAACACTTTCAGTTTCATGTCTTGCCCATTGGCTTGTCTCCAGCACTGCGGATCTTCACCAAATGCTCAGAAGTGGTGGCAGCAGCCCTCAAGAGGGAAGGTCTTTGTTTTCTCTTATCTGGATGATTGACTTCTGAAGGCCACATCTAGGGAAGCCATTGTATACACTCTAACCTGCTGCATAATACATTGGATGTCACAGTTAATGTACCAAAATCAGTTCTAATGCTTTGTCAGCATCTCCAATACATCGGAAAAATACTGGATACGGATGTGGGCAGCGTCTTCCTGCCAGAGGATTGAACGGATTCCTTGATTGCTCAGGCTCATCTTTGTTTCTTCATACCTCTTGTCCAGGTCGATGCTGCGGCTTCTGGGTTTGCTGGTTGCAACCATCATTACTCTCCCATATTCCTGTCTCCACACAGGCATACTGCAGTGAATACTTCGTGTACAATGAGATCAGCTTTCAGATGATCTGGATCAAATGGTTCTGGTCGCACAGTTTCTGCACTGTGTCCTCCTATGGTGGATGGATCGCTTGAATCTAATCCCAGGAGCTCCATTCTTCAGGCCAGTGCCTGTGCAGATGTTAACCACAGAGAGTTCTGGTTCCATCTGGGGTGCACATCTGTGTCCCCTAAGGACACAAGGTCTCTGATCTCAGTTGGACAGCTGTCTCTCCACATCAGTAGCTGCTCTAACCCCATGTATTCTTCTATATTCATAACTGTATGTATTTTGCCTCCTAAGTATAACTGCCTGGAGAGAAATGGAACTATATGCAAATGATAGAACCTATCATTGCTGGAGACACATATTCAAACTGCTGCGCTTATCTATTGCAACGTTCCATCAACGGCTCAGATGTCTCACTCCGCCTGACATCAGATGCCTGGAGATCTTCCTCTCAACTGTTCGTGCTGATTCCAGTTTAATTATGTATATTTATGCCTATATTTAAACTGCTGCCTTCATATCTTCCTGGACATTAAGTCTCCACCACACATTCACACTATTGGGATCTACGCCAGAGGCGCTAGGACCCAGCGGGAGCAAACTTTTTGCAGGAGGGCCGGCACCAGAGATGGAGCCACGAGGAGCGGCACCGCGAGCCTCTGCTTGTGTGGCAGTGACTATCTCGGCATTGACCCTCCAACCGCCTCAGTTCCTTTTTTCCCGCTGTCGAGTGCACTTCAGTGACGACGTCACTCGCCTGCCTGGAGTCAAACTTCAAACTTAGTTTTCAGTTTTTTGTTTTGTAGTATTTTTCGAATAAAGTACCGCTTACAATAATCTATTCTTATTAAAGAAAGAAGTCTCAGTCTACATTGAGGGAGTTGACCGTGAGTGGGTCAGGTGACGGTAGGGAGACTTCGTATGAAAGCTGTTCAGTCAGCCAGACTGGGTCCGGTCCGCCGCCTTCTCCGGAGGGGGGGGGGTCTGACAACGGACGGTCCAGTGCCCGAGGTGAAGGGTGGTCCCCTGGAAGCATAAAAGAAAATGGTCGCATTCTCAGCACTGTTTGGCCTCAAGCTCTTCTTTGGCCCGTAGGTCAAGAAAGAGAAGGCATCACTCGAGGTTGCCTTCTGATATGTTTGCGCGTCGACGGTCGGTCATTGGGGTCAGTTGCCAGTCTCCTCATTCAGAGTTGCCGGTTCCTGTTTCTGGTCACTGACCTCTTCAACATCGGAGCCCTTCCCTGCCTTCTGGTAGGGCTTCTGAAGAGCAGTTTCATCAGTGGGCTGCTCTTTTGGAGCAATGGGCTCGGAGGTTGGTCCAGCTGCCTGGCCCAGTCACTCTGGGGCCTTCGGGTTCTTCAGGAGATCAGACAGGGTGATTGGGCCTTCCTGGTCATGTGGCGCCCTCTTCGGTGCCGTCGACCCTGTGCTTAGGTGTTTCCCCCCCTCACATGGCTGCGGCACAGGGGGCCACACCGATGCCTCTATCTCCTGGTATTCTTTCTTCTTTCCCCTCAAATCCAAATTTTCAGGGCCCTGGGTTGGTGTCAGCATCGTCGGCGTCGGTGAGTCGCTCAGCGCCGATTTCGGCGCCAATGTGCCTGTCGGCACCCTCCTCGGTGCCAATGCGTCCCTCGCTGCTGTTGAGTTTCTCGGCACTGTGTGCCCTTTTGGCGCCATGTGGCTTTTTGGTGCCGTGTTCTTCTTCGGCGCCTTCTGCTTTGTCAGCGTTGTGCGGCCTTTTGGCGCCGTGTTCTTCTTCGGCACTGAGGCCGGGCTTTTCGTCAGTCAATCTTCAGGGCTTCTCCTCTCCGAATTCTTTTCCTGCTGATTTTCATTCCTTTCCTGTCCATACAGTCCCTCCTGGACTGTCAGGAGATGATATTGAGCATGACCCAGATCTTAGACTGGGTGGTGATGTGTAAGGAGCAGGACCTAATCCTGTTACAGAACCTGTGGTCGAGGACCTGTCTTTTAAGTCTCTGTTGAGAAATTTGAATTCCATTCTTTCTCTCCAGACTATAGACATCGATCCTGGGAAGCTTTTAAGACTCCAGTACCTTCATGTTCCGGAGATCCCTATGGATTTAACTCCCCCGGTAAAACCCTCCTTTGAGGCGCTGTCTCAAATGGTATGGAATAATTTTGCTCTCATTCCTTCTATGGCTAAGTCCATAGATAGGAAGTATGCTGCTCCCAAGGATTGACCTATTTTGTCCTCCCAAGCCTTTGCAGATCCTATTGTAGTCTTGGCAGAGAATGATAAGGTCATCCTTCCTCAGACTACTACAGCTCGACCTATAAACAAAGAATCTCGTAAGATAGATACTTTAGGTAAGAGAGTCTTTGCTTCATCCACCCTGGGTATGTGTATCGCCAGCTACCAGGGCTAGTTCTCTCAATATGAGTATATTCTTTGGCATTCGCTCAAACAAATGGTTGAAGCTCTACCAGACTCGGATGCTAATTCAGAGCTTCTTCAAGCCATAACCAGGGGTATCGAGTCCAACAACCAGCAGGTTAAAGCAGCTATGGACGCCTTCGATACAGCCACACAAGCAGCGGTGGCGGGCAGTTGTACCCACCGCCATTCCTGGCTGCGCACTTCAGGTTTCACAAATGATGCCCAGCAACAAGTCATGGCGTTGCCCTTCACTGATGTGTATCTCTTCTGCCCTCAAGTGGAACAGGCTTTAGAGGCCACACAAAAGACTCAGTCAGCCATTAAATTGGCTCGACCTCCTCCCACCCCCTCTCGGGGGGGGTTCACAAACGCCAGTTTCATAACCGTCAGTCCTTTCGAGGCAAAGGCAGGGGGGGTTTCAATAAAAACCAAGCCCCTCAGCCTCAAAAGAAAGCGCAACAGGAGGCACAAGGACCCAAAGCACTCTGTGCTGCTTTTTGAGTTGTTGGCCCAAGTCTCACCTCAGCTGCCCAAGGGGGACTCTTCCTCAGCGGTGGGAGGTCATCTGACTCAATTCTACAGTCGGTGGAAGTCCATAACATCGGACAAATGGGTCCTCCGGATAATCTGTGAGGGGTATTCCCTCAATCTTTTAGAGACCCCTCCAGATTGTCCCCCCAAACGACAGCCCAGGCTGTCAGTACTTCAGTCAGAACTTCTCGCCTCTGAGATACAAGACCTTCTGAACAACAGGGCAGTGGAAGTAGTTCCGCTGGATCAATGGAACACAGGGTTCTACTCCCATTACTTTCTGGTTCCAAAGAAAACCTGGGGCATGCGCCCCATTTTGGACCTCAGAAAATTAAACAAATTTCTTCCCAAAGAGAAATTCAGAATGATATCGCTAGGAACCCTGTTACCTTTGCTTCATCAACACGACTGGTTAGCCTCCCTGAACATGCAGGATGCTTACCAGCATATCCCTATTCACCCAAGGCATCACAAATACATGAGGTTCGTGACTCTGGGCCAGCATTATCAGTTCAGAGTCCTGCCCTTTGGGCTGTCCTCAGCGCCGCAAGTTTTTACAAAAGTGTTGTGCAATACTCACAGTGCATCTCGGAAAAATCGGAATACAAGTGTTCCCATACCTGGACGACTGGCTTCTAGCAAGCCCTTCCAGGCAGGGAACCCTCGACACAGTTGCCATGGTCTCGGACTTTCTCACGTCCATGGGAGTCCTGCTAAACCTCAAGAAATCACAGCTGCAGCTCTCCCAGGGGCTCCTGTTCATAGAAACTCTTCTGGACACCTCCTGTGCGAAAGCTGAAAAGGACAGAAGGACCGATATTCTGCAGATGGCCCCATACATCAGAGAGAACAGCTCGGTAAGGGCTGTCTCGAGGCAGCGGATGCTAGGTCTCATGGCATCCTCGGTGTTCACTGTACCCCTAGCATGCCTGCACATGAGAACCTCTCAGTGGATGCTTAGTACTCAGTGGTCTCCTACCACTCACCCTCAGTCCTTTCTCATCAAGGTGACAGAACCTCTGAAGAGGTCACTCACCTGGTGGTCGCAAGAGGACAACCTTCTGAAAGAGTATCCCTTTGCTCCTCTCGAGCATCAAATTTCCATTACCACGGCTGTGTCCCTGATGGGGTGGGGAGCTCACTGTCAGACTCTCCACACTTAAGGTACATGGACTCAGGAAGAGTCCCAGCTTCACATAAATGTCCTAGGAATGAGGGCCGTCCTTTGTGCAGTCCGGGCTTTGAAGGACATTCTCTGTCACAAGAACATTCTCCCTCAAACGGACAACAAAGCAGTGATGTATTATATCAACAAGCAGGGTGGTGCCCAGTCATTCCCCTTATGCAGGAAAGCGATGAGAGTGTGGGAATGATGCTTGGAGCACAAGGCTCTAATTCTGGTGGT
The DNA here is from genome assembly GCA_016271365.2 of Neoceratodus forsteri. Lineage (NCBI taxonomy): Eukaryota > Metazoa > Chordata > Ceratodontiformes > Ceratodontidae > Neoceratodus > Neoceratodus forsteri. The sequence continues at coordinate 157,057,626 of JADMNL010000033.1, forward strand.
CTACCTGCCGGGAGTGCAGAACGAACTGGCAGACCATCTCAGCAGAACAGAGACAGATCCTCACGAATGTTCTCTCTACTCAACCATAGTTCAGTTACTATTCACAGAGTGGGGAACTCCAGACCTGGACCTTTTTGCATCCCCACACAACACAAAACTGCCTCTCTTCTGCTTCAGAAATCCAGGGCCTGGCATTTTCTGTCAGGATGCGTTCCGGCTGCAGTGGACAAAATGCTTTCTATACGCCTTTCCGTCTCTTCTTCTAATTCAGAGGGTACTTCTCAAGTTCGAGTCCCAGGGGGACAAAATGATCCTCATTGCTCCCTTCTGGCCTCGACAAATACGGTTTCCATTACTCAACAGTACATCGGTAACCTCTCCGAAAGCACTTCTCCTTCAAACGAACCTTCTGACTCAGGGGCCTGTGGTCCATCCCAATCTGAGATCGCTTCACCTTCACGCTTGGCTCCTGAAGAGATAGAAATGAACAGGTTCAATGTCTCTCACAGAGTTTCAGATATCCTTCTGGCTGCACGCAAGCCAGCCACTAGGAAAACTTACACAGCCAAATGGAAGCGTTTTTCACTCTGGTGTGCAAAATCCTCTTTGAATCCCTTTTCCTGCCCGCCAAATAAAGTTCTAGAGTACCTTTTAGACTTCTAAAATTCAGGTCTGCAATACTTTACAGTCAAGGTTCACCTTTGTGCTGTTTCAGCTTATCATGAGCCAGTACTTTCCTTGTCACTGGCTCAGTTACCTGTGGTTAAGAGGTTTCTTAAGGGTATTCTGCATACCAGGCCTCCTGTCAGATGTCCAGTCACAGCCTGGGACATCAATCTTCTGCTAGAAATGCTCACTCGAAAACCTTTCGAGCCTCTAGCTACCTGTGAGTTGAAATTTCTCACTTGGAAAACGGCCTTCCTGGTAGCCATTCCCTCGCCCGCAGGGTCTCTACATGTCTTGGTCACAGACCCCCCGTATACTGTGTTTCATATAGACAAAGTAGTTCTTAGAACCCATCCTAAGTTTCTCCCTAAGGTTGTTTCAGAATTCCATCTAAACCAACCTTTGGTCCTTCCTACTTACTTTGCGAACTTCCAAAATGAAGGGGAGCGTTCTCTTCATTCTTCAGATATCAAAAGAGCTTTGCATTTCTATTTAGATAGAATGAAAGAATTTCGCAAAGCTCAACAACTGTTTGTTTCCTTCAGCGAGACCCAGCTTGGTCAACCTGTCGCTATCAGATGCATTTCAGCATGGCTGGTGGTATGCCTTCACCACTGTTATTCCATGGCGCAGGCTAAGCTGGAAGGCAGAGTGTATGCTCACTCTACTAGAGCTGTCGCAGCATCCCTGGCAGAGATCCACAACATGCCCATTGTAGATATTTGCAATGCAGCTACCTGGAGCTCAGTGCATACTTTTGTCAAGCACTATGTCCTGGATGCCCATGCCAGACAACATATTTTGTTTGGCAGATCCATCCTTAATGGACTTCTGTCCTAAATTTGTGAGCTGTTGGTCTCTTCTGCTGCCCTCTCGGGGGATTATTAGCTCGGTACTCTCCCAATAGTGTGCATGAGTAGTGGAGACTTAATGTCCAGGAAGATATGGAAATTACGTACCTACTGTAATTCTTGATCTTCTTGGACAAAGTCTTCACCATTCATTCACACTCCCACCCACTAACCCCCAAGATCACCTCTGTTGTGAGTCTACACTCCCTCAACCTTTAGGCTGTGAAGATTTCTTTCTTGACCCTTCTTATACGGGTCTTCTGGACTATCTTATGTCCGGTTTTTGGTTAGGCTATCTTTCTAGGTTAGTTACGCTACACCTCCACGGAATAAAAGGTACTGAGGCGGTTGGAGGGTCGACGCCGAGACAGTCATTGCCACACGAGCAGAGGCTCGCTGCGCTGCTCCTCGTGGCTCCATCTCTGACGCTGGCCCTCCTGCAAAAAGTTTGCTCCTGCTGGGTCCTAGTGCCTCTGGCGTAGATCCCAATAGTGTGAATGCGTGGTGGAGACTTCGTCCAAGAAGATCAAGAATTACGGTAGGTACGTAATTTCCATTTATTGTTTAATTTAGTTGTAGCTATATTTTAAGTTAGTTTTCCTTAAGCTTATGGTTAAAGTTGTATTTTTTCTTGGTTCCTCACAGTTCAGGATAACCACTGAGGAACCGGGGTTTTCTTAGTTAATTCTGGCTTTTTTTTTTTTACCATAGTTTAGTGTTATTTTATTCTATTTTCTGTGATCTTTGAGTTTATCATTTGTATTTCATGGAACCGTGAGGTCGGTTCTTTTGAACTGATGCTCTGTTTTCTGTGAACTGCTGACCCGGTTCGGCTTAAAAAGCTATTAGTTCTTTCTCGGATACTTAACTGGTTCCTGAACTGACAACCCCCCCCCCCAAAAAAAAAACGTTAGTTTGAATACTAGTAAACAGTTATTGTTTTTTCTCCTGGAAACGGAATTACAAGAAAAAACAAAGAAAAAGACTGGTCCCCCAGGTTTTAAAAATTGTAGCAAGTGTGGGAAAGTGTTTGCCAAGGCCGACAAACATGATTTATGTTTAGTCTGCTTAGGATCTGAACATTTTTCAGCAGACTGTGCCAAATCTAAGTCCTTTCCTCAAAAAACAATTGAGAAAAGAATGGAAAGGCTCAAGAAAAAAGTGAACAGTATTCCATCAGGCTCTGACCTGCCATCAAAACATGCGGGTGAAACCGCCTTACCTTCTGTTACCACCCCTGATAAGGGTGCTTCTAGCAGTTTGAAAAGGGGGAGTGGTCTGGCTGACTCTCCGGCCCCCTCCAAAAAGTCCAAGAAAACAAAACACTTAGAACCCCAGGCTCCTGCACCTCAAGGGGTTTCTACTGTGTCTCACAGCCTGCCATCTGCAGGGGGATAGCTCAGGCTATGAAGGTTTTACAAGCTTTACAGTGTATCTTACCTGTTCATCCTCTAAGGGCTCCTGCTCCAGCTCCAGCTCCTACCCCTGAAGTGCAGGAGCCTGAATGTGAAGATTATGGTGAGATGGATCCTGAACAGGATGAGCCCATAGAGCCTGAAATCTCACCTGAGCAGGAGTTCGGTTCTCCTCCTTGAGCAGAGGATTTTTCATCTCACTTTTCTTTTGTGAGAAAAATAATGGATACCTTGGATTTGGCTACTACTAAAGTTGTTGATGATGAAGAGGAGGCTGAATACTTAGAGATGATGGGTTTAACACCCACAAAAAAGGTATTCCTGCCAATTAACAAGTTCTTTAAAAAAAAAGACTTGTTAAAAATTTTACAGCTTCCTAATTCTATTCCCCCTATAGATAGGAAGTCTAATAAAAAGTACCAGTTGAACAAGGAAGGGGAAGAGTTCTTATACTCTCACCCCGACCATCAGGGCATAGTCTATCAGGCAACCTGTGAAAAAGAGAGAGTCCCTCTCTCTTCCCACCCTCCTGAGACGGATTCCAGAAAAATAGACAGTATGTCTAAGAAGGGTTATTTTGCTGCCTCTTTAGGTGTGGGGTAGGCTAATTACCAGGCGTATGCAGCACAGTATCAGAAAACACTGTGACTATCAGTAATGGCTATGTCCCTTGCCCCTCTCTGACGACCTGGCAGAGACAGCTAGAGTTGGTCTGGAAGCTGCTAAATACCAGTTCCAGATGGCAGCTGATGTCACTGACAATGCTGCCAGATGGATGGCTCTGACAGTGGCTCTATGAAGACTGGCATGGCTTAGAGCTACTAATCTAACCCAGGATACCCTGGCCAAGGCCATGGATTTTCCTGTGGAGAACAACTCCCTGTTTGACAAACACACTGAGGATTACATGAAGAAGGTGGATGAATACAAGGCCATCTACAAAAGTAACTCCTCCAGGGACAGGCCGACCCCTTCCTATAGGCCTTAAGGAAGGGGAGGCAGGGGAAGGTCCTCTTATGGGAGGCCTTTTTACCAAGGCCAAGCTGCTTTCCAGCAACAGCCTTACCCACAGCAGACTGGATACTTCTGATCTAGGGGCAGGAGGGGTTCCAGAAGGGCCTCCCAATCTGTCCAAGCTCAGGCACCCCCAAAACAAAACCCCTGACCAGTTGGTCATGGTCGCCTCCCCACTACCAGTAGGGGGCAGGCTGACTTACTTCTTCCAGACTTGGGTTTCCATTACCACAGACAAGTGCGTTCTGGAGTTGGTAAGTCAGGGTTTGTCCCTATGCTTCAAATCCCTTCCACCTCTAAAATCGAGAATTTTCAAGCCAGCTTCCCTCATGGAGGGAAAACTCTTGCAAAAGGAGGTGCAGAAATTGCTCCACATGAAAGCAGTGGAACCTGTGCCAGTGGACCTCAGGGGAAGGGGTTTCTATTCCCATTACTTTCTGACCAAAAAGGAAAATGGGGAGTGACAACCCATTCTGGATCTCAGATCTCTCAACAGATTTCTTGAGAAACCAAAGTTCAAGATGGCCACCCTGTCGTCCATACTACCGGTTATCCAGCAGGGGATTGGCTGGGAGTCTTGGATTTAAAGGATGCCTATTTTCACATCCCAATAAGGCAGTCTCACAGAAAGTATCTCAGGTTCAGACTCCTCATGCCATTACCAGTTCACTTCCCTTCTCTTCGGTCTGACCTCAGCACCCAGGGTATTCACAAAGTGCCTAGCTGTAGTGGTGGCACATCTAAGAAGGTCTGGTATTCTAGTCATCCCTTATCTGGATGATTGGCCGGTTGTGGGCAATTCCCCACAACAGGTCTTGGAGCATTTGCAATCAACAGTGCATCTTTTGCAATCCCTAGGATTTCTGATAAACCAGGAAAAGTCTGTTCTTACCCCTGTTCAAGTGTTGCAATTCATAGGAGCAGAGCTGGATGCAGTTCAAGGAAGAGCCTTCCTCCTTCAGGACAGGGCGAAAAGTATTTTTGACCTGGCTGCTTCTTTCAAGCTAAACCAGCCATGTCCAGCAAGACAGTATCTGCAGATTCTGGGTCGCATAGCTGCAGCAGCAGGTACTGTCTCGGGGGCAAGATGCAGAATGAGAGACTTGCAGTCTCACCTCAGGTCTCATTTGTCACAGAGAAGAGACAAAATGTCAAAACTGATCCCAGTAACAGAGGCTGTTATTCAAGCCTTACAGTAGTGGAAAAATTCAGACAACTTAAGGCAAGGGGTCCCTTTCCAGAGGGAAAACCCTTCCTTTATTTTAACTACAGACACTACTCTATAGGGATGGGGCACCCATATGGGAGAACACACCATCCATGGGACTTGGTCCGATGCAGAATCTCTTCTTCACATAAATCTCTTAGAGCTGTGAGCTGTACTTCTAGCTCTGAAGGCCTTTGCTCATCTGGTGCAAGGCAAAGTGGTACAGGTCAGGACAGACAATACCACAACAATATACTATATAAACAAGCAGGGTGGAACAAGATCAGATCCTCTGTGCGCAGAGGCCATGACATTGTGGGATCTGACATACTCTCTAAAAACAGCCCTGCAGACTATTCATGTCCAAGGGAAGGACAACATTCTGGCAGATGCCCTCAGCAGAATCAATCAGGGTCACCATGAGTGGTCCCTGGACAGGCAGGTAATAAATAAGTGTTCAGAAGGTGGGGTACCCCAGAGGTAGATCTTTTAGCCTCTCAAGAGAACCACAAACTACCACTATTTTGTTGCAGGCCTCCGGCCAGGGGCACAATCCCACTAGATGCCATGGCACTGGATTGGTCAGGAAGAAGCCTGTATGCTTTTCCTCCCTTCCCTCTCATTCTCAGTCCTGATTAAGCTCAGGTCTCAGTCTGCTTTGATGATCCTGATCGCCCCAAACTGGGCCAGATAGCATTGGTACCCTCTCCTGTTATCCATGTCGGTATCCAGACCAATACATCTTCCTCAAAGGCACAACCTGTTGACCTCCCACCAAGGGAAAATAGGATATCCCAACCTCAGCTCCCTCAGTCTCAAAGCTTGGCTATTGAAGACATAGAATTTGCAAATCTGAATCTCTCTCTCTCTCTCTCAAACAGGTTTCACATACTTAAGGGGTATAGAAAACCCTCTACTAAGAAAACCTATTCAGCTAAATGGAAAAGGCTTGTCTCTTGGTGCAACTTGCACAGCATCGAACCTGCTTCAGCAGGAATTCCAACTCTCCTTGAGTATCTCACTTTCTTACATGATCAGGGCCTTAAGTATATTTCCCTAAGAGTTCACTTGGCATCTATCTCTGCTCACATTTCAGTGGGTAGAACCACCTCTGTAGCAGCTGATCCTATTTTTAAGAAGTTTTTCAAAGGTCTGTGTCACACATAGCCACCCATCAGGGAACCTGTCCCTGGGTGGGACTTGAACATTTGTATTGTTCAACTTATGAGGCCACCTTTTGAACCTATGTCCTCAGCTCACCTCCAGTATATTACGTGGACAACTGTATTTTTAGTGGCTATAACTTCTGCTAGAAGAATAAGTGAGCTTTAGGCTCTATGTATAGAAAATGATTACTTGTCTTTTCACAATGATAAAGTGGTACTCAGGACAAATAGAAAATTCCTCCCCAAAGTGGTGTCAGATTTTCATTTGAATCAATCCATTACACTACCAGTGTTTTTCACTGAGCATTCTATTTCAAGTGAGCGTAGACTCCACAGTCTTGATGTGAAGAGAGCTCTGAGCTATTACATAGCTCACACTAAAGATCACAGGGAGGATAAACAACAGTTATTTCTTACCTGTGGGGATGTAAAAAAAAGGTACACCAGCTACCAAGAGGTCAGTCTCTCGCTGGATAGTCAGTTGTATATAGTTTTGTTATGAAAAAGCAGGCAAGCAGGTCCCATTAGGACTTAGGGCCCACTCAACCACGGGAATAGCTGCTTCTCACCCCAGGAATTCTTTAGCGTCTATTGACAGATGCAGTATACCAGCTGGGTTCAGCTGCCCTGGAGAGGAGGAGGAGGAGTCAATGCAAATAAGGAAGGCATTGGCCAATCAGAATACAGTTAGAGTGCTGCCTGCATTCGGCCTGAGGGACCTCAGGACTTTTTCTCCACTGAACTGGCAACACTGCCCCAGAACTCTCCTCTTCAAGGATCTTCCTGTGCATTTTCTTTTTGAGTGCTGCTTTTAAGGTATTTTGTATATTTTCTTCATTTTATCTATTTTACCACACCTCGCCAGGTTCAGCTGATGTCATGAGGTTTATAATGTTTTTCCTTCAGCATTTTTCTGAGTAAAAGTCTCCACTTGCACGATAAATTGCGTCGTTTTTTATTTAATGTGTTCGTTTTTAGTATTTATTGGTGTTTTTTAACACTTTTGAGCTAAAATCATTGCCTTGATTTTTTCACACACGTGCGCAATTTTTCCATTGTGCACCAGCACAAATTCTTGAAACCCTGTTTTCTCTATTTAAATTCAAAATGGTTGATATTTTAAGGGTAATCTGCTCTCTTTTGGGGTGAGACTCTCTTGTTTGCTTTGCAGTGGGCTTTGTTGACAAGAGGTGTGGAGATTGTTCTGTTTTTTTCCTCTTTGTGGGAAAAAATAAATCTGTTAAAGTTGATTTTGATTTGTTTAACCTTTGGTTTATCTATTATTATTTTGGCCTTCAGTCTACCTCCTCCTCCTCTAAAAGTGCTGAGGAGGGTACCTCAAGTTAACACAAAAGAAATGACAAGTCCCCTTGGGACTTTTATTATTATTAAGTCTGGTATTGCAGTAATATTTATTATGTCCTAGCCTTTAAATTAAGATTAGCAGGGTGTCTTCCACTCCTGCACAAAGATAGATAATTATTCTCCTCTGACCCTCTATCCTGAAGGACTTAGGGAGACATCAGTGGTTGATAAAATTATGCCCTCTGCAACTGTATTTTTTAGAGTTTGGCATTTATTCCAGATTTTACTTTTCTGGGCGTGTTCTTGGCTCCTTCTGGTCCGAGTAATCCTCCCCATGTTAATCCTTATGCCCAAGGATATTATTATTATTATTATTGTTAGTTTGAGGAGAGGATTTTCTATCATGAACTCCTCTTGGGACCCACTAATTCCAGTTGGTCATCCTGGGGTTGGTTCAGGCTCTGATATTGATGAGGTCTCTTTCTGTCTGACATCTACATTCAACTGGAGGACTCCCTGGGCTCTCCCTCCAGGATGACACCGATCAAGCAGTGGAGGACGACGACTCTGTAGATCTGGTGTGTTACTGTCCTCCAAAGAAATTGACATCTCTCTGCAGAAACCTACAGGTAGGTTCTGGAAACCCCTCTTCTTCTTCCGGGGTTGACAGAAGCATTCAGAGTAAATACCAGCTCGGTAAGTGTTCTGCTGTTTTTCTCTGTCACTTGCAGATTAAGGAGAGTTAGGGCAAGCAGAGGCCTGCTTCTCCGCCTTGGCGCCACTGTCTGCTCTCCTTCCAGGGATATATTCTAGATAATCAGCTACTGTGAGTAAGAAATGTTATGGTAAATTGTCTTCCTGTTGTATTTAGCTACATTTACAGCATACAATCTTAGATTTAAGTTTTCAATGTATTCTACCCTTGCCATAGTGCTACAGCTGTGGAGCACTATACACAGGGAGTTTTCTGAAATACCCAAGTGGCATGTGGAAGCACTATTCTTTCATAGCCTTAAGTCATAACTATGCACTTTCTAGAGTCTTGGCGTAGGCTCAGGCCTTGCCTGTCTGAGAAGTTCTAGCTTTTTTGGGACTATTCTTCACTGCAAATTTTGGTTTGTCTTTATGGTAACATCTCCTGTTTTGGAGTTCAAACTGAAGCTGACAGGCATGAATGGACGAGTTTAACTCTCCTAGTAATTCAGTTAAAGATGAGCTTTCCTTTTCCCAGAAGTCTCAGGGTATAGGGGGCTACGGGTCGGGATTTTTTCCCCTTTAACCTCGTTTCCCTACGCCAATACATTCGGAATTCTCCAAATGGGAAGGTTTTTTTTTTCCAGGGTGCTCCTTTCCACTCCTTGTATCTCTTCTCCAGTTACCTTCCTCCTTGATTCAATTTTTACCCCTTCTTCAGTTGGTGTGAAAAAAAATATATATATATAAAGTTGCAGATATATAGATAGATATATATTTGTGACAAAAAACTCAGTCTAATGCATCAGTTAGGGTGGTTCCACTGCAAAAAAAGTGAGGAAATTTAATGTTAGGGTTCCCACCCCCCTTACACCCCTCCCCCACCAACAGGCATCGGGGTGTGCGTTGGGTTCATCGGTCCTAACTCTCACCCCATCCCATGTGTAAACAAGCTGAGGTGGAGCAGCATAGGAGAATGGGGTGAGAGTTAGGACCAATGACCCCAATGCACGCCTGTTGGTGGGGGCAGGATGGGGGTGGGGTGCAATGGGGTGGGAAACCTAACATTGAAGTTCCTCACTTTTGTCACTGTGGAACAACCCTAACTGATGCATTAAACCGAGTCTTTGCCATGAATTTCCCTTCTTTTGAGAATGTGCACTATAAATACTGAATGTGACAGCATAGCGCTTCTTGCCATGGTGTGAGGCTAAATGTAAATGATACGCAAATAGTATAGAAATGCAAGCACAAGCGTTAATGAAAACAAGCGCCAAATGCAGCTTGTGTGGAAATCCAAACTGTAGCGTGCATGGTCACGGTAATGCTAATGAAATGCAGACACTTCCAGTAACAACAACAGTGGCGCCAAGAAGGCATAAACAGAAATGGAAAGCATAAGCGGAGCGTGTGCATAAACACAAATGGAAATGCACATGGTGGCGCAAAAGAAATGCAAACAAAAGCAATAATGCAAATGTTAACAATGGCATAAGCGCAAATGAAAATGCAAAGGGTAATGCACCGCGGTGGCGTAGACCGGAATGCTAACGCAAAAGGTAATTAAAACACAAGTGGAAACGCTAACTGTAACAGTAACAAAAATGCACAGCCTTTTTTCCCTAAAAGCTGCATAGAGAAACATAGTGAATACAAAGAATGTATGCATAATAATGGACCTCGGAGCAGAAAATTAACTCTTGGAATACTAAATTGCTTATATCTCAGGAACTGTATGACGTAGAAAAAAAATTTAAATTTCTTGTGATTTCTGACTTTCCTGGCTAGTTTTACACTTAGCCCCCTAGTGGGGAGCTAAGCATTTTTCTGACGAAAAGTCCGTATCTTTAAGCGTTTCCGAGATCCCAGATTCAGAAAACAAACCTTAAGTAATGTTATCCTACAGGAAAATTGTCAACTTCGGAGTACCGTAACTTTGCAGGCCTGTAATATTTTGTCACCAAACTACCAAAAAGCACATCTGTGGGATCTTGGCTGTCTTCCCTTCAAATTTCAGCCCAAAAGACCAAACCGTTCTTTTGCAGCAGGGTGGCAAAGAGTTCCTATTCTTTTGAGCATAGTGTTGCAAAGTAGTGTCGCAAATCACAACACTTTCACAAAACAAAATCATGGAAGTGTCGCTGGTGCGACACTACTTTGCAACACTACAGTTTACAAAAATTTCACAAAAAAGACATGGCTAGCATTCTCAGGGCTCTACTAGGTGAACACAAAAAAATTGTGTCCCTAGAGGGTCCCAAATTTAAATGGCAAGCATTTCTGTAACCAGTAACTAAAAAAAAAAATAGCTGACTCACGACACTACTCGGGTAATTTGCGACACTAAAAACTGCATTTGTGACACTGTCAAACTTTTTGTTAACTTTTCCCATTGACTATAATGGGAAACTTGTTTTTCGAGTAACTTTTGAACCATTTAATATTGTTTCACAAAATCTTCAAAAGGCACATCGGGGACCCTGGCTGCATGTTCCCTGAAGGTTTTGGACCAGTCGTGCAAACCGTGCGACCTGTAGGCACGAGCAAAGAATGCGCAAAAAGACGTAAATGAGACACAGAACAGTACTTTATAGCTCCCCAACCATATATCCGACCATTATGAATCTTGGCAGATTCCTGAGAACTATGGTACCACTCCGTGTCTGCCAAAGTTGAGGCAAATCTGTCATACGATGGTAAAGTTATTAAGCTGCAAAATTTCACACTTTAACCTTAAATGGGGTACTCAACCCTAACTATAGTGGCACTACCGTGCCACTATAATGTATGGCCCAGATATTCAGACTGCGCCCAAAAAGTGCGCAACAGCAGGAGCAAGCACAAGTCTACTGCACCCATGCACAAGAAATGCGATATTCAAAAACTGCGCAAGCCAAGATGCGCCTATGGCAGACGATCGAATATCGCACCATCTGCACCATAGCGCAACCAGGGATGTGAAGTTGTGCATATCTGATGCATCATAGCGCAACAAGGGATGCTAAGTGGAGCAGTCCAGATGCACCATAGCGCAACCAGGGTTGCCCCCTGCAGCAGGGCATCAATGCAACAGCACAACCAGGGATGCAGGGGCCCACCACCCATGCCACAGATGGGCAGAGGAGCACACAGTAGAACAGACATTGTCTCCCACATCCAATGCACTGCACAACCCGGGGAGAGCTGGAATAACCACCGGCCCATGGATACCAGCAACCAACCCACGGCCGGGCCATGGTGCCTCAGCACACCCCCTGGCAAGCTGTGACTGGCACACAAGGAGAGCTGACCACCCCATGCCACACCATCCCACCAATGCAGAGCACACCCTGCACCACAATCACCATACATCCTTCCCAGGAGTAGCGCCCAGCAGTGCAGGACACCCTATGCGTGCCACCACTCTCACTGTGAAAATGCAACCCTGTGCACCACGGAGCCATGCAAGACAGCCCCACCATGTGCACCCTGCTGCGGGCGGCAGCAGACAGCAATGCAACAACAGCATACACAGTGCAACCCTGCACGTCCCCCCCGAGGTACAGCTGAGAGACCGACCATGCGTCGCCACATGAGGTAACCCACATGCGACAGGACATGCCCCGGACCCCACCACCAGCGGTACAGCACTCTACACACCCTCCCAAGGACACGTCCCGTCCCAGCACTGGCCACAACAGCCAGCACAGACACGCACAGTGTTGCATGGAAGCATGCACCACACAGTGCATGGACAAACACCCACCCATACCCAAGGGCACACCAACACAGGGAAACAGTAGTGGGACAACCAACTCACTGGCGTGTAGCCACGGCTGATGTATACACATGGCCAGCACCCCAACATTGCACAGGTATGCCAGCCACCCTGCGCAGGCACCATGAAGCTGTATGCCACCAGCATGCTGCCGGAGCACAGGTGACAGACACTGGAGCACATCTCCTGCAACAGACACAAGCGACATCATGGAGAGGGGACAACAACAGCGGAGGCCACAGTGCCACCGGAGGCAGACATGCACCATACTGGTGATGGAAGGCAACCTGGCATTGTGCTGGGTACAGTTGTTATCCAGCATGGACAGCCACCACTGACATGCCAGCAAACCGTGCATGTCACAGACATGTAAGGGTGTCAGCTGCACAGGCCATGGACGGTCTGACAGGGGTGCTATGCACACAGTGCAGGCACCATGGACCACTGCACACAGGCATCCAGTGCACAGAGTACAACACACAAACCACAGGCAGTGACTGATCCCCCTGCCCACACCATAGGCGGTTCACCTCTGCACACACACACACATGCCCATGCATGCACCACCCCTGACACCATGCACACCACTGCAGCTGAGCACCTGTAGCCCACTGCAAATCAGAGACCACCACAGTTGTCATAACAAAATGCATATATTCAAAGAAGTATCAAAAACTATGTACAAGTATTTACAAGGGAAGGGCCACATACCAGGTGGGGGTGGGTAAGGGCAGGGGTGAACATATGGGAGAGGGAAGAAGGGGTGTGAGGGTGGGTCCAGGGGGGAAGGTGTTAGTCGGGGCATGGGGTTTCATCGTGTGCACCGGTCCTCCTCCACATGGTGCCTATGTCTTCTCCTCCTCCTCAGCCCATGGCAGTCAATCCTCTGTAAGAGCTCCAGGGTCGCCCTTGCTACCTGGAGTAGCTCCTGCACACCTCTGTCCAGCGCCTGGAATTGCCATCCGCCTAGGATGAGGGAGCAGAGTCAATAAGTGTGATTGTCCAGCCCCCTGCAGCCCACCCATTGTGCATGGCATACAGCCATGTGCCACGCCCCTGTGATGGTGTGCGACCACCCACAGTGACCGTGTCCATAAGACCTGTCTACCCAGGCAGCCACAGCCATGTGGACCACTGCACACACCCACCGCCTATGTCCTGCACAGCACCACCATGGCCATACAGTGACTTGGCTATGCGGTGTGAAGGCAATGCCACAGTCATGTGCCTGGTGCACGCATGGACCACCATTGATGCATTCCCAGACATGCAGTGCCACTGGACAGTGCTGACTGTAACAAGTTGTGTGCATGGTAGTGGTGTTAATGGATGGTGGCCATGCCCTGCTGCCCGCCCAGTTATACAGCATGCAATAGTAATCATGGATGTAAGGCACTCACCATCATCAGACTGGTCCACGCACCGCTGCACACCTTCAGCCCTCCTGCCCTGCTGCTCTTCCAGGCGGCGCCTCTGCTCCCTCGCCTGTCTGCGTTCTTCGGGCCCTAAGGTGCAAACATGGAGAGAGGAATATCAGTACAATCCAGTAGCAAAGTCCCCCTGCCCCCATGTGTGTGCAATCCCACACAGCCATACCCATCCACCCCACACCCCGATACCACCACCACGGCCAACACTGGATGGCCCCCCCTCCATGTGCCGGACACATGCAACCGTGATACCCGTGTGGACGATAACAGTGTATGGATGTGGCACCTACCTGGCAATGGCGCCGTGCCCCTCCTGGTACGTGCCCGCAGGCGGGCAAGCAAGTCCGGGTCCCTGCGCCTGAAGTCCCCGTAACGATGGCGACACTGCTCCGCCCTGCACCCCATACCAGTGGCCTCCTCAAGAGCATCGGCCACTTTCTGCCACACTGCACTCCTGGCCCTGTCCAGGGGTGCATCACCATACAAAGCCCCAGCATGGGGCTCTGCAATTGCCACCTGGTTGGCAAGCTCCTCCTGGCTCCACATGACTGCCCTTCTCCGCGCCATCTCAGCAATGTGGTGGATTCAAAATGGCACTCGGCAGCGCAGTCCTGTCACGTGCAGATGCTGCGCGGTACAGCGCTGCCATTCCCTATTGCGCTGTCACTGAACAGCGCAATAGTGGTGCACCCATGCCTAACGCATGGTGCCTAGGGGGCAAAGGTTGGGCACAGGGTCAAGGGTCTCTGGTGCACGGACAGCCACAGCGTGATTGGAACCCAATTCGCGTAGCGCGATTGGGTGCCTGTGTGCCACCTCCTGTAGCGGCCTACAGCACTGTTGCCCCAGTGCGTCTACAACGCCCCAGTGCCACAGCATCATATATGTGAACAGCGCAGTAGCGCCACTGGTACAATGGTGGCCATGCCCTGCATTGCCTCCCATGCACAGCATGTCAGCAGCGCGGCATGCGCCTGCGTCATCAACCCGGGCATGCGCTGTTAGGTGTGTACTGCGCATGTCACAGAACTGTGCCCTTGGCTCAGCACGTTCAACACAATTGCGCAAAGTGCAACAGCGTGATATTCAGCTGGCATATGCCAATCAGCTAATCAGCCATTCAATGGCGCAGTCACTGCATTTGCATCCACTTAAAAATGCACCTCGCCTCATTTGCATGCATTGCGCTATAAAAATGCGACATTGGACTGCACTGGCCATAGTCAGTTACTGCAGTCTATTACGGTGAGTTGCATGCTGTTTGGGAGTGTGGACTGTGGTGTTTGGGACATGCATGGGACTGCACAGTCACAGGTAACACCTGTCATTCTCACAGGAGGAATCATGACCGATTTGTGAGGTGGAGAAAGAGGAACAGAGACTTGGGAGGAAGAGGAGGCCGAACTTCACAAAGGCAGAGACAGATGCCCTGTTTGAGGCCTACCTCGACCAGGAGCCACTGCTCGGCAGACGCCAGGGAACACCACAGGCCCGTGCTGCTGCATGGGAGGAGGTGGCACGTGCTGTCAACCTACATGGCAGCCACCAGTGCTCTGTGCAGGAGTGCAAAAAGAAGATGGGCATGGACAGGCGGAGAATTAAAGAGAAGGTGGCTGCCATCAGGGCAGCACGGTCTGCGACCGGTGGGGGACAGCCGGAGGTGCAACGCTTGACCCCACAAGAAGAGCGGGTTGCTGGCAGCATGCAGCGTTGCACCATTGAGGGTGTTCCGGTTGGTGGATTCCAGACGAGTGGTAGCCCGTCTCTGCATGGTAGGTCCTGGTCTGTCAGTTGGGGGGAGGGACAGGGTAGGTCACATACATTAATGCTACTGTTTTTCCCTTACAGCTCCTGAGCGTCTACATGGGTCAGCGGTGGTGCACTTCTCCACTGAGGGCAGTAGCATGGAGATAGAGGAGGGCCCATCCACCTCCACAGGCATACGGGGGTCAGGGCGATGGTGGGCCCTCCTGGATGTCTGGACTGATGTTGGTGGAGCAGGTGCGGAGGAGGCCCTGCCCGTGTCCCAGCATGCCAGTGTCCATGGATGCCAGCATGCTGAGACTCGGGCTGGTGCCCGATCCGTCACCGATGATGGAGCTAATGTCATGGGCAGTGAGACGTGTGAGCCACAGGATGGCCACACAGCAGCTGACATCGCAGCCATGGCTGTGGATGGTGCCGCTGGGGAGGCCTGCGTGACATCACAGTCCCAGCCTGTGCCTGTCTGCACCAGTGGGGCAGCACTGGTGTGTGTCCAGGACAGAGGGGCTGTTGCGGCCACTGCGGTGGCACCATTGAGCCCTGGAGAGCGGCAGCTGGAGGGGCAGTATCAGCAGTCGGCCAATGGCCATGGGGGTACAGTGTCAGGGGGCCGCATCAGTGCACCGCCTGTGGACATGCCCAGGCCTGGCCCTTGTGTGCAGCGCCCACCCTCAAGGGGTGATGACCATTAGGGCCGCGAACACCATAAGGGACAGCATGCCGGTTAGGCAGATGACCTCTTAGATGAGCACACCCGCATACTCCAAGCATCAGTCAATCAGCAGATGCGGCTTGTGACGGCGATGGATGCCCTGAGTGCGGCTCTGCGCCAGGCAGAGGAGCAGTGTAGCAGAGACACCACTCTGCTCCTGGCAGGGATGGACTGGTTGCATTCACAGCTGTCATGGCCACAATGGGCACTCAGTTGTTTGCCCATTCGTCGCAGACACTGTATAGTGCAATGTCCACCCCCATTCCCGGTGTCGTGCGACACCCTCCTTGTCGACACTGGGTTCAGCTGTGGGCATCCCAAGCATGCCTGGCGCAGGCATGTTCGGTGTGCTGCAGACCCCTGCGTGAGCATGGTCACGTTCATGCAGTAGAACCCCTTGGGGACCGTCGGTGCCACCCCATGAGGCCATTGGTCAGCCTATCACTGCTGGCGGGTTTCGGTGGGGCCGCCCATGCATCCGTGGTGGCCATGGCACTGTGGCATGTGACTGACGTGTCTCCCAGCACGGCTACTGTCTGATGCTGCCCTGTGTGCATTGTGTTGTTCAGCATGCAGTGCACGGGTGGGGTACCTGGCCCTGCACGCACGCACATGTTCCATCTGCACAGCCTCCCGACTGCTGTCTGCTGTGGCGTGTGCATGATGATGCCTACGTTGCGCTGTCTGTCACTGTGCAATGGTGCCCACCGTCTGACACACGCACAATGACAGGCAGTGGGCGTGGTGGTCTGTGGACGTGTGTGTGGCTAGGGGTGGCGGTCTGGGTCGGCGTGCCTCCTACCCTTTGTGCATGTCTTGTGAGGGGTGTGTGTGTGTGTGTGTATGACTGCGTGCCATGTTAGACCTTGCCCATCCCTGGCAGTGTGTGCGGTTCCATGCTCAGCTACTTCCCTTGACAGCATGCACCCCTGGTGTTTGTCCATGCATGCTTGTGGGTTGTGCCTTTGCCACTGGTGGTTGCACATGGCCCCACTTACCTGGGTTGACTGAAGTGCTCCTCTGTGATGGTGTCCCAGTGCAGCTGTGCCAGCTGGGGGTCCCGTCACCCAAGGTGGGGCTGCCCATCACCATCTTCACCAGCGTCCTCATCATCCCCATCGCTGTCCCCCTCTTCGACCTGTACAGCCATCCCACAGTCGTTGGCCATGTTGTGCAGGATGCAACAGGCCAGGAATAGCCCGCAGGCCTTTGAGGGGCTGTACTGTAGGGCACCGCCAGACATGTCCAGGCAATGGAAACGTGCCTTCAGCATCCCGAACACCCGCTCTATGATATTGCGTGTGGTGGCATGTGCCTATTGTAGCATTGCTGCGATGGGGTCGCGGGCTGCCGGTATGGTGTGAGCAGCCAGGGACGGAGTGGGTATCCACTGTCACCTGTGTGTAGAGGGTGGAGGTTAGTTTGGTGATCAGCGTCACCCTGCCTTGGGCCATCTAGGCCAATACCCATGTCACCTCTGACCATGCCCCTCCCAAGCTCTATGTTTTTCCGCGTGGTTTGCATACTCACCCACTATGTGGCCAGTGGGGATGTCCCCACTCTCGAATCTGTGGCACAGTGCTGACTGGTGCCAGATGAAGGCGTCATGTGCTCCCCCAGAGTGCGTGGCACAGGCATTGATTATGCGCCCCCTGGAATCACACACCACCTGGCAGTTGATGCTTGCATAGCCCTTCTGATTGATATATGCGGCACCTTCAGGGCCAGGTGGTGTGCGGATGGCCACATGGGTGCAGTCTATTGCCCCAAGCATGCCAGGCATACGTGCTACCCTTTGGAACTCCTGTATGTTTGCTGTGCGCTCCGTCGGTGTGCTGGGGAAATGGATGTACTCCACAGCATGTGGCAGCAGTGCACTGAGAAATTGGGTGAGGTGGTGTGACGCGGCCGACTGGGTTATGCCTGTGGTGTCCCCTGTTGGTCTCTGGAAGGTACCCGTGGCAAGCAGGCACATGCAAGCTGTCACTTTTGTCTCCACTGACAGAGCATGGCTACGTCGTGTGGGTGCCTGCATCACATCACTGCACAGCTCACAGAGCCGCCTCAGAATTGCCCGATTCAGGCGGTACCGGACCACGATCTCGATATCCGTGTACAGCTCGAAGCTGGTGCAGGCTCGGTACTGCCTGTTAGGGGCATACTGCCGACAGGCCCTTCAACGGGCGCGCCCCCCTGCTGCCTGCCTTCTCACCCCCCCTCATTACCGCCTCCATCTGGATGGTGGCACTGGCCATGTCCCTGGCTTGTGTTTCCCTCCCCCCGGCAGCTGTTTATGTGTTCCCCCTGCTCTCATGGCTGCTACTTCCCCTGCACCGGGAACACCTTCCTCTGGTGGCCTCAGTGCTGTGTGGCACTTCCCCCTTCTGCACTGTGGCTGTGGCTCCCCACACCTTCCCTGTGCCTGTGGGTTCAGGGTGCCCTTTCTCTGTCCTGCCCTGTGTGTCTGTGTTGCCTGTGTGGCTGGCTATAGTTCAACAACATGTGCCTTCCCTGTAGCGTTTTTGCACCTCTCCCTTGTTCCTTTTTATTTTGGCTCATTTACGCTATCGCGCAACTTCCGCTTGCTCCCCTATTGCGCATTGCGCATGTTGTTGAATATCGCACTGCGCCATTTATGCATGGTTCCTCCCCTTTCAGTTGCGTATGCATTCATTATCATTGCGCTCTTGCGCAGTGTGATTTGGGAGGCGCATCTGCCTCCCGCTGAATATCGCAAAATGGCACATTTTTGGACTTGCGCTGGAGCAACCCTATTGCGCATGGCGCAACCCTTTTGAATATCTGGGCCTATATATATATATACACACACACACACATATATATATATATACACATACATATTAAGTAAATAAATAACTAAAATTAATCTCCAATTGCTGCAGTCTCTGTCTCTCCCTCCAGTAGATTGTCAGCAGTGGGAATTAGAGCACTAGACTCTGGTGAGGGTCAAAGACTTGAAAGGATCCCCCTTCTCTTTGAGGAGTTGGATCTCTTTTTCCTGCCTTTACCTTAATTTTAAAGGAAAATGGCTGAATCATTATTGAATTTTACAACCTGGGTTCAGGATTTTCTTTACCGCAGGTCTTTTTTTTGCAAATGTAGGGTTTTTTGCAGTCTTCCTCAATACAGTCTATGTTCTGAGTTCCTTAGCCCTGGGGTTTTCTCAGGCTACTACCAGCTTACATCCATGCCATTTAGACTGCCTCCAGAGTACTCTCAGATACTGGGTAAAAAAAACAGGCGGTTCACCAGGTATCTGGTTTGGTTGGCGGTTCACCACTAGAAGCTTGGCTGTTTTAGCCAATTCTCTTTTACTTTGGCTCTCAAGCCCTAATTCTGACATTTTGTTTCTTCAGTCTTGTTTTTTTTTGGTGCCTACTAGGAAAAGTCCCCAAGCCATCTGAAAATTCGGCAGTTCTTAGGGAGCAATGATGTTCCTTTCAGGGGAAGTGTTTTTTTCCCTGTATATAGTGCATATTTTTGTCTCTGGAGTTCCAGGAGCCAGTCCTCTTGGACGGATCCCAAATAAGAGATTTTTTTCATGAAGCTTGAACTCTGTTACAAGCTCTGTACTGGTGTAAGGAAACACTGAATTTCTCACCTCTTTCCTTCAAACCTGTGGTACAGAGGTTTTCTTTCCGTGGGCGCCTTGGATACCAAGAGAGTCCTTCTTCCATCAGTCCCTGGAATCGCAGAGCATCTCCATCAGGCCTTCGCTTTTCAGTCCAGAGATCAGTTAGTTTATAGATACATAGACAGTATCGGCAGATAAGGGCCTATGGCCTACCCAGTCTGCCCATTTGAGCTAGTAAGTTCAGTTTATGTTTTCCTAGAAGTCTGTTGCCCCTTACCCCTGACCTCCAGAATTCTTTTATGTCTATCCCATGCATTCTTAAATCCCGTGATTGTTTCAGCCCCCCACCACTTCCTCTGGCAGGGTATTCCACTTGTCCACCACCCGTTCTGTGAATAAATTATTCCTCACGGTTCCTCTGAATCGTCCTCCCTCCAACTTCATCCCTTGCCCTCTAGTCCTGGAACATCTTTTTCGCTTAAAAATAGTGTATTTCTGCACCCTGTTCCTCCCTGTAAGATACTTGTATGTCTCTATCATATCCCCTCTCTCCCTCCTCTCCTCCAGGGAGTACATGTTCAGTTCCTTCAACCTGTCTTCATAGGACTTGTGATGCAATCCATGCACCATCTTTGTTGCCCTCCTCTGAACCTTCTCTACCCTGTCTATGTCCTTACATAGGTATGGTCTCCAGAACTGTACACTGTACTCCAGGTGGGGCCTCACTAGTGTCTTGTATAGTGGAATTATGACCTCCTTTTCCTGCTGGTGATGCCCTGCCTATGCATCCCAGCATCCTATTTGCTTTACCTACTGCCTTGTCACACTGTTCCCTACCTTGAGGTCATCAGAGATGATAACCCCAAGATCCTTTCCTGCTTGGTGCATGCTATACCCTCACCCCCCAACTGATATATTGTGCCAGGGTTTTTGTGCCCCATATGCATTATCTTGCACTTCTTTGCATTGAATTTCAACTGACAAACCCCTGACCATTCTTCAAGTTTCTGCAGGTCCCTTCTCATTCTGTCTACACCCTCTGGTGTGTCTACTCTGTTACAGAGCTTTGTGTCATCAGCGAACAGTGAAATTCTGCCTTGTAGGTCCTGTGTAATGTCACTGATGAAGATGTTGAATAGGACCGGTCCCGGCACTGATCCCTGTGGTACCCCACTGGTCACTCTTCCCTCTGTGGAGTGACAGCCATTTGCCACCACCCTCTGTGTCCTGCCACCCAGCCAGTTACTTACCCACCACACTACTGTCCTGCCCACACCCATATTCCCCAGTTTGTGTAATAGTCTTCTGTGTAGCACAGTGTCAAAGGCCTTGCTGAAGTCCAGATAGGCCATGTCCACTGCCCTCCTCTGATCCACCTCCCTAGTCACCCAGTCAAAAAATTCAACGAGGCTGGTCTGACATGACCTCCCCCTGGTGAAACCATGCTGCCTTGGGTCCTGTAGTCCATTGACAACCAGATGCTCTACCAATCTCTCCTTCAGTAGTGCTTCCATGATCTTCCCCACTACCGAGGTGAGGCTGACTGGTCTGTAGTTCCCCGCCTCTTTGTTCCCACTTTTGTATAAAGGGACTACATCTGCTGTCCTCCAGTCTTTGGGTACCTCCTTGTTTCCAGTGATCAGCTAAACAGGATAGCCAGAGGTTCAGACCACCTCTCTTAGTTCTTTAAGGACCCTGGGGTGCACCCATCTGGCCTCATTGCTTTATCAACTCTTATTACTTCCAGTTCCTTCAGGACCCTTTCTCGTGTAAAGGGACTTGTGTCCATTTCTGCACCATTCTCACCCCTTGTACTCCCTTCAGACCCATTACCCTCCTCTTCCTCATTAAAGACTGAGCAGAAAACCTGTTCAATATGTCAACTTTACTGTTGTCATCCTCCATGTGGCCCCCATCCTCCCCCTTCAGTCTCACTATCCCTCCCTTTGCCTTTCTTTTTTCACTTATGTACTGTACCTGTAAAAGGTTTTGTCCCCTCTACCCACTGATTTTGCAATGTGTTCTTCTGTCTGAGCTTTGGCTTCCCTTACTGACCTCCCTGCCTCCCTTTGCTTCTCCTGGTACTTCTCCCTATCCCCTTCTGCCTGTGTCTTTTTGTATTGCCTGAATGCAATCTTTTTTGGCTTTCACTTTCTTTGCTACCTCTTTGGAAAACCATAATGGTCTCCTCTTCCTTTTCCTCTTGCTAACCTGCTTAATGCATAATTCTGTTGTTCTTGTAATCCCCATTTTAAAAACTGCCCACTGTTCCTCAACCCCTGATTCCTGTTCGGAGTTCGGATAAGAATGGATGATATACCTGCCCTGTATCACACCAACGAGCAGTGGGACACAAAGCCTCCTATCTGTCCACAATAGCTACAAGTTTTTTATCTCTAGCCTACTTCTTTGGAGGTGTTTTAGTCACTTACCCATCTTTCAGGCAAGGACAATGCTTTGGTGGATTCCCTAAGTTGCATTAGTCAGGGCCACTGCAAGTGGACCCTCAGCACATAAGTCCTAGCCACTCCATACAGGAGGTAAGGCCAGGTCCAGATCTGAATTTTTTGGCCTCCAGTCTGAACCACCAGTTTTTCCCTTTCTGGTGGCAGGCCCCAACTCTGGGGTCTTTCCTTCTGATTTTCTCATCTTGGACTGGTTCACGGAAGTTTTCTTCCCTCATTTTGTGTTCCTCTTATATTCAAAGTACTTCTCTAGTTAAGGAACTCTCCAGCCACAACGAACCCAGTGGCTCTGGATGGGACGGAACATCCTTGGTACGTTTTGTTCAAAATGTTTTCAGTTAAATGGCCTTCATGCTGCTCTCGTTGCCTCAAGCTACTTCCCTTCTCAAACAAGAGTAGTGTTTTAAACTTTCCTTTCAAATCGTGGTTCTTGAGAGGCTAGAACTCCTTAGAGTCCTGTATCCACACAAGGCCTGGAAAGTCTATGAAAAAATGAAACAAATTAGTACCATGGAAAAGTACAGTTACTTAAGAACTTACCGTAACAGTAGATCTTCAAGAGAGGCTCTTGCAGTAGGTATTTACATATAGGACTGTCCCGGCAGGCATCAGGAACCCACAGAAAAATTTCTAGATAACAGTCTCTGGCGGGGGACCACCCCCACGTCAGGTGACCAGCGTCATGCGATGTCAGTATAAAGGGGCGGTCCCGCACGCCCGCCTTCCAGTTATTTCCTACCAAGGGCCAAAAAAGGCAAGACGAGAGAGAATCGGATAGTTTCCTACCTGGAAAAGGAGCTGAAAAAGCTAAGGGGGATGGAGGGTGGGAAGGCAATACCTACTGCAAGAGCCTCTCTCGAAGATCTACTGTTACGGTAAGTTCTTACTTAATTGTACTATCTTACTTCGAGAGGGCTATTGCAGTAGGTATTTACATATAGGACTGAAACCCAAGCAGTCTGGAACAAGGAAAAGCACTTGGAGGAGGAAAACGATCCAAATAATGGAACCTCCAGCTGAACGGGTCTTATGAAAGAAGACCTTGAACTACAGCCAACCCGAAGCCTACTCTATGGTGAGAGGCAATATCCCAACTGTAGTGTTTAGTGAAGGTATGGACCAAAGTCCAAGTTGCAGCTGCACAGATGTCTGCCGCAAAAACATTCTTGAAACAAGTTGCAGAGGCAGCTACTCCTCTGGTGGAATGACCTCTGACTTGACCCGGCAGGGTCTTGTTGTACTTGTTGTAACAGAAATTGATACAATGAGCCAACCATTTAGATAGGCATTGCTTGGAAACTGCATTGCCCTCTTTTTTGTGAGCAAAAGAGACAAAAAACTGATCAGATTTCCTGAGCTCTTTAGTCCTAGAGGTGTAGTATCTCAGTATTCTATGAACATCCAAAGTATGCAAGAGGTATTCCCCTTGATTGGAGTGTTGCGTAAAGAAAGCAGGTAACTCAGTGGATTGATTCAGCGTAGATTCAGCCACCACCTTCGGGAGAAACTTAGGGTTAGTGTGCAGATTTACACGTTTCTTGTGAAACATCAAATATGGGATTTTGCACATCAAGGCCTGAAGCTCGGAAATTCGTCGAGCGGAAGTAATGGCCACCAGGAAGAGAGTCTTCCAAAAAAGGAACTTTTAAGATGCTGAGGCTGCCGATTTGAAAGGGGGCAGAGTAAGCTTTTCAAGAACAAAATTCAAGTCCCAAGGGGGAGCAGGAATGCAGATGGGGGGTCTCAAATGGAGGACCCCCATGAGGAATGTCTTAGAGACTTCCGACTGAGCGAAAGTGCTGTCTCCGAAGGGGACATAGTAGGCTGAAATCGCTGCCATGTGGACCTTTAAAAAGGAATGGCTGGGACCCAGGTCGAAGAGGTGACGCATATAATCTAGGACTCTGTTGGCTGGCAAGAGAAAGGCTCGAAGTCCTTTGACGTTACCCAAATAGAGAATCGTGTCCACTTCATGGCATACATAGATCTGGTGGAAGGCTTTCTGGTCTCCACCAAAATGTCTGCTACGAGTGGAGAAACCCCGAAGCGGGTCTTGGCTACGTCTGCAGGAGCCACGCCTGTAAATGAAGGGATTGGAGACCTGGATGAACAAGGGTCCCCTGATCCTGGGTCAACAAGTGTTGTGACAGAGGAAGAGAAAGCGGAGGTTGCTCTGAAAACTGTTGTAGAAGAGAGAACCAAACTTGTCTGGGCCAGAATGGTAGCGATGAGGATCATTCATGCCCTCTCTGATCTGAGCTTATTCAGGACCCTCGTAATTAAGGGAATGGGAGGGAAGGCATATAAAAAACTGTCCCTCCAATCCAGAGACAGAGCGTCCCGCCAAAAAAGTCTGACCTTGGAGCGAGCGAGCAGAAGGCGGGAAGTTTTGCATTTTGAGGAGACGCAAACAGGTCTACCTGAAGGGTTCCCCAAAGCAGCAAGATGTCGTCTACTACCTCTTGGTCCAGTTCCCATTTGTGGGCCCTGGCTGAGGACTGACTGAGTTGGTCTGCCAGTGTGTTTTCCACTCCCTGAACGTGAATGGCTATCAGGTGAAGGTTGTGCTGGGTGGCCCAGCTGCACACTCTCATAGCTTCCCTGCATAGAGGATAGGAACGTGTTCCTCCCTGCTTGTTGATGTACCAGACCACACACATGTTGTCTGTCTGTATGAGTAGATGACCGGGAAGCATGGAGGAGTGCAGGACCTGGAGGGCATAAAGGACTGCTCTGAGTTTGAGCACATTTATGTGCAGCTTTTGTTCGAACCTGGACCAGCTGCCCTGGGTCTTGTGAGAGCCGAGGTGGGCTCCCCAGCCCTCTCCTGAAGCATCTGTTGTTAATGTCTGAGGGGGTCGATATTGAATTGAACTCCCGGCATAGGTTCTCTTGTACCATCCACCATTGTAAGTCCCTGATCATGGGATCAGAAACTAGAACCTCCTGGTCTAGGTCATCCAGTGTTTGGTCTCATTGTGACCGAAGTGTCCACTGAGAGATTCTCATATGGAACTGAGCGCGTGGGACTGTCGGAATGGCAGCCGCCATTAGCCTGAGGAGGCGAAGGACTGACCTGGCTCTGACCCTTCTGCGTCTAGACAGAAGACGTGCCTGAGTCTAAAGGGTGTTCATCCTGTCCGGAGGCAAAAAGGCTTTGCCGATAGTCATGTCCAGGATCTCCCCTATAAACTGGAGCCTTTGGCAAGGGACCAAGTGAGACTTTGCCTGGTTGATGGTGATACCCAGGCTGGTGAAAATCTGCAGGGTAAGGGAAAGGGAGTGTAGAGGTTCCTCCCTGGATGGGGCCACCGGGAGCCAATCGTCCAGGTATGGGAATACCTGCACTCCCTGGGTACACAGGTGGGCCGCTACCACAAACAGGCATGTGCTAAATACTCGGGGAGGGCTGAGGAAAGACCAAATGGGAGGGCTTTGAATTGGTAGTGGTCCCCCTGAAAACAAAACCGAAGGAATTTGCGGTGAGAATGGCAAATGGGGATGTGTAAGTAAGCATCCTGCATATCCAAAGCACGCAGCCACAGTCTTTGCCGAAGGCTTTGCAGGGAGAGCCTTCAGAAGCATTTGTACTCTACGAACATGTTTAGAGAACTGAGGTCTAAAATAGGCCTCATGTCTCCTGTTTTCTTTGGAACCAGAAAGAAATGAGAATAGTAGCCCATCCCCCAAAGGTGGTTGGGAACTGGTTCTATCGCCGCCTTCGAGAGAAGGGATGAGATTTCTCCCAGGACCAGAGGAAGAAGTTCCGGGGAGTAAGACAACTTGGGGGTGGTCTTCGGGGCAGTTTCTGAACAAACTCTTTTGAGTGTCCTGCTGCGATCAACTGGAGCGCCCAAGCATCTGATGTTATCCTCTCCCAACCCGGTAGATGGAAAGAGAACCTCCCTCCTACTGATTCCTCTGATGTGTCCAGAGGCCGTGTGAGAGGTGAGGAGTCAGGAGATCTGAGGCAGTGCAGCAGCCAAGGCTCCCGCAGCTTTTTTGGGAGGGGGAGTCTTGGTTGCTGGAGAGGCCCGACGCTTGTTGGCCCACTTGCCCTGTGGTTTAGGTTTTTGTCGGTTATGCCGACAAAAAGGACATCGCTGTCCCTTAGGGGTTCTGTACAAAGAGTCCACTGACTTAAGTGCAGTGCCCTTCTCCTGTAGTTCGGTTATGATGTCCTTGACATCACCGCTGAACAGCACCGAACCCCTGAAGGGCGCATCCTGAATAGCAGATTGCACTTCAGGGACCAAACCTGACACCCGGAGCCAGGCATGACGCCGAAGACCTACGGCGAAAGTCGTACTCCGTCAGGTTGCATCCACTGCATCGTAAGTGGCACGAAGCACGTGCCGACTGGCTAAATGAGCAGAACGGACAAGGTCAGCCACTTCCTGTTTCGTCTGATACTCAGGAAGGGAGTCCAATTTAGATTCCACCTGACTCAGGATGGTCTTCTGGTAGTCCCCCATATGTGCTACATAATTCAGGGCCCTAATACCCAGGGTAGAAGATGCATAAACCTTCTTCCCATACTGGTCCAGAAGCCGAGATTCCTTGTCAGCCAGAGGCGAGCTGAGATGTTTGGGGTTAGTGGAGTGGCCATGAGTGGCGCTAATCATGACAGAGTCTGCCTTGGGGTGTATATTCAGAGAATCTACTCCCTCAGGAGCCTGATATAGCCAATCTGCCTTCCTTGGAATGGGGGCTAATGCAGATGGTTGTTTCCAAATAGTGGAAAAAAGTCTGCGTGAGGCTCTATCTAGGGTGGAGTCAATGTAGGAGCAGTCTCGGGCAGATCCAAGTTGGCAGCAAGCTTTTTACTCTCTGGATCTGGCTCCAGAGATTGGCACTGATGAACTTCCTAGATCTTTCTCTGTAACTCCAGAAAAGAAGGATCCTACGGAAGGGACTTCGGAGGAGTCCTTGGCCTGGGTCGTTCTGGAGTACGAGGCTTGTCATCCGGGTCAGAGCATCCCCCTGAGTCAGAGTCAGAGGTCTCTGATGTGGAAAAGGAAGACTCCTCCCGATGCGGGGGAGGAACGGTCATTTTGGGAAGCCCTCTGGAAAGCGTGTCCTCCCCGCCCTTGGTGCCTGAGGGTTCACTTCTAGTGTCGAGTAAGGGGCAGGGAGTCTCCCAGCATAGGAGATCCTGTGCAGGGTCCAGCGCCGGTAGACGACTCTCCACCTCCCTGGTAAGCTGATCCTTGGCCTCATCTCCCAAGGCAGCCAGAGTCTCCTTCAGGTCCGCCGGCAGCTGTGGTGTGGGCGGCAGAGGAGGAGGAGGGGGATATGGATACTGGGGATGTCCGTATGGCGAGTATCCATAACCTGTCAGCGGGAAGCCCGGTGTCAGGCATTGAAGCGCTAGGTACTGCAGCGTCAGGTACTGTGGCATTGGATACTGTGGCACTGGGTAAGGCAGCACCGGATTTAGTGGTGTCGGATACCCGGGTGCCAGGGGCTCTGATGGAGCAGAGGGACCTGGCAAAGGCCTAGCAGGCTGGCCAGGTAAGAGTGGTCCTGTGGGCATTGAGCCCGGCATGAGAGTGTCGTCCAAAAGAGGGACGTCGGCTGGCATCGGGTAGGCCGGCATCTGAGGGTCCGGTGTCAGAGGGTCTGGCCTAGTAGGAGGGAGCCCTGATGGCAGTATACCCAGCTCCTCCGTGAGAACTGGGGATGGAGGGTTAGAATCCCCGGGGTCCAGCAGAGGAGACATAGGAGCCTCAGAGGCAACGGCAAGCATTGCAGTGAGCCTGGGACATTGGACTGATCGAAGGGGTCCAACGCAGGCTCTTTAGCTGGGCGGTCATCGGAGAAGCTGACGTCCGGCTTATCAGCTGGATCTGGGCAGGTGTCAGAGGAGCCGTCATCTGATTTATCGGAACCCTTACCCGATGAAGATCGCGCTGGGGATGCGGTCTTTTTAGGGGGCCAAAGAATGACCATGCGCCCTCCCGAAGGAGCCAGCCACTTACCGGTCTTGTCCGGGCGGATGTCGGTGGCACCGGCATCCAACTTAGCGGACCCGCTCGACCCAGAGGGGCACGTAGAAGCAGCCTTCCTGTAAGTGGAGGCCTCCTTTACACGGGAGGTACCTGAGGGGCCGAGCGTGAGCCCGACGGGAGGGATGACACTTTCTTGGATACTGCCAAGACGGTCGTCGAGGAGCGGTAGAAGCCTGCCTCAACTCCTTCTCCATGGAAGCTATCTTTTTCTTCAGAATATGGGCCTTCAGGGACTGCTGCCTCCGTTTTCAGGTAGCTGAATTGAATTTCTGGCAGTGCTGGCACTTCTCCACAGGATGGTCTGGGCCTAGGCAGAAGAGGCACAGGGAATGTCCGTCCTTATGCGTCAGCTTGGAATCGCATGAGTCGCACTTATTGTTATGCGATACGGAAGGCATCGGGAACAACATACATGGATAGTTTAGGAGAGAAGATGAAAAAATCAGTCGAAAAGTTTGAAAACTAACCGATGAAAGACTTCCAAGCATGTGAACTCTACCACAAGGATCTTTCACAAGTCAACGGTGGGAAAGAACTAGAATGCGGGCGTGGGGAACCACCCCTTTATTCTGATGTCGCATGACATCGGTCACCTGATATGGGAGCGGTCCCCCGCCAGAGACTGCTAGCTAGAAATGTTTCCGTGGGGTCCTGATGCCTGCCGGGTCCGTCCTGTTTGTAAATATCTTATGCAAGAGCCCTCTCAGAGTAAGATCCTCAGTTTCCTAGTGGAAGCAGTTTTTCCCCCTTGGTATAAAAGCAAGACCCTGGAGTTTTTTTAATTTTTCTTCCTCTCATGACTGAATTATTGAGTTCATATCCAGGCATTACTGTCTTGTAAACAGAACTAGTTTGGTCCTTGTGACTTGTTTCCTGTGTAAAGATAAAGGTTTTACTGTCTTACTTTCAGTAGGGCATTGGGCCTCATCCTTGGGAGTACACCTAGTGGTTACTCTGCCTTTTTTCCGTTAGGCAAGAGAAATCTGTCATTTCTCAGACCATTGCAAGGAGTTCTACAAGGGCCCTTTTTCACTTCCAGATCCTTTATGGGACCATTTTTTTCCCCCTCGGAACACAAACCTGTGCATTGTCAAGTTCAGGTTTTTTTTCCTTTGAACCTATGGCAGTGCTGTCCTAAAGTGAGTATCATCAAAGACAACCCTTCTGCTAGTCTTTTTCTCTGTTGGATGGGTTTCAGACTTTCAAGTCCTTCATTCAGGCCTTATCCTCTCAGCCTCCTTAAGAACAAATTAATCCTCTGGACGGATAGGAAATCCTTTCCCGAGGTGTTCTTCCATTCCCCTTATTCAGTCATTTTCTCTGCCTGTACTGTCCTCAGGCAAGTTCTGTCTAGGCTTTTTCAAGCTGCTCAGACCGGGCATGAGATTTTCCTGCCGGTCTGTTTCAGTGCTCCAAGTAGTTCAGGTGCTGCCATTATCATCACTTCCTTTCCTGCGTTGTCGCAGAAAAGGAGAACCCGGTGACCAAGAGTATTTTTCCTCAGTACTGTTTTCTCCATATTTCAGTTCTGTTAGAGCAAGGCTGACAATCAGCCCCTCTTGGGCTTAGAGCCTACCTCTTTGAGAACAACTGCCTCCTGGGCAGCATTCATGGCTGTAACCTTACTAGAAGTGTGTAGACCAATTATTTGAAATGTGATTCTCCATTCTGTAAGCTTTTTTACTTGGACGTGTAGTCCTATAGGATGCCAAATCTGGCAGGACGGTTCTTCAGAGTCTCTTTTTAAAGTAGGTTTATGTGCCCTCCTCCCAACTATACTGCTTCGAAGTCTGCATCTGTTAATAGATGCTAATGAATTCCTGGGGTGAGAAGAAACACTTACTCACCAAAGTAATATTACTTCTTCCAGAGGATTCTTTAGCATTATTGACACTCCTACCTTTCCTCCCCTGGAAACCTTTTCAGAAGGCTCTGCTATGGGATTTAGCCAAATTTGATAATTGTTATTCATTCGTGTGATAACATTTCTTTCACAGTAGTGGGTTAGAATAGATGGTTGGGTCTTCCAAACAGTTTTCTTGTCCCCATTGGGCACAATTTTTGCTCTTTTTCAGCTCCGAAATGCGTTCTGAGGTCCCTCAGGCTGACTGCAGGCAGCACTCTACTCTAATTGTATTCTGATTGGCCAATGCCTTCCTCATTTGCATTCACTCCTTCTCTCCAGGGCAGCTGAACCCAGCTGGCATACTGCATCTATCAGTAATGCTAAAAAATTCCCTGGAAGAAGTAGTATTACTTCGGTGAGTAATTGTTTCTTCCATAGTGGCTTCAAGGGATGTCCCCCTACTGGACATATGCAAAGCTGCCACGTGAAGGACAGTACATGCTTTCACTAAACATTACAGCCTGGACATACAGTCCAGAAGTGATGCCAGATTTGGAACAGCAGTCCTGCAGAGCTTGTTTCCTGAATAGGTGCTCTACACACCTTCAAAGGTACTGCTTTAAAAACTGCATACAGTTATGAATATAGAAGAATACATGGGGTTAGAAGAAAAAAATTCTCACCTTAGTAATATTGTTTCTTCCAGTGTATTCTTCTATATTCATAACTCTCCCACCCTGCCTCCTGTACCAGAACCAGAGCCTCATCATGACTACTGATTTTTATTGGATTTTAATATATATGTACACACTACTGGAGTACATTTTTAACTTTGGTGGGATTTATTTCTTATTCTTTGGTTACCTGTGTTTCCAGGATAAAAGCTTTACTTATTTTAGTATTGTAATTGAATAGCCACTATGGCTCATATTTGGATTATAAGAGTAGGTTCCTTTCTATTTCATAGGTAGTGTTGGGTAGATATGTAGTTCTTCTGCCTTTTAGGCTGTTATTGAAATCTGAGACGTCATTTGAACGTTGCAATAGATAAGGGCAGCAGTTTGAATATGTGTCTCCAGCAATGATAGGTTCTATCATTTGCATATAGTTCCATTTCTCTCCGGGCAGTTCTACTTAGGAGGCATACTGCATACAGTTATGAATATAGAAGAATACACTGGAAGAAACAATATATTAATAAAGTGAGTAATTTTTTTCTTCTTGGCCTACAAGTCTTTACAGCTCACATCAGGGCCAGTCTGCAGTTGTCAAACAACCATGGTTGTACACATTTTTGCTAGGGCTGCTCATTTACTTTTGGACTGCCCCAGTACATTAATTTTCCATCATTCATACTTGTTTTTTTGCACAGTTTATGTCCTTCTGCACTTTTCTTGGAAGTTGCGAAGACTTGTAAATAGGAGTCTTTCTGTGTAGTGCAGTAAATGTCTTTTTCTAAAGCACCTTAAAAACTTTTGTTGAATCTCCTTGTTACCTCTGCCTGGGCTGTGTTGTGCTGTGCTAGAATACATGCTTTATCCACTTTGCAGAGAAGTGATTAAAGTGTGTCACTAGACTGTTTTTACCAGGCTCTCAGAACTTCTTGGAAGACTGCCTAAGTCAGTCTGAGACACTGACTCACAAGTAAGAACTCTTGGAATGCGTGGCAAACAGCCTCTTCAAAAGATAGGGTCATCCAGAGCTAGACCCTTTTGCATCCCCAAACAGTGCAAAACTGTCATATATTTGCTCACTTGCTCCAAGACCAGGAGGTTTTGGTGAGATGCATTGTCCCTTTCTTGGGAAAGATGATTCCTTTACACCTTTCCTCCAATCCCTTTAATTCAGCAGGTGTTGATAAATTTCAGGTGGAACTGGACACTCTAGTACATGTGTCCCCTTCTGACCCCATCAGATTTCGTTCCCACTACTCCAGATACTGGAACTTGAACCTCCTATTCTGCTTCCATTATGGAAAGGCTTTCAGTCACAGAACCAGAAGT
Organism: Neoceratodus forsteri; assembly: GCA_016271365.2. Lineage (NCBI taxonomy): Eukaryota > Metazoa > Chordata > Ceratodontiformes > Ceratodontidae > Neoceratodus > Neoceratodus forsteri. Next base: position 157,089,526 of record JADMNL010000033.1, read on the forward strand.
CTCTGGTGCATCCATATCTCATATCCCCGCATCTGCATGCTTGGCTGCTGAAGATGTAGAACTTGCCCACTTTGGAGTTTCTCCTAAGGAGGCCGGTTTTCTTCTAGTGACTCATAAGATAGCCACCAGCTAGTCATATTCCTTAAAATTGGGGAAGTTTCTCTATCTGGTATGCCTCCCATTCCATTGACCATTATACTTGTCCAGTAAACTCTGTCCTGGCTCACCTACTGTCATCAGACATTGGCCTCACATATTCTTCACTGCAGTGCATTTAGCAGTCATTTCGGCATTCCATGCACTAACTGATAGTGAAACGATGGCACAATTAGAGGTGTCCCATACATTCGTTTTTTTTTTATACTTACTTTATTGAGGATGTAAGCATCATGACACCACATAAAAAATATCTTACATTCAGATATGGACAAGTACATCAAATAGTGACACTTCAACAATGGCTGCAGTAGTAATAGTAGGCCTCTCTCTTGGGCCTGTTTTGTTTTTACAACAAAAAAAAACAACAACCTCCTAAGGTCAAGACTGGGTAACCTTAACAAAGCAATAACAATATTATTCCCGACTTCAGTTCCAAACTTGTTATCTAAGGGAGAGACCTTTTAGCCCAAGATATGACTACACAGGTTTTTGTATTATTCTGGTCAACAAGCCCCCATAAGATGCTATATCCGGTACCACTGATATGTGGTATTAATCCTGTTGTAAATCCCATCTGGACCATCTAGCTACAAATGCTTCCCGTCTATTTTGGACTTAAAATGTTAAATCTTCCATTTCCTGGATATTTAATATAAGTTATCTCCAGTCACTCAAAGTAAGTGGAAGTGGCCTTAGCCACTTATGGGTTATGGCTTTGTTATAGGCCATGGTACAAATATACCACAAATATAATGAAATGGTGCCTCTAATACCCTTCATACATATACCAGTTGGAAAGGCTTTGCCTGGAGTTCAGTGGCCAAGCAGCCAGCCACTCCCACTTCCTGAGCTATATAAGCAGTTCCTCTCAGCCTCATTGTGAAGCATTTTTTCTTTGCAGCCGAAGACTCTGTCTGTTTGTCCTCTGAGCTGCTTGGGCCTCCCCTTCCCACTTTGCTACTCCTGCTTGTCTCTGCTGGGCTTCTGTGTTTATTTTCCTGTTTCTGGTTTGTATTTTGCCTTCGGCTATGTGTGCTTCCTTCCTTTTTGGGGGGGGGGCTTTGTTTCTAAGCTCCTAGCATACTGCTACTCAGAGCTCCTGCTACTACTTTCAGTTACCTACTACTGTAGCCTCTGCTGCTGTTTACTTTAACTACTGTTGTACCCAGTGCTTGTGCTTTTACACTGTGTTCACCACGCTCAAACTACTGCAATGCAGCTGCAATCATTAGGTGTGTGTTTCAGCTCAGCCATAGCTGCTCCATGTTGCATACTCAATTCTTTTCATCTGACACAGTTTATACTGACTCTAGCTGTGCTGCTCATTCCTGCTCTCATTCTACTTGCAGCTTCATTGCGTTGCCTGGCTACACCTGCTTTCAAGCATTGTCTCCCTGTTTTATTGCAGTTACAACTCTGAGGTCAGCCAACTAAGCTCCTGCTGAGGCTGTTAATATAGCTTTGATATTAAAATTGCCTCGCTGCCGAAAAATCCTCAGAATATTTGTCACCTTGATTCATGTCTGGCTGGCTTGCCCCCAATTCAGTGCTGTTAATGATATACAGTATGTTATGCAGACCTCTGTGCAGGTTCACCTGTCACTACTACTGCTTACTGACCTACATGCAGGTCCACACTTGCTTACGCAACCGGTGCTCCTCGCTTACGCAAACCATTGCTTCATGCCTGCTGCCATCCCTCGGCTTCAGCCTCTGGGATTCTGCTGCACTCAATCTGCATTCAACTTTGCAAGGTCTCAGCACTCAGTGCTCATTACGATCTCAGCACGCCATGCTCATTCAGCTCACCAGCTTTTCAGCTCTCAATCAATTTCTGGGGCATGCCAGCCATTCTATTCTGGCACAGGGTTCCTGCAGCTGATGATCACGCGCTGCATTTAGTCCGCATCTCGAGCGTGTCCAGCTTGGGGTGGGATCCTTCTCACCTGGCCCATAGCTGGGAATGTTCTCACCTCGGGCTTGGCTTTAGCTGCCTGCTATGCAATAGCAGCTCCGGGTGTAGAATTTAAGACTAGCGGTGAAGGGTGGAAAAAGTTACCTCCTTTGGCTCTAGTGTTCCACTATAATGGTTAGCCATTAACTTTAGTGGTTTCCCTAGCGAGGCACCTTCACCGCATTCTCCCTATGACTGCCTCTGGTTCACCTGGTTTGATTTAGGTGGGTAGGCCAGGTGAGTGCCTCAGCAGTTGTTGCTCTCCTCCTGCGCCTGGGATGCACGTATTGTTGCAGAGTTTTCTTGCAACCTTCCATGGTGTTCCCACTAGAGGGTTTGAGTGAGAGCCTTCCTCCAAATTGGAATATTTTCAACCTCCCTTTAGTTGGGTTTTCCAACTTGCAGCTGCAGAGCCGTCACTGACTAACCTATCTCAGGCCTGGATGGCAGGCAACCTAGGCCTTGGATCCCCAGAGATTTCCTCCTCATAGGGTTTTTTTTTTCTCCTCTGTTGCCTCAGGTCATAACACCTAGTCAGCATAGTTGTTTCTCCTAGTTTCTTTAGGTAGGTTCTGCTGTTGGATGGAGGTGGAGGATGTCCTGCCATTCCCTCCCTCTTTCCTTAGGGGATCCCCTAATCTCAACACAAACCATCAATATCATGCTACACAAGCCTGGGTATTCATTACGTTATCCAACTGAGCATCTCATTGTATTATCAAACTGCCTATGCTACTCTACTACTACTACGTTACAGTTACTGCTCCTATGTCACAGTTACTGCTTGCTGATATGCTTCGTGTTACCTCCTTTTTGGGATGATACTATATTTCTTTTTGGGATTCCTAAGGTACCTTTAGCCATGGGACTCGTCCCATGCCACCTCTAGGGGTGGAAACCTCTCTGAGGGTTCCTTGCCTTTGTACCCCTACAGGGTGGTAATTCCTCTGGAACAGAGAGTGCGAATGGCCAAAACCAAACTAACACAGTTGCACAAGCATAACACTATACTGGCTGCTTAGGTCAGTGAAATACTAGATGACAGAGGGAGAAGGGTTCTTCTATCTGAAATAATTTTCTCAGCTGTTCTTGTACCTGTCCCCTAAAGTTGTCTAAAAAAGGACAGGAATAAAATGTATGGACAGGAGTAGCCCTCTGCTCCCCACTCTGTCTCCAGCAAGCTGGGGACATGGCTGGGTCCCATTTTGTCACCGTATCAGGGGTCAGAAAAAAATCTAACTTTTACCCTCCAGGAGAAGTCGTACCATAATGACGAGAAGTCACTTCAGCCGAGTTACCCCAGATTTTATTCCAGTCTAAAGGTGAGAGGTGGGCACTCCATTCCCCTTTTTGTAGTAATATACCGACTTGTATTAGCTTCATGAGCATTTAAAAACTGATATAACTTGGTGGTTGTTGGTCTGGAGGTGGTTAGGGAAAACAGATCCTCAAGGAGTATATGTCCAGTAAGGTCTGTGGGGTTTTGTGACATAATTCTCAATTTTCTTTGAATGTATGTAGATATCTGCAAATCATGCCATTTATCTTTCTCAGTCCATCCAAACTTTTGGGCACATTCCTCAAAAGTGAACAAAAGTCCCATACATTCCTTAAAGGTATCCAACATATTTGCCCCGATACATAAACTGGTTTCACCATATGACCTTAATTTTGTTTTGGAGAGATTAACAGGTGCTCCTTTTGAGCCTGCTGCTTCTTGTGAAATGTGTTTTCTATGCTGGAAAACTCTCTTTCTTGTTGCTATTAGTTTTACTTGAAGAATTACTGAGTTGAAGGCTCTGGTTTCTCAGCCTCCCTATTTTATTATACACCAGGATACAGTTTCTGTGAGAGCCAGGCCTCATTTTCTACCAAAGTTTGTGTCTTATGTCACATTGAATAAAATCAGTCACCTTCATCTGTGTTTATGTTTCTCATTTAAATGAGGGTGAAGGTTTGTTATATACTTTGATGTTCATAGAACCTTATGTTTCTACAGTAGCTTGGTCATACTAAGGAGTGTACAAAGTCCTCACAAGTTTTTTGGTTTCTTTGCCCCTGGTTGGAAGGGCAACCTGTCTCTAAACAATGCTTGTCCCAATGGATGACACACTGTATTACTTTTTTGTTACCATGAGCTCAACAAAGATCTTCCTAGCGCTGTTCATGGACATTCCACATGTTGTGTGGCCATTTTTGTGTCTTGCTTTCGTAGTCTTTCCTCAGCTGAAATTTGTGCTGCTGCTACCTGGAGTACTGTTCATGCTTCCACTAAACACTACAATGCTGACATTGTCTATCACAGGTGTGCCAGCTTTGGCCTTGATGTTCATCAAGGCCTCCTGTCTTGATGTCATAACTATATGACACTGTCCTCTTTCCAGGGTACCGTTTGTACTTCTTGTGAATCATTCCAAAGGTGTGGCCCAATAGAGGAGATATCCCTGATGAAAATAGTGCAGCTACTGTACTTACATAACAGTACATCTTCAAGAGAATCGCCTCCACTGGCCCATAGAGCACCATCCCTCCTTCCCCTTAGTCTTGTTCCTGAATAACACCGTTGATGGCAGTACTGCATGCTGTTTTACATGGGAAATTCTTCTGTTGCCTGTTCAGGTTTCATATTCCAGTCAATCACCTCTCTGTGTGCCTGGTTCTGGTCTGGTCTCTGCCAGTTGTAAATCCTCTGAGATTGTCTCCAGTAGGGAACTGAGGAGAGGAGGGACCAACATTATATAGGTAGCATCATAGTACATCATCATAGGTGGTTCAGGGGTAGCAAAAGTTTCTGAGTGGTCCTTATGCTGATGGCTTACAGTTCCAAAGTTGTGACCCAATGGAGGAGATTCTGTTAATGATCTGCTGTTACCATCACTACATTTTGTCAGTGCTGTACAGTTTCCTATGATGTCTTCTCTCCTATATTGCATATAGTTCCCTTTTTCTTTTGGGGTTACCATATGGTGTTGATGTTTATTGTGAGTAAGGAAATATAATTGTACTTTTTCATCCTTTCTTATAGGAACATGTGGGCAGTCTTATGCCTCATCCTGTTTTTATACTGTTATGATACTTCTTTGTTTTTCTGTAGGATGAAGAGAAGTGTATCCGAAACCGCAAAAAGAGACCACCAGAGTCTGCTTCAGACACCAACGCTGATTTATAAACCATGACTTTAAAGACACAATAATGCTCCTGATGTATTAGTTGCACTCTGAACCTGCATTTGCTGGAAGGAAAGCTTATAACTGTAATAATAGCAGCAACCTTAAAGAAGTATATAACCGTTCTCACACTACATTCAGAATGGGAGATTGCTAATTCTTTCTTTCAAATCAGTCATGACTGGCTGTTTGTCTCCTAATTTTGAGAACGTTATTGTGTCCAGGTATATTTCAAAACCATCTGCTAACCACCCTGACAGGATAGATGTTCCTGATCTACTCAGAACTGCTGTCATCCATGTCAGATGCTATGAATCTAAATGGTTTCTCTTTACAGATATCATGATAAACTTTAAGTTGGAATAAACTGTGATCTCTGCAGTCTTGTAGGCATTACTGCTAACTTTCTCATTAACTGGTGGTATTGCCTGTGAGGAACAACCTCATCCCACTCCACAAGATAGGCAGGCGGTGCTGAACTGCATGCTGCTCTCTTGATAACAAATGACTAGGTACTATGCACGGACCTTTATAGTTATAGTCAGTATATCACGAGAATCCTAGTCAAAACATGAAGCTGCTCAAGATAATGACAATGTGAGAGGTTTTTCAGTAGCTAATGTGTCATTAAAAAAGCAATGCTACAAAAAAATCTATCTCAGCAATGCCAAAAAAAATAACCATTGAACTGAAAATCTGCTATCCCAGATGAGCCTTTGCACTCCTTACTTTAATGTTGTAGTATAAACTAACTCACTGTCACTGAGGAATCTATTGAAGTGCTTTGTTTTTGCAGTTACGGTAGCAGAGACATTTTTTGGATACTCTGGAAGGGAAGAGGATATAGATATAAAGACATAAGTCTTTTTCTACAGGCTGCATATTATTTGTTTTTATTTGACTAGTCTTACAATGGCCAGTAGCACCCTGTAAGTATGTTTTTCTAATGGAGCTGATCTGGAAGATTATGCCATTCTTCTTAATGATTTGTCTTTAATGCAATTAAGAGGTTTTGTTTTCATATTTGTTGCCAAGACATGTTATTTAATGGTTCATAGCTAATCCTAGCTTGCACTACAAATTAGATGAAAGCTTATCCTTATTGGACAGTTATAGTGCTAAAGTGGAGAATGACGTTCACTGAAGAAAAATAAAGTTTGCATTAAACAAGTAAACCAAAAAAACAAAGTCTTATTAAACTCAGGATGGCATGGTACAGGCAACACTGCACCTTTTAATGTACTCCTTTCTCTTGGCTCAGATGTGTACACTGTTAATTTATAAATTTAACTGGGGAAATACTGTCCTTAGAGGTTCCCTATCTCCCACTCTCCCACCATGTGGACTAATAAAACCACTACTAAGATTAACCAAGTAATAGTTTGTCATTTTCAGATGCTAATGAAGTTAATTATGCATAACAATGATTCTTTTCTTTCTGAAAACACATCTCAATACAGAGTTAAAAACAGACGCCATTTAAAGAGCACATACCTGGTAAGGATATACAGTGTATATTAATGAATGAAGTTTGTGGTCTTTTGATGCCTTGGGAATATTTTTATTCTTTTATTTCTTTACTTATCATTTACATTAATTTATTTTTATTTTGCCAACTACTAGTAAAATTGAATTCAGCTGGACCCTTGTATTACAAGTCAGAAAATCTTTTCTGGCAAGGCTAGCTTTTTATTTTGACAACTACTAGTAAAATGATTCAACTGAATCCTTGTATTACAAGTTAGAAAATCTTTTCTGGCAAGGCTGGCTTTTTATTTTGCCAACTACTAGTTAAACATGAATTCAATTGAACCCTTGTATTAAAAAGTCAGAAAATATTTACTGGCAAGGCTGGCAGTGTATTTCAGTGACAAAAATCTGTTTGCAGATTTTATAAAGAAGTAAAGATTTCCTCCACTAAATTTTTATAGATTCATAGAGATATCTGATTTTGTATTATCTGTGACCTTAAATGCAGCTATCAGGGTTTTTTTTTAATTATCTGTGACCTTTTATTTTGTATGTTAATGCCTCCATAGAACCACTCCTATGCTTGTAAACGTGGTCTCACACACATTCTTATGGTTATGAGAACCGCAAATGGAAGGTGAGTGGTTCTGATGCCCTAAGAATGTACATATGACCACTCTTACAAGCATAAGAGTGGTCTCCGCGATGGTAGTAATATATTACTGACGGAGCTTGATCAATAATATATAATTTTTTTTTAAATTGTCCAGGAACATGCCTGTTTCCAGGGCATCTGCACTTGAGATATTCTTCACAGAATAAGAGTGTCTCATGCTGAGGGACGGTGCGCTCTGATTGATTCCTTGATCTATAATACAATTTAAAAGGTGATATTTTCTTCCTAACCGTATTTTAAGAAGAAAAAATAAGCTAATTACTTTTTAAAAGTTGTAAAATCATACAGATAGACTTTAATATTACAAACATAAAGAGTACATTTTCTTCCTAAAATAAGTTGCCATTTTTTTGAAATTGAGAAATATACATATATATATATATATATATATATATATATATAATAATGTTGATTTAATTCACTGTTCCACACTCTGGCAGTTCTGCTGGAGACAGCAGAGCCATCAGAAGTCTTCATGCTAAACTTCTTTCACCACCTGGGTGTTATATCCTCTGGCCCCGCCCTCTGATGTCAGATCATAGGGACAGGTCTCCTCCTTTGCAGCTCTGCAGCGTTGAAGGAATTTGAGTTGTACAAGCACTTTTCAGGCAATTTTTCAATGGTTTTGGTCTGTATTCATTTTCATAGTTGCTCCACTGTCTCCCAGGTCCATTTCATGTTCAAGATCGATGATGGAGAGCAAGAAACTGGAATTTAAATTCTGCAATGAGTGCAGACAGAAAATGTTTGCTGCAGACCTGCATGACAAATGCCTTTACTGCCTAGGTGATCTTCACAATGTCAAGGGATGCTGTTTGTGCTGGATCATGCTGCCCTCATCCATCAATGACCGAGAGGCTTCACTGACCCTTGGTAGGCTAAAAGACTGCAAGAAGGCCTCGGCAGTGGCTGGGTCAGCTACTCAACTTATGGTTGTGGAAGAAGAAGCAGCTGCATTGAGTTTCTCATTGGTCTAGGTGCTCTTCCCAGCTGGGGCCAGCATCAGAGGGTCCTTCTCTGACAAGTTCAGAGAAATGTGTCTGTCCCTCTAGACCTTCAGTGAGAGCCACGGTAACCTTGTTGAGCATGTCCATAGGCTGTCAAAGGAGACTGATGAGGAGTTTATCTCCCAGACCCTGGTGCTAACTGTCCCTACTCAGGAAGACAAGGCACAGTCATTAACCCTGCCTGAGTTGCCTTGGGAGCAGCCCCTACAAGTTGGCATGCCTCCAAAGCCTGTCATGCTTTGCCTGCTGAGGGAGATGGTTTACACAAACCTTCTGAAGGACACCTGTCAATGTGTGACCTTCTTGTCAATGATCGAGGTGCCAATTTCTCTCTCAATCCTGTTTTATCAGGAGGCATCGATGCTCCTTGACCTCCTGAGATGAGAAGTGGCATAGATATAAGCTATGTCAATGTTATGAGAAGCTCCTCTGGCAACAGTGGACTATTGCTGGGAGGGGCACTACTTTGTTTCCTGGATCTTCAGTCCCTTGGCCTTCACCAGTCATTCCCACATCACTCCATGCTTCTCTGCAGTCCCCAGTGTCTACATCTCCACCTCTTTGGGTGCAGCCTTTGTTTGGGGTCCCAACCAAGGAGTCTCACCCTGAGACTGAATTACCAGTCAGGCCCATGGTGGAGATCACCCAGGATGACAATAACAGGGTGGTCAATGGTGGCAAGTGGTCAAGGGTTGTCTTTGAGGAATCCTCTGATGACTCCAGTGGTTAGTCATTGATGGCCTTGATCAGGACTTATACATTTGACAGGGAATCATTTGAGGAGCTGACCACTGGCCACAAGCCAGTGTCATTTGGGGCTGTGGTCTGGCTTATATCTGAGTCAATGAAAATGCCCTTAGAACTGGTTCATAAGCTGACTGATATCCCCTTCTTGGGCACTGACCTCTTCATCTCTGGCATGGAAGGACATCTCATGTGCACTGAGAAGTCCAGCACCACCCTGAAGTCTGTGACTTTGTTCCAGAAGGACCAAAAAGCCCAAAAGCCTAAGAAGAAGGATATGATAGGATTTTTATTTATTAGCACCTTTCCAGAGCTGAAATAGCTGTAAATTCAGATAAATATTACATCATATGAAATAACAGAAATGAATACAGGAAAATAAATCTAGAAGAAGACCTTTCAGTTTCAGTCCATTCAGCCACAGCAGTCCCAGCAGCAGCCCCTGCAGGGGTAGTTTCAGCACTAACATCAGAAACCCAGGTTCAGTGGCCGGGGCAAGAGTGAGGGGCAGAAGTGTTGGTGCCTACACGGTCCCAGTGGCAGGTTGTGTGATGTTATTCCCCCTCCTGTCCATTCCCTGACCCAGCTTCTAGTCGGGGGTTAGTTGCACCACTTCTTGCCACAGTGGAATGCCATTTCCTCGGATGGGTGGGTTCTAGAATTGATGGGCAGAGGGTTGCCTCTGGATTTCAAGACTTTTATGCCATACTGTCTCAAGCTCCTTGGGAGTCCAGGAAGGTGAAGGACACATCTACACTTCAAGCTGACACCACTCAGCTGTTAGAACACGAGCCAATAGCCCATGTTCCAGATTCTTTGGCCATTCAGCAACATGTGTCCAGGTACTCCCTGGTTCTGATATGGATGGGGGAGCTGGTGCCCCATATTGGATCTGCATGATCTGAACCAGTTTATACAGAAGTGCAAGTTTTGGATGGTCACTCTGAATCAGATTATTCTGTCTCTGGAGCAGGGTATCTGGTTCTTTTCAAGAAAACAGGAACACAGCACTCATGAACAGAGAAACTCAAGCAGTAATTTGCAATGCAAACGTGATTTATCGTGACAACAGTAGCCCCAACAGGAGACCCAAGGCCCCAGCACTTCAACCCAAAAAGGGGTCTTTCTCAGGGGGCAGGTTTGAGCATTAACAGACACACCTGGTTTTAAACAAGTGATATAAAGCGATACACATAATTAACATGTTGAACATTCCATAATGTAATTCATGTAAGCTACATCGTTAAGAAAACGTACAAAAATGACTATAAAAGCTTCTATATGATTGCCTTTTCTATTGTCACTGGTTTTACAGACATTTACAGTCGGAGGTAATTTGTTTTAACTTTTAGTTTGATGAGTTATTGTAAGGCTCGATGTAGAAGGTGCATATGATTCTGAACTATGGTAGAAAACAAAGTTGTGCATTTAGTACACAATAATAAAACACTCATACATATAATATAGAGAGGAAAAGGGGGATCAATTTAGTTAAATTATTAAAGGGGAACCATGAATAGGCCAGAACAGAATAAAGGGTGAATTGCTAAAGAGTCTCCAGATTGGGGGGGGGGGCGGAATCTGTCACCTCCCTGAGGTGCCCTGGCTACATGTTCAAGAACAATGCATTTCAGGTTGTTAGGCTTGCTGTTGTGTGTTTCAGCAAAATGTGCACCTAGTGCATTATGCATGTTAACATTCAAAATTCTCCTAACATGCTGCTGTACCCATTCTTTCACTGGCCTTGTGGTGTATTTATTTATTTAGTTTTTGTTTACTGGGTAAGTGCTCTAGACAGAACTTTGCCTATTTTCAGGCACAATCCGGCAGAGTTACATACAGAGGAAAGTAGCAATTCAGGATGCAAATATATTACATGATTTAGTGCACGGATCATAAACTAGATACATTATTTCAGGCATTCCAGCGGTGTGAGTGGAGAGCAGTTACAGATGGGAAACAACACAATTGGGATTCTCCCCACATAGTAATTTTCACAGTTGCACCACCAACAGATATACTGTATACTACAAATGGGGTTGTGCATGTGAAAAATTCCTTGATATCAATGGTAGTATTACCCTTGGAGAATTTTTTGCATTGGTTTGCATATTTGCACACATTGCATCTTCTACATCTGAAGAAGCCCTTTGGTTTATTTTTAAGCCAGTTGTTGCCACTATTAGTATTTGAGGTGGAAATAAAATGACTGTTAGTGATTCAGTCACCTATGCTTTGACCTTTACTAAAGGTTTCCCCTAGATTTTGATGCAGTTTCCTCCCTCAGTACTAGATCTGTGTGCAGTATAGACCAGAGTTTGTGAACTACACCCCTCCACCCTCCCTGCTAATTGGTTAAATTCTGTGACAAAAGTAATAGAGTTAGATTCAGGTGTCCTGCTTTTATCTACCTTACCTCCTTTTTTCTGTTTGTGGGTGTCAGCAGGTCATCTCTTTTCAGTTTCTCAACTTACTCATGGGCTTCATCCAAGGTTTGTTCAGTATACCCCCTGTATAATAGTCTGAGTTTCAGGGATATTGCTTGTTCCTAAAATGTAGTCTCATCAGAACAGTTCCTTTTTACGCGTACTAACTCCCCATAAGGTATTGAAGAAACCAGTTTCCTAGGGTGTGAACTATCTGGTTCTGCTCCCCGGGTCTTTATGACATGTTCTTCCACATCCCAGTCTGTCCGTTCATCCATCCCATTGCCAGTACCTTTGCTCCACTCAGAAGTAATCCTATATCAGTTTCAGGTCATGCCTTCAGCCTCTTGTTCATACACACAGCCTTCACCAAGTGCATAGCAGAGGTGGTAGTCTTTCTGCAGTGCAAGGGCAACCAAAGAGGCTATGGAGAGGTCCAGGGATCTGGCCCTCCAGACCTGTTAGTACTTGGGCCTTCTGGTCAATCTTGCTAAGTCAGAGACTGTCCCCTCACAGGTGATTATGTTTGTCTGGGCAGGACTAGACTCCCTGCATGCTAAGGCCCACCTCCCAATGGATTGGGCATCTGATCTTACCTCCTTTGCCTAATCATTTCAGGTTAGGCACTCATGCCCTGCCTTGGACTTTCTGTGGCTGCTGGGGTACATGGCATCTTCCACCAGCATGATCTGTTGGCTTGCTGGTATCTACCAGCGCCACCTGCAGTGGGAGTTGAGCCACCAGTGGTTTCAGCATCTAGATCACTTGAACTAACCAATCATAGTGACCCAGCCGATGTGGGATGTCATCCAGTGGTGACTGCATCCACAACATCTGGAGGAGGGAATCCTTTTCATCCTCCAAGAACCATCTGTCGTACTCACACTGGATGAGACTCTGGTGAAGTGGGAAGCACACCTGGGAGGCTCTAGGACCCATTGTTTCTGGTCATCCCAGGAGTCCCGTCACCACATCAACTTCCTGGAGCTCCTCACGGTGCACCTGACTGTCAAATTGATCCAGGGTCGGGTCGTATAGCTTCGAATGTACAACATGATCACCATGTTCTGTCTTCACACTGAGACATTCATGCACAGCCTGGGTGTAAATCTCCTGACATTCCATGTCGTGAGTGAAAACAATCAGCTGGTGGATGCTGTCAGCCAGGTCGAAGAGACATTGCACAAGTGGTCCCTGAATCAGGAGGTAGTAGACTACCTTTCCCCCGTGAGCACCCCTTGGTGGACCTGTTCACCTCATAGGTGAACAGAAAAGTGAGACTGGTTTGTGCCCACTGACCACAGACACCGTTGGGGGATGCCTTCGCAATTCCCTGAATCTCTGGCCTCCTGTATGTCTTCCAGCCCTTCCCATTGGTCCACAAGGTCATGGTCGAGGCATGGAAGGATGGGGCACAGATAATCCTGATAGCCCCAGAATGGCCCAGGCAGTTCTGGAATCTGGGTCTCCTCAGCTTCAGCAGCAGGCCTTCATTGAGTTTACCAGTCCACCCAGATTTGCTGACCAGACTACAGGGGAAGGTCCTGCTGTCTGATCTGTTATCCCTGCAACTCTAAACTTGGTTCCTGAGCAACTAGAATTCCAGGCCCTGGGCCTTCAGAAGATGTCCTCCACATTGTGGAGGCATCCCATAAGGAGTTGACCCATAAATGCTGTGCATCTTCTGGGACCTCTCCTGTGCTCAGAGACTCACTAAACAGTTCTGCTAATGGCTGTGCTAGTTCCACCCTTAGCTCCTTAAGTACCCTGGGATGTATGTCATCAGATCACATGTCCACCCTGAGCTTAGGGTTGCCACCTGTCAGGTTTTTTACCTGGTGATCAGGTATTCAGGGTCCCTATCAGGTAATCCGGTTTTGCTCTGTGCTGGTCAGGTTTTTGAGCCATTTTGAGTGGTCACATACTTTTGAAACAAATTTTGTCATATCATTCATTGTTTCAGCTACATGTCCAGGTTACAGACAACTTCTGTTGTCAGTATATCCCTTTGTTTGTGAAAGCAGTCAGCCTGGGAGGTGTAAAGTATGGCCATTAACACCATTAGCACTTATTTAACCTAATCTTTTCACTGCATCTTAAAGTAGCATAGCAGCAAAGCTACCCCACCTTTTGTATATGATAACAGAGCCAGTTGCCTTCTACTTTCATTTGCTGGTGAACATGTTCATCTCAAACAGAATTTAAGTATTTTTAAATGTTTTAAATTATTTTTTCCCTCAAGAAAAAGTATGGTCACTTCTTTGCTTTGAAATAGTATTGTGGACATGAACAGGAAATGGAGCCAGAAAAGATATAATGTACACATTACAGGAAACAATGTATTATGATTATTATGTACTATGTATACTGTTGTATGCTATTTGTAGTGTTTCCCTTGCCTCCCCCAGATCATATCTGTAAATGAGATTTCTTTTATCTCTGTATGTTTATCTGGTAAACCAATGTCAATAAATAAATACATAAATAACTAGGAAGAATCTAGGAAAGTAAATTTAGCAGGTACAGTACAGTATCTTAACATTTTTGTTGAACTGCTGCTTTAAGCATTGTCTTTTATTGATATAACAAATTACTTTCTAGGAGGAGCAATGCATGATGAGTCATGAAAAGGGGTGGAGCTAGGGGCGGAGCTTAGGGTCCGGTTTTTGCCTCATTCAAAGGTGGCATCCCTACCTGAGCTTAGCGAGCTCTTGTAGGACCCTTTCTTTTGTGAAGGGTGTAGTGCTCACCTCCCTCCCCCCTGTGTCCATGGTGCTGAGCTGTGGGCCCTGCTGTACCTTCTCTTCAGTAAATACTGAGCAAAAGTATTGTAACCCCCTTGCAAATGGGGGTTTCCTAAATGCCTCTAGTGCTGTCTCTTTAAGAGCTGCCAGCTTGCAGACCCAATTAGTCTGCTGGGGGGGACCGTGTGTTCTCCTGCTCGAGTTGTGCTTGAGCTGCTGATAATGTGCCCCATTTTGCCATCGCAAAGTAGGCACTTCCTTGGGCTGTACTTATTGATATAATATATGTTGAATTGGTATTGGAAAATGTACTTTGTTTAACCCGCTTCTCTTGCAGCTAGGACTTTATGTGTTGGGTCCCTCCATTTTGGATCAGAACTGCCACTTGGATCCAATCGGGAGGGAGGACTGCTTAAAATGGAGTATTGAGCAGCCAACCAGGACTAGGACTCTTTCAGGAGCCGGCTGCCAATGGGGAGTATGGCCAGTGTGGCTCCTTTTTGCACCAATAGGGGAAGGTAGAGGAGACTGGCATCTGAAGCACTCCAATCAGGTCAGGTAGCGCCTAAAGTGTGATTCCCTGCCCAACGGTCGAGAAGGCAGAGTCGTTGTGGCCGTGAGTGAGGAAGGAGCTCCGGGCTTTTGCGCTGTTGAGTTTTCGCGCAGGAAGCGTGTGTGGAAGGCCAAAAGTTGGGCGGTTCATTAGCTGAGGTGATCCGGACTGAATCCACCATGTGCTGCTATCAGAAGAGGCTGTGCAGTTTTGCAGCCAACTGCCAGGCTCACCCTGTAGAGGGCTGGAGAATCTGCTTCATCGCGCTCGGTCTGTCAGGAAAAGTGAAGCTGCGATGTGACTTCCCAGGTTAGCAGTGAGTGCGGTTGGGATATAAAGCAGCTGCCTGGTATGGTAACCTTTTTTTTACATATAAATGTGCAGGGAGTGTTCTGATCACAGACCTGTGTCCCTGGGCAGTGTCAAAGGGATCCTGCCACATGAGTCGTGAGTAGAAATCAGGGTAGCTCCCTGCCAACTGATCTATTGAGTTGCAAGTGTTCATCTGTTTCCCTCTCTGGCTATACGAACTGAGTCTACCAGCTCCGGATTACAAATTTGGGTACTGTACAGTTGTTTTTCATCTTCAGGGCCCCAACCAGCTGCACCAAACTTGGCTAGCCCCTTATTGCCTTGGTACCCAGTGACAGTGACTCATAGGGACCTTAGCCTGTGCACAGTGCTCTGAAACAGTAGAGTGATTAAGCTAATTAACTAGATTTCCCCTTGCCCTTGTTATTTCCCCCTAAATAAATCAGATTTGGTTGTTTTACAAAGTATACTGCCTGAACTGTGTGTTTGCTAAAATACTGTACAGTGACTATTGTATTACTGCATCTTACTTTACAGGGGGTCCCCAGAGTCAAGCTGATTGACCAATCCTGGGTGTAAGTGTATATTGTAAAGGTACTGTTGGTAACTTGTGTGGGCCACTAGTGGGAAGAAAGGGGAGTTGCAGTGACCCAGAGAGCTGTGACCAAGTCATCCCAGACTGTCTTAACCCCGACCTCTGGGTGGAGGCACCCGCCATTGGACCTAGGCCCCTTAACTTGTTAGCAGTTACGCAGGCAGGGGTAGTAGCCCTTGGGATAACGCCACCTGGGGGTTGCATCTTGGACGCACCACTGGGATTAGCGTTCTCTAGTGGCCGAGTAGACAAAGTACCACATTATGTCCAAACTAAAGAAAAAACTGGAGGGGGATATCATGTTCAAACTAAAACTCGACCCTGTTAAGATGATGGTGCATAAATTGATGGGGTGGGGTGAAGCTGAGGAATTGGACTCCCAGAAGACTGTGTTACTGTTGGATGTCCCTCTGGGGATCAAAAACGCTGACCTTGTTTCTGCTGTCGAGCTTGTTAAATGTTTGGGCAAGGTAGAGGTAAAATGGCGAATGGCTGACTTGCTCGACCAAACCCTGCGGGTACTGCTCTTATGCACTGTTACAATAGACCCCAAGAGGGTGCCTCCAGTGATTTTCCCTGAAGGTGCTCAAAAGGGATGGAGGGTCATTCAAGCCCGAAGTGGTTTGGTCACCCCTGTGGGGGCGTCCTCTAAAACTAATAGCTTTAAAGACAAGTTACTTAAACTGTTGGCTACAGAGGGGAGGACTGCTCAGGAATTACTACAGGTGTTAGACCTCTCAAGTGATCCCACCCCCCTGCCGTCTCCAGGTACATCTCCCGGGTCATCCAAGAGCTCCATCCTGGCCCCACCTCCTATAGTTGTACCTCCCATACAATTAGACTCCTATCGGAGACTGAGACTCTTTTCTGTTACTGTGCCTGTGCCCTCAGGGGAAGATGATTTGGAGACCTGGACGGACTATGCTACACCCTTAGTACAAGAGTGGCAGTGCTCTGAGGGGGAAAAAAGAAAGAGGCTGATGGAGAGTCTGAGGGGTCCGGCTTTGGAAGCCATTCGGTTCCTGTGGGCCAGTAGTCCCAAGGCCACTGCAGTAGTGTACCTTTCCACCTTAGAGGGGGTGTTTGGTAGTACAGAGACAGGGGAAGACCTGTTATGGAAATTCAAGTCAGCTAAACAGTGGAGAAGTGAGAAATGGTCTACTTTTGTTACCAGAATGGAAAGGGCCCTGCAGAAAGCTCACCGAAAAGGGAGAGTAACTGCCCAAACATTGAATCAGGTCCACCTAGACCATATATTGAAGTCTGCCAGGTTTTCTAATGTGACATTGCTGAAACTCAAATTGCACAACCAACAGGCCGCCCCTCCTGAATATTGTCAATTGATGAGAGAAATTTGTGAAGTTGAAACTGATGAAGAGGGGTGGGAGCCCTATGCGGGGGTTGTGAATCTGTGTCAGACTCCTGAACCCAGTGAACCAGATGAGACACATCCATTGAGAGGATTGATCAAGGGGATGCCAGAGACTTACCAATTACAAACCGTACTGAAACTAACTAGCACAGTTTCAATAAACTTCCACAAATCGCTAAGTTCAGCCAAAATAAAAGACACCTGTAACTGTCATTAAGTCTCTTCCTTCCCCATGTGTGCCATATTTATCCACTGGTAAGGTATAATTGCTTTGTCATATTGACTGCTTTCCCTTCCCCTTCTACTCCTGGCTTTATCTATGCTTACGCTCCACTGCTACTGTATCAAATCACTCCCCCCCCATATCAGTTGTAGTCTGTTGTTTGTTCTAGCTGGCAAAATATATGTATTGCACACACCAGTCATCATGTTTCATTTATCAGTATGCAACCTGTAAGTCGCTTCCCTGTGTCATATTAATGTTTACCACCTGCGGTCACCCTATGTGGTACCCTTGTATGTATATCCAGCCTGTATCATGTAACGTGCATTTCATGTATATACTGTTATTACCTATCTATGTTTGTACTTTAAGTGTTTATGTCACAGAACCTCCTTGTGAATGAGCTTGCTCAATGGAGTTTTCCTGCAATAAACTTGAACTTGAACTTATCGGGAGCCAGACCTGTTCCAAGTGTCCCCTGAGCCCCACAGTGGGGTGGAAGTGAATGCTGTTTCTTCTGATCCCCGGGTGGAGAGTAATTTGAGAGCAGATATTAGAGATTTATGGGAGATGGTGAGGGAGTTGAAACAGACTGCTGTCA
Organism: Neoceratodus forsteri; assembly: GCA_016271365.2. Classification (NCBI taxonomy): domain Eukaryota; kingdom Metazoa; phylum Chordata; order Ceratodontiformes; family Ceratodontidae; genus Neoceratodus; species Neoceratodus forsteri. Next base: position 157,107,529 of record JADMNL010000033.1, read on the forward strand.
CCTCCCCTAAAATTGGGGAGCCTGAGTTATCTCAGAGTAAACAACCTGGTCAAGAGGAGCTATGTAGAACCCCTGAAGTATCCCGGCAGATGAGATATATCCCTCCCACCAAAGACCCCCTGAGATACTAAGTTCTGTTACCATTGTGGGGAAGATGGACATTTCCAGACTGAGTGCGTGTTGCCAGAGAACCTAAGGAGAGTCACCAGCAAGCTAGTGACCTGGCATCATAAGGCCTGTGCCCGGTCACAAGGGGGGCCCCCTGAAAGAGTTTCGCCACCAGGGCCAATGCCCGAGCAACCTCTCAAGCAATGCCTCCTGAATGGTCTGAAGTAGTGGGTCCCTCCATGGAAACTACAGTGAAAGTGAATGGAGTGTCCACCAGGGCTGTGTTGGACAGTGGTTCTCAAGTGACCATCATGTTTCAGGACTGGTATCAGAAGCATTTGCCTGCTGTACCCCTACAACCTTTAGAGGGACTACATGTCTGGGGGCTGAGCGAGAAGGCCTACCCCTACTCTGGTTATATCTGTATTTGGTTATCTTTTCCTACTTCTGTGGCTGGGGTGGCCAAACAAGTGGAGACTCTGGTCTTAGTGTGTCCCCCTACTGGACTGTATGATGGGGTGCCCTTGTTGATTGGAACCAATGCTCATATGTTTGGCCACTTAGCGCAGCTGTGTTCTGAAAAACAGAGGTCCAAGACTGGGTGAGCTGTCAGAATTCCGGTCTTAATCCAAAAGGCCTATGAAACTCAGAGAAAGGCTAGCCGAATGGAACCCGAAGACCCGGTGGGCGTTGTCTGGAAGAAGGATCCAGAGTCTTTGCTGCTAGCACCAAATGCACAATGTGTTCTACAAGGAGAGGTCCGAATTAGAAAAGATGTTAAGAATAAAATATTGATGCTGGATGTACCAGGCGATGGAAAATTGCCAGAGGGACTACTGGTCAAACCCAGTATTTTGCCAGCCAGAGCCCATGCTTTTGCCAGAAGAGTAATAGTTCAAGTCCACAATGTGTCTGATCGAAAGATTCAAGTAAAGCGAGGCTGCACTCTGGCCACTGTGCACTGTGTGGATACTGCTGTCCTGCCCAGCCACAAGAGTTCAGGAAACAGTGACCAAGTGACCCGACCTGTCTGATTTCGGTGACTCCCCGTTGCCGGCAGAATGGAAGAAAAGGTAGTGAAAAGCTTGCCCAGAAGGAACAGGTGTTTTCCTTGAAGGAGTGGGATGTAGGATGTGTACAAGAAGCTGAGCACCACATCCGGCTACATGAGGAGAGACCATTCTATGAGAGATCTTGACGCCTGGCCCCTGCTGATATAGATGATGTGAAACGACACCTGCAGGAGATGCTCACGGCTGGAGTGATACAAGAATCCAGAAGCCCCTATGCCTCCACTATTGTGGTAGTAAGGAGGAAGAACGGAACAGTTAGGATGTGTGTGGATTATCATACTTTGAACTGGCGAACTATACCAGATCAGTACACCATGCCACGCATTCAGGATGCAGTGGATTGTCTAAATGGTAACAAATGGTTCTCAGTCCTGGACCTCCGCAGTGGGTACTATCAGATTCCGATGGCCCCAGAAGACCACGAAAAAACTGCTTTTATCTGCCCACTTGGTTTTTATGAGGTTGCCTCAAGGGATTTTGAGTGCCCCAGCCACTTTTCAGCACCTGTTGGAGTGTGCATTGGGGGATATGAACTTATTAGAGTGCTTAGTATACCTGGATGATGTCATAGTGTTTGGTGGCTCCTTGGAGGAACATGAGAGCAGATTATTCAAGGTCCTGGACCGATTGGAAGACTTTGACCTCAAATTGTCCATTGATAAGTGTCAATTCTTTCAAACATCTGTGAAATATGTGGGACATATAGTGTCCACTGAGGGTATAGAGACTGACCCCAGTAAAGTAGAGGCCTTAACTACCTGGTCTCAGCCAAAACATCTGAAAGAGCTTCAGAGGTTCCTGGGTTTCTGTGGTTATTATAGGTGTTTTATCAAGGACTATTCTCAAGTGATCTGTCCTTCACTTAGCTTTACTCAAGGGTATCCTCCAACCCACAAAAAGTACAAGAAAGCAGTACCCACTGAGACTGAAAAAAGATATTTTCACCCGAATGATATATTTGGGGCCTGCTGGACTCCTGATTGTGAGACGGCTTTTCATGAGATCATACATTAACTTACCCATGCCCCAGTGTTGGCCTATGCTGATCCTGCCCGACCATACATTGTTCATACTGATGCCAGTTTACAAGAGTTGGGGGCTGTGTTGTATCAAGAGCACACTAATGGACTAAGACCAGTAGCCTTTGCTAACAGGAGCCTAACTAACCCCATCAGAAAAGAACTATCCAGTGCACAAGTTAGAGTTCCTGGCCTTGAAGTGGGCCATTGTCGATCAGTTTCATGAGTATCTATATGGTGCTAAGATGTTGGTAAAAACTGACAATAATCCTTTGACCTATGTGCAGACTTCAGCTAAGTTGGATGCCACTGGCCATAGGTGGCTTTCTGCTTTATCTACGACTATGCTGTTGAATACAGAGCAGGCCTGAACCACATAGATACTGATGCTGTCTCTCAGAGGTCTGTTCCCCAAAATAACTGGGTCAGACTGTCAGAACCTGATATTCGAGCACTTTGCCAAAAGTTTGACAAGGAGGAACAGGTATCCCCTGATGCTATGGATTGCATGGTGGATTGTTTGGGGCCCTCTAAGAACTGTATACCTGCTGCTTACTGCCATTTTTCTGCATTAGATACTGGTGCTTTGCCCCAGTTCAATAATGACAGTCTTCGGCAAGCTCAATCCTGAGACCCCATGATAAAAACTGCTCTGGAGGCCCTGCAAGCTGGGAAAGATGTTACCAGATTACGCTCCCCTGACTTGAGAACAGCATTGCTATATAAAGAAGGCCCTAAACTGAACCTGTGGAATGGATTATTGTATAGAGAGACTATGGACAAAGGGGGCCAACAGGACAAGCAACAGTTAGTTTTGCCTACTGCTTTCCGATAACTGGTCTTGGGATCCCTGCATAATCACATGGGACATCTCAGCATAGACAGAACCCTTGATCTAGTGAGATCCAGGTTTTATTGGCCTAAAATGGGGGCTGATGTTGAACAACATATTAAGACTTGTAGCCGATGCCAACAGCGAAAAACTCTGCCTCAGAGGGCTGCCCCCCTAGTTAACATCACCACTAGTGCCCCCATGGAGTTGGTTTGTATTGATTTCCTGAGTCTAGAACCAGATCAAAGAAATATCAGTAATATATTGGTAGTCACTGATCACTTCACTCGTTATGCCCAAGCCTTCCCCACTACAGACCAGAAAGCAACTACTGTGGCTAAAGTACTTATTGAAAATTTCTTTGTTCACTATGGGGCCCCTCAAAGAATCCATTCTGATCAAGGGCGAGACTTTGAGAGCCGGTTAATTAAAGAGATGCTTTCCTTGTGGGGGTTACAGAAGTCAAGAACTACCCCCTATCATCCCCAAGGAGATCCCTAGCCTGAATGGTTTAACCGCACTTTGCTCGACATGTTGAGCACACTGCAACCAAAAGACAAGCCCAGATGGAGCCAGCAGATTAGCACCCTGGTACATGCTTACAGCTGCACCAAAAGTGATGCCACTGGATTTTCCCTTATAGACTGATATTTGGAAGAGAAGCCAGATTACCAGTAAATGTTTGTTTTGGACTTTCTCCTGATGGGGTTCAAGCAACTACTCATCTACAGTATATGCAGAAACTGAAGGCCCAATTAAACCATGCGTACCAACTAGCCCAGTCCATGGCTGCCAAATGAAATCTAGCTAATAAAAAGAGGTATGACAAGAAAGTGAAAGCAATGAAACTCAGGGAGGGGGATCGAGTGTTACTGAGGAATCTGGGGCTGCATGGCAAGCATAAGATTGCTGACAGATGGCATCACCTCCCTCATATTGTCATAGGCAAACTAGATGATTTACCTGTATACAAGGGGCGACCTGAGAACAATTCAAAAGATGTGAAAACAATACACAGAAATCATTTGCTGCCAATCGGACAGATCCTGATAGAAGCTGAACCCCTAAACAACACCCCCTCTGGGCCTGTGACTAGAGCCATTGCCAAGAGAAAACTAAGACAGACTGATCCTACAGACATCGAGTTAAAGGACTCTCCTCCACCCCTCTCAATTGAACCCCATTGCCAGTCTGTGTCCGAGGACAGTGAGTGCAATCCTGAGTACTACCCCTCTTATGAATTGAGTCAGTTGTTTCGGGGCAATCCCTTAATTAACCCAGGGGATGTAGCTGGGCTTTCTAGACTGTTTGAGTCCCCAGCTTTGTTTCTGGAGCCAATGCTCCCAGAAGATGAAGTATGTAGCATCAAATCAGAAGATGTGGGTTCATTGTGCCTGGCTGAACTGCCTGACCTTTCAGAAGGAGGAAGTGATGTGAGGGAGCAAGCTGGTGATATGCCAGAGCAAGAAGAATATTTTGAGTGCCCTGATAGTTCTCTGCCAGTACCAGAAATCCCCACAGCTGATCCAACCGTTGTGAGTTCAGAAATGGTAGACCAAGGCACTGAAGTTACCCTGGACTCTAGCTCCCCTGCACCCATAGAGGTCCCCTCAGCAACCCCAAGCAGGGCTGGAATTGAGTCTGAGCATTCAGAAATTGTGCCAGAAACCCCTAGAAAGACTGGCCGAGAAGTAAGGCCTGTAGTTAGACTGAGTTATGAGTCTCTGGGCCAGCCTGTGGATCTGCCCTTGAATGTGGTCCATAAGGGGGTGTATGTGACCCTGAGCTCTCTGCCCAAATTGTGTCTCGGTTACTTGTTTTGAATATGGTGCCCCTACTATTTTCAGTCCCAAGGGGAATGATAGGGATAAGCTTCCTTTATCCCAGGTCCAGATGCAGGAAATGGTATCCTGAGATTTATACTAGTTGTACATGTGTGTGTGTGTGTATATATATATATATATATATATATATATCCGCATGCATCATTAAGTGAGTGATACTGTTATGCATAATATAATGCAACTGTTTTACCCAAGATCAATATGCTGATTGCTATCTGAAAGAATAACATGCAAGACATTTTAAATGTGCTACTTAACACTGGCTTGGGGGTATCTACTAGACGTGGACGTCAAGCTTTCCAGGGCAGGAAGGGTGTTACCTCCTTGCAAATGGGGTTTCCTAAACGCCTCTAGTACTGTCTCTTTAAGAGTTGCCAGCTTGCAGACCCAATTAGTCTGCTTTGGGGGGGGACCGTGTGTTCTCCTGCTCGAGTCCCGCTCGAGCTGCTGATAATGTGCCCCGTTATGCCGTCGCTAAGTAGGCAAAACAGGCACTTCCTTGGGCTGTACCTATTGATGTAATATATGTTGAATTGGTATTGGAAAATGTACTTTGTCTAACCCGCTTCTCTTTCAGCTAGGACTTTATGTGTTGGGCCCCTCCATTTTGGATCAGAACTGCCGCTTGGATCCAATCAGGAGGGAGGGGTGCTTAAAATGGAGTATTGAGCAGCCAACCAGGACTAGGACTCTCTCGGGAGTTGGCTGCCAATGAGGAATATGGCCAGTGATTCTGGGAAGTGAAGTCCAGGAGTGTGGCACCTTTTCGCACCAATAGGGGAAGGTAGAGGAGACTGGCATCTGAAGCCCTCCAATCGGGTCGAGTGGTGCCCGGAGTGTGATTCCCTGTCCAACGGCCGAGAAGGCAGGGTCGTTGTGGCCATGAGTGAGGAAGGAGTTCCGGGCTTCTGCACTGTTGAGTTTTCGCGTGGGAAGTGCGTGTGGAAGGCCAAAAGTCGGGCGGCTCGTTAGCTGAGGTGATCCGGACTGAATCCGCCGTGTGCTGCTATCAGAAGAGGCTGTGCAGTTTTGCAGCCAACTACCAGGCTCACCCTATAGAGGACTGGGGAATCTGCTTCATCGCGCTCGGTCTGTCAGGAAAAGTGAAGCTGCACCGTGACTTCCCTGGTTAGCAATGAATACAGTTGGGATATTAAGCAGCTGCCTGGTATGGTAACCTTCTTTTACATATAAATGTGTGGGGAGTGTGCCTGGACGGTGTGAAAGGGATCCTGCCACAAGAGTCATGAGTAGAAATCAGGGTAGCTCCCTGCCAACTGATCTGTTGAGTTGCAAGTGTTCATCTGTTTCCCTCTCTAGCTATATGAACTGAGCCTACCGGCTCCGGATTACAAATTTGGGTATTGTACAGTTGTTTTTCATCTTCAGGGCCCCAACCAGCTGCACCGAACTTGGTTAGCCCCTTATTGCCTTGGTACCCAGTGACAGTGACTCATAGGGACCTTAGCCTGTGCACAGTGCTCTGAAATAGTAGAGTGATTAAGCTAATTAACTAGATTTCCCCTTGCCCTTGTTATTTCCCCCTAAATAAATCAGATTTGGTTGTTTTACAAAGTATACTGCCTGAACTGCGTGTTTGTGCTGAAATACCGTACAGTGGCTATTGTATTACTGCATCTTACTTTACAGGGGGTCCCCAGAGTCAAGCTGATCGACCAATCCTGGGTGTAAGTGTATATTGTAAAGGTACTGTTTGTAACTTGTGTGGGCCACTAGTGGGAAGAAAGGGGGGTCGCAGTGACCCAGAGAGCTGTGACCAAGTCATTCCAGACTGTCAACCCCAACCTGTGGGTGGAGGCACCCGCCATTGGACCTAGGCCCCTTAACCTATTAGCAGTTACACAGGCAGGGGTAGTAGCCCTTGGGATAGTACCACCTGGGGGTTACATATCTATTTAGGATAGATGCTTTTACAGGGTCCTCCTCCTCACACGCCCCCTTTTCTCCTTTGAGCTTAGCGATACCCCCTCTGGAATTTTTCCTTTCACTAATGTATCTATAGAAAGTCTTGTCACCTTCTTTTACTGTTCATGCTAGTGTTTCCTCAGTTTGGGACTTTGCCTGCCTTACTGCCTTCCCTGCTTCCCTTAGGGCAGTTTGGTATGCCTCCCTATCTTCATCCCGCTGTGTTCCCTTATATTTCCTGAAGGCCAGCCTTTTGGCTCTGACCTTTTCTGCTACTGTATTTGAGAACCAAAGTGGTTTCCTCCTTCTTCTTTTGCACTTCCTTTTCTGTCTAACACAATGGGATGTTGCTTCTTTGCCTGTACCCCCTCACCTGTGTTTCTTTTTGCCAGGGCTAGCTTAACTCTGTTGGCCACCTCATCAAAGTCAGCTCCTCTGAAGTCCCATATTTTTGCCTTGGAATGGGAAGATTTAGATGTAGTGGCCAAATTGGACCATACCATGTGATGGTCACTGGCCTCCAGGTGACCGTCTACCTGGAGATCTGTGATCCCTTCCCTGTTAGTCAGTACTAGATCTAGGATAACCCTGTCTCTTGTGGGTTGTTGTACCAGTTGTTTGAGGCCCTCCCCCTGCAGGGAATCCACCATGTGTCTAGTTCTGGCAGATGTTCCTGCTGGTATTGACCAATCTGTATCTGGCATGTTGAAGTCTCCCATTAGCAGAACCTCCCCTTTAGCTGTCATGTTTTGTATATCTTCTAACAGTAATGTGTCTATGTCCTCCCCCTGGTCTTGGGGCCTTTAGACAACCCCAGTTCTTATGGCTGTCCCATTTCCTGTTTCCAGGGTGACCCACAGTTCTTCTGGCTCCTTATGTGTAATCTGAATTTCGTAGCTTTGATATTTTCATTGACATACAGGGCCACTCCACCCCCTTTTTGCACCTCGGTCGCTTCTGAACAGTAAATAAAGAAGAAAAATTAGCTTATAAAGACCCTTAGGGTTTTAGTCAGAGTTTGCAAAAAATATCAATAAAAAACGTATGCTGGCTAATAAAATTACAAATTACATTTTTAAGTCTCAGACAGAAGCTACCACAAGCAGTGAGTCTGAAACAGTGCAAGGTAAAATGGCAGGGAACACAGGGGCTAAGACAAAATCAGAAACCGAAAGGTAAGCAAAAAAAGAGGATAAAATAGATATGCTACCTATGAATGAAAGTGAAAATGAACAGGCAGAGTGGAAGGAAGAGCAAATGACTGCTTTACTGCATGAAATGAGAACGAGTTTTGGCTCTGTGAGAACATGTTTGGAGAATTATCAAGGCAGGTATCTGCGGTTGCTAAACAGCTGGAATCTTTAAGTCGTTGTTTTCCTGTTTGAATTTTTATTACAGCAACTGTTTTTTTTCTCACTTGTACTTGAATTGGACCATGTACCTGTATACCATTACTGCTTGTGTCTTGCACTGTCTGTATTTTGGCTATGCTTATGTACATACTGATATAGCAGTACCTGTCTACCCTGTCTGCACATTGTCATTGCATTACCACTGTTCTCTCTCTCCCCACCCTTGCCACAAGCTGTTGGGTGAGTACGTAGTGTATTTTGTAATTGACTGTTTGTACCTGTTCCTATTTTTTGCCACCTTGTGGCCTGGGTCGTGACTGAAAACGGTCCTCTGGATCAGTGCACCTACCCGGTCACCAAAGACATAAATTAATTAACTTGAACAACTGACCTGGAAATCAGGGTAAACAAAATGGAGGATGACTCAGCTCCACTGCATAAAAAAATACAGGAGCATCGAAAAGAGCTTAAAATACTACAGGAAAGAGTGTAAGAAATGGAAATGTGAGCTCAAAGATGCAATTTAAAACTGGAAGGTATCCCTGAAGGTTTGGACGGTACTAATCTTACTTCAAGATGGAGCTCTTGCAGCAGATAGCACAAGTAGGACTGAAGCTGGCAGGCGGCAGGACCCCACAGAAAATTTCTAGCTTGCAGTATACAGTGGGGGACTGCCCCCAACATCCCATGTGGTATAAAAGGGGCAGGCCCACAGTGTCCCTTAATTCTTTTCTCACCACTGACTCACATGCATCGGCTCCACGGATGCCTTCAGCTCCGATCGACCACCATATTATGTGTGTTTTCAGTGCTTTATTTATCGAAAACTTCATTTTTTCTACATTTAATTTTTCTGTATGTCGACTTCCCCGATGTCGTCCATTGACCGGCACCAGTCCAAATGTGCCTGCGGCAAACAGATCCCATCCCGAGATGGACAGTCAGCCTGCCTACTGTGTCTAGGCCCAGACCACGACACTGAGGCCTGCCCACACTGCCAAAAGTTCAACAGCAGGATGAGGATACACTGCCAGAAAACCCTCCAAGCCTTCCTAATGGAACAGAAACTAGCTGCCATACAGAAGGATTTTTCTTTAAGGGATGGCCCCTCTCACAAGAAATCGGTGAAACACCATAACAAGGAGAAGAGAAGAGAGAGAGAGAGAGAGAAAAAGACAGATCTTAGTTGAGATCTAGGTTGTCCAACTCCCGATCTGCCTCCTGGGGGAGTTCAGATTCAGCTTCTCAGGCAGCACATTCTCCTACTCGACTAACGGTAGTGAGAACACCCACCCAGGTAATGGCGACAGAAGGTGCAATGCAAGGGTCTTCCACCTTGCAACCCCTGAAAATCCAGCCATACTAACACTCCTCTGGCTGCCATTCAGATACCAACATCAGGTCCTCCTCCAGTGACAGACCAACAAAAACATCATCCAAGTCGGCCACCTAATGAGCTGACTCCCTGGAAAGACACTGGGGCTCAGGCCACTCCTACGGGAGGTCCATCTCTCAACCCCCCAGAGGCCTAACATCACTTAGGCTGATTCCTGAGAAATGTGCGATGGAGAAATGGCCAACGACCATCTCTGCACCCAGGCCCTGCGTCCAACAAATGAATGACGGTAACAGGAAGGGCATCTGATGACAGCCGTCGACAAGGCAAGAAGCCTGACAACAGACCTCCAACCCAGGCTAAAGCTCCAACTACAATGACCCTACCAATGTCGACATTGCTACTGCCGGCCGACAAAAGCAATGACCTGATGTCGGGCAGCCCAGCGTCAGCCTCACCTAAAAACATGGCTGATGACCCTGATCCTCTGCCTAAAGCTCCAATGCTGCCCAGAGGGCAGACAACAGATCTACCCAAAGCTGCCGGCCCACTGGCGCAGTGGTGGGATTTCTGCTTGTGATGCCAGTAACCCGGGTTCAGGAACAGACCCGGGGAGCTGGAAGGCCTGCCAGGGGAGAGGGATTGAGCACCCTAGGGCTGCTCTCCTTCTCCGAGGGGAGGGTTGGGGAACTGCCCAGTGCGCGAGGACTCCTAGCGGAGGCCAGAAAGACTCACAAGCACCGGCATTGGAAGATACGAGGTGTTTCAGGGTTTTCCTTAAATAAAATGTAATTATAAGCACTAATGTTAGTAGAAATTGAATCACCACAAATATTTGAAAAGTAAACTTCACAATTGGGTTTTCCAATATCATAGCAATATCATCACTAATCAGATCATCAAGTGCTTTCTGAGCCTTGGTAAAGTTATTACCGATATAAACAGGGACACTGGTTTACCGGGATTGAGAAAGGGCATATTCCATTTTGCACATTGTAAAAAATGGTATTGTCACCAGTGTCTGCTAAGCCAAAATCCGGTTTTACCGGTATTTGATTATCTGTACTTTATTTAACAATTTTTTTAACTCTGCTAACATGCATTTAAGCAATTTTGACCTCCACTGTTGCATCCTTCCATCCTTGTACCAATTAAAAGTTATTTTTAAATACAAGATGTGATGGCAGCAACAACACTAAGCCCGTCCCCTAAGGTGTGATGGAAGCAGCACTACGGCCTCACATCCCTCAGGTGCGATGGCCACCAACAGCACTATGGCCCCATTCCTCTGGTGTGATGGCAGCAGCAATATCACTATGACCTCTCTCCCTCAGGTGTGACAGAAGCAGTAGCGCTGTGGACCCCATCCTTTAGGTGTGATGGCAGCAGTACTACATTCCCCATCCACCAGTGGTGATGGCAGAATCACTACAGCCCCCACCCCTTCGGTGTGATGGCAGTAGCAACAATGCAGTCCACATCCCTCAGGGGTGATGGCAGTAGTGACAGCACTATGATCCCCTTTCTTCAACATCCTCACCCCCACATGCACAAGTTACAAATGACTTGGTCTCTTTGCTTGTTAGAACTCAGATGTGAATTAATCTGAATCATCACCACTAAGGTGGACTACCTTTGTTTTTTCCTATCTGCATTTTAACTGCCTGAATTGGATTTCTGCCTGTGACACTGCTGACCAGGGTTAGGGAACAGACTTGGGTGTTGGAGGGCCAGCTGGTGGGCGAAGGCTTGATTGTCAAATGACCACGCACCTTCTCCTGGGAGGGAGCGTGGGTTCACTGCTCAGCATTTGCCGGCCCCTGGTGCAGGCCAGAAGCACAACAACATGTCAGCCCTCACTGCAGGAGGGAGAGTGACGGACGTCGGCTTGTGCCTTGACATCATGTGGCCTGTCAAGAAAATGGGAAAACACCCACTGCCTAACCGAAGGACAGCTGTTGGTCCCTCCATAAGCTGGAAGCCCCAGACGTGTCCGTTCTGACCCCTGCCATGCTCAGGATACACAGGAAGCTCTTTGGGGTAATTCTCCTCCCCTGGTAGCCTCCCACAGGGGTTGGGGCCCACTCAATGACGGGTTACTTTGGGTTACCTGGTAGCACAGCGAAGGGGCAGTGGATGGTGGTCGGAACTCAGCAGCAGTGGTAGGGGGGCCTTGGCAGGCCTGAAGGAGTGGATGGCCAGGGGGTAAGAGGAGAAAAAAAGACTGCTTGAACTTGCTTCTTTGAAATAAAGTGTCTTCACCTAAAATATCCACAAGTGATTAGTGGAGGACCTTCAAATGGATTCATGCATCTACCAGACATGTGGATGCTTTTTTTTCCCTTGGTGTCCATGAAAAGGGTGTCTCCCAGTTTTCATGTCTTTGTTCAGATGTGAATTGAGCAGTACTCTGCCCACCAGCATCAGCCTGTGCATTACCTTCTGTATGTCATTGACTGTGCTTTCAAAATCCACTGGCCAAACATAAGTACACTTAAATACTTAACTTTTGCTTTTTGTTGAAGCTGACTTCAGAAAACGTTTTGTTGTCATGCAGACTGAAACAGCAGGTAGGAGAAAAGGTGCAAATCATCCAGTTCACTTAAATGGGGTGTTAACTGTGAAGTCTTTTCATAAGTAGTAAGACAGTTTCTTCTTTGTGAGCATACTTTCATTCAGACTAGTTTTCATTCAAACAACTGAGGATTTTGGATGGCCCTACTGATTACAGTATAAACTTGCATAAGCTAGTTGGTAACAGTGACCCTGTGTTTAGCAATCTATAACCTAGATGCTCATATGCAAAGAATACAATGAAAACTTGACTAAAATCTAAAAACAAGCTTATAAAACACATAAAATGTATCTGAACATTTATCTTTACCTATACAAACTCATTGCAGCCCAAGTTAAATGCAGGTAAATTACGTGGTACCCTGACCACTATTCTATGATGTAGTAAACATATATTGGCATACCTCTCGACTGTCCCTGATTTTGCCTCAAAATTATACTCTGCCCATCCTAAAAATTGTGTTTCCATGCCCAAACAGTGGGGGTTGTAAGCACAAAATAATGTCAAACACTAAAGTTACAGATATGTCCTTCCTTATAAAATGCATTTTACACTAAGCCCCTTATTCTACCAGTTTCCTGAGTGGATATCACCAATTTTGAAGATGTGTCCCTGATTTTGGTCCTTTGTCCCTGATTTTTTTAAGCCTTGTCCCTGATTTATGAGGCAGGAGGTTGAGAGGTATGTATATTGGTATTTTTTTTATATTCTTTGTAAAGCAGGTAAGGCCCACTAGGCAGAACTGTCTGTTTTCAGGAGTGACCTAGAAGCACTGGGGAGGTTAAGTGACTTGCTTGGAGTCATGCAGTATGCAAGTGGAGGTTGTGGGAATCAAACCCAAGTCTGCTGGATGTACCCAGTTCAATCATTGTTTATTACTCTAACCACTAGGCATAGGTGATTAAACTGAATGGCTGATTACAACAAAGCAGTGTGGGTGATTTCCTTACTGACTCTATATGCAGCAAAGCAGAAAGAATGCAAAGCACAGCAGCATTCATTTTAAGATGCTGAAATCTTGGTCGGCCTGCTGGCGCTGCGGTAGCACTATTGCTTGCAATGCCAGTGACCCAGGGTCAGAAGTGAACTCAGGTTGCTGGAGGTCTGGCCAGGTGAGTAGGATTGAGCACCCGGGGGACTGCTGTCCTCCTCCAGGAAGGGTGTGCTGCAAGTCCTGCTGCTTTACCACTACCTGCGTGACCACGGGTGGTGATGCAATGGTGCTGCAGAGTGATCAGGAGGGGAGGAAGCTAGCCAGGATCTGGAGCAGTGGCATGTCTCTATGTGACCTACCTCCTTGGAACTCCTCTAGTGCAGATGCCTTCAGGGACAGAGACCAGAAAACCAGGAACAATCACCGTACATCGGTCACTGGCAGAAGGGACCCAGGTGCCCCAGACTTCATAACCAGGCTCCATGAGGGACCCACTGAGCTGCCCGACACACACTAACGGAGTGTGGAGGGGTGACCTGGGGTTCCCTCCCTTCCCACCGGGGGGGTACAATCCAGGCAGGATAGGGGCAGGCCCACAGGATCTTCTGAGTGTTACCTGGGGTGAATCTAGGGGATACCCAGTCTAGGGATTTCTGAAAAGTCGAGACTGAGGCTGTGAGAAGGGGGCATAAAAAGAGAAAATAAAAAACATTTAAAAAGATGCTGAAATCTTAGAGATTCTGTACAGTGACATGCGATTTCCATGAGGCACCGGTACAATAACTCAAAATCCGCAAACCAAGCAGGATTCCATGTTTGTTACCGGTGTTACCGTTAAAAATGGAAAACCAGTGTCCCTGGATATAAATCAGGTGGGTATCTGTTCTATTGAGAAGAGATTGGAGAGACAAACTTAAGTTGCCAATATGAACGTTAAAAATAGGTAAAAATTGAGACAAAGCATCCAGATAGTCAGGACTGGACTCAGTTGTATCTGGTTCCAGGATGGGAACAGGTGTAATTATGGTATGACCTATAACAACACGCTGTTTGGGGAAAAAAACAGAAGTTTGAAAAGTCCATCTTACACAACATCTGTCCATACCAATAGAATTTGTAATTGGTCACCACACAGTATTCTCCATCAGCAGAATATACCACTTTAGACAATGGCAGTTTCCAGTTGGTAAGTTGAATAGGACAGGAGATATCAATGTCCACAAGCCATAATGCACAGACAGTTCCAGGAGTAAATCCATGGTTTCTTCCAGTGTTAGATGAAGTTTTAAAATTCATGTTAGAGCCATTCAGATTCTTCGATAATGGATCCAAAGAGGAGGCCCAGTCCCAATCATGGGGCCAATATCCACAAATCGGCATGACTAGTTCAAAAATGTCACATCTGCATAAAAGGTGATAGCCTTTCCAAATACAGCAATCAATATTTGGAGCTAACCAGGAGTTCAGATGCGTATGGTAAAACAACAAAGGAGGGAGTTCCAACCTTTCATGATAAATGTTCCCATCAAGATGACCAATAGAATGGATGGTTGCCAGACGATCAAAGATGGAGGTTGCCGGATCAAACTGCGGCAATGACACTGTAAGAGTCACAAACATAGTATCCTTGATTGTGCAGGAGTACGTTTCGAAACATGGAGCAATACTGGTGTTTGTGGTGACATACCCAAGGTTCCTTGCTGTTGACAAGGGAATAGTATTAACTTCTGATAAACATTTGTTAACACATTCAGTAGAATTGCATTTGGGGCAGTACCACTGACCCATATGTCTGTCATGTATGAGATCAGGAATATGTCCTAATTCCAGATTCCGGAAGAGATTACCAATGGCTGTTAGAACATAACAGCCACAGACGGAGCAAAGGACTTCCCTGGCTATGTGATGCTTGTCTGCTTCCTGATTATTAGCCGAGATTAATTCATTAGTCTTGTCCTTTGTCAAGTCAAATCCCCTCGCAATATCCTTCATATTATAGACTGTAAATCGCTCTTCTTGAGCGAGGACACCCACACCATATAACAGGGGAGGTATTATATTATATTTCATGCTATCATGAACCTTTGCCATTTGTGCTTGAATACTGGCTATATCAGCCCTATTCCAAATTGACATACCAGAACCAAATAGGCCAGAGGTCATACCTGTTTCTGCTATAAAACGCTTAATGCATTTGGGTTTCTTACTTTTGTTAGCAGTACTACCAGGTTTAGGGAATGAAAATCCTCTATGTGGGGTACTATCAGCTCCAGTATAGGGGTAATTATTGCGTACCTGGTATGCCGCTAAGGTATCCAATAACATAATTTGAAAAAAATGGCAAATGTTAGTTGTTGAACATAGACCAAATTCTTCTAGATTCCAATAGGTAAGATTCAAAACCACTGGGATGTGCATGAACTGCACATTATTAACAAGTGCACCTGGCTGGGAAGTGGCAACTAAGCCACTGGGTGGGCTAGGGTTCTGTTTTGGGCACTCATTATCAGGTGTCTTAAATTCTGGAGCATCATAAGGTAAAACCTTAAGGACAATGGCCTTTGTTGCCATACAATTTTGAATACAGTATCCATGTTGATCAGCCATATGTAAACAAGAGTCCGGATTAATCTTAGCAGTTATGTTGTATACTCCAGAATTTGTGGAGTGTACTTTCTGTATAGATAATGCACCAGTAGGGTAAATTGTGACATTGGGCCAGCCTTGGAAAGTATCTTTGTAAAGGCTGTCAACCTGGATTAGATTTTTATCATAAACTGCATGCCATGTAATTTCAAGACTTGATTGATCCGAATGCGATGATGATATCATTCAGTATGGCCTCACTACCCTCCTGGACGATGACCATGCTTTCTGGAACTTCAATATACACACCACGGGATGCCTTCAGATCTTGTGGGCTTGCAAGGTATTCTGCCTTGGCAAGCTGTTCAGGTTTAGGGGTCACTGGTTTCTTATCTGCATTATGGTATATAACTTGAGCTTGTAAGAAGACCAATATTTCTAAAAAGAAAAATAAGTGCAAAGCAGACATCTTTCTCAGGAACCTAAAAGGAAAAGAGAAAAGAAATCAGTTCAGTACTATTCCAGCCATTGGGGTATGGAAAAGTAATTTAATCTCCTTTAAACAGTCTCATTTGATTGGCATGTAACTATTTATCAATTACTTTCTTATTGTGAGGCAGTCTAACTTGGTAGACTGCTGGACTGAGTTTGTTTACAATGGGATAGGGCCCTACCCATTTGTTTACAAATGGATGTGCAGGTTGTGCAAATCTGAGTACCATTACCTGGTCTCCAATTTGCCAGTCTACAGGGTGTGCAGTTTTGCCAAATTGGATTTTGGATTGTAGCTGGGCCTTGCCCAGGTGTCATGCAGCAAACAAGTGTACCTTTTGGATATCTTGTTTGAGTTGTTTAACATACTTGTTCACTGACACCCTATCAGCAGTGGGAGCACCAAGGTCCAGAAGCAAGTGTTCTGGGAGTCTCATGGACCGTCCGGTCATTACATCAAATGGGATACACTGTGTACTTGCAGAGGGTGTTCCTCTTATTGCCATAAGGAGCAATGGCAATAATGAATTCCATTCTTTGGGGTTTTCCTGAACAAATTTAGATAACATAACTTTGATCTGTCTTAGCCCGTTCCACCTGTCCTGATGACTGTGGGTGGTAAGGGATATGAAACCTTTGTTTTACACCTAATAAATCCAGAGTTTCCTGCATTAATTCAGCTATAAAGCTGGCTCCCTGATCAGAATTTACCTTTAGGGGTAGACCTTACCTGGTAAGTAGCTGGTTTATCAAAACCTTTGCAGTTGCTTTGGCTGTGTTATTCTTTGTTGGAAAAGCCTCGACCCGTTTGGAAAACAGGTCAGTGATCACTAGAGCAAACTTATTGTTGTTCTTAGGCATTGGCATAGGGCCAATGTAGTCAATCTGGATATTGTTCCAGGGGCCTAAGTGCCTCTGGGGGTGCAATTTAGCATTCTTCCTAGCTGGTATAGGATTATTCTATGCACAGATCAAACAGTAATTGATGTAATGTTCCACATCATTTCTCATGTGTGTCCACCAGACAGAGGACTTCAGTCTGTCTAGGGTTTTATTGACTCCCTGGTGTCCACCAGTTGGAGTATCATGTACTTGGTACATAAAATCTATCCTCAGGTGTTCAGGAACTACCTATAACTTTTCAGGAGTTTTACAGCAGTGATACCAAATAAGTTGGCCATCACTGGATAAGTGAAGGTCATTTTCCACTTTCTTGTAGGGACTTCCTTCTGGAAGTTTTTCCTCAGTTCCTTTATCAAGGAACCTAAATACTGATCTCAAGTGAGGATCTTCCTTTTGTGTGGATGTTAGATCCATGGGCTCAAAAGAAGTTGTGCCTTTATTAATTGCAGCAACGGATAGTGTAGCTGGGAGAAAGGGAGTTTTCATTTCCTATATGTCTTCTCCTCGAGAACCATCTTTTACCAATGAATTGGCATGGTTGTTATATGGAGCATAAGGATCAAGTTTACAGTGTGCTTTAACCGTATGTATGTACAATTTGTATTTAAACTGTTTGGTTAGTGTTGTGATGTACACAAACAAGTCTTTGTATTTCACAGGGGTACCATCAGAGGACTGGAAGTTGGTTCTCTCCCAAAAGGGCAAAAATTCAGTCAGGGAAGAATAGACCCAATTAGAGTCTATAAATAGAACAGTATCTGCAGTGCCTTGTTTCAGCACTTCCAGAGAACATGCTACAGCAGCTAGTTCAGCATACTGTGAAGAAATGATGGTACACCTCTTAGCTATGTGCACTCTGTCTTCATTATTAGGATGTACAATGAGAATTCCAAACCTTGCTATCTGACCCTCCTCAGTGTGTGTGGCTGAGCCATCAGTAAAGACATGACACCCTGTGGTGCCATTTAGCACTTTCTGAGGTGCTGGCAGGAAGGGCCCTGGGTCCGGTAGGTCAGGGGTTGGAGTACACAGTCATGTGCATCACCTGTAAATAGTAGGCCATGGGCCAATAAGGATGGTGTTTTAGCAGGAAGGACAGTGATGTTGTGATCCTGCAAAAGCAGAGCCCAGTGTGTAAGTCTAGCATTTGAAACAGAGCCATCTTTTACTCTGTCTGACAGTAGAAAATGTATTGGCATATGATCAGAATATAACACAATAGGGGCATATCCAATGATATACATAAAGTGTCTCACCACCCAATATGTGGCTAAAAGATTCCTTTCACAAGGGTTGTATTTTAGCTCTATTGGGGAAAGCATCTGAGATGCATAAGCAATAGGCCTAATATGTCCATTTAATTTTTGTGCTAAAACTGCTGAAATTGCCGTAGCTGATGTAGCAGTTTCCCGATGGTACCCGAAAGCTGGGTTAGGATTAATCAATGCTGGGGCTGTTGCCAGTGATTCTTTCAAACTTGTTATGGCTTTGGTATGTAATGGACCCCATGTCCATGGTACATCCTTTTTCAGTAACTTATACAGAGGTGTGGCCTTTTGTGCAAAGTCACAAATAAAATCTCTGGAGTAGTTTACCATACCCAGAAAACGTCTCAGTGTTCCTACACTCGTTGGCAGGGGTAAATCCTGCAGTCCCTGAATCTTGTTAGTATCAGGGCTTCTTCCTTTTTATGTTTGCTTGCACACATGTGCAAGAAACATAGTGCCATCATCCGAGTTTTCGGAGGTGTGTCACCCCCTCTTCCAATTCAGTCAGTGTGTTGGCAGGCGTGTCCCCAGTCCTCCAATGCATGCTGGAACTGTCTATGACAGCTCCAAAATGCAGTGGCGTACAGTTGAAAGGGGGAGCTACACTTCAGTGAGCAGCGATAAGATATCGCCTGCTCATGTGCAACTCCCCCTAGACACACACACACACACACACACACGCATACTGCATGCTGCCCCCCCACGCACACACTGTATAGCCGACGGGGGTGCCCATCCCCTGTCGGCTGTGCTGCGCCCCCAAAGTTTCACATGCCACACTGGGTACCCACCCCAGCGTGGCAATCCATTGTATAGCCGACGGGGTGCCCAATCCCCCATTGGCTCCACTGTCCTCCCCAGAGTACAGGGTGCCACGCTGGGAGCCCACCCCAGCATGGCAACTGATGATATGGCTGACGGGGTGCCCAATCCCGTCGGCTCCACAACCCCCAACCAGCCATCCTTGTGTCATGCTGAGGCCCACCCAGCGTGGCAAACGTCCGTGTCGTCATTTAAAAACAAAAACCTGTAAATAAAAACTGTCCCTCGCTCTCCCTGGCCCCTCCCACAACCTGCACCCACCCACTGCACCCTGCCTCCCCACCTCTCCCTCATCCCATACTTACCTCCGAGTCCGTATAGCGATCTTGGTGGACCAGGAACACGACTGCACTCTTCAAAGCCGATCGCGAACTGAGGAAATGCCGGTAAGCTGTATAATGGGATAGATAGGGTTTTTTGAACTTTATTGCATATCTCAGGCATTTGTTGGAATTTTTGCACCAACTTTTCAACATGGGGTTTTTGGGACCCCTTCTCATGAATGCTGTCACTGTCATGGCGTTACTCGGGCCCGAAGGGTGATTTCGCAGCCACTGCGCAAAATCACCTTTCCAGAACAATTAATGAAATGATACTGCCAGTGTTCATAAGGTGGGCTCTCAAGAAGCCTATTTTGAAAATTTGGTGGAAAAATTCCAAAAAATGACTGTTTTACGAGCGTGCATTGCGCAGTTCCTACGCAGGCTGGTAAATTCACGAATTTTCAATATTTTCACTCCAAATTTTCAGCATTGCAATTTTACCACACCTTCTTATGAATAGTATAGCTGTCATTTTTCACATCTCACCCAAAATGTGTTTCCGCCCATGTAGCGCACAATGGCGCAGTCGGTATGTGAAATCAATGTACGGGACAAATTAAGAAAATCACAGTGACACTGTTCATGAGCAGAGGTCTTAAAATGGCTATGTTGAAAATGTGGTGAAAAAATTCCTAAAAATGACTGTTTTACGAGCGTGCGTTACGCAGTTCCTACACACGCTCGTAAGTACGCTAATTTTAAATATTTTTACTCCAGATTTTCAACATTGCCATTTTACCACAGCTCCTTATGAGCAGTACAGCTGTCATTTTTCACATCTTGCCCAAAATGTGTTTCTGCCCATGTAGCGCTCAATGGTGCAGTCGGTGTGCAAAAGCAATGTTTGGGACAGATAACGAAAATCACAGTGACACTGTTCATGAGCAGAGGTCTTAAAATGGCTATGTTAAAAATTTGGTGAAAAATCCCTAAAAATGACTGATCTTACTTTGAGATACAGTTCTTGCAGCAGGTAACACCATTAGGACTGAAGCCGGCAGGCGTCAGGACCCCACGGAATTCTTCTAGCTAGCTATCTTCAGCGGGGACCGCCCCCGACATCGGTCCCGCCTCCGTCAGGCGTAGTACATAAGGGGGCGGTCCCGCCAGATTCTCCAGTTCTTTCCCGCCGTCGACTTGCATGTCTCGACCTCTTCGGTTCAGTTTCTAGCATGCGACGCGTGGTAAAGTGTTTTCCTACGGGAAATTCGTTCTCTTCATTCAGCTTTTTGTCTGATGTCCTCTCCAACCTCCGGTCACTCCTCGAAGTGCGCCTGTGGGAAGCAGATCCCATTCAAGGATCCGCACTCGGCCTGTGTCCGGTGCCTAGGCCCAGACCACGACACCCGGTCCTGCACCTTTTGCCAGGGTTTCAACAGCAGAACCCGGATCCGTCGCCAGAAGGCCCTACAGGCATTCCTGCTCGAGGAACAACTCAAGACCATGGCTTCCCCGACTGCTTTCCTTCCCGGGCCAGCTCTCAGCCTCCCCACGCTGCGGTGAGAAAATCTTCAGGCTCCTCTTCTCAGGCCAAGACTCCCAGGCCTTCTTCATCCTCCAAGGCCCTGGCTAAGTCGGGGGATCGTCACCATCACCACAAGTTGGGTTCCTGCCATTCTGAACCCGACGTCAGGTCCGCCTCCTTGCCTCCTCCTCCCCAGCGGAAGACCAAGGAGCTCACCTCACTTAAGAAGCCGTTGGACCCGACGCCGGTTCGCCCGACGTCGGCCTCTCGCCACAGGTCCCCAGAGCCATCATCCGTCAGAAGACCTTCGCCGGTCAAGCCTACTCATCCCCGGATGCCGGTAGGGGGAACGGCGCCCGCACCAATCGAGAAGAGGACCCCGACGCCTCCGACCGACGTCGGTCAGGAGACCATCACTGAGGAGGAGTTGACACAGCCCGAGGACCAGACGGGTGACCCCGGTCCTGTTGAGACTCCCAGGAAACCCTCCCCACAACCCGAGGCCCCTGTGGAGCCGACGCCGGGACCCGACGACCGACCACCAGCGCCCGGTCCGTCGTCGGGCCTTTCTTTTTCAGAGGTTAAGGAGCTTTTCACTTGCTGGTGGGATACCATCAAAAAGGACATGGTCCCCACTCCACCTCCTCTCCCATCTCCTCCTCCTCCTACAACGGTTACTCCTCCGGTTCCTGCGCCCCCTTCTCCATCTGGGTCTGCAGGCCGGTTACCTCCTCCCCGGAAGCCCAGGATCCCTCCAAGGGGGAGACCAGATAAAAGGAGACCTCCGTCCAGATCCTCTTCTGGGTCACCCAGCCCTAAGAGACCCAGAAGACGCCACCATTCACCTTCAACGGAGGACACGGGATCAGAGTTTTCAACAGGATCCAGATCCCTATCTTCCCTCTCCATCCCTTCTCCGGACCCACGTGAGCTTCCAAGGTCTCCTCCGGATGACCCTTCATTCTCAGATATCATGAGACACATCCAAGAGAACATGGGATGGGATGCGGAAGAGTTAGACCCTGAAAGACTACACCTTGCGAAATATCTTCGGCAGAAGGATCCCAAGCCTGTGGTGGTGCCACCCTTGGTAGACACTTTCGTGGACGTCACCAAGGCAGTGTGGAAGCATCCACATTCACTCCCAGCGATGCTGAAGAAAGTTGACCGCCTGTACAAGGTTCCAAGGGAAGACCAGTACTTGGCTCAGCATCCTCAGGCCGACTCTCTGGTCATAACAGCCTCTCATGACCGGTCCCAGAGACCGCAACATTTGAGCACCCTGCCACTGGACCCAGAGTCCAAGCAGCTGGACGCCATGGGTAGGCGCATGTATGCTTCCGCTACCTGTGCCATCAGATCCCTGAATTATTTGACCCACATGGTGCAGTTCCAAAATGCCCTGTGGGAGCAGGGTCTGGATGCGGCTGAGAAATTGCCAGAAGGTGAGCAGAAGGAGGAGATGTTGCAGCTCCTCCATACGGGTTCGGACGTGGGAATCCAGGTGCTACGAGCCGCGTACGACTCCGCAGACTCCTCGGCCCGAGCAGCAGCTTCAGGCGTATGCCTCCGGAGGCACTCTTGGCTCCGTGTCTCCGGTTTTACCCCGGACGTCCAGAAAAACATCATGGATGCCCCATTTGAGGGAGAAGTTTTATTTGGTCAACCCTCTGAGAAGGTAATCACCAAACTCCAAGAGGCCGGGAAGGCGGTGAGGTCGGTTCAGGCCATGTACCGACCGGAGCTTAGTTCCTTTCGTAGGAACCAAAGCCGATTTCGTGGATGGACGCAGAGACAACAGTCCCGCCCCGTTCCACAACAGAGGGGCTCCGGGTTCCGCAGAGCCCAGGGAAAACAACCCGCAGGTCGAGGCCAGCGCTCTCCTAAGTCGGCCCAGCCAGCGGGCCCCTCAGCCGCCACAGCCTGACTCCTTTCCGGCCCCCACCCCTCAGGATCAACGGGATTTCATGGTCGGGGGTCGCATTGTGAATTTCCTGCCAGGATGGCAGTCTATAACCACCGACAGGTGGGTTCTCCAGATGGTCGGAAGAGGCCACTTTATAGAATTCGCAGAAAAGCCACCCTCAAGGCCTCCTCTGCTCTCCCGGTACTCGGGTCAGCACAAGTCATTGATCAGACAAGAAGTACTCATGCTCCTGCAAAAGGGAGCGATAGAGTATGTCCCAGAGAACCAGAGAGGATACGGATACTTTTCCCACTTCTTCCTGGTTCCAAAGAAAACAGGGGACCTCCGTCCGATTCTGGACCTCAGTGACCTCAATATGTCGGTCGCCTACAAAAGATTCCGCTTGGTGACTCTTCCGGGTCTTATTCCCATGCTAAAGCAGGACACCTTCTTAGCATCTCTAGACATGCAGGACGCATACCTGCACATCCCTATAGCTCAAGCGCACAGGAGGTTCCTGCACTTCGAATTTTTCGGCCACCATCTTCAGTTCCGAGCCCTTCCATTCGGGCTGTCATCGGCACCCAGGGTCTTTACCAAATGCATGGCAGTCATGGCAGCATCTCTAAGGAGACAGGGCCATTATGTGTTCCCGTACCTGGACAATTGGCTTCTCATGGCCGCCTCCAGAGAGGCATTGTTACTGGCGATCCAGAGTACCCAGGACCTGTTTCAATCTCTGGGCATCTTAACCACGAGAAGTCTCTCCTGGTACCGTCGCAGAAGCTGCAGTTCATAGGCGCAGTTCTGGACACCATTCAGGGAAGAGCATTTCTTCCAGATGACAGAGCGGAGCGCATCAGATCCCTCATCAGGGATCTTTCATTGAAGAAGACCGTCCAGCCAGGTCGGTCCTTCACCTGCCCGGACACATGGCTGCGGCCATTCCGACCGTCCCTTTCGCAAGGCTCCACATGCGGGTAACTCAGTGGATGCTCAAGGTGCAATGGGACCAAAGGCAAGACCACATGCAGCTTCCAGTCAGAATCACGAACGCCGTGATTCGAGACTGGCAATGGTGGTTAGACCCAGGGACACTCTCTACGGGTGTCCCGTTTATAGCACTGTCCCAGGAGGTAATCCTCACCACAGACGCCTCAGGACTAGGGTGGGGAGCACACCTGGACGGGGTGAAGTCCCAGGGAACATGGACTCCTCAGGAGGCTCACCTCCATATCAACGTCCTAGAGATGAGGGCGGTCCTTTATGCCCTGCAGGCATTTCAGTCAGAGATCCCGCTGAGTACTCTCCTGCTTCAGACAGACAACATGGCGGTGATGTATTACCTCAACAAACAAGGAGGCGCACACTCTTACCCCCTTTGCAGGGAGGCCACGAGGGTGTGGGATTGGGTAATCCGACACGGCGCGAACCTGATCACAGTACATGTTCCCGGGGTGGGCAACACAATCGCAGACAGCCTGAGTCGTTCCCAGGCCAGAGTACATGAGTGGGAACTTCTTCAGGAGGTAGCAGAGGATCTGTTTCTTCGATGGGGAACTCCAGAATTGGACTTGTTCGCTTCCCCATCCAATGGAAAACTGCCCAATTTTTTCTCGCTAGATCCAGGGCCTGGTGTTTTCTGGCGAGACGCGTTGTTCTTCTCCTGGGCGGACAGATTCCTCTACGCTTTCCCTCCCTTCCCATTGATCCAGAGAGTTCTTCTCAAACTGCGCAGGGAGCATGCAACAATGATCCTGGTGGCCCCCTTTTGGCCCAGACAGATCTGGTTCCCTTTGCTAATGCAGCTATCCCGGGAACCTCCGCTCCCGTTGCCGTTCAGCTCCCATCTCTTGTCTCAGGAGGAGGGTTCACTGGTCCACCCGGACTTACGCTCTCTGAACCTGCATGCATGGCTCCTAGAGACATAGCCATTTTGCGACACGGGGTCTCGCAAGAGGTGGCGGAAGTCCTTTCCGCAGCCAGAAAGCCGGCAACGCATGCAACATACGCCATGAAATGGCGCCGTTTTTGTTTATGGTCGCAAGCACGCGGCCTTTCCCCTCTAGGTTGTCCGGTGAAGGCGGTGCTAGAGTACCTGCTCTCCCTTTTCCGTTCGGGTCTCGCCCACTCCTCTATTAAGGTGCACCTCTGTGCTATCTCCGCTTATCACCTTCCGGTGGGACAGCGCACTGTGGCGCAATTAGATGCCTGTCGGGAATTCCTGAGAGGGGTGTTGCATCTTAGGCCTCCCATTAAGGACCCTGTGCCTCCATGGGATATACTCTTCATCCTGGAACAGCTCACGCTCCCCTTTGAACCTGCCGCAGATTGCGAGCTGCGTTTTCTGTCGTGGAAAACGTTATTTTTAGTTGCTGTTACGTCAGCGAGAAGAGTTTCCGAGCTTCAGGCTCTCATGTGTAAGGAACCTTATTTGGTTTTTCACCAGGACAGAGTTTCCCTGAGGACGAACCCTAAGTTCCTGCCTAAGGTGGTCTCCACACTCACTCTCAATCAGGACACTGACCTGCCGGTCTACTTCCCTAATTATTCTAATAGAGGAGAGGTGTTGCTCCACACCCTGGATGTTCATCGCAGCTTAAGATACTACCTAAGCAGGACTAAGCAGCTTCGTAAGTCGGAGCAGCTTTTTGCTTCCTTTACTGAAAGGATGATGGGCCAGCCAGTATCGAAACAGTCCCTTTCTCGCTGGCTTGTCCAGTGCATATCATACTGCTATGATATCAAAAAGAAGCCCCTCCCGGGATCAGTTTGGGGCCATTCCACTAGAGGAGTGGCCACCTCCTTTGCAGCACTTCACAACGTCTCCACCTCTGCCATTTGTGCTGCAGCCACTTGGAGCTCTGTCCATACCTTTATCAGGCATTATAGTCTAGAAATTGCTTCACGGCAAAGAGCCAGCTTCGGCTTGGCCATGCTACAGGGTCTCCTGTCCTAGAACCAGGACTTGGAATGAGCCTTCTAGTTTCCTCCTCCCAGAGTGTTTGCAAGCGCTACTGCTTGGAAATCAGTCCTAATGGTGTTACCTGCTGCAAGAGCTGTATCTCAAAGTAAGATAGTACAGTTACGTAAGAACTTACCGTAACAGTAGATCTTCGAGAACAGCTCTTGCAGCAGGTGTCTTCCCACCCACCTTCCCTCTTGGAGGAGGCATGGCTTCTCGAGCCTTTAACGGGACTTATACCTCTTTGTCTTCTGACGATGGATCCTCGGTCTCCCATTCTGATGTCATCCTGTGGCCGGAAGTCTCCGGCAGGAGAACTGGGGAATCTGGCGGGACCGCCCCCTTATGTACTACGCCTGACGTTGGAGGCGGGACCGACATCGAGGGTGGTCCCCACTGAAGATAGCTAGCTAGAACAATTCCGTGGGGTCCTGATGACTGCTGGCTTCAGTCCTAATGGTGTTACCTTCTGCAAGAGCTGTTCTCGAAGATCTACTGTTACGGTAAGTTCTTACGTAACTGTACTTTTTACGAGTGTGCATTGCACAGTTCCTACGCACGCTCGTAAGTTTGCGAATTTTCAATATTTGCAATCCAGATTTTCAACATTGCCATTTTATTACACTTCCTTATGAGCAGTATAGCTGTCATTTGTCACATCTTGCCCAAAACATGTTTCGCCCGTATGGCGCACAATGGCGCGATCGTTGTCTTGAGAAATCAATGTATGGGACACATTAAGAAATCACAGTGACACTGTTCATGAGCAAGGGTCTTAAATGGCTATGTTGAAATTTAATGAAAAAATTCTAAAATGACTGTTTTACAGTCGTTTGTGCAGTTCCTTCGCATGCTAGTAAGTTTGCGAATTTTCAATATTTTCACTCCAGATTTTCAACATTACCATTTTATTACATTTCCTTATGAACAGTACAGCTGCCATTTTTCACATGTCACCCAAAATGTGTTTTCGCACATGTAGTGCTCAATGGTGCAGTCGGTGTGCAAAAGCAATCCTTGGGACAGATTAAGAAAATCACAGTTACACTGTTCATGAGCAGAGGTCTTTAAAATGGCTATGTTGAAAATTTGGTGACAAAAGTCCATAAAATGACTGTGTTATGAGTGAGCATTGCACAGTTTCCACGGACCCTCGTAAGTTCATGACTTTGTAATATTTTCAGTCTAGATTTTCACCAGTGGCATTTTCCACACTTCCTTATGAACAGTACAGCTGTCATTTTCACAATATGGCGAAATGTGTTTTCACACTTTCAGCACAGAGATGCGTGTTCGCTGTGGGAAATCATTGTTCGAACAGATAAAGAAAATCACAGTGACACTGTTCATGATCGGAGGTCCCAAAATGCCTGTGTTGACAATCTGCTGTAAAAAATCCCTAAACTAATTACATTACGGGTGTGCATTGCACAGTTTCTATGCACTTTCGTAACTTCACCAGATTTTTTAATATTTTTACTGCAGATTTGCAACATTGCCATTTTTTACACCTCCCCATGAACAGTACAGCTGTCATTTTTTACACCTTGTTCAGAATGTTTTTGCACCTGTGGTGCTAAATGCTGTAGTCGCTGTGCATAAGCAGCTTTTGGCTAACAAACTGATATTGCCACTGTTCATGAGGTGGGGTCACAGAAAAACCATGTTGAAAATTTGGAGTGAAAATACCAACGAATGCCTGAGGTATTAGGGTTTCCAACCATAACGCCCAACCCTGTAGAGAATGACAGACATCAGGGATATGACTTGGGATTCTTGCCTGTAATGCTCATACCATTCTGCACCCTGCAGTCAGTGAGAGGCATCGAGGTATGCCTTGGACTCTTCTGCCCCAAAGTTCACCCCATTCTCCTATACCGCACCCATCTCACCGTACTTCCTGATGGAATGGGGTGCACATAAGGGCCAAAGACCCCAAGGCACACCGTGACACTTATCAGTGTCTGCAGGGTGGGGTGTGGGGAAATGGCATGGCCATTATGCCTGATGACACAAAGGCACACCCCAATGCCTGTCACTCTCTGCAGGGTGGTGGTGGGGTTGGCTTCAGTTCAGTACTTCACTGCCATTCCTATCACGCAGCTCTGTAACTTCTACACTACCACTGCCAATGTCAGCAAGCAAACATTCGGCATTGACAAATGCTTGTTCTGCTATGCGGAGCCCTAGAAAGAGAACCTCCTTCTGGCACAATTGTAATTTAGAAGTGTTGCATTTGAGGCCTGACTTCTGTAGGATAGTCAGTAGTTCTTCTAACAGAACCAGGTATTCTTTTGTGTCAGTTGTCAAAAGCAAGTCATCTATGTACTGCAGTAGACATTCAGGGGTTGAGAATCCCTGTAATGCATCTTTCATGTGTAGGTGAAAGAGGGAAGGGCTATTATGAAAACCCTGTGGGAGGCATCTCCACGTGAACTGCTGTCCTTTAAAAGTGAAGGCAAATTTGTACTGGCTGTCTTCAGCCAGCGGTAAGGACCAAAACCCATTGGAAATATCCAATGTGGTGAACCAGTTACGGTTTGGGGTCAGCATTTTAAGGACATCAGGGGCTGATGCCACTGTAGGTGAACAGCTTGGGGTTGCCTGATTGAGCCTTCTGTAGTCAGTTGTAAGTCTCCAAACCCCATTGGGCTTTCAGACAGGCCAAATAGGTGAGTTGACAGTTGAAACACATGGCTTTATTACCCCTGTTGAAGCAGTGAATCTATAGTCTGTCTTAAAGATGGCAGAGCCTCCGCAGGAAAAGAGTATTGCCTCTGCCTAACAGGATCTGGACCTATTACAATGGTAGTATTCATTGTACCACTATCATGCTTATCCTTTGCAAACACATCCTTGTGTCTTACAATTATTGGCTGTATGTCTCTGTATCTGTCATGATCCTTGAAGAGGTCTGTGACATCATAGTGTCATTGTGTGTGATACATGCAAGAACATGTGAATCACATATCTTGACTGTATGGTATTGTCCTGGTATTTGGATCATGAGCTTGTTTGCCAGATCCACAACACATCCATGTTGTCCTAGAAAATCAACTCCCAAAATACTGGGATGATGATGTAATATCATGAGGTCAAAGATGAATTTTGTGGTGAGGTTGCCCACCACTACAGGGATGGGTTTGGACTGATAGGTCTGTAGGGCAGTACCATTTTTTATTTATTTTTTATTTATTAAATTCTTGGATTACAAATACCTTTGAGCAGAAACTGCTAGTTTACAAAGGTTCCACGTCAAACGATGAGGGTCAACATACATACAGAGGTAGTAAAAGAATGCACAATAAACAACCAAAACAACTAAAAGAAAAAATAAAGATACTCAGTTATAACATACTTTGAGATAATATTCATATAATGAGCAGCTTGAGTAGGCAGCTGGCTGCGGTAACAATAAGAGACAGAGGGCACCATAGGCAGTTAGTATTGCAGGCGTGCGACCGGGAGAGGAAGTTGGCTGACTAATGGGCCACTGTCCGATGGTGGTGGAAAATGTCTTGTACCAGTGGAGATGTGAAGCAGGAAAGGAGTCACAAGGAAGGCCCGGTGTCAGAGGGAATGAGACTGGGACAGGGCGGGCTGTGAGACATGAGTGAGCTGGGAGGTGTTTAGAGAGATCTCTGTTCAGAGAAGCAGTCACTTTGAGTGGTAGAGGTGAGGTAAAGTTTGAGATTCCTTTTGAAGAGTCCAAGTGTAGTAGAGGAAAGTGCTTCTTTATTGAGGGAATTGAACCATTGAGTGGCTCTATAGATAAAGGACCGCTGACCCATGGAGGTACGACATCTGGGAACCGGAAAGGTTAGAGAGTGGGCACCACGTGTTTGTTGAGTGCCACTGTAGGTAGTAAGGAGTGAGCTAACACCAGGTGGCATGAGACCGAGGAGAATCTTTTTGGTAAGTAAGCAGGTCTGTTATTGTATTCTACTGAGTAGGGGTAGCCAGCTGGCCTGTGCATAGAGGTCACAGGTGTGAGTTTATCGGGCCGCACCCGTTAGTAGTCTACAGGCTTTGTTGAGAGAAACTGAGATCCTGTGGAGGGCACTTGTTGAGGCAGAGCCATAGATGGCAAGGCCGTAGTCAATGATAGAGGTGACAGAGCTGTAGATGGCTAGTTTAAGGGCATCCGAGGCATACAGTGCTTGTGTTTATGTAGTAGTCCAATCCGTTATATTGCTGGTCTTGGCAACAGTGTCAATATGCTGAGTGTAGGAGAGGTACTATCCAGGGTAATACCAAGGTACTTGAACTCCTTGACATGTTCGAGAGTGGTTTCCATTGTGATTCTTGATGGTGAGGGACAGAGAGTTATGCCTGCTCCATCGGTTACAGAAGGACATGGCTTTAGTCTTGCTGTGGTTCAGGACAAGTTTATGAGAATTGAACCAGTCTTCGATGCGCTTGAAGTCGAGCTGCAGCTGGGATTCAAGGACTGTAATGTCATGGTGACTGGAAAACAGGACTGCATCGTCTGCGTATAGTAATATTTTTTGGTGGCAGGCACTGGGGAGATTGTTGATGAAGAGGGAGAAGAGTAGAGGGCCCAGAATAGACCCCTGGGGGACTCCGGAGTGGACCGGTTTCTCATCCGAAGAGATCCCTGCAATTCTTACATGTTGGATCCGATTATCAAGGTAGCTGGTGAACCATGGAAGGGCATCGCTGGAGATCCCAATGGAGGACAGTTGCTTGAGCAGTAGGGGGTGGTTAACTGTGTCAAATGCCTTGGTAAGGTCTATAAATACTGCCCCTCCACAATTCCCTTTGTCAAGCATGGCATGGATGAAGGTTGTAAATTCCATTAGTGCAGTGGTGGTGCTGTGCCCTTTTCTGAAGCCATGCTGCTCTGGGCACTGTACATTGTACTTATCCAGGAAGTCAACTAGTTGGTCCGACACTATTCGCTCCAGTGCTTTAGACAGTGGGGAAGGTGTGAGATAGGTCTGTAATTGGTGTGCAGCGTCCTATTTCCGCTTTTGTGAACTGGTGTGACAGTGGCTTTCTTCCAGAGAGAGGAGAAATGGCCCAATCTAAGCGAGAGATTGAAGATCTTTGTAAGTGGTTCTAAGATTTCATCAAGGACTTGTGCCAGCAGTTTCAGGTCAAGGGACTCACCACTGTACCCTTGTTTGCCGATGGCCTTTTGAATGTATTTTCTAGCTACTTGTGGTGGGACCTCCTTAAAAAAAACTTTGGGGTTGTACATTCTAGTTGGGGGGTAACTTGGGAGGAGCTGGAGGGGAGGTCATCGAAAAAATTTGGTGGAAGGACACTGTCCAGGTTTGTAAATGCATTATTAAAAGTGCTGGTGATGGTACCTAGGTCGAGTGTAGGAGTGCCATGAAGGTTGAGCATAGTGGGTGGTGCTTTAGGATCCTTGCCTGTGAGTTCTTTCATGTTGTTCCAGAATTTGTTTCCCTGGCCCCAAGAGTTGGTGAGAGCCTCTTTGTAATAGCTGCATTTAGCATTCCATATTTTTCTAGTGCAATCATTTCTGGCTGCTTTATAGAATTGTATGTTTACTTGCATCAGAGTTGCACGAGCACAATGCCAGAGGTGGTCTCTGTGCTTGAGCAGAGTTAAAAGTTCAGTAGTAACCCAGGAGTTGGTCTGTCCTTTGACCTTCATCTTTTTCACTGGTGCATAGATGTCACAGGCCTCGTTGAAACGTTTGATAAATAGGTCCTAGGCTTTGTTGGTGTCACTGAGGGAGTCAAGCGCTGCCCAGTTCAGCCTGGTTAGATGGGATTTTAACAGCTGGAGGTGCCCTTGTTTGATAACCCTGGCATAGATAAGCTTGGGAGCTTGTGCACCAGTCTCCCATCCGGTAGACCAGTGTGAGAATTCAGGATTCTCATCATGTAATACTGACATGACTGCTCCAGAATCAAGCAGCATTACTAGTTGGCAGCCCCCAACCTTGGCCTTTACACACGGCCTACTGCTTAGATTCACTATAATAGGGGATATAATGTGGACTGGGGCCTCTAATTGTCATTGCCCTTATTTAGAGTTCCCTTTTGCAAGTATCTTTACAATATCTTGCACCTTCTTGTTAGAAGGGCCTGCTGTGGGGGTTGCCCCATGCAGTTACTTTCTCTTGCCTGATACTGTGGCCACTATGTGGGATGGTCGCAGAGGCACTGGTGGAGGTGATCTTACAGGTGGTGGTGCACATGCAGAGGGCTCTGCATGTACTGTTGGTAGTACCTGTAAATGCAGTGGTGCGTGTGCAGGTGGTGATGGTGCGTGTGCAGCTGATGCTGCATATGTGGGTGATCTTACCTGTGCATGCAGTGGTTCCTGCATATGTGGTGGTTTATATACAGATGGTGCTGCATGTGTTAATAGCGGAGTGAAAAAGGCACATACTGCTTCAGCTATAGTTTGTGGCTCAGCAGTATGTTCTACTGAAGGGGATGCTTCTCTAGTGATTAGTAATGCAGCAGCATATTCAGTTGGAGAAGGTACTGCTCTGTCAGTTGGCAGTGCAGTAGTATACTCAATTGGAGGGGCTGCTGTTCTGGCAGCCAGCAGCACAGCAGTATATTTGGTTGGAGGAGCTGCTGCTCTGGCAGTTGGCAATGCAGCAGTGCATACGACTAGAGGAGGTGCTGCTCTAGCAGCTGGCTGTACAGGTTCATAAATCAGACCTCCATCCCCCCATGTGGCCTATGATGACATTATTGCAGCCACATGGTGTTCAGGAATAGGGTTGCTAGAGCTCCTAGACTGCAGGGCTTCTCGGAGGTTTTTATTTTCCTCTGCAATCTCCCTGTAGAATGGACCTGTACATTGATACTTGCCACCCTGTCTATCCCCTTTGTTATTATGCTTTCTCTCCCTCCAGTTTATATTGCTTTTTGCATTTTTGGGAACAAAAGCTTGTTTACTCTGTGCTTCCCCCCTTCCACTTTATAGTGGGTTGCCCCTCCAGAAGGCGGCTGAGTAGCAGCAACCTTGTTTTTAGTGCCAGAATTAAGCATGCGTAGGTACACCTGAAATGCTCTTTCAATCACTTTCAACATTTTTGCAAAATTATCCTCCTCAGGAAAAATAGAACACTCAACTTTCTCACATAGACCTGGTGTCATGTTACGTAGGAATAAATCTTTGCATTCCATATTATCAGCTTCACATTGTTTGTTCGCTAATGTTTTCCTGAACAATAAGCCATCCACAAACGTCCATGATAGTTTGCATAGTCATCACAATAGATGGCTGATAGCATTGGACGCATGCAGCCATCTGAAAATTTGAGTTATCACCTTGCCAAGGTTAAAGCACATTGTGAAATGCTTGGTTTGCCTCCCGATGGTTGTGTACAAGTACTAAGGTTAACTGTAGATCCCAGCCTTTGGTCTAAACTTCCATCAGACATAAGAGATGGTACACAACAGGATAGGACTAGTATTTGTTCAGCCTTAATGTCAGCACAGTACCCAGGAATAGTTGGAGCATGACTGGCATACAATGTAAAGCAAGGGGTTAAGAAATCCCCTGCAAATCATCATGGACTTTTCTAACTTCTGTTTTTTCCCTAAACAGTGTGTTGTTATAGGTCATACCATAATAACACCTGTTCCCATCCCGGAACCAGATACAACTGAGTCCAGTCCTGACTATCTGGATGCTTTGTCTCAGTTTTTACCTATTTTTAACATTCATATTGGCAGCTTAAGTTTGTCTCTCCTATCCCTTCTCAATAGAACAGATAACCACCTGATTTATATCAGTAATAATGTTACCAAGGCTCAGAAAGCACTTGATGATCTGATTAGTGATGATATTGCTATGATATTGGAAAACTCAATTGTGAAGTTTACTTTTCAAATATTTGTGGTGATTCAATTTCTACTAACATTAGTGCTTATAATTACATTTTGTTGTTTAAGGAAAACCCTGAAACACCATCGTGACTAGTTACAATTCCTCTACCAGGCTCATGCCTTGGGCCTATAGACGAATGGTGCCTAACCGTCGTCTTTTTATTGTGTTGCCACTTTTGCAATTAGGGCAACAAGGAGGGGACTGTTGCACCTGGGTTATGCCCCATTACCCCACATATGCCTTACACTATATCTCCGGTCTATTATACTGTGATATTGCTATTTTGCACTAACATTATAGATTTGAACATACATCGTATAAGCATGAGTGCTAGGAATGTGCTTTGCTGCTAATATATGCTAATGTACTATGCATGGTTCATTTATACATCATTATATTACATTTATCTAGATTATGTTTGTTTTTCATATATATTCCATATATAATTGACCTAATCACTGCTAAGATGTCTCTGAGGGATCATCAGTGATTATTATGTACTTATATTCTTATATAATTATATGTTTTTACACTCAGGCACATATGCCATGTGTAATATAGCTTTGTAAGCAATTATCTATGTTCTGCTGACAAGAGACAGATCCCTTGTTTAGTCTCTCATCTAAGCACATGTAGATTGGAAGAGTCAGCATTCTCTTTGTCTAAGGTTTATGCAACAGAAGCGTTATTTTTTATACTTATTAGTATTCTGTCTCCTAAGTAATTATCCAATAGAGAATGTATTGTGTAGTATTGTTTACAGGACAGCACCAATACATATGGTTCTGTTTATCTGTGAGTTAGACCTTATCTTAGTATATATAACATTATTTAGCCAGTTCTCTCTCTCTAGAGAAGATTTGTTTGTACTTTTCTTAGACTGGCAAGTCTCCCTTTTATCTGCTTGGCTGTGAGTATAATAAATATCTTTGTTTACAACTACTTGTGAGTGTTATCTCTGGCTAACATTGTAGACATAGAATGAATCTGATTTATTATCTTAGCAGTTAGTCGTCTGACTGGGCGGGGTGGACGCAGGATGTCATTGCGCATCTCCACCCCTGGGATCAAGCAGAAAAACTTTGCTTGTGGCTGCCATGCATGACACCCACCCCTGGCTCTAATCAGCCACCAGGTTGGCTCCCAACTCTGGTCCCACGATTGCGGCACTGAGCTCAGGTGCCACAACTCCACCCTGAGGGGGAAAGCCGGGGGTGTCAGGAGTCATGGCCGGTATGGAGGTGGGGGTCCAGGGGTCCGTGACCGGGCTGAGGTCTTGGCGGCCGAGAGCAAATGAAAAGGAAAAGAATAAAAAAAAAGATCTACCCAAAGCTCCAATCCTGACTACAGACCAGATGATGGGTCAGGAGCTAGGTCCACTGAACCAGCCAGTGCTGAACCAGGAGCCAAGACTCCGGCTGTCGCAGGTCAGAGACCTCTTTAGTTCTTGGTGGGAGACTATCAAAGCTGACATCCTC
Source organism: Neoceratodus forsteri (assembly GCA_016271365.2). Lineage (NCBI taxonomy): Eukaryota > Metazoa > Chordata > Ceratodontiformes > Ceratodontidae > Neoceratodus > Neoceratodus forsteri. Next base: position 157,142,584 of record JADMNL010000033.1, read on the forward strand.
CCACCCAGCTGTACCACAACAGAGGAGCCTATCCCTAAGGACCCAACTCCTCCACCTAAGAAGCCTACTCCTATGCCCAAGGATCCCACCCCTCCACCCATAGGCAAGAGTTGCTTGGGTCACAAAAGGCGCTCATGAACAAGGAGCAGAAGTTCTTCATGCTCCACTGAAGTACACAAATGTAAGCTCTGCCATATCAGGTCTCGGTCCTCTTCCTCAGAAGATTCGGATCATTCTTTATATTCTTCATCGGGGTCCTCTTTGGGCAAAGATCTCCATCACTGGACCCGAGACACATCCCAAGGTCCCCACCTGATGACTCCTCCTTTATGGAGGTCATGCATCACATTCAGTCAAACATGGGATGGGACACTGAGGGCCTTGACCCTGAAAGGCATCAACTGGCCAAATATTTGTGCCAGAAAGACTCTAAACCAGTGGTAGTGCCACCCTTGGTGGATACTTTTCAGGAAGTGACCAAGGCAGCATGGAAACCTATTGGGCACCCAGAAAGGAACCCTTTCTAGGCGAACAACCAATAGCTGACTCCATTGTCATTACAGCAGCTCATGACAGGTCCCAGTGACCTAAACATCTGAGTACACAACCACTGGATCAGGAGTCCAAACAGCTGGATTCAAGGGGAAGGAGGATATATTCATCGGCAACCTGCACCATTAAATCTCAAAGTTTCCTTACCCACATGGTGCAGTTCCAAAATGCCATGTGGGAACAAGGGATGGATTTGGTCCAGGATCTACCAGATTGTCCACAAAAAGCAGAGCTTGAGAAACTCATGCAGATGAGCTGAGACATAGGCACTCACGTTCTCAGATCGGTCTATGATTTGGCAGATGCAGCAGCCAGGGCAGCCACTACGGGGGTATGCCTCAGAAGACACTCCTGGCTTAGAGTCTCTGGCTTTGCCCAATTCATCCAAGCAGGCATCTTAGACACTCCCTTTAAGGGCTCTGTCCTTTTCATAGAAGAATCCAAAAAAATCATCACCAGAATACAGGACTCTGGAAAAGCTGTGTACTCAGTCCAGACGATATACAAACCCAAACAGAAAAACATTTTGGACAAGCGTTTTCATGGCAAATCTGGCCAGCAACCCAGGTATCAGCAACAGCAGCAGCAGAGAGGAGGCTACAGTCACAAGGGTCCCTCTTGTGGCTCAGGAAGCTTGGGACAAAGGTCAGCCAAAGCCACCCAGCCCACTGCCACCAACGCCTGACTCCTGGTCGAACCCTCCTCCCGAGGCAAATCTAGCAGGAGAAGTGGTTAGAGGCCACTTTTCCCTCTATCTAGAGAGTTGGAGGATGATCACTTCTGACCAATGAGTTCTACAGATGATTCAGCAGGGACACTCGATAGAATTTTTTTTTTTAATACTTTGTTTTATTTTTTGCAAAACAAACATACAGGGCCAGATATTCAAACTGCGCCCAAAAAGTGTGCAATAGCAGGAGCAAGCACAAGTCTATTGCGCCCATGCACAAGAGACGTGATATTCAAAAATGGAGCAGGCCAAATTGCGCCTACAGCCAACGACTGAATATCGCACCACCTGCGCCATAGTGCAACTAGGAAGGGGAAGCTGAGCAGATCTGATGCACCATAGCGCAACAAGGGATGTTCAGCTGAGCAGTCCAGAGGTGCCATAGCGCAACCAGGGAGCCCCCCAACTGCAGAGCAATGTAACTGCACAATCAGGAAGGTAGAGGCCCACCACCTATGCCACAGATGGGCACAAGAACGCACAGCAGAACAGACGTCGTCCACCCACACCCCAAGCACAGCACAACTGGGGGAGGGCTGGAATAACCACTGGCCCATTTAGGCAAGCAAGCAACCTACAGCCTGGTTATGGTGCCCCATCACACCTACTGGCAAGCTGTGACTGGCACACAAGGAGACCACCCTGTGCCACCCCATCCCCCCAACTGCAGAGCACACCCTGCACTGTGACCCCAGACATCCCCCATGAGCAGTGACCACCACTGCAGGAAACTCCATGCATGCCATCACCCCCACTGTGTCAATGCAACCCTGTGCACTAGAGAACCATGCAAGCCAACCCTACCATGAGCACCCATCAGTGGGTTGCAGCACATGGCAATGCAACAACAGCAGACACAGTGCCACCATGCACAGTCCCCCTGAGGTACTGCTGAGAGACCGACCATGCGTCGGCACAAGAGGTACCTCACATGGGACAGGGCATGCCCTTGACACCACCACCAGTGGTACAGCACCCTGCACAGTATTCCAGTGACACACCCTGACCCACCACTGGCCACAACACCCAGCACAGACACCCACAGTGGTGCATGGAAGCATGCACCACACTGGATGCCACACAGGGTATGGACAGACACCCACCATACCCAAGGGCACACCAACACAGGGACGCAGTGGTGGGGCAACCAAGCCCCCACTGTGGGCCCATGTAAGCCGTGTACGCACAACCTGCAGTCCACCATGGCACTGGAGTGCCAGCCACCCTGCGCAGGCACTGTGGACCCATACACCACCAGTAGTCACCCGGAGCACAAGCCACAGACAGTGGGGCACATCCCCTGCAACACACACAAGGCACAGCATGGAGGTGGGACAACGACTGTGGTGCCCACAGTGCCACCCAAACCAGGTATGCACCACACCAGTGGCAGGGGCAACCCAGCAAAGTGACGGGTACAGTGTCCGCCTTGCAGGGACTGCCACCACTGACATGCCAGCAGACTGTGCAGGTCACAGACAGGCACGTGTGTCAGCTGCACAGGCCATGGATGGGCCGATGGGTGCACCATGGACACAGAGCATGCGCCATGGACCACTGCACACAGTCATCCAGTGCACAGGGAACAACATACACAACACAGACACTGACTGATAGCTACCCCCACACCATAGTCACCTCCACGTGGACACACACACATACCCATGACTGCACCACCCCTGATGCCATGCACACCACTGCAGCTGAGCACCTATAGCCCACTGCAAATCAAAGACCACCACAGTATTCATATCAAAATCAAATGTATTGAAAATATAACAGTGAACTATGTACAAGAATAAAAACTATATACAAGCTTGGGGGGGACACAAACAAGGTGGGGTGGGTAGGGAAGGGTGGACAATTGGGATGGGATAGGAGGGGTGTGATGATGGGCCCAGGGGGGTAGGGGAAGTCAGGGACCGAAGGACTCCTATCGGGACCACTGTTCCAGACTCCAGGACCTCAGGCCTCTGTGCCTCCGCAGCACCCCTGTCGTGTCCAGCCTCCTTAGAATGTCGAGGGACTCGCGGGCCAGCTGTAGGATCTCCTGTAAGGCATCCCAAATGTCCCTGAGATGGCATGTACCTAGGACAAGGGAGCACAGTCAATAGGTGTGAATGCACAACCCCATACAGCCTGCCCACTGTGCATGGCATACGGTCATGGGACATACCACTGTGATGGTGTGTGACCACCCGCAGTGATCACGTCCACAGGACCTGCCCACCCAGGTGCATACAGCCATGTGGAACGCTGCACACACCCACCGGCCAAGTCCCGCACAGCACCACTGTGGCCATTTAGTGACATGGCTATGTGGTGCAAAGGCAGTGGCACAGCCATGCACCTGGTGCATGCATGGACCACCACTGACACACACCCAGACATGCATTGCCACTGGACAGTGTTGACTGTAACAAGTTGCGTGCATGGCAGTGGTGTCGATGAATGGTGGCCATGCCCCGCTGCCCACCCTGTCACACAGCATGCAATAGTAATCATGGATGTATGGCACTCACCCTCATCTGGCTGGTCAGGTGGGCGGTGATGGCCCTCGCCCCGCCTGGCTGCACTGTCCTCCCCCCTCCACCGCTCTGCCCACAATCTGCGGAGTTCGTCCGGGCCTGTGGGGAAAAAAAGGAGAGAAGAACATCGGTACATTCCTGAAGCAATGTCCCCCTGTCCCAAGGTGTGTTCCCTCCCACCCAGCCAGACCCACACACCCCACACCCTGTAAACACCGCCATGGCCAACCCCATATAGTCCCTCCCCTATGTGCTGGACACATACAACACTGTGACCCATATGGACGATAAAAGTGTGTTGATGAAACCCCTACCTGGACGTGGCACCGTGCCCCTCCTGGCAATGCCCGCAGTTGGGCCAGTAGCTCCGGCTTCCTCCTCCGCAGGTCACCATAGCAATGCCTGCACTGCTCAGCACTCTGCCCCCATCCGGTGGCTTCTTCCAGGGCAGTGACCACCTCCTGCCACACCTGGGTCCCGGCCCTGTCCAGGGGAGCCTCCCCGAAGAGAGGCCCATGGTGTGGCTCCACAATTGCCACCAGATTGGCCAGCTCAATTGCTGTCCACTGTGCTGCCCGTCTGCGCACCATCCTAGCAGCTATAGTTGGCAATATGGCGCTCTGCAGTGCGGCTCCCCACATGCAGATGCTGCGCGGTACAGCGCTGCCATTCCCTATCGCACTGTTACTGAACAGCACGATAGAGGTGCACCCATGCCTGACACATGGTGCCTAGGAGAAAAGGTCGGGCACAGGGTCAAGGGTCTCTGGCGCAAGGCCACGAACAGCGCCATCAGATGACAATGCGTGTAGCGCGATTGGCTGCCTGTTTGCCAGCGCCATAGTGGACTACCGAGCAGTTGGGCCATTGCTCCTATGATGGCCCAGTGCCACAGTGCCATGTAGTGACCATCGCTATAGCGCCACTGGCACAATGGTGGCCGTGCCCTGCATTGCCTACCGTGCACAACACATCAGCATGGCAGACGCCTGCGTCAGCAACCTGGGCATGCACAGTGAGGTGTACTACGCATGTCACAGGACTGCGCCATTGGCTCAGCACGTTCAACACAATTGCACAAAGTGCAACTGCGCGATATTCAGCCGTCATATGCAAATCATCTAATCAGCCATTCAATGGTGCAGCACTGCAGTTCGCATCCACTTAAAGTTGCTCCTCACCTCATTTGCATGGATTGCGCTATAAAGGTGCGACAATGTGCTGCAGTGGCCATAGTCAGTTACTGCAGTTTATTGGTGAGTTGCATGCTGTTTGGGAGTGTGGACTGTGGATTCAGGGACATGCATGGGACTGCACAGTCACAGGTAACAACTGCCATTCTTACAGGCTACATAATGACCGAGCAGGTTGTTAGAGAGGAAGAAAACAGTGGTGGGAGGAGGAGGAGGCCGAACTTTACAAAGGCTGAAACCGAGGCCCTGTTCAAGGCCTATCTGGATCAGGAGCCACTGCTCAGTGGACATCAGGAAACCCCTCAGGCCCGTGCTGCTGCATGGGAGGAGGTGGCACATGCCATGAACCTGCATGGCAGCCACCAGCGCTCCATGCAGGAGTGTAAGAAGAAGAAGATGGGCACGGACAGGAGGATGGTAAAGGAGAAGGTGGCTGCCATCAGGGCAGCACATGCTGCAACAGGTGGGGGACAGCCGGAGGTGGTACAGCTGACCTCAGTGGAGGACAGGCTTGCTGGAAGCATGCAGCGCAGTGCCATTGATGGTGTTCCAGGTGGTGGCTTCCAGATGGGTGGTGGTCCATCACTGCATGGTAAGTCATGGTCTGTGTATGGGAGGAGCAGGGTAAGTCACACGCAGTAACGCAACTTTGTTTTCCCTTACAGATCCTGAGCATCTGCATGGGTCAGCAGTGGTGGGCCTGTCCACTGCGGACAGTCGGATGGAGTCGGAGGTGGGACCATCTACCTCCACAGGTATATGTGGATCATTGCGACAGTGGGGCTGCCTGGCTGTCCACACTGATGTCGTTGTGACAGGTGTGGAGGAAGCCCTGCCTGTGTCCCAGTGTGCTGGCATCCATGGATGCCAGCACACTGTGGCTGTGGCTGGGGCAGAGTCCGGCACCAGTGATGATGACATGACTGTCATGGGCAGTAACACGTGTGTGCCACAGGATGGACACACAGCAAGGCAATTCGCGCCCTTGGCTGTGGGTGATGCTGCCGTGGAGGCCTGCATGTCAGCACAGTCCCAGGCTGTGCCTGTCAGCACCAGTGGGGCAGCACTGGTGTCTGTTCAGGACAGTGGGACTGTTGCGGCCACTGCGGCAGCACCACTGAGCTCTGGGGTGTGGCAGCAGGAGGGGCAGCATCAGCAGTCGCCCACTGGGCTTGGGGCTACAGGGTTCAGCGGCGGCATCTGTGCAGCACCTGTGGACATGCCCAGACCTTGTCCTGGTGCGCAGCACCCACCCTCAAGGGGTGCTGAACATCAGGGCCTTGCACACCCTGAGGGACAGGATGCCGAGGAGGCTGATGACCTCTTGGACGAGCACATCCACCTACTGTGATCATCGGTCCAGCAGCAGATGCGGCTTGCGATGTCCGTAGATGCACTGTGTGTGGCTCTGGAGCAGGCAGAGGAGCGTCGCAGCCGGGACACCGCACTGATCCTGGCAGGGATGGACCATTTGTGGGAGGATGTGACCGCTGCCATTGACAGGCATGCACAGGCTTTCATTGCTGTCATGGCCACAGTGGGCACATAGTCAGGTGCTCATGCATCGCGGACACTATGCAGTGCACTATCCACCCTCCATTCCCGGCGTCGTGCGACTCCCACCCTGTCGACACCGGGTTCAGCTGTGGGCATCCTGAGCACTCCTGGTGCAGGCATGTTCGGTGTGCTGCAGACCCCTGCACAAGCACGGTCGTGTTCACGCAGTGAAACCCCTGGGGGTCCATTGGTGCCACCCCATGAGGCCAGTGGTCAGCCTGCCAGTGCTGGCGGGTCTCGGTGGGGCCACCCATGCATCCGTGGCAGCTGTGGCACTGTGTCGCATGACTGACCTGTCTCCCAGCATGGCTACTGTCTGGTGCTGCCCTGTGTGCATTGTGTGTGTCAGTGGGCAGTGCATGGGTGGGTACCCGGCCCTGCACGTGGACACACAGTCCACCTGCACACCCTCCTGGCTGCTGTCTGCAGTTGTGTGTGCATGATGATACCTGCATTGTGCTGTACACCAATGTGTAATGGTGCTCAGCATCTGACACATGCACATGGACAGGCAGTGGGCGTGGTGGCCTGTGGACATGTGTGTTGCTAGGATGTGCATTCTGGGTCGGTGTGCCTTCTGCCTTCTGTGCACGTTTGTTGCATTGTGTGTGTGTCCTTCAGTGTGGCATGTTAATCCTCACCCATCCCTGGTTGTGTGTGTGCCTCTGTGCCCTGCCACTTCCCTTGATGGCATGCACCCCCGGTGTGTGTCCATGCGTGTTTGTGGGTTGTGCCTTGGCCACTGGTGGTTACACATGGCCCCATGACTTACCTGGGTTGGCTGAAGTGCTCCTCTGTAATGGCGTCCCGGTGCAGCTGTGCCAGCCAGAGCAGTCGGAGGTCCTGTCGGCCAAAGGGGGGCTGCCCATCACCATCATCACCGGCGTCCCCATCGTCCCCATCGCTGTCTCCCTCTTCGACCTGTACAGCTATCCCACATTCGTTGGCCATGTTGTGCAGTATGCAACAGGCCAGGAATATCCTGCAGGCCTTTGAGGGACTGTACTGTAGGGCACCGCCAGAGGTGTCCAGGCAATGGAAACATGCCTTCAGCATCCCGAACACCCACTCATGACATTACGTGTGGTGGCGTGTTCCTCATTGTAGTGTTGCTGCGATGGGATTGCGGGCCGCCGGTAGGGTGTGAGCAGCCAGGGACGGAGTGGGTATCCACTGTCACCTGTGTGTAGAGGGTGGAGGTTAGTTTGGTGATCAGCATCACCCTACCCCAGGCCATGTAGGCCACTACCCATGCCACCTCTGGCCATGCCCCCCATGCCCTATATGATTGTCCATGTGGTTTGCATACTCACCCACTAGGTGTCCAGTGGGGATGTCCCCACTCTCGAATCTGTAGCACAGTGCTGACTGGTGCCAGATGAAAGAATCATGTGCTCTCCCAGGGTGCGTGGCACAGACATTGATGATGCGCCCCCTGGCATCGCACACCACCTGGCAGTTGATGCTGGCATAGCCCTTGTGATTTATGTATGCGGCCCCCTCAGGGCCAGGTGGTGTGCGTATGGCCACATGGGTGCAGTCTATTGGCCCTAGCACGCCAGGCATACGTGCTTCCCTGTGGAACTCCTGTATGTTTGCTAGCGCCCACCGCTGTGCTGGGGAAATGGATGTACTCTCAGCATGTGGCAGCAGTGCACTGAGGAATTCGTGAGGTGGTGTGACGTGGCTGACTGGGCTATGCCTGTGGTGTCCCCCAGTTAGTCTCTGGAAGGTACCTGTGGTGAGCAAGCACATGCAGGCTGTTACCTTGGTCTCCACTGACAGAGCATGGCTCCGTCGTGTGAGTGCCTGCATCACATCACTGCACAGCTCACAGAGCCACCTCAGAATTGCCCTGTTCAGGTGGTACCGGCCCACAATCTTGGTATCAGTGTACAGCTCAAAGCTGGTGCGGGCTCGGTACTGCCTGTTGAGGGCATACTGCCAACGGGCCCTTCCACGGCCACGCCCCCCTGCCGCCTGCCTTCTCACCCCCCTCATTACAGCCTCCATGTGGAAGGTGGCACTGGCCATGTCCCTGGCTTGTGTTCACCCCTGGCAGCTGTTGCTGTATTTCCCCCACTGTCCTGGCTGCTACCTCCCCTGCACCAGGTACACCTGCCTGTGCTGGCCTCTGTGCTGTGTGGCTCCCCACACCTTCCCTGTGCCTGGCTGTTCAGAGTGACCTTTCCCTGGCCTGCCCTGTTTGTGCCTCCTGCCCTGTCTGTCTGCCTCTGCCTCTGACACATGTGGCTTCCCTGTAGCGTTCTTGTGCCTCTTCATTGCTCCTTTTTATTTTGGCTGATTTCCGCTATGGCGCAACTTCCGCTTGCTCCACTATTGCGCATGGCGCAAGTTTTTGAATATCACACTGTGCCATTTATGCATGGTTCCTCCCCCTTTGGTTGGACATGCCTTCATTATCATTGCGCTGTTGCTCAGCATGATTTGCGCATGCAGCTGCCTCCCTGCTGAATATCACAGAATGGCGCAATTCGATCTTCCATGCAGGCGCAATCCTATTATGCATGGCCCAACTCTTTGAATATCTGGGCCATAGTGTATCACAAGCACCGTTAAGGTACCTTATAAACATTTATATTCCCATAGAGGGTGCCACACCTCTTTAATATAAACAATATAATCTATCTGGTGCTTTACAGATATTACATCTGGAGGAAATACCAAAAGAGGGATAGAAATATACTATTCCTCAAAAATTACAAGTAGTGTCAATGCTGTAAAGGAGCCCATGAGCAGCCTGGATTTATCTATAAATAAAGTAAATGAGTGTCCCAAAGTCCTTCACCACACATGGTGGTACTAGTAGCCAGGCATTAACATAGTAATGCACAACTTCTGTGCAACCCTAGAATATGATCAAACCAAAAGAACATTTTTCAGATCTCTAAAATTATAGTTCAGATGGCTAATTCTCATTTAAAGTTTGCTATTTAAGCACTCGATAGAATTCATCAAGATGCCTCTGGACAGACCGCTACTATTCTCTGATTATTCCCAATCCTATGCTGCTCTCATCCAGGATGAAATTCAAGCTCTGCTGGACAAGAGAGCAATAGAGCCTGTACCACCCTCTCAGAAGGGAAATTTGTAAAACTCTCACTTATTTCTAGTACACAAGAAAATGGGAGACCTGAGGCCAAGCCTAGATTTCAGCGACCTCAATGACTACGTGGAATACAGGCACTTTCAGGTGGTCACTCTACAGAGTCTACTACCCATGTTCCACCAAGGAGATTGGCTCTCATCCCTGGACATGCAGGATGCGTACTCACACATCCTCATAGCCAGGCACCACAGGAGATTCCTAAGGTTTGAATATCAGAGTCAGCATTACCAATTCATGGTGCTTCCCTTTGGCTTGTCTTTGGCACCAAGGATTTTTACCAAGTGCCTGGCAGTAGTGGCAGCAGTCCTCCGAAGCAGAGGCCATTACATCTTCCCCTACCTGGACGACTGGCTACTCATATCTCCATCCAGTACAGCACTTCTGCAGATCGTGGAAGACATCTTTTCGCTCTTTGCGGCACTGGGAATCACAGTAAACATGCTGAAATCCTCACCCTGGCTGACTTAGAGGCTCCAGTTCATCAGAGCACTTCTCAACATTTCTCAGAGAAAGGTCTTCCTCCCAGAGGACAGAGTGGAATGCCTAAAGGGTCTCACTCATCACATTCTGTCTGTAAGACAGGTCCCAGCTTGGACAGTACTCAGACTATTCGGCCACATGGCGGCTGCCATTGCCACTGTACAATTGGCCTGACTGCACATGAGAATGACCCAGTGAACATTGAGGGTCCAATGGGATCAACACTGGGACGATCTTGACCAACCTCTCTCAATCTCAGGACCAGTCTAGCAATCCCGCCAATGGTGGCTGGTACCATCAAACCTTTTGGCAGGTACCCCCTTCCAGAAGATACCGCCTACACAGATCTTGACAACAGATGCATCCAGCACAGGCTGGGGAGCACAGCTGAATGATTTGCAAGACTCAAGGGTTGTGGACCCAGATAGTGGAGTCCTTATATATCAATGTATTGGAAATGAGGGCCATACTATATGCCTTGCAAGCATTGCAAACCGACCTACTCCCAGGACACCTCCTGGTCCAGATGGATAACATGTTGGCGGTGTTCTACATCAACAAACAGGGAGGAACCCACTTGTACCAAGTTTACTGCGAGGCCATGAGAGTTTGGGATTGGGCCATAGCTCACCACATAGTGATTTAGGCAGTCCATGTCCCAGTAGTGCAAAACACAGTGGCAGACGTTTTGAGCCAGCCAAGGTCCAGAACCCACGAGTGGAAACTCCAGCAATTGGTTGTACAAGACCTGTTCGACAGGTGGGGTCTACAAGAGTTGGACCTTTTTGTATCCCCACAAAACACGAAACTGCCCAGTTTCTGCTCATTTGATCCCAGGCCTGGTGCTTTCTGGTGAGATGCATTGTTCCTCTGCTGGACAGGGAGGTTCCTCTACACCTTCCCTCCCTTTCCTCTGATACAGAGGGTTCTAGGTGAGGGAACCACCTCTACCGCTACCGCTGAAATCGTGCTTGTTCTCACAGAACAATGGGGCTCTAGTCCGCCCAGACCTGAGATCCTTACACTTGTATATGTGGCTCCTGTGGACCCATTTACCACTTTGGGGTCTCAGCTAGAGTAGTTTACATTTTGGTGGCCACTAGGAAACCCTCCTCCAGGGCCACATACACCATAAAGTAGAAACGCTTCTGTCTTTGGACCTTCAGCCGTCACATAGACCCATTTGCTTGCCCAGTGAACTCGGTCCTTGAGTACCTCCTTTCTGTTTCTGACTCAGGCCTTAGCTATTCATCCATGAAGGTGCACTGCTCTGCAGTGTCAGCTTATCATGCACCTATGCAGGGAAAACCCTAGCACACTCGGACCTAGCATGCACATTCCTGCATGGCATCCTACACATGAAGCCACCCATCAGGGATCCCATCCCTCCATGGGACCTTCTTTTTGTTCTGGAAAAACTTATGTTACCTCCATTTGAGCCAGCCACAGCTTGCTAACTACATTTTCTCTCTTGGAAAGTGTTATTTTTGGTTGCAGTCACTTCTGCTCAGAGGATCTTCGTGCTTCAGGCTCTGATGTGTAAAGAGCCATATTTAATTTTTCACAGGGACAGGGTGTCTCTGCGAAAAAATCCTAAGTTTCTGTCAAAGGTGGTGCCTGAATTTACCCTTAATCATGACATCAACTTACTTGTTTATTATCCAGAGCACTTGAATTGAGGAGAAGCTCTGTTACATAAACTGGCTGTTCACCAGATTCTACGTTATCTAACCCGAACCCTGGGATCCAGACAATCTGATCAATTGTTCATCTCCTTTGCCCCCACAAATGTTAGGGGCACCTGTTACAAAACAAACCCTTTTTAAATGGTTGGTTAATTGTATTGTGTCCTGTTATCAGAAGTATGGCAAACATAACGGACCAGTAAAGGGCACCTCCACCAGAGGAGTTTGTTTATTTGTTTATTTGAACAGTATCATAATTACAATCCATTGAGTCAGAGACTCCTTTATAAAGGCTCCACATCAGAGTAATACAAAGTTTTACAAAATACAGTTGGTAAGGAAACATACATTCAATAGGGTACAAATTTCTCTTGACAGATATAGTACAAATAACAGTGGACAAACATACAGGTAGGCAAATTCAAGTGGCCATTTGTCGTGAACCATGGTGAGAACCACTTGGATACAGAAGTGGTGAAACCCAAGGAGGTAGTTAGGCAGGACATGCATCCATTGTCATAAGATAGGAGTTGCAGCCTCCTTTGCTTCCTAAAAGAATGTGTCTGCAGCAGACATATGGACAGCAGCCACGTGGAGTTCATTCCACACATTCATTAAGCATTACAGTCTGCACATTGCTTCTAGGTGCTGGACTGGCTTCTATCATGAGGGACTTAGTCTTTATCTCTCTGTTCCTCCACCCGGTATGTAAGGGGCTATGTACTGCTTGGGACTCAGTCCTGCTTGTGTTTCCTGCTGCAAGAGCTCCATCTCAAAGTAAGATAGTACTGTTACATAAGAACTTACTGTAACAGTAGTTATATGAAAGGAGCTCTTGCATCAGATGTTGTTTCCCACCCACCATCCCCTCAAGGGATTCCTTCTGCATTCACAGTAAGAGCATCTGATCTCCTAGGTTACAGTAGGATCCTTGGTTGCTCCATCCAATGTTTTCATCCATGCTGGAGTCTCCGGTGGGAGCACTGAGGGACGCCGGGGGACCACCCTTTTATACCACATGGGACATCGGGGTGGGCCGATGTTAGGGGTGGTCCCCCACTGTATAGTGCTAGCTAGAAATTTCCTGTGGGGTCCTGCTGCCTGCTGGCTTCAGTACTACTTTTGTTACCTGCTGCAAGAGCTCCTTTTGAAGATCTACTGTTACAGTAAGTTCTTACGTAACTGTACTATCCTGTACCATATTTTGAATCCTTACACATGGAAGCCTTATAAAAGAGAATATCTGTCCAACAAAGTTACTTTGGACAGGGCAACAAAAGCAACAACTATAAAGGAAATTCTCCTCATTTTGTATTTATAAAACCATTACACTATCAGCATAGGGAGGAAATGTTAAGAAGGGCCAGGATTAATAAAGGATTACAAGTGCGTAATTTAAGTATACAAGTATACCCGGATCTTCCACAACAAGTCCTGCAAAAGGAATTTAAGAACGCTAAGGAGCTATTATGGAAGAATATAAAATTTACCATGCTGCCACGAGCTAAACTTAAAGTGAGTTTGCAGGGGAGAATACAAATTATTATCTCACCATATGATGCAGAAACAATTATTAAAAGAATGTTTTCTGACACAGAAAAAAAATAATTATGTGGTCATATTAAATCAGCCCATTCCTCCTCCCTGAATGAAGATGTATCAAGTCAGAGGAAAAATGAAATGGTAGATTTAAGCTCTTGTTCTGATATGACAAATACCTTTAATACGGAAGATAGGAATGAAGAACAAAGTATGAATACTGATGTACCTGCAATTAATCAAGAGCAACCCAAATAAATCCTGCCCAATGAGGGAAAGAATACCCTTTGTTCAAAGGAAGATATCTCAAATAAAACCTGAGGGAACAGAAAAAAATGTTTCCTATTTAGGGATTTGGGTGGAGGGGTTTTAGGGTTCTGGATACTGTACTAGGGACTTTTTGTAATAGGGATAAGGAGACTACCATGCTCTGATATTGTAAAAAAAAGTATACAAAAGAGAGAAAATTTCAAAAGAGACAAGATATGGCAAAAATCTTTACTATATATGCATAAAGCTGTGCCCAGAATAGTTTATCTATGATTATGAATATGGCTAGCCCAGATCAAGTCTACTGCTACAGATGTGCCTCATGGAATGTGAAGGACATGAGGAAAAGGATAAAATTGAGAACTATAATTCAACAATATAAGGAAAAAATTAGATATTAATACTGCAGGAGACACACTTTTTGTTGCAGGATGCAAAATACTGAGCAAATCTATTTAGGGTAAGGGGATATTATGCACTATATGATCAACTCTCAAGAGGTCTAACTATTTTAACAATGAAAATTTCACCTGTTGTGTGTAAAACAAACTGTGGTGGATTCAAATGAGCAATAGGTGATGCTGCACTTACAATTTAATAAACGAGCATTTACAGTAATAGGACCATATGCTCCAAACAAAGATTCTCTTATGTTTTTTCTCAGATTTATTTCTGTCCTTATTACAGTTACCAGCTCCTTATATAGTAGAATGAGACTATAATCTAACTTTGCATAACATAGCTAGAACATTAGGTAGTATTGAAACAAAGAAAAAAGTGGTTCAGGTAATTAAGAATTATATAAAAGATTTGAATCTGGTAGATCCTCTTAGATTCCGGGACTTAAATATAGAAGTGTATTCCTTTTATTTGCACATTCATCATGTACACTCTAGAATAGATTTCATTCTGGCATTAGCCACACTTATGGATAATATTAAAAATATTCAGCATGGTCCTATAACTATATTAGACCATGCACTAATGACTTGGAACTTGGAATAAGCAGGATTATTTCAACATGATAACATTTGGAGACTGGATCTAACAACACTGGATGACCAAGAATTTGCTCTTCATTTAGGAGCAGAATTAAAAAAATTACTTTGCAGAAAATAGGGATGAAGATACTTTTTTTCAACCAGAAGAGACACACTAAGTTGAAATTTGTTTACAGGTGTGACCTGGGAGCACAAGGAAGTTAAGTGACTTGCTCAGGGTCATACAGTATGCAAATGGAGCTGTGGGATTCAAACCCAGGTCTCCAGGTTTGCAGCTCAGAGCCTTAAACCACTGTGCTGTACTGCCTCCAATTTATTCAGCAAGTGGAATGCAGTGAAACCCACTATACAATCCCATGCTATTGCATATACTACATATAGAAACAAAAAATACAGGGAACATTTTAAAAACCTAGAGAAACTGTTAAAAATTGAACAGCAAAAATACATTCAATCAGCCTCAATAGTAAATCTTCAAAAATTATCGATCACAAAAAATGAATATAATAGTATGGCACAAGAAAAATCTAGAGCCACCCTAAATAGATCTAGAACAAAATACTGTTACTTAGGGGGAACTCCAAATAAGCTACTGGTGTAGCAATTAAAGACAGAGGAATCTAGTAAAATAATAACTAAAATAATACAAAAAGATGGAAATACAATTTCAGACCAGGATAAAATAGTAAGAGACTTAAAGGAATACTGCCAGGAATTACATTCTTCAGAAAATAAACCCTCTAGAACTCAGATTGAACATTTTTTAGAAGAAATTACACTTCCTGAAATAACAGAGGATCAGAGGCAAATGTTGGAACTGGAAATGACTACAATGGAAAAAACTGAAGCAATTAAAAATTTGCCATCAAACTCAGCTCCACGGCTAGATGGAATCACTATAAATTTCTATAAGAAATATCAAGAAATGTTGGTCCCTAAACTAAAACAAACATTTAATATGATAAAAATAAAGAAATGCCAAAATCTTTTAATGTAATGTAATTTTGATTCCAAAATTGAATAAACAAACAGAAGATCCTTCATCATACATGACAATTTTACTGTTAAACAGTGATTATAAAATCTTCTCTAAAATATTAGCAACCTATTTAAACAAAATAATACCATCTCTGATAGCACCTGAACAAGAGGGATTTATACTGGATAGAAAATTAACATATGTGGTAGAAAAACATCGGACATAATGGAATTAATGAAAGAGAAGGATACAGCACTGATTGCCTTGGATGCAGAGAAAGCCTTTGACAGGGTGGAATAGGAGTTTTTAATGCTCATCCTGTCAAAGGCTGGAATGGGCCTAAATTCTCTTGCCTTGATAGGAGCAGTGTATCTTGCACCAAAAGCAAGAATATTTGCAAACTCTAGACTATCAGATACATTCAGTCTATATAGAGGGACTAGGCAGGGATGCCCACTGTCCCCAATATTATTTGCATTATATTTAGAACCATTAGCTCAATATACACAAAACAATATTTCAGGAATATTCTGTTTCATAAATCATTATATGCTGACGACATACTTGTGTATTTACCTAATGTTAAGGAAACCAGTGAAAAATTGCTACATCTGATAGGTTTTCAAAAGTCTCAGGATACAAACTGAATGTAGCTAAAACTGAAATAGTGCTCCCTGGTGAAACATCGACACCATATTATAAATTTATAGTTGAATCATAAGAATCTTTAAAATATCTAGCAGTTACCTTAATGAAAAATATTGAGAAGATTATATGAGCAAAACTATATACCACTTGTGAATGACATTTCAAATGGCATGTCTAGATGGATGTATCTACCTTTAATGGGTACAGTGAACATAGTAAAAATGAATATCCTCCCCAGATTCTTATTTCTGTTCCAGACCCTTCCTATTGCTAAGCCAAGAGACTTCTTCCTTGATTTGGAAAAATACTTTTTATTTTGGCAAAGCAGAAAACCAAGGCTTAAAATAGAGAAGATGTACTCAGCAAAAGAAAAAGCAGGAATCGATTTGTCAAATTTTACATGGCATCATATGACAGCTCAGTTAGAAGGATTCCGTGATATATATCTTAGTAGTGGACAGACAATCCACTGGAAAGATATAGAATTAAGCACTACACCACACTCAACCTTAAGTGCAGCACTAGAAATTCCACTTCATAAATCAATTAGGGAGAACCTATTTTCAAGATTAAAAAAAAATAATCAGTTAAAACATGGCAAGAAGTTAATAAAATGTTAGGACAAAAAATTAAAATCTCAGAATCTATGCCAATTTAAAATAACCCATTTTTAGCTACATTAAACTCAAATCATATCTGGAAGTCTTGTTCCCAGATATTCAAACTGCACCCAAAAAGTGCGCAATAGCAGAAGCAAGCGCAAGTCCATTGTGCCCACGTGCAAGAGGCGCGATATTCAAAAACTGAGCCAGCCAAACTGCACCTACAGCCGATGACTGAATATCGCACCACCTGTGCCATAGCGCAACTAGGGAAGGGAAGCTGAGCAGATCAGATGCGCCATAGCGCAACAAGGGATGTTCAGCTGAGCAGTCCAGAGGTGCCATAGCGTAACCGGGGATGCCCCCCAGCAGCAGGGCAGCAATGCAGCTGCACAACCAGGGAGGTAGGGGCCCACCACCCATGCCACAGATGGGCATAGGAACACACAGCAGAACAGACATCGTCCCCCCACACCCCATGCACTGCACAACTGGGGGAGGTCTGGAATAATCACTGGTCCATGGAGACAAGCAACCAACCCAAAGCTGGGCCATGGTACCCCATCACACCCCCCGGCAAGTTGTGACTGGCACACAAGGAGGGCTGACCACCCCGTGCCACACCATCCCCCCAATGCAGAGCACGCCCTGCACTGTGACCCCCCAGACACTCTGTCCAGGAGCAGCATCCACCACTGCAGAAAACCCCATGCATGCCACCACCCCCACTGTGACAATGCAACCCTGTGCACCACAGAACCATGCAAGGCAGCCCCACCATGAGCACCCATCAGTGGGTGGCAGCACACAGCGATGCAACAATGGCATACACAGTGCCACCATGCACAGCCCCCCGAGGTACTGCTGAGAGACCAACCATGCCTTGGCACACGAGGTACCCCACACGGGACAGGGCATGCCCCGGACCCCACCACCAGTGGTAAAGCACCCTGCACACTCTCCCAATGACACACCCCGACCCAGCACTGGCCACAACAGCCAGTGCAGACACCCACAGTGGTGAGTAGAAGCATGCACCACACCGAATGCCACACAGTGCATGAACAGACACCCACCCATACCCAAAGGTACAACAACACAGGGACGCAGTAGCAGGGCAACCAAGCCCCCAGCGTGGGCCCATGTAAACTGTGTACACACAATCTGCAGTCCTCCATGGCACAGAAGTACCAGCCACCCTGTGCAGGCACTGTGGACCTGTACGCCACCAGCATTTGCCCAGAGCGCAAGTCACAGACAGTGATGCACATCTCCTGCAACACACACAAGTCACAGCATGGAGGTGGATCAACAACTGTGGAGGCCACAGTGTCACCCGAGGCAGACATGCACCACACCAGTGACAGGAGGCAACCTAGCATTGTGACGGGTACAGTGGCTGCCCTGCATGGACAGCCACCACTGACATGCCAGCAGACTGTGCAGGTCACAGACATGCATGGGTGTCAGCTGCACAGGCCATGGATGGGCTGACAGAGGCACCATGGACACAGAGCATGCACCATGGACCACTGCACACAGTCATCCAGTGCACAGGGCACAACACACACACACCACAGACACTGACTGATAGCTACCCCCACACCATAGTCACCTCCCCACGGACACACACACATACCCATGACTGCACCACCCCTGACGCCATACACACCACTGCAGCTGAGCACCTATAGCCTGCTGCAAATCAGAGACCACCACAATATTCATATCAAAATATCTGTATTCAAACAAAATATCAAAGTGAATTATATGCAATAATATATACAAAGTTGGGGAGGGCCACAAACAAGGTGGGGTGGGTAAGGGCAGGGTGAACAAATGGGACAGGAAGGAGGGTGTGAGAGTGGGTCCAGGGGGTTGGGGATATCAGGGGCAGAGGGACTGTTAATTGGAGCGCCGCTCCCTGCTCTGGCTGCTCCTCTGCTGGTGCCTCCTGCGGACCCCAATCCGGTCAATCCGACGAAGGATTTCTAGGGACGCCCTTGTCACATGCAAGATCTCCTGCAACGCCTCCCTGATCTCCATCAGCTGGTGGACACCTAGGACAAGGGAGCACAGTCAATAGGTGTGAATGTACAGCCCCATACAGCCCACCCACTGTGCATGGCATATGGCCGTGGGACATGCCTCTGTAATGGTGTGTGACCACCCACAGTGATCACGTCCACATGACCTGCCCACCCAGGTGCATACAGCCATGCGGAATGCTGCACACACCCACCGGCCAAGTCACGCACAGCACCACCGTGGCCGTTTAGTGACATGGCTATATGGTGCAAAGGCAGTGGCACAGCAATGTACCGAGTGCATGCATGGACCACCATCAATGCACTCCCAGACATGCATTGCCACTGGACAGTGCTGACTGTAGCAAGTTGCGTGCATGGCAGTGGTGTCAATGGATGGTGGCCATGCCCCGCTGCCCACCCTGTTACACAGCATGCAATAGTAATCATGGAGGTATGGCACTCACCATCATCGGTCTGGTCCCTCGGGTGCTGTAGACCATCACCCCGCCTTGCGTCCCTGTCCTGTTGGTGGCACTGCATTTCATGTGCTAGGCACCGCTCCTCCAGCCCTGTGGTGCAAACATGGAGAAAGGAACATCAGTACAATCCTGTAGGAAAGCCCCTCTGCCCCAGGTGTGCCAGACCTCAGAATCTATTGCCTTGCATGGTTCTGTGGTGCACAGACACCCCCACCCCACACCCTGATAACACCACCACAGCCAACACCGGATGGTCCCATCCCCATGTGCTGGACACATACAACCGTGATACCCAAATGGAAGATAAAAGTGTGTTGATGTAACACCTACCTGGCCGTGGCACTGTGCCTCTCCTGGCACATGCCTGCAGGCGGGCAAGTAGGTCTGGCTCCCTCCGCTGCAGGTTGCCATACCTGTGGCGGCACTGCTCTGCTGTCCGCCCCCTTCCAGTGGCCTCCTCAAATGCAGTGGCCACGTCCTCCCACACCTGGCTCCTGGACCTGTCCAGGGGTGCCTCCCCAAACAGTGGTCCATGGTGTGGCTCCACTATGGCCACTAGGTTGGCCAGTTCTACCTGGCTGCACTGTACAGCCCTTCTCTGCACCATTCTCCTAGCTCAGTCTGCAAAAATGGCACTCTGCAACGTGGCTCCCCACGTGCAGATGCTGTGTGGTCCAGCGCTGCCATTCCCTATCGCACTGTCACCTAACAGCACGATATTGGTGCACCCATGCCTAACGCATGGTGCCTAGGGGGCAAAGGTCGGGCACAGGGTCAAAGGGCTCTGGCGCACGGACAGGCACAGCGCCATTAGAACCCAATGCATGTAGCGTGATTGGATGCCTGTGTGCTACCTCCAGTAGCGGCCTACCGTGCTGTTGCCCCAGTGTGCCTGTGATGGCCCAGTGCCACAGCGCCATGTAGGTGAACTTTGCTGTAGCGCTACTGGCACAATGGTGGCTGTGCCCTGCATTGCTTCCTACACACAGCATGTCAGCAGCATGGCAGTTGCCTGCATCAGCAACCCGGGCATGCGCAGTGAGGTGTGTACTGCGCATGTCACAGAACTGGCTCAGCACGTTCAACACAATTGCGCACAGTGCAACAGCACGATATTCAGTCGTCATATGCAAAACAGCTAATCAGCCATTCAATGATGCAGCACTGCAATTTGCATCCACTTAAAGTCGCACCTTGCCTCATTTGCATGGGTTGCGCTATAAAAGTGCGACATTGGGCTACACTGGCCATAGTTGGTTACTGCAGTCTATTGGTGAGTTGCATGCTGTTTGGGAGTGTGGACTGTGGATTTAGGGACATGCATGGGACTGCACAGTCACAGGTAGCAACTGTCAGTCTTCCTGGACATAAGTCTCCACCACTCATTCACACTATTGGGATCTGCGCCAGAGGCACTAGGACCCATCGGGAGCAAACTTTTTGCTGGAGGGTCGGCACCAGAGATGACGCCACGAGGAACGGCGCCACAAGAATTAGCTCATGCGGTAACGACTATCTCGGCATCGACCCACCAACCACCTCAGTTCCTTTTTTCCCGCCATCGAGTGCACTTCAGTGACAACGTCGCCCGCCTGTCGGGAGTCAAACTTGCTCATGTGATCCCGCTCCACAAGAGTGGTAGCAGGGAGGAGGCGGGGAACTACAGACCAGTCAGTCTTACCTCAGTAGTGGGCAAGATTATGGAGGCACTCCTTAAGGAAAGGATAGTGCAACACCTGGAATCCATAGGGCACAGGATCCAAGACAGCATGGGTTTACAAAGGAAGGTCCTGTCAAACTAATCTCATAGATTTCTTTGACTGGGTAACCAGAGTGGTGGACCAAGGGGAGCAGTGATGTCGCCTACCTTGACTTCAGCAAAGCTTTTGACACTGTTCCACATAGAAGATTGATAAATAAGCTAGGTAGGCTCGGGTGGGTCAGAAGTTGGTCAACTGGGTGCAAACTGGTTGACTGGCAGAAAACAGAGAGTGGTGGTAAATGGTATACAGTCAGAAGAGATGCAAGTCACAAGTGGGGTACCTTAGGGATCAGTCCTGGGGCCAGTCCTATTCAACATCTTCATTAGTGACCTCGCAGATGGACTAGAGGGTAAGGTTTGTCTGTTTGCAGATGACACCAAGATCTGCAACAGAGTAGATGATCCAGATGGGGTGGGCAGAATGAGAAGAGATCTGGATAAACTAGCAAAATGGTCAGAAGAGTGGCAACTGGGATTTAATGCAAAGAAGTGCAAAATCATGCACATAGGGAAGAGAAACCCTGAAGCCACTTATAGGCTGGGAGGGGAGTTGCTAGCAGTCACAAAGGAAGAAAGAGACTTGGGCATCATCATCACTGATGACCTAAAATCATCCAAGCAGACCTCTAAAGCAGTAGGTAAGGCTAGGGGGTGTTAGGGTGTATTAGTAGGGTATCACAAGTCATAAGAGGGAGGTAATAATCCCTCTGTACAAGACATTGGTTAGGCCCCATCTGAGTACTGCGGCAGTATTGGAGGCCACACCTTCACAAGGACATTAACCAAATTGAGGCAGTCCAGAGAAGGGCAACCAAAATGGTGCAGGGACTGCATCAGAAGACATATGAGGACAGATTAACGGAGCTCAATATGTATACCCTTGAGCAAAGGAGGGAGAGGTGATATGATCGAGACATTTAAACACCTTAAGGGCATAAACAAGGTGAAAGAGTCTAACATGTTTAAATATAAGAAAATTGCAGGACAAGAGGACACAGCATGAGATTAGAGAGGCCGATTAAGGGGAATGAGGAAATTCTTTTTACAGAAAGGGTGGTAGATGCATGGAATAGCTTACCGCAAGAAGTGGTGGCTATGAATACAGTGCAGGGCTTCAAACAGGCATGGGATAGGCATAAGGGAGCAATACAAATGACTATGAATAGATAGGTCACTGACAGAGCAAAGGCCGATGGCACATTTATAAGGTAGAAAAAGAAATGGGCAGACTGGATGGGCCTTGCGGTCCTTATCTGCCGTCAACTTCTATGTTTCTATGTTTCTAAACTAGCAGCATAGTTTTCAGTTTTTATTATTTTGTAGTATTATTTCGATACAGTATCGCTTAAATTTATTCTTATTTTAAAATAAATACAATAAAAAAGTCTCAGCCTACCTTGACGGAGTCGACCATGAGCAGGTCAGGTGATGGTAGGGAGACTTCATATGAAAGCTGTTCAGTCAGTGGGGCTGGGTCCAGTCCATCACCTTCTCCGGAGGGAGGGTCTGACAACGGTCAGCCCAATGCCCGGGGGGATGGGTGGTCCCCACGGAAGCATAAAAATAAACGGTCGCACTCTCGGCACCGTTCGGCCTCGAGCTCTTCTTCGGCCCACAGGTCTAAAAAGAGAAGGCATCACTCGAGGTTGCCCTCTGATATGTCTGCGCGTAGACGCTGGTTATCGGGGCTAGTTGCCGGTCTCCTCCTTCGGAGTCGCCAACCTCTGCTCCTGGTAGCCGACGGCTTCGACATCGGAGCCCTACCCCGCCCACAGGTAGGTCTTCAGATGAGCAGTTTCATCAGTGGGCCGCTTTATGGAGCAATGGGCTCAGAGGTTGGTTCGGCTACCTGGCTCGGTCACTTGTGGGCCTTCGGGCTCTCTGGGTGACCAGGTAGGGCGGTTGGACCTTCCTGGTCGCGCGGCACCTTCTTCGGTGCCGTCGACTCCGCGCTTTGGTGTTTCCCCCCCTCACATGGCTGCGGCACAGGGGGCCACACCGATGCCCTTATCTCCTGCTCTTCTTCCTTCAAAACCTGTTTTTCAGAGTCTGGGAGTGTTTTGGCACCCTCGGAATCGTGTGGCCTCTCGGCGCCATCAACGCGTTGATGCTGCGCTCGGCGCGTCCCTCCCGGTGCCATGCGGCTTCAGGCACCATCCTCAGTGCCGTGCAACCTCTTGGTGCCGTTTGGCACAGCGTGGCTCACGGCGTCGTCCCGGTGCCCGTGCCTCCTCGGCGCCGGCGGCTCTCGGGGACTCCTCTTTTTACTTGTTTCCTTCTTCCTCCTCTTCTGAATTTCATTCCTTTCCTGTCCATACAGTCCCTCCTGGACTGTCAGGAGATGATGTTGAGCCTGACCCAGACCTTCGGTTGGGTGATGAAGTGGACGAAGCAGGATCTATTACTGTTACAGAGCCTGTGGTCGAGGACCTATCCTTTAAGTCTCTGTTGAAAAATCTGAGTTCCACACTTTCTCTCCAGACTACAGACATCGATCCTGGGAAATTGTTGAGACTCCAATATCTTCATGCCTCGGAGATCCCTACGGATTTGACTCCTCCGATTCAGCCTTCATTCGAGACACTGTCTCAAATAGTATGGAATAATCCTGCTCTTACCCCTTTGGTGGCTAAATCCATTGATAGTAAATATTCAGCCCCCAAGGATCATCCCATTTTGGCATCTCAAGCCTTTGCAGATCCTATTGTAGTCCTGGCAGAGAATGATAAAGTCGTTCTTCCTCAAGCTACTACAGCTCGACCTATTAACAAAGAACCGTAAGATAGACACCTTAGGTAAGAGAGTCTTGCTGCATCTACTCTAAATATACGTATTGCCAGTTACCAAGAGCTATTTTCTCAGTATGAGTATATCCTGTGGCATTCTATTAAACAGATGGTTGAAGCCCTACTGGAGTCGGATTCAAAGCCAGAGCTTCTCAAACCATTACCAGAGGTATTGAATCTAATAACCAGCAGGTAAAACAGCCATGGATGCTTTGACACTGCTTCCCGTTCAGCGGCTGCTGGTATTTGCACCAGGCGTAATTCCTGGCTGCGACGCCAGGCTTCTGAGATGATGGCAGCAGCAGGTGATGGCATTGCCCTTTGACGGTGCATATCTTTTTGGTCCTCAGGTAGAGCAAGCTCTAGAAGCTACACAAAAGACTAGGTCAGCCATTAAGTTGGCTAGGCCACCTCCTGCACCCTCTCGAGGGCATGCCAGTAAACGACAGTTTCATAATCACCAGTCCTTTCGAGACAGAGGCAGAGGAAGTTTCCATAAGAACCAACCTGCCCAACCTCAAAAGAAGGTGCAACAGAAAGCGCAAGGGCCCAAACCGCCCAGCGCTACCTTATGAATTGCTGGCCCAAGTTCCATCTCAGCTGCCCGAGGTGGACTTTTCCTCTCCGGTGGGAGGTCATCTGATGCACTTCTACAACCAGTGGAAGTCCATAACCTCAGACAAATGGGTCCTTCAGATAATTCGTGAGGGGTATTCACTCAATCTTGTGGAGACCCCTCTGGATCATCTCCCCAAATGACAGCCCAGGCTGTCAACCCTTCATTCAGACCTTCTCGGCGCCGAGATTCAGGGCCTTCTGAACAGGGCAGTAGAAGTGGTGCCACTGCACCAATGAAACATGGGGTTCTACTCCCATTACTTTCTGGTTCCAAAGAAGTCCGGCGGAATGCGCTCTATTCTAGATCTCAGAAAGCTAAACAAATTTCTCCCCAAGGAGAAATTCAAATGATTTCTCTGGGAACCCTGTTACCTCTGCTCCACCAACGACTGGTTAGCCTCCCTAGATATGCAGGGCTACCAGCACATTCCTGTTCACCCAAGGCATCACAAATTCCTGAGGTTTGTGGCTCTGGGACAGCACTATCTGTTCAGAGTCCTGCCTTTGGGCTATCCTCGACGCCGCCAAGTTTTTACAAAATGTTGTGCAGTTCTCGCAGCACCTCAGAAAGTTTGGAATCTTGTTCCTTATCTGGACGATTGGCTTCTAGCAAGTCCTTCCAGGCAAGGGACTCTGGACGCCGTGGAGACGACCTTGCGTCTCCCACGTCCATGGGAGTGCTGCTCAACCTCAAGAAATCACAACTGCAGCCTCCCAGAGGCTCCTTTTATAGGGACTCTTCTGGATACCTCCTGTGTGAAGGCTTTTCTTCCAGAAGACAGGAGGAACGATATCCTTCAGATGGCCCGTCACATCGAGGAAAACAGCTCAGTCACAGCTCTCTCGATGCAACGGATGCTAGGCCTCATGGCATCCACAGTGTTCACTGTACCCCTAGCACATCTGCACATGAGAACCACCCAGTGGATGCTCAGTACTCAGTGGTCCCCAACCACTCACCCGCAGTCCTATCTCATCAAGGTGACAGAACCTTTAAGGAGGTCACTCACCTGGTGGTCTCCAGAGAGCAATCTCCTGGAGGGTATCCTCTTGCTCCTCTGGACCATCAGATCTCCATACCACGGACACATCCCTAATGGGGTGGGAGCTCACTGTCAGGCTCTCCACTCCAAGGTGCCTGGACTCCGTCGGTCCCAGCTCCACATAAACGTCCTAGAAATGAGAGCCGTCCTTTATGCGGTCCGAGCTTTGAAGGACATTCTGTGTCACAAGAACATTCTCCTTCAAACGGACAACAAAGCAGTGATGTATTACATCAACAAGCAGGGCGAGGCTCACTCTTACCCCTTATGCAGAGAAGCAATGAGGGTATGGGAATGGTGCTTGGAGCACAAGGCTCTAATTCAAGCGGTGTATCTACCAGGTGTTCAGAACGAACTGGCAGACCATCTCAGCAGAACAGAGACAGACCCTCACGAGTGGTCTCTCGACTCAACCATAGTTCAGTCACTATTCGAAGAGTGGGGAACTCCAGACCTGGACCTTTTTGCATCTCCACTCAATGCAAAACTGCCTCTCTTCTGCTCCAGAAATCCAGGGCCTGGCATTTTCTGTCAGGATGCGGTGGACAAAATGCTTTCTTTCCGTCTTTCCGCCTCTTCCTCTAATTCAGAGGGTACTCCTCAAGTTCGAATCCCAGGGAGACAAAATGATTCTCATTGCTCCCTTTTGGCCTCGGCAGCTGTGATTTCCACTGCTCAACAATATGTTGGCAGTTCCTCCAGACCACTTCCCTGCAGATGAACCTTTGACTCAGGGACCGGTGGTCCATCCCAACCTGAGATCACTTCACCTTCAGCTTGGCTCCTGAAGAGGTCAAAGTAAACCGGTTCAATGTCTCTCGAAGAGTTTCAGATATTCTTCTGGCTGCATGGAAGCCAGCCACTCGGAAACTTACAAACCAAGTGGAAGCGTTTTTTCCGCTCTGGTGTGTAAAGTCCTCTTTGAATCTCTTTCCTGTCCACCAGATAAGGTTTTGGAGTACCTTTGGACCTCTCGAATTTGGGTCTGCAGTACTCTACAGTCAAAGTTCATCTTAGTGCCATTTCAGCGTATCATGAGCCCGTTATTTCCCTAACTCTAGCTCAGTTACCTATGGTTAAGAGGTTTCTTAAGGGGATTCTGCATACCAGACCTCCTACAAGATGTCCAGTCGCAGCCTGGGACATTAATCTTGTGCTAGACATGCTCACTCGGAAACCTTTTGAACCTCTGGCTACCTGTGAGCTAAGATTTCTCACTTGGAAGACTGCCTTCCTAGTGGCCATTACCTCAGCCCACAGGGTCTCTGAGATACATGCCCTGGTCACAGACCCTCCATATACTGTGTTCCATAAGGACAAAGTATTTCTTTGTACTCATCCTAAATTTCTTCCTAAGGTTGTGTCAGAATTTCATCTAAACCAACCTTTGGTCCTTCCCTCTTATTTTGCGGACTTCCAAAATGAAGGGGAACGTTCTCTTCATTCTTTTGGATGTTAAGAGAGCTACGCGTTTCTATCTAGATAGAACAAAGGATTTTCACAAAGCTCAGCAACTGTTCGCTTCCTTCAGTGAGACCGGCTGGGTCAACCTATCGCTATCAGATGTATCTCATCATGGCTAGTGGCGTGCCTTCGTCACTGCTATTCCATGGCACAGGTTAAGTTGGAGTGTAGAGTTTACGCTCACTCTACCAGAGCGGTCGCGGCATCCCTAGCGGAAATCTGCAATGTGCCCATTGCAGACATCTGCAATGCCGCCACCTGGAGCTCAGTGCATACTTTCGTTAAACATTATGCACTAGATGTCCATGCCAGACGACATTCTTCCTTTGGCAGAGCCATCCTCAATGGACTTCTGTCCTAAAAACGTGACTCTTGGTCTCCTGTAGCCTCTCGGGATTATTAGCTCGTACTCTCCCAATAGTGTGAATGAGTGGTGGAGACTATGTCCGGGGAAGATATGAAAAGTGCATTTCTACCGTGAATTCTTGATCTTCTTGGAGAGTCTCCACCACTCATTCCTACGCCCACCCTCCATCCCCCGAGCTCACCTTTCTTGTTGATCTTCACTCCCTCAAATCTTTAGGCCGTGAAGACTTCTTTATTGACCCTTCTTACACAGGTTGCCTGGACTATCTTATGTCCGGTTTTTAGGTTAGGCTACCCTTCTAGGTTAGTTACACTGCACCTCCTTGGTAAAAAAGGTACTGAGGCGGTTGGAGGGTCGACGCCGAGATAGTCGTTACCGCATGAGCTAGGGCTCGTGGCGCCGTTCCTTGCGGCGCCATCTCTGGCGCTGACCCTCCAGCAAAAAGTTTGCTCCCGATGGGTCCTAGTGCCTCCGGCGCAGATCCCAATAGTGTGAATGAGTGGTGGAGACTCATCCAAGAAGATCAAGAATTACGGTAGGTACGTAATTTTCATTTCTTACAGGCTAAAAAATGACCGAGCGAGTTGTGGGAGAGGAGGAACACAGTGGTGGGAGGAGGAGGAGGCCTAATTTTACCAAGACCGAGACCGATGCCCTGTTTGAGGCCTACCTGGATCAGGAGCAGCTTCTCAGTGGACGGCGGGGAACACTTTAAGCCCGTGCTGCTGCATGGGAGGAGGTGGCACGTGCAGTGAACCTGCATGGCAGCCACCAGCACTCCGTGCAGGAGTGCAAGAAGAAGATAGGCACAGACAGGAGGAGGATAAAGGAGAAGGTGGCTGCCATCAGGGCAGTATGAGCTGCGACAGGTGGGAGACAGCCGGAGGTGGTACACCTGACCCCACAGGAGGAGAGGGTTGCTGGAAGCATGCAGCATTGTGCCATTGAGGGTGTTCCAGGTGGTGGCTTCCAGATGGGTGGTAGCCCATCACTGCATGGTAGGTCATGGTCTGTCTATGGGGGGGCAGGGTAGGTCACATACAGTAACACAACTTTGTTTTCCTTACAGATCCTGAGCATCTGCATGGGTCAGCGGTGGTGGACCTGTCCACTGAGGACAGTCAGCTGGAGATGGAGGAGGGCCCATCCACCTCCACAGGTATATGTGGCTCAGTGCGACAGTGGGCCTGGCTGTCCACACTGATGTTGTTGGAACAGGTGCGGAGGAAGCCCTGCCCGTGTCCCAGTGTGCCAGCATCCATGGATGCCAGCATGCTGTGACTCAGGCCGGTGCCAGGTCCATCACTGATGATGATGTCACTAACGGCATGGGCAGTGACACGTGTGTGCCACGGGATGGCCACACAGCAGGTAACATCATGGCCATGGCTGTGGGTGGTGCTGCCATGGAGGCCTGCGTGTCAGCACAGTCCCAGCCTGTGCCTGTCAGCACCAGTGGGACAGCACTGGTGTGTGTTCAGGACAGTGGGACTGTTGCAGCCACTGCAGCAGCACCAGTGAGCCCTGGGGAGTGGCAGCCAGAGGGGCAGCATCAGCAGTTGGCCAATGGGCTTGGGGGTACAGGGTCAAGGGGCGGCATCTGTGCACCACCTGTGGACATGCCCAGACCTGGTCCTGGTGTGCAGCGCCCACCCTCAAGGGGTGCTGAGCATCAGGGCTGCACACATCCTGAGGGACAGGATGCCGAGGAGGCAGATGACCTCTTGGACAAGCACACCCACCTACTGCAAGCATCAGTCCAGCAGCAGACGTGGCTTGCGATGTCGGTGGATGCACTGCGTACAGCTCTGGAGTGGGCAGAGGAGCGTCGCAGCAGAGACACCACTCTGATCCTGGCAGGGATGGACCGGTTGCAGGAGGATGTGACCGCTGCCATTGACAGGCAGACACAGGCATTCACTGCTGTCATGGCCACAATGGGCACACAGTCATGTGCCCATGCATCGCAGACATTACGCAGTGCACTGTCCACCCCCCATTCCCGGTGTTGTGCGACACCCTCCCTGTCGACACTGGGTTCAGCTGTGGGCATCCCGAGCATGCCTGGCGCAGGCATGTTCGGTGTGCTGCAGACCTCTGTGTGAGCACGGTCGCGTTCACGCAGTGGAACCCCTGGGGGACCATCAGTGCCACCCCATGAGGCCAGTGGTCAGCCTGTCAGTTCTGGCGGGTCTTGGCGGGGCCACCCACGCATCTGTGGTGGCCGGGGCACTGTGTCACATGACTAACCTGTCTCCCAATGTGGCTACTGTCTGGTGCTGCCCTGTGTGCATTGTGTCTTTCAGTGGGCATTGCACCGGTGGGTACCTGGCCCTGCATGCGGACACACAGTCCAACTGCACACCCTCCCAGCTGCTGTCCACAGTTGCGTGTGCATGATGATGCCTGCATTGCACTGTACACATATGTGCAATGGTGCTCAGCATCTGACACATGCACATGGACAGGCAGTGGGCGTGGTGGCCTGTGAACATGTGTGTGGCTAGGGGTGGCATTCTGGGTCGGTGTGCCTCCCACCCTTTGTGCATGTTTGGTGTGTTGTGCGTGTGTGTGTGTGTGCCCATCCGCATGGCATGTTAAACCTCACCCATCCCTGGTTGTGTGTGTGGTTCCATGCCCTGCCACTTCCCTTGATGGCATGCACCCCTAGTGTGTGTCCATGCATGTTTGTGGGTTGTGCCTTAGCCACTGTTGTCTGCACTTGACCCCATGACTTACCTGGGTTGGCTGAAGTGCTCTTCTCTGATGGTGTCGAGGAGCAGTCGGGGGTCCCATCATCCAAGGGGGGCTGCCCATCACCATTGTCACTGGCGTCCTCTTCGTCCCCATCGCTGTCTCCCTCTTCGACCTGTACGGCTATCCCCCATTTGTTGGCCATGTTGTGTAGGATGCAACAGGCCAGGAACAGCCAGCAGGCCTTTGAGGGGCTGTACTGTAGGGCACCGCCGGAGGTGTCCAGGCAACGGAAATGTGCCTTCAGCATCCCAAACACCCGCTCGATGACATTACGTGCGGTGGCGTGTGCCTCACTGTAGCATTGCTGCAATGAGGTCGCGGGCCGACGGTAGGGTGTAAGCAGCCAGGGATGGAGTGGGTATCCACTGTCACCTGTATGTAGAGGGTGGAGGTTAGTTTGGTGATCAGCATCGCCCTGCCCCGGGCCATGTAGGCCACTACCCATGTCACCTCTGACCATGCCCCCCCAGGCCCTATGATTGTCCATGTGGTTGGCATACTCACCCACTAGGTGGCCAGTGGGAATATCCCCACTCTTGAATCTGTGGCACAGTGCCGACTGGTGCCAAATGAAAGCATTGTGTACTCCCCCAGGGCGCATGGCACAGACATTGATTATGTGCCCCCTGGCATTGCACACCACCTGTCAGTTGATGCTGGCATAGCCCTTGCAATTGATGTATGTGGCCCCCTCAGGGCCAGGTGGTGTGCAGATGGTCACATGGGTGCAGTCTATTGTCCCTAGCACGCTAGGCATACATGCTACCCTGTGGAACTCCTGTATGTTTGCTGTGCGCTCCGCCAGTGTGCTGGGGAAATGGATGTACTCCACAGCATGTGGCAGCAGTGCACTAAGGAATTGGGTGAGGTGGCATGACGTGGCCGACTGGGTTATGCTTGTGGTGTCCCCAGTTGGTCTCTGGAAGGTACCCGTGGCGAGCAAGCACATGCAAGCTGTCACCTTGGTCTCCACTAACAGGGCATGGCTCCGTCGTTTGGGTGACTGCATCACATCACTGCACAGCTCACAGAGCCACCTCAGAATTGCCCGATTCAGGTGGTACCGGCCCACAATCTCTGTATCATTGTACAGCTTGAAGCTGGTGTGGGCTCGGTACTGCCTGTTGGGGGCATACTCTGATGGGCCCTTCCATGGCCACGCCACCCTGCTGCCCACCTTCTCACCCCCCTCATAACAGCCTCCATCTGGAAGGTGGCACTGGCCATGTCCCTGGCTTGTGTTCACCCCCCCCGGCAGCTGTTACTGTATTCCCCCCCGCTGTCCTGGCTGCTACTTCCCCTACACCGGGAACACCTGCCTGTGCTTGCCTCACTGCTGTGTGGTGTACTTCCCCTTCTGCACTGTCTCCCCACACCTTCCCCTGTGGCTGTTGCTTCCAGGTGCCCTTTCCTGCCTGGCCCTGTCTGTCCCTGCTGCCCAGTGTTTCCTGCTGTATTTTGCTCTCATGTGGCTTCCCTGTTGCGTTCTTGTGCCTCTCCCTTGCTCCCTTTTATTTTGGCTCATTTCTGCTATGGCGCAACTTCCGCTTGCTCTCTATTGTGCATGGTGCAAGTTGTTGAATATCACACTGCACCATTTATGCATGGTTCCTCCCCCTTCAGTTGTGCATGCATTCATTATCATTGTGCTGTTGCTCAGTGTGATTTTGGGGGGGGCGCAACTGCCTCCTGCTGAATATCGCAGAATGGCGCATTTTCGGACTTGTGCAGGTGCAACCCTGTTGCGCATGGCTCAACTCTTTTGAATATCTGGGCCTTGGTATCAAAAAGGAATATGCAAATTAGAGGATGTGTATATAAATGATAGGTTAGCTAAATTTGAAGAACGTGTCAGAATTTATAATATCAGTAAAAATGACTATATCCCCTATTTACAAATAAGAAATTATATTAAGAAGAACTGGAATTTGGAAACAAATATACCAGCAACCCCACTAGAAGATTTTTTTATGAATTCAGAAAATCCAAAAAAAAAAACTATAGGGAAACTATATTCACTTATAAAAGAAAAATTACAATCAGATACTTCAAAATTAAAGCTATATTGGGAAAAGGAACTTGGTATGGCAATAGAAATGAAAGACTGGTCAAGTATAATAAGTTATCCTAGTTCAGTGTCAAAATCCATTAGATTTCAACAAACACAGTTTAATATCTTACACAGAGTATATTGCACCCCAACAAAGCTTCATACATGTAATTACTCTATATCCGAGTTCTGTCATAAATGTCAGACTAATATATGATCAATAAAACATATATTCATAGAATGTCCTTTTCTGAGTACATTCTGGAAAAAGAAATATCAATACAGTTGATAAAACTTTAGGAGTTAACTTTTCATTTGATCCAGATGGGATACTATTGGGCTTTATAAATAGTTCAGTGCAAATTATGGATATAAATCAATTTACATTTATCCAATTGGCTATCATGGTGGCAAAAAAACTAATTTTGCAGAAATGGAAAAATGCAGTACCACTAATATTTAGAGAGTGACTAGCAATGATGATAGATATAGCAAAATTGGAAAGAATATATTATAAAATGGAACTTAGTGGGGGCACTTTTGAGGAAGTATAGCACCCATTTTTGGATAAATTGAAAGATTTATGAACCTGTCCTTCAGTGAATGCACAGGTTGCAGCAACAGTAGAACTCTTTATCTTTTTGGGGGTTTTTTTTTTCATAGCCATATAAAAACCTTTTAAGACTATTGAAATGATGACGGGCACTTGCTACCTGATGAAAAGCCAAGCTGGGAATATAAACTCAGAAAAGGCTGGATGATGGTATACCTGATCTGATTTAAAAAAAAAAAAAAAAGGATTTGTTGAAAGAAATTAGAGCACTGAGACTGTATTCTGGGGGCCTAAGTTCAATACCCAGTAGGTCACATTATTTCTTTCTTGCTACAATTTGTGATTGAAAGCAAAGTTCCTAGGATCAGGCCAAATTAAAACAAAATTATTAAGATTATCTACCTATATTATATCTTCAGTATTAACTAGACTCTTTAACAGGAATCATTTGGAGGTCAAATTTCTGTAGCAATGGAAAAGCACTAGAATAGTGTTAATATATAAGGGTGGCGAAAGAAAAGATCCCTCAACCTGCAGACCAATTGCTCTGCTATCAGTCTTCTCCAAATTATTCCAAGATATTGCACTCCAACAGATGAGACTGATTTCAATAGACAGGCAGGAGAATTAAAAGACCATTTTTTACAAAGAGGGTATGATAGTGATACTATAGAAAAAGCTAAAGCAGAAATTGTTGACAAAACACAAAGGGAATTGTGTCAAAAGGAGAGTAGGAAGTTGAAAGAGAAAGAATGGGGCTCAATCACCTTTATTACAGAGTACAATAATATTGCAGGTGCAATTGGGAGCATAATATGGAAAAACTAGCCAATCCTTTTAGGGGGTGCACAAGTGGGAAGTGCAGTAGGGAAGACTGTTAGGGCCAGATATTCTAAACTTTGTCCTGGGGCTAAATTAGCACTACCTGGCATGCTAGATTAGCCCAGAACCAATAGCCTGCTGTGTTCAAAAGGGATAGCCCCGGGGCTAAACCTGCTGAATTTAGCGAGCTAAGGAAGCCGGGCAAACTGGGCTTGGAGTGCAGTGCAAAAATAGCCCAGGAAATAAGACAGCTCTGAATATAGCAACCAGGAAATGCAAACCACAACAGCAGCCCAGTGCACAGCGACATGAAGCGAGGTAAAGGTGAACTATGTGGTCAGTGTGTATGCTAGCAAAGGAGTGGATTCATTAAAGCTTCAAGCACCAGAGCATGTGAAATTCTGCAGAAATGTACCATGTTTCCAAAATGTTTGCACGGCACAGACACATTTGTGCAGGTTTTGTGTGGCGCTAAGATGTTCGCCCGGCACTATTACATTTGCCCGGGGCAAACGTTCGCTATATTCAAAAGTGACATGCAAATGAGCCTACTTAGGCAGTCTGTGGGCATACATCTAGATTAGCATCTCATTGGGGGAAGACTTTGGGATAATGGGGAGATGCTTGAAAGAGGCATTATGGGGAATGGGGCAGGAATCAGGGGTTGAGGAACAGTGGGCAGTATTTAAAACGGGGATTACAAGAGCAACATAATTATGCATTGAGCAGGTTAGCAAGGAGAAAAGGAAGAGGAGGTCATTATGGTTTTCCAAGGAGGTAGCGGAGAAAGTGAAAGCCAAAAAGATTACATTCAGGCAATACAAAAAGACACAGGCAGAAGGGGATAGGGAGAAGTACCAGGAGAAGCAAAGGGAGGCAGGGAGGTCAGTAAGGGAAGCCAAAGCTCAGACAGAAGACCACATTACAAAATCAGTGGGTAAAGGGGACAAAACCTTTTACAGGTACATAAGTGAAAAAAGAAAAGCAAAGGGAGGGATAGTGAGACTGAAGGGGGAGGATGGGGGCCACATGGAGGATGACAGTAGTAAAGCTGACATATTGAACAGGTATATCTGCTCAGTCTTTACTGAAAAAGAGGAGGGCAATGGGCCTGAAGGGAGTACAAGGGGTGGGAATGGTGCAGAAATGGACACAAGTCCCTTTACATGAGAAAGGGTCGTGAAGGAACTGGAAGTAGTAAGAGTTGATAAAGCAATGGGGCCATATGGGGTGCACCCCAGGGTCCTTAAAGAACTAAGAGAGGTGATGGCTGAACCTCTGGCAATCCTGTTTAGATGATCACTGGAAAAAGGGGAGGTACCCAAAGACTGGAGGACAGCAGATGTAGTCCCTTTATACAAAAGTGGGAACAAAGAGGAAGTGGGGAACTACAGACCAGCCATCCTCTCCCCAGTATTGGGGAAGATCATGGAAGCACTACTGAAGGAGAGATTGGTGGAACATCTGGTTATCAATGGACTACAGGACTCAAGGCAGCATGGTTTCACCAGGGGAGGTCATGTCAGACCAACATCGTTGAATTTTTCGACTGGGTGACTAGGGAGGTGAATCAGGGGAGGGTAGTGGATGTGGCCTATCTGGACTTCAGCAAGGCCTTTTATAACAAAAAGATCCTTTCACAAATTCAGTGCAGTAAACTTTTTATCTGACCTGAGCATGATCAGGTGGCAAGATCTTTACCTAGCCAAAGATGTCAACAAGGCAGCTTGCATCCTTAATGACAAACTCACTACAATAATAAATAAGCATGCCCCTTTCATCAAAGTAAGAGTACGGAACAATTCAATCCCTGGTTCACCTCGGATCTCAAGGCAGCCCTTATAGCTTGAGATAAGCTCTGGGCTAAAGCTAGACATTCCAAAGAATCTTTGGATTGGCAGGCCTTTAGAACAGCCAGGAATAACTGTGTGAAAAACTTGGCTCTGCTAAAGCTAACTATTATATTTCTACCTCGAACAAGCTAAAGGTAACCCTCATAAAATATGGAAGACTATCAAAGCTATAGAAGGACGGCCCATGGCCCCCTCTGTCCCAACAAAGATAGTCGCAAGTGGCAAGATTGTGGAAAAGAAGTCCCTAATCCTGGAGGAACTTAACTCCCACTTTGCCACAGCTGGATTAGCTTTTGACTCATCACCTTATGCTGGTGCTGCGGTGAGCCAGCATGCCCCTCCCGCCACATCTAGTCCTGGACCCAGTCCCTTCCAACTGTGTGAGATAACTTATAAAGAAGTAGAAGATTCTCTTCTTAACTTAGACACCAAAAAAAGTGCAGGGGACGATGGCTTTGAACCCTTTTTCCTAAGGTCAGGCTATGCCCATCTCACTGCCCCAATTCTCCACATCTTCAATCTTTCCATTACATCTGCTGCTGTGCCGTCCTGCTGGAAATCAGCACATATCCTCCCTCTATTTAAATCTGGTGACCCATGCGATGTAAACAACTATAGGCCTATCTCCATATTGCCTATCCTTTCTAAAGTTCTCGAAAAACTGATCCATATTCAGTTAAAATCTCACTTGGAAACCTTCTCTCTCATTAACCCAGCTCAATCTGGCTTCCGGGCTAATCATAGCACAATCACTGCACTAGCAAAAGTAACCAATGATTGGATCTCTGCTATAGATGCGAAGAAGGTAACTGGTGCAGTCTTTTTGGACCTCAGCAAAGCTTTTGATACTGTTGATCACAAACTATTAGTCAATTGCCTTGCAAAGTTGGGTGCCACATACCATACCACCCAGAGGTTCTCTAGCTACCTAACTGGAAGATTTCAAAAAGTAAAGGCGGAAGGCTTTTTTTCTGCTGCCTTGCCAGTTGCAAGAGGAGTCCCCCAAGGATCCATCTTAGGCCCTATCTTGTTTTCTCTGTACATCAATGACTTAGATGCTAACATATCTAAGTCCAATCTGCACTTTTTTGCAGATGATACTGTGTTGTATACTTCTGGCTCATCGTTATCTGAAGTCAAGGGAGTGCTTCAAGCGGACTTCGCACAACTTGAGCATAATTTAATAAAGGCAAAGCTTCTGCTCAATGCCACGGAGACTAAAGCGATGATATTCTCCCACAGTGCTGTCTCAGGCCCCCCCAATACTCTTGCCCAAGACTTCATTGTCACCATGCTAAACGAGCCTCTGGAAGTTGTAACCAAATTTAAATATCTAGGTATCTGGATCGACAATAAATTATCTTTCAGTGACCAAATCAAAGATGTCTCTAGAAGGTTAAAAGCAAGGTTAGGTTTCTTCTACAGAAATAGGCCCCTTTTTCCCCTTGAAACTCGAAACAAGCTTGTACAGGCCACTTTTCTCCCCTACTCGACTATGGCGATGTAATCTATTCCTCCACCACTCTTGCAAATCTAAGTAAACTGGACATCCTTTATCACCGTCGTCTGACGTTTCATTACCAACTCCTTACCGTTAGCACCACTGTGACTTATATGCAGCTGTTGGTTGGACATCCTTACTACTAGGCACCTGCTCCATGCTGGGCTATGGACTCTTAAACTGCTCCTGCAGAAATTGCCAAGCTATCTCTCTTCCTTATTAGTATCTCATATAGTGCATACTGCGTTAAGAAAATCTGACTTTATTATGCTTGACATACCAAGGCGCGGACTTCCTTTGGTAAACGTATATTGCATATGCCCTTCCTCCATTTGGAACCAATTACAAAACTGTACTGAAACTAACTAGCACAGTTTCAATAAACTTCTACAAATCGCTAAGTTCAGCCAAAATAAAAGACACCTGTAACTGTCATTAAGTCTCTTCCTTCCCCATGTGTGCCATATTTATCCACTGGTAAGGTATAATTGATTTGTCATATTAACTGCTTTCCCTTCCCCTTCTACTCCTGGCTTTATCTTTGCTTATGCTCCACTGCTACTCTATCAAATCTCTCCTCCCTCCCATATCAGTTGTAGACTGTTGTTTGTTCTAGCTGCCAAATACTGTATATATGATTTGATTTGATTAAATCTAATCACACCAGTCATCATGTTTCATTTATCAGTATCGACCTATAAGTCGCTTCCCTGTCTCATATCAATGTTTACCACCTGCGGTCACCCTGTGTGGTACCCTTGTATGTATATCCAGCCTGCATCATGTAACGTGTATTTCATGTATATACTGTTATTACCTATCTGTGTTTGTACTTTAAGTGTTTATGTCACAGGACCTCCTTGTGAATGAGCTTGCTCAATGGAGTTTTCCTGCAATAAACTTGAACTTGAACTTGAACACTGTGCCACATAGAAGGCTATTACACAAACTGGGGAATATGGGTGTGGGTAGGACAGTAGTGAGGTGGGTAGGTAACTGGCTGGGTAGCAGGACACAGAGGGTGGTGGTAAATGGTGACAACTCCACAGAGGGAAGAGTGACCAGTGGGGTACCACAGGGTTCAGTGCTGGGATCAGTCCTATTCAACATCTTCATCAGTGACATTGTGCAGGACCTAGAAGGCAGAATTTCCCTGTTCACTGATGACACAGAGCTCTGTAACATAGTGGACACACCAGAGGGTGTAGACAGAATGAAAAGGGATCTGCAGAAACTTGAAGAATGGTCGGGGGTTTGGCAGTTGAAATTCAGTGCAAAGAACTGCAAGATAATGCATATGGGGCACAAAATCCCTGGCACAATATATCAGTTGGGGGGGGGAGGATATAGCATGCACCAAGCAGGTAAGGGATCTTCAAGGCAGCAGGTAAAGCAAATAGGATACTTGGATGCATAGGCAGGGGCATCACCAGCAGGAAAAGGGAGGTCATAATTCCACTATACAGGACACTAGTGAGGCCCCACCATGACTATGTGTGAATAACAGATTTCCCAAGAATCCATTTTCACCACTTATTCACACTAGTGGGTCTTAACCAGAGGAGCCAGGACCCAGTAGGAGCTAGAACTCTTCAGAAGGCTGGTGACATAGTATACAGCAGCACCAGCTCCCAACAGCCTCAGTTCCTTTCTTTCCTGCTGTTGAATGCCCATCAGTGATGACATTGTGTGCTGTGAGTCAGAACGTCACCATCTACATGATGACAGCATTCAGTTAGTCCCTTTCAGTATTTGACTTTAGTGTTTGTTAATTTTGTGCTAGTTAAGCTATTTACACAAAAATTTTACAGTTTCTCTCTCTCAGCCCTACTGTGTGTAAATGGTCGATGGACATGGATGGTAGGAAGCCTGAAGAAGCAGGCTTCTTTGACAGCAGGGCTGTCTCCAGTCAACCTCTCTCTCTGGAGAGGGGTTCCAATGATAGGCAGTCCAAATGCTTGGGAGAGAAGATAGTCCTCTCAGAAGTGCAGAAAGAAGCAGTACCAATCTAACGTATGCACACTATTGAGGACCAGGCACTGTTTGACCGTGGCTTCTTCCTCTTCCCACAAGAAGGGGAAGAAACGGCATTGGTTGAGGTCATCCTCTGCAAGGTCTGCTGTGAGATATTCCATTTTGTGGGTTGGAGATCTCCACCTTCATCACTGATGACATTGGGGAGATTCAGTCCTACAAGATTACTGTCTCCAGACCAGAGCCTTCCCCTGTCTTCTAGGGAGGTCTGCAGTGGACAGTTCTATCATTGGGCAGCTCTTATGGAGCAGTGAGTACAGCATGTGGCACCAATTCTGCTGCAGGCTCCTGACCCCTCTTATAGTTAGCTGGGCTGGCACCACTGATGGTGCTGCTAGGCCTGGTAGTGTGTTCACCTGTGGCAATCACCTATGGGTCCTTGCCATGAGTGGCACTGCCAACATCTGTCCCACTTATGATGTTGCCTCTGTTTTGTCAGGGGATGAGGACAGTCACTATGCCACCACTGGTCAGTCTGGTGCTGGCTGGGTCATCAACACTGTGGCTGGTGTTGCATTTGGTGCTGGATTCAGGCCCCCTGGGACCTAACACAGCACTGACTGTGGTGTCGGGTGTGGCACCGAATGAACCTGTAGTGCTGGGAACCCTTCTGGTGCTACCTGCAGTGTCAGTTGTGGCACCACCCTGGCACCAGTGCCTGGGTCTCTGGGGCTGGGTCCAGTGTCACCGATGTTGCCATGACTGTGCACTGCACTATCAACTCTGCAACCCCCCTGCCTTTACTATCCCCCTTGCAAGGAGGGTGTAGAGTGAGGCAAGGCAGATCCTGACCTCCTTATCCCTGATGGGGGGATTCTGAGTCTTTTTATGATCCAGAGGTCTCAGACCCAGTTCCTGGGTCTGTTCCTCAGGAAGACCTTTCCTTCCAGGCTCCTCTGCTCAGAAATATGCATTCGGCACTAGATTTCAAGCCAGTAGCCACTAACTAGGCTAGGTGCCTTCAGCTGGAGTTCCTAAACATGTCTAATATCCTGGACAGTTTTCTTTTCCTCCTATCCAGCCCACCCCAGAGACCTTGTCAGATGCAGATTGGCAGAGGCCTGTTATCTCGGCAGCTGTCCCCAAGCAGGCAGACAGGTAATGCACTGCTATTAAGAATAAGTCAGTGTATTTCACTCAGCTCACAGTTGATTCTATCGTTATTCTCACAGAGAATGACAAAGCCATAGTTCCCAAGGAGGTCACTACACACCCTACCAACACGGAGTCACTCAAGACTGACACCATGGGCTCGAGGGCATATGCTTTGGCTACCCTTAGCATGAGGCTAGGTAGCTACAGGGTCATTTTTCCAAGTATGACTATATCCTCTGGAGCAAGCTAAAGTCTCTGGCAGAGGTTCTGCTAGTTTCAGAGGCTAAGCACGATATAGTGCTGCACACGGTATTGAATCCAATAGTCATCAGCTCAAAGCCTCTGTGAATACCTTTGATGCCACATCCTGCTCTGTGGCTACAGGTGACATTGCTGGCTGCTGATTGCTGGCTTCATCCAGGATGTCCAACAACAGGTAATGAACATGCCCATTAAAGGCACTCTCCTGTTTGAACAGCAGGGGGAGGAGTCTCCTAAGGCATCTTACAAACCCAGAATGACTCTTAAGACTTCCGTACCAGTTGCCTTTAACGCCTGAGAGGCAAGGGATGTGAATCTTATGGCAAGAAACAGTCCTTTTGTGCCAGAGGCAGGGGAACTCAAAATACTAAAACAACAGCCTCCCCATCTCCAAAGAAAATGCAGCTGAATGCACAGGTGCTGAAAGCGCTTAGTTCCACCATCTGAAGCTCCGTATCCATTCCTGCCTCAACTGCCTAAGGTGAACCTTTCCTCCACAGTAGGCAAACCCCTGACCCAGTTTTACCATCAGTAGGAATCCATCACAATAGACAAGTGGGTCTTCAGGATTATCCGAGAGGGGTACTCCCTCAGTTTCACAGAAACCTCTCTGGACTATTCACCCAGAAGTCAACCCCCCCTTGTCAGTTCACATGCTAGAGCTTATAGTGCAGGAAACTGTGGTCTCTCTGTGCATCAGGGCAGTGGAAATAGGGCCAGAGTCAGAACAGGACACAGGATTCTACTCCCACTATTTCCTAGTTCCAAATGAATTGGAGGGGATGTTCCCCATTCTTGACCACAGAAATCTGAACAAATTCATAGATCAAGAAAAATTAAAAATTATTTCTCTGGGCTTTCTGCTTCCCAGCTGAAGCCTCAGTACTAGCCATCATCCCTGGATATGTAAGATACACACCAACACATACTGGTGCACTCCCAACCACCACAAATACCTTTTTTTCATTGTGCTGGGACAGCATTACCAGTTCAGAGTCCTGCCCTTTGGGCTTTCCTTGGTGCCACAAGTCTTTACCAGGAGGTCATTCCATGGTGCTTGACCACCCCTTGTCCAGAGAATGTCAGGTAATAAAGAGGGGCAGGAAAACATTGCATAGGCCTCAACAGCATGCCCCCTATACACTACACCATCTGCATCAGGAGGTCATTCCACACTGCTTGACCACTCCTGGTCCAGGAAAATGGCAGATAGTAAAGCGGGCAGGAAAACACTGCACAGGCCTCAACAGCATGCCCCCTATACACTACACCATCTGCATCAGGAGGTTATTCCACGCTGCTTGATCACCCCTGGTCCAGGAGAATGGCAGGTAGTGAATGGGGGCAGGAAAACATTGCACAGGCCTTAACAGCAGTCTCCGTACCATGAGGCACAAGTCAAAACAACTAATAGATACACCCCTCTAGCCACGGAAAGCAAACAGGGGTATAATAACACACACCGCTGGTTAATGCAAGAGACAGGAAAATGCAAGGGAAGCACTGCAAAGGCATCTATGAATAAGAAGCAAAGGAAAGTTCTGATTGTAGATGATTCCATGATCTGAGGAGTAGAATCACACATACAGCAGGGTCCGGAGATGGAGGTCATAGTTAAATGTTTACCCAGTACCTCTGCAAAAAGGGACACTGACCACATACATAGGTTAATAAAAGAGACAGTAAATGCGCTCTCGTTTTCGTCCGAATAGGTACTAATGATCTGGCAAATCAGATGGTTGAAGAGACAAAACAGCACCTCTCTCACCTAGGTGACAAATTGCCCTCCCACTCCTCAAACATTGCCTTCTTTGAGGTTCTCCCAGTATGGGGGAAAGGAGGCAGTATGGCTAGGATACGGAAAGAGCAAATTGATGAGATGAAAAACTGGCTCCAGTGCTGGTGCCAAGAAAAGGGGCACCTATTCATAGGAAACTGGTGCAACTTCTGGGACAGAGGTCTCTTCAAATTTGATGGCCTACACCTCACCTGGGAAGGCATGCAGGCTCTTGGTCAGAAACTAGATGTAGCCATAAACCGTTTAAACAGTAGCACGTGAGGTTGGCGCCTGAAAGTCAGCGCCATCTGAAATGGCGATGTGATGTGGTAAAAGCCTGAAAGGTGAGGGGGCAGGGAAGGTGACCGGATGTAGGGTTGTGGGCACTTAGTAACAGGATGTCGCTATATGTATGCGTGGGGGGGTGGGAGCGAGCATGGCGAGTGTGGCCTGGGAGGGGGGTGGAGGGGATGTAGAGGGTGGCACTGCAGTCAGCTGCCGAGCTGCACTATGGCATTGGGGGTTGGCCTCCACTTACAGTGTGGGGTTCTGGGTTCCGGTCTGGGTCTGGGCGCTACTGCGTTATTGTTGCGCCCGGCCCAGAACTTGTATTTATTTTGATTTTGCACCCCCCTGACATGCACCCCACTGGAGTTGAGAATCTTTAAGTAGCCCCCCCACAGAAAGCAAAGTATTTAAATCTCCAGCACCATTCTTCCATGCGCCCAGGATGTCAGGGTGGCGAAATTGTTTTCACTGCCCTGACGTCATGATAATTTGAATTGCCATTTGGCGCTTGCTACCATCACATTGAACCATTTCAATTAAACACTGGGGAGAGGACAGAAGCAGTGTATGGATCTGCTGCCTCTCCCCCAAAATACAAACAAATCAGAGGTACAAATGCAAATGAGGAAATCAACCTATCGGATAAGGTCAAGACAATAAATTGTTCAAACATACAACAGGGCACCAAAACCGGGGATGATCACGCATGGAAAGCTAGGTTCACAAACTCAAGGAGTCTGACAAATAAATTAGTGGACATCACCACAATCATTGCCAGAGCTGATCTGAACTGGGTCGCCATCACAGAAACATGGTTCAATAATAACCTGACTGGGACATGACTATACCAGGATACTGTCTATTTTGGAAAGACAGAACTGGTAGAAAAGTGGGGGGGGGGGGCATAGCTATGTATGTAAGAGATGGAATAAAAGCTACTATGACTCATAATGACAATACCAAAACAGAGTCACTTTGGGTCACTCTAGAGGCAAACAATGGAGCAGCAACTTGGGTAGGAGTGTTCTATCGACCCCCAGCAACAAGTGTGGAGGGGGACAAGGAAATATTGGAAAACATACACAAAATGAGTGACAAAGGGGAGGTGATTGTACTGAGTGACTTCAATTTAACTGACATAAACTGGGATACACATACAGCGAGTTCAACCAGAAACAAAGACTTTCTAGAGGCCCTGCATGTATTGTCAAACTTGTAAATGACAAAACAAGGGGGGAAGCGGTCTTTTTTTTTTTTATTTAGTTGTTTAACCAGGTATAGCACACTAAGCTGAAAGCTTTTTTACAGGAGCGACCTGGGAGCACAAGGAGGTTAAGTGACTTGCTCAGGGTCACACAGTATGCAAGTGGAAGCTGTGGGATTCAAACCCAGGTCTGGTCTCTGACCAGGTCTTTGACCTGCTACTAACAAACGGGGACAATATCACAGAGGTAAAGGTTGGGAGCCACCTGGGGACTAGTGACTACTGTATGGTGTGGTTCCAGGTCAAGACAAAAACAGACAAAAAGCACTCCAAAACAAAAGTCATGGACTTTAGACAAGCAGACTTCACAAAAATGAAACAAAGTCTTATGCTGAATCAGGCTAACATTACAAAAGGGATAGATGTTGAAGACGACTGGATACAATTCAAAAGGGCTATGTTAAATACTGCAAACCACTGCATAAAATGGGTGAGCAAAGCTAAAAAGAAAAGAAAACCACTCTGGTTTTCTAAAGAAGTAGCCACTAAGGTCAGGGAGAAAAGAATGGCTTTCAGGAAATACAAAGAAACTGGATCTGACAAGGACAGAGAAGAATACAAGGAGACACAGTAGGAAAAAAACAAAGTGATCAGGACAGCAAAGGCAGAAACTGAGGAGAAGATAGCCAAGGAGGTCAAAAAGGGTGACATGACATTCTATAGA
Organism: Neoceratodus forsteri; assembly: GCA_016271365.2. Taxonomy (NCBI): domain Eukaryota; kingdom Metazoa; phylum Chordata; order Ceratodontiformes; family Ceratodontidae; genus Neoceratodus; species Neoceratodus forsteri. The sequence continues at coordinate 157,186,946 of JADMNL010000033.1, forward strand.
TATGTCAGCTAGAAGAGAAAGACATCAGGAGATATTGTTAGACTCATAAGGGTGGATGGGGAGATCACAGAAAATGACAAGGACAAGGCTGAAATCCTCAACAGTTAATTCTGCTCTGTATTCACCAAGGAGAAGGAAGGATGCGGACCCAGCAATGCAACACACAACAAGGAAGGAATCAGAATACACTCGGGTCCCTTTACAAAAGAAAGGGTCCTAAATGAACTAGAGAAACTCAATACAAACAAGGCCATGGGAGTAGATGAAATTCACCCTAGATTACTAAGAGAACTAAGGGACGAGCTGGCAGTGTCCCAGGCTGATCTTTTCAACCTATCATTCAAGCTGGGGGAGGTCTCCAACAGTTATTCCTCTGTGCAAATGTGGAAGCAGGAAAAGTGCAAACAACTACAGACCAGTAAGCCTAAGCTCAGTTGTGGGCAAAATAATGGAAACCCTGCTCAAGGAGAGGATTATATCCTTTCTAGAAGAAAACAACAAATCAGACACAAAACAACATGGCTTTACAACAGGAAGGTCATGCCAAATCAATCTGATAAGACTTCTTCAACTGGGTGACTAAAATAATAGACCAGGGAGGAGAAATGGACATAGTAAACCTGGATTTCAACAAAACCTTCAACTCAGTCCCACACAGAAGGCTACTCAACAAACTGGACAGAAGGGGACTAGGACAGCAAGTAGTGGAGGGTAAGTAACTGGCTCACTGGAAGGACACAGAGGGTATTTGTAAATGGCTCAGTTTCAGAAGAAAGAGGAGCAGATAGTGGAGTGCCACAAGGATCAGTACTCAGTTCGATCCTATTCAATATTTTTATTAGTGACATAACTGAGGGACTAGAGGGGAAGGTGAGCTTATTCATAGATGATACAAAAACAAGCAATAGGGTAGACTCGCCAGGTGGGATGAAGACCAACCTTAAGGCTCTGGAAAAATGGTCAGAAACATGGCAACTAAAGCTTAATGCAAAAAAATGCAAGGTCATGCACCTAGAATGAGCCAACCCAGGAGAGGACTACTACCTGGAGGAGTACAACTGGAATCTTCCAAACAGGAACGGGATCTGGGAATAATTATAACAGATGACCTAAAGATGTCCAAACAGTGCAAGAAAGCAGCACTACGGGTGAATGACATATTGGGCTGCATAGGCAGTGGGATCACCAGCAGAAAAAATGAGGTCATCCTGCCACTCTGTAGATCTCTGGTGAGGCCACATCTGGAGTACAGCATACAGGTGGAGTTCCTTGACTCTGCGGGCCTCCAATCCCCGGCGCAGCATGGCTTTCGTAAACATCATGGTACAGGTATGGCCTTGGCCAGATTCACGGATTATGTTGGTAGAGCATTGGATAGTGGTAAGCTTGTTGGAGCTGTATTTGTGGATCTGTCGAGGGCCTTTGACTTGGTAGACCATTGCTTCTTGCTCCAGGGGTTGGAGGACCTCGGAGTCGGGGGCTCCACATTGAGATAGTTTGGTAGTTATTTAACTGGGTGTCCATTGCAAGTTAGCTATCAGGAAGTCCCGTCTAGAAGTAAAATGATGAAGGTGGGGGTACCCCAGGGTTCTATCCTGGGACCCCTACTTTTTTCTGTATTTATTGATAATTTGCAAAATTATCTGGTATCCACTGAGGTTTTGATGTACGCGGATGATATTATTCTTTATATTAGCTCACCATCAGAGGATGAAATAAAACTAAATCTGACCTCTAGCTTTCAGGCACTAGATCTGTGGCTACATTCTCATTGCCTTCTCTTAAACACAAAGAAGACAAAGAGTATGCTTTTTGGATCTAAGTACAAGTTAAATAGATGCAATACGTTGGAGATTGTAAGTTGTGAGGGTGTTATTTTGGAGCAGGTCTTTCAATTTAGGTACTTAAGACTTATTTTCAATCCCTGTTTATCTTATTCATTACATATTAAAACCATTTGTAGAAATATTAATCAAAGGTTTGGGGCTTTGTTTAAGCTGCGAGATCTATTGTCTAGGGAAGCCAGGGTTGCAATAAGTCAAAGTGTATTGCTGTCAATTTTGAATTACAATGCATTCCTATTTGTGAATTTGGCTAAGTCTAATGCTTAATTGTTAACAACAACATAGAAACACAGAAGTTGACGGCAGATAAGGACCGCAAGGCCCATCCAGTCTGCCCATTTCTTTTTCTACCTCATGAATGTGCCATTGGCCTTTGCTCTGTCAATGGCCTATCTATTCATACTCATCTGTATTGCTCCCTTATGCCTATCCCATGCCTGTTTGAAGCCCTGCACTGTATTCATATGTAACCCCTCACCCCTGCCTTTTTGCCAAAATGACAGGTGGCATGCTGTTGAAGCTGACAGCAGTACCTGGTGGGGACTGGGTTCGGGGAGGATGAGGTTACTCGGCACAGGGGGACCTAGGTTTGGCCACTCTGCACAGGGGCACCCAAGTAAATCTGAACACAGGAAGCAATAACTGTAATGTCCAGAACCAGGAATGGGATTCTTCATTGTGGCTTTTATTCACATACTAGCTGAACAAACAAAGCATAGACGGACCCCCATGGAGCTACATTTCCCGGTAATGCAGATTAGAGACTACAGAACACTTTATCACCATTTCCAGCCCTCAGGCTCTGAATCCACCAGGCACACAGCCCGGACTTGCACGCAGTTTTGGGTACACAGCCTGACCTGTACACACTTGAGTTTTCCCCACTGGCCCGGCTCCCCTGCCGGCCACTTGATCCACGGTCCATTTGAGGAATGAACCAATTATCCCATTTATGGTCCATTGGAAGAATGAACCAATTATCCTGTTGTGGCTCCCCACACCACACTAGAGTCTGCGACTCTTAGAGAGAATTTTCCTTACAATCCCACGTCTGGGTACTTCCCCCATCACTGGCCAAGTGCCTGAGGCAAAGTAGAAACCACAGAAGAAATCCGGAGAGGTGGATCTGGTCACTAAAGATGGGGGGCCACCCACCTCCAGCTCCCACAGCCCATACCCGCCATTTCTCTGGAAAACTGAACAATTCCTTTGCTGAACTTCTAAATGTAGATTAAGGGTAGATGTCTGTCACATCTCCTCTACATATTATTTGCATCTCACAAAACTCTGGGATTTGACACTACTTTACTTGCTTGGCCCATTTCTCTAGGCTTCCCAATATGTAGTTCAATCCCTAGATTTTCACACAAGTCCCAGGGTGAAGAAAATATATGCCCTTTTAGCCAGAGCAGACACTCACCCTTAAGTTGCAGGTGCCCCACAGGTGACTCACAAATCTTCCATCTTCCAAAATAAATCTTGGACTAAACAGGCAGCTTTTCCTCCACTTAGCAGAATTAAGGGGATTGCCCCAGGAATCTGCTGGGAATCTTTACTCCCCCCCCGGAGGGAAGGGGCACTGAGACCCAAAAACAGCGGTCTCCACCACTTGAGTACAAACTTCACTCCTCAAGCCAAACTGCAGACTCTCACTTTTAAAATTCCCAACGTTCTATCTAACTCCCTTTGCTGCAGATTCCAATGTGGCTTATGCAGCTGTGAAAGTTCTATTGGTGATGTCATCCCTCAGTCTCAGCTGAGACTGAGAACAGAGTGAGACAGTGTGAAACCCATTTTACTGGAGTTTCACGAGCTGCCTTCCCTGCCTACCACTAGGTCTTACTGGGATTCTAGTAACCCCGGGTAACAAGGGGGTTGCACTCGCCCTTGACCAGGAAAATGACTGTCCTCAGTCATTATTTACCCGGCCTTAGGCCATCCCACCCTATGTGCTACCTGCGGAGGGGGATGATCAGGCCCCCTCCTACCATGTGCAAGCATAGGCAGGCAACACTAAGGGCCTAGAGGCCTGTAGCTGACATATCAGCCTCTACACTATCCACTTACTATGGACACCCAGTGGCTCTGGTAGAACTATCCAGAGCATAGCCCTGATAGATCAGGACTGTGGTCCCAATGGCCACTCAGGACCACTCACATCCTAACAGGGAGGGGAACACACTGGGAGGAAACTAAGGGCAACCCCCAGTCCAAGCAGCTGATGACCAGTATGGCCAGAAGGTAGTACATCTGCCCCACTGGACAGTGACACAAAAAACAATCAACACACACACACACACACAAAAAAAAACAGAACTGACTGAAACAGGATATTTTTGCTCTGACTGCTTCATTTCAGTAGTGAAGCCTAAACACTGCAGAATTACTGGAATTCGGGGAACATTTTTCATTTTGCCCTTCCCCCCATGTTAAAACTCACAAAATTTAGCAGGGTTTGTGTGTAGTTCTGAAATACTTTGGGTAAAAAGTGACAACTGAAAGTATTACAACATAAATGAGAAACTATTAAAAATGTAGAACGGCAAAATAACTGGTTTTACGTGTAAGTAACTCAACCCCTGCTCAACCCCTTATAATAAAGATTTCTGAAATGTAAATAAATAGTCTCTGGTTGTTTTTATTTTTGTGTTTAAATGGATTGCTTGGATATGGCTTGCAGTGCATATTCTTGCATTTCATATTCACTTTTAAAATGACGCATTAATTCCAATACCATAAATTCAGCTTTCTGTATATATTTCCAATGCCCCAACTTAGCTTTCAGTATATATTAACGTTTCAGGACTCTGCATTGTTCCCTTCATCAGAACCCGCAAGCTAAAAAAAAATAAGATGCATCATTTTCTTTATATTAAAACTAAATAAACTACTGAGAAAAACATTCAAATGAAACCCAGTTTTGGACCACTACTTATGTCTCCTATCTTACATGGGTTTTTGGATTCGTCTTAAAAATATTTAAATATTCAACATTGTTCTCTTTGTATTATCCTTTACATGCCTAGAGAACAACAGAACATAAAAATGTGCTGTAATTATTCATATTCTTATTTAACTAATATAACTTGCACTATATTCAGTTGTGGTAAAGTTTATTACCTTGCAAATATTCATAATACTTGTAATTTAGTTTTTGATGGTCTATTTATAAACCTGAAAAACATGAAATAAGAGCCCTCTTAAGCATATTTCTAATTTATTTTAAGATCTTTTACTTTGTTTTAAATCGATCAGGAGCCCAAATATTAGCCTTACCTGAAAGACTTGGACAAACCAGTTTCTTAATTTTATTCGGTTTTCATCTGTTTCAGATCTAATTTCATTACTGTCCTTTTGTTTATCTTGGGATGCGACTGCCACCCCACCCCACTCCCCGAATCAAGGTACTTAGCCTGCAACCCCTCCCTCCATCTGCCTGCACATTTCCTGTTCTCAGCACTAGGTTAAAGGATATGGGTCACTCAGCCTGCAGAAACACAAACACAGTCCTAATATAATGAATATGGGTCACCCAGCATGATCCCTTACTTCACACACCCACTTCCACCTCAGGGATTAAGAGATCAAGATCATCTAGTCTGCCACTCCTTCCTTGTTATATGCACCTACCCACCACTGGGTGAGGGATTTGGGTTACAAAGCCTGCTATTAGAGCCCTCACTACCTGTAGACTATTTGCTGCTCCCTGTATCTCCTAGAGTGCTGTCCCACAGCAGCAGCACTCTCTTTGTGCAGTCCCTACAACGGGAGGTTGGAATGCAGAAAGTGAAGACAAAGCCTCAGTTCTGCGTCTGTGACTCAAACTCCCCGCTCCTTCCCCTCCCCAGCTGGTTCCATCAATCACCCCGCCCACCCAACTGTGTCGTGACTGGGACCGAGTTGCAGCAGCAGCCCGCGCTCCCCTTCCCCGGTTACAGTTTCATCCTCGCCTCACCCACAACAGCAAGATCACCCTATATTCCGGGCATGCGGATTAATAAAACAGCGGGGAACCAGGATGCCTGGCTGCTCGCTATCTGCAGCATGGTGGATGAATTGCCGGAATCCCACAATACCAGGGGTGTCATGCATCCAGAAATTTTGGAAGGGCACAAAATTCAAACCTCTCTAGGGGGGAACGGGCATGCTCCCTCATGAAAAATTTTGAAAAATTGAAGTAAAATGGTGCATTTTGGTGACTTTTAGCAGGCCATAAAACTAAATACCATTATAATGATAGAGCAACGATAAATTGTTCTCATTCTTTGTTAAGGCTGTGTACAGTGACATTTTGTAATTCAGATTTTTAAAGAACTGAACTTGTATATTTTTTCCTTCTTATCATATATAGAATCAGCTAACTACCTAATCCATTCCTAGCTCATTCACTAACTGCTAAATGTCAGAAATGCACCATTTGAATTTTCATACAGTTACAGTCATCTACTATAAATGCTATACATGAAAAATAATGACGCGTGTCATCTGTTCCTGCTGATGATTTATTTATTTAAAATTTGATAAACGGTGAAAGGTACACTGTGCAGTAACCTGTTCCCAGGTTCGACCCGGGGAAGGGTAACATATGACTATATGGTAACTAATTTGAACTAGAATTTGCTAGGTGATACATACGGCTATTCCCTTTGACCTTGCAGTATAACCATTTTTCATATATGGTAGCTGCCTTTTAAAAATGAGCCTGACCCCCCACACCCAACTTTGCTCCGAGAGCTGCATCAAATTTCAGACAGTGTTACATTGTGATCATCACCCCCCAATACACTGAAGACGGAGCCAGGTTAGGATATTTCAGGGGCTTAAATTAAAAAAAACTCCCAGAAAGAGTTGGCTGCAGAGCACGTCATCCTCACTACTAGTCTCTCATATGGCGCTGCTATACAATAGATAACGAGACACAGTGATAGTGAGGGAAAAAAGAAAAACAGGGCACACAGACAGCAACCCAGCACAGCACTGCAGTAAATGGCACCACCAAGTCCATTGAAATGAATGAGAAAAGGAAAGCAGCAGAATTTGGAAAAACATACAGTTTTTGCTTGGCAAAGTATTAGCCGCCTGACGTCCTATTTTGCAAGTAGCAAGCAACAGTGGTTGCGGGCAGACAGTCAGAATGGAGGGGCAGACTGGCGGTAATTGATTCCGGATAGATACACGGACTAGTGTAAAAATCAAAATTATGAATGAAATAAAATCCAAAATGAATTGACAGTCCGGTTGGAGTCACTGGAGTCGAGTCGTGACTCATGTGGAGACCGCTTAAGTCAGATTGGAGTCGGCAACAAAGTTGGCAGTCGGGGATGGAGTAAATAGAAAGACAATCAACTAACCCATAACCTACTATACTAGCTAGCTGGCCCAGCCCAGAAGAAAGAAATGGCTGTGACTTGACCCCATGCCACATACTTATACCTGGCTGATGGCATGCCATGGCTAAAGGGTGGTGGCTGGCTTCTTCAACTTGTTTTCCCAGATGATCCCTTATTTAAATGAAATTGCAGCAGACAGCTGCTGTTGTTGGAGTGGGAAGTGCCAACACATCAAATACCCCTATGGTCCCCAACCAGTTGTTCACAAAGTCCCTCTGCCATTAGTGCCTTATCAAAAGTGCAACTTTAAAAAGGTGCTAAATGGGAATATCTCAGCAGGGGATGTGACTAAACTGTGGTCTCAGAGGAGGAGGTGACAATTGCTTGTTGTTTTACATAAGGGCCAAGCAGCCAGGCAGGAAATAAATAGCGGGATTGCTTATTTTCTCTGTCTTTTCTTTATTGTGGCAGCCTTAGCGAGCACCCCCCCCGGCACTGTCTTGGGTCGGGACAAGCGCTACCTTCATGTAGAAATTCTGCTGCACACAAAGTCCATTCCCCCCCATACCAGTGGCCCTACACCATGGCGTCATTGGCCTATGGGTTAATCCAGCCTTTCCCCCGCCTCCCTGCTCCTTGGAGAATAAGATTCCATGTCGAACTCTAACATCACAGCAACCGGTAACATTTTTTTTTTTATTACTTTTGCAGTTTAAATCACAGAAACCGCACCTGCTGTCACTCATCCTCATTCTCCCACTAATCTGCCTGCACTCTGTTATGTCCACAGGATTTAGATGCACAGAATGGGAAGCTGGGGCTTAGCAGGTCAGGCCGGGGTGTGTGGGCCAGTGACTTTTACAGCTCAAAATCTGATCAGACCCGTGAAATGTGGATCACTTGGGGGGGTATGTGATGCAGTGCTGCGTTGACAAGGGTTTATCACAGTGAGCAAGGTATAAAGAAAACACATTTACTTGAATAAATAACTTATTATAAATTCATTCATTATTCAGCAGCGTCTTGCCTTGACTCTGTATTAGTGCAGGCCCAGATGATGATCGCTGGCTGGCTGTGCTCATTTTGTTGCAATGTCCTGTTTTTTTTTTCCATTGATGAAAAAGAGCAGTCCCCAACCTCCCTCGACCAAGCAAGCAGGAAGCACTTTCAGCTTCCACCCTCCTCCGATTTTTTCTACAGATCTTGTTTTTAATTCTGTCAGAGAGAGATGAATTAAGTCAATGTTGCTATATCTCAGTGTGCCTCTCCCAGCAGTTGCTTAAAATACACATAGTCTCTGTTGGACAAGATGAGTTGTTCCTCACTCTTTGCTCCTCACACTCGCAGTGGAGATGGTACCAGAAAAAGGGCAGTTTGCCGCGCAGCACGTCATCTACCCTGTGTAAAATTATGATTGGCTATGCCTAACAGAGCCAATGAGAGTTCATGCCGAACTGACAACAAAAACAAAAGATCAGTCAAGTCAATGAAAACTGATTGTCAGTATGAACTACTAATCACACCACAACCAGAAACAAGCATCGGGTCAATTAATGAACAGATCGGATCAACGGCCTGACCCCAAACCCCCCACCCTCACAATGAAAGACTGTGAAAAAAGCATTGATTGTTTTTTGCCTTCCAATTTCTGAAAATAAAATAAAATATGTAGATTTTTTTTTAAACATTGGTCTGAAATATTGGGGGGGGGGGGCACATGCCCCCTCAGGCCCCATGGGCATGACGCCACTGCACAATACGTAGCCCGGAGATGGGGGGCTTCATCATTGGGATCCCGTTTTATGCAGCCTGGGGATGGAGACAAGACCTCGATCACCAGAAGAGGATACTGTGCAGTACAGACTGGTACTGGGATGGGTCTGGGAGCTCCATCACCGAAAGCTTGCGATCTGCAGTCTAGGGACAAGGAGCTCGCACTGGTGGTAGCTGCATGTGTGGCTAGTCCCAGGCACAGTGGGCTTGGAAAGCGAGGCATCAACATCGCCGATCCATCTCTGTCCCGAGATCGGCGACCAAAAAAAAAAAAAAAAGGAGACTCAGCTGTGGAGTAGCGGACGGGGACAGAGAGTGGAGCAGAAAGTCGGAGTGGTCTGGGTCCAGAGGTGGTCTGCAGGCTTGTGACTAGTTGTACCTGGTACCCGCCGCATCGAAAGTGGCATCGGGACGGACCTTCTCTGTGGAATCTATCCATCTCACCTCCCAGTCCCAGTCTAGATCGCCCATAGAAATGACTGACTGCACTTCCAAATTTTGTGGGTCCCTGGCCACCCCCTGCCCCACCAGCAGTGCCCCATGACCAGTCACAACTGACAGCTCTTTCCCCTTTGTGCTGACAGCGAACTCTGAAGAGACGTTCTGTGCAGTAGATGCCGACATGTAACCATTAGTGGGTCCCATGACTTTTAAAAGGCTGGCTACTCCACTGTGTGGAAACAGTGCAATTTTTCTCTGGTACTTACAGCCAAAATCAGTACTCGACTGACACTGTACGAGTAGTAATCGAGGAAGTGGTCAATCGGATGGGTGCAGTGCGGTCGCAGACTCGCAGTCTCTGGATCAGTCAGCTCGGGAGTCGGGACTAGCAGACGCAGTTACAGCACTAACGGATACTACAGAATGGCAGCTTAACCTCTTCTTCTAAGTTGATATCCCCGCGTAGGTGCGTGCAGCGGGAAAATAACAGTACCTGATTGGCTATAGTAGTGGGAGGCGTTCCAGGGCAAAAAAAAACAAACACTTGCACATGATGGACTTGACTTCACTGGTGGCGATGCGTAGCGTTCCCTAATCCCTCCCCCCCAGCTGATTTCAGACCTTGGATCTTAATGGCGGGGAAGTTTTTTTAAGCGGACAATTTTTTTTCACGGAGAGTTTTTCTGTACGCAATGGCGTACAATAAGTATGCATGGTTACGCCACTGTCTCGAAGAGGAGCACAAGAGGAACCCCGCTGATACTCGTGTCATGAAAGCACTGGCAAAGGCAAGAGAGGAACTGCAAATGCTGGATAACAGGATAGTAGAAGGCCAACTAAGATTTCTGAACCAGAAATATCACGACCCGGGCGGTAGAGCTTCTAGGCTCCTAGCAATCCGGCTTCATAAAGCCCAAGCGGACAGGACAATACTAAAAATAAGAAATATATCAAACCCCGCAGCCCCATGAACCAAACCCCAGGAAATAGCACAGCAATTTCAACAGTATTATCAACATTTATTCAGGAATGAGGACCAAGACATAAATATTAACCCTTAGGCTGCTGGAAGATTTAGAACGCATAGGTTTTTAGGACAACATAGCTTGTCGGCGGCAGCCTAAGGGTTAAGACAAGCACGGAAGACTTCTTGCGAGGTCTACCAGTACTTAAATTACCAGAATCAGCAAAAGTGGATTTGAACTGCAAAATTACAGTGAAGGAAATTAAAGATACAATACTACAGTTGCCATCAAGTAAGGATCCAGGGCCAGATGGCTATGGCCCAGAGTTCTATAAAAAGTTTAGAGATGTGTTGGCCCCCATCTTAACCACAGTATTCAACTCTTGCTTGGATGAGAATCGTATTCCTGACTCGTGGAGGGATGCCACTATTAGTGTTATTCCTAAACCAGATAAGCCAAGGGATAGATGTGAGGCCTATAGACCTATTTCTTTGCTAAACCAAGATCTGAAGATACTAACCAAAATTCTCTCATCTAGATTACAGAAATACATAGAATTATTGATCCATCCGGACCAGACAGGTTTCATACCAAATAGGCATTTAGCTGATAATATTCGATGACTCCTGAATGTCATGACACATGACTCCCCAACTTTGTCAGCTCAGCTAGCCCTTTTCTTAGATGCAGAAAAAACATTCGACCACCTAAATTGGGAATACCTACGGGTAATTATGGGGAGGATGGGGTTAGGGGATACATTCATGCATTGGGTGTCCCTGTGTTATGGGAATCCCATGGCCAGAGTTAGGGTCAATGGAACTTTCTCTTTGAGAATTCAGCTGGAGAGAGGATCCAGGCAGGGATGCCCCCTCTCGCCCCTTTTATTCGCACTTATCTTAGAACCGTTAGCAGTGGCCATTCGAGAATCAAGGGATATCAGGGGAATTAAGGTTGGGGAACAGTGCTGCAAAATATCTATGTATGCAGACGACACGTTGATTTTCATGGATATCCCACGCATTACGATCCCTAACTTATTGCAATTACTGGAAAAATATGGGGCAATATCGGGCTTTAAAATTAATCTCGAAAAATCAGAGGCTCTGGTACTAAGGGGGGTGGTGACCCCTGACATTAAAGCTAAAATTCCATTTAAATGGGTCATGGAAAGGGTCAGGTATTTGGGAGTTTGGATCCCGAAGCACATTGCCAATTTATATAAAAAATTAATTACAAACCATTGGTGACTCGAATCCTCACTGATCTGGGCAGATGGAGAGCGCTACCCCTGACCTTTTCTAATCGATAGAAACTATCAAAATGAATGTTCTGCCGAGAATGGTGTTCTTATTCTCCACCCTCCCAATACAAATACCTGAAACAGATCTTCAGAAATTAAAAAAAAAACTAACTAACTAACTTTATATGGGCGGGCTGAAAACCAAGGATCCGATTAATAAAACCACAGGAGGCCAAAGGTAAGGGAGGCTGGGGCCTTTCAAACTTAACCAGATACTATTGGGTGGCTCAAATAACCCCATTAGTCAAATTGTTAAATAAGACCCAGACAATACAGTGGTGTGTGATGGAGCGGAATGCTCATTCAGAGGTACCACTTTGGGTGTTACCCTGGGTCATTCTGCCTAAGACAATCCACACGGTGGAAAATAGATGGACAAGGCATACTTTAGCGATATGGCTAAAGATTCGAGCAGTATGGGAAAAACCTAACTATGTCTGGCAGTACATTCCCATACAGAACCTTCCAGATTTCCCAAACTTGAGAAAAGACAAAACTATTAAGGAATGGGCCAGACGGGGACTGGTTACGCTACAACAATTTATAGCCGGAGAGTCCAAAAAGAGTTTAGTACACTACAAAGGGAACATAACATTCTACGCTCCGACTTTTATAAGTACCTCCAGCTCAGACACTACACGCAGTCTAGGTTAGGAATTAATAACCTGACAGGTCAGCCAGAAGATGGAGTGGTTCAAATTAAAAATAAAGCAGATTAATGTGATACAAAGCACTTACTTTCTCAATTTTATAAATTAATAGAGGAGGGGATGCATCTCCTAGTAACACAAAAAATCCAAAGAGAATGGGAGAAGGAATTGGGGAGAGAAATCCAGGATTATCACTGGAATAGGATGTGGGCCAATGTACACAGCACCACAAACTCTACGATATGGAGGGAGTTCAAATGGAAGGTGGTGGTGTGATTCTTTATTACTCCCACAATCTCTCAGCACTATGCATGGAACCCAACTGACAGACGCTGGAGAGGGTGTGGACACGTGGGATCTCACCATCACATGTTCTGGGCTTGCCCGAGAGTAAGAGCATTTTGGGACCAAATCAACTGTGAAATAAAGAAAATGCTGAAGTTGGAACTGGACCTGGATTTTGAGCACCTGGTTTTGGGCAGCCACCCGTCGGAAATCAAGACGAAAGGTAGGAGATACTTGTTCCTGATCCTGATGGTGGCAGCTGTAAAGGTATTAACACAAAATTGGATGACCCAGAAACAACCCAGCATCACCCAATGGTGGAACAACATTAATAAAATTCAGCAAGTGGAAGCCATTACTGCCATGCTGAGAATCCAGGTTAATATATTTAATACTAACTGGCATCCATTTTTTAGTTACATAGAAGAAAGAAGAGGGATCCCTATTTTAGAGCAACAATTAAAGGATTGAGGAGAGAAGACTTTGTTAGTTGATCCATTCTAGGCAGGGCCCCGATTTTTCTGCGGCACATCGGAGCAAAGTTCTGCGGCAGGGTTCTCATTTGCCGCAGAACTTCTGCGGCACTCAACACCAATTTCTGCGGCAATTCTGCGGCACATTTTTACCCTTAATTTTTTCCTTTTTTTGGTTTTTTTGCCATATCTGACACAATGCACGCTCGTAACACAGTCATTTTATGGGTGTTTGTCACCAAATTTTCAACATAGCCAGTTAAGACCTCTGCTCATGAACAGTATCACTGTGATTTTATTAATCTGTCCGAACATTGATTTCACGATACCGCCTGGCCATTCTGCGCTACAAGGGTGGAAACACATTTTGGGTGAGATGTGAAAATGACAGCTATACTACTTATAAGACAGTGTGGTGAAATGGCAATGTTGAAACTCTGGATGAAAATATTGAAATTTCGCGAACTTACGTAGGCCCGCGAGGGAATCCGCGCAACGCACGCCGTTAAACAGTCATTTTTGGAATTTTTCACCAAATTTTCAACATAGCTATTTCAAGACCTCTGCTCATGAACAGTGTCACTGTGATTTTCTTAATTTGTCCGTACATTGATTTCACAGACACCATCTGCGCCATTTGCGCTACAAGGGTGGAAACACATTTTGGGTGAGATGTGAAAATGACAGCTATACTACTCATAAGACAGTGTGGTGAAATGGCATGTTGAAACTCTGGAGTGAAATATTGAAATTCATGAACTTACGAGCCTGCGTGAGGAACTGCGCAACGCACGCTCATAAACAGTGATTTTTATTTTGACCAAATTTTCAACATGGTTTGGTCTTCTTCTCATGAATGTCACTGTCATGGTGGTATTCAGTCCCAAAGGGTGATTTCCAGTCACTGTGCAGTCACTGCCAAAATCACCCTTCGAGCCCGAATAACACCATGACAGTGATATCATTCATGAGAAGGGGTCCCAAAACACCATGTTGAAAATTTGCAAAATTCCCAAAATGCCTGAGATATGCACAAAGTTGAACCCCTCCTATCTAGCCCATTATACAGCTTACGGCATTTCCTCAGTTCGCGTCGCCTTTGAAGAGTGCAGACATGTTCCCGGTCCACCAAGATCGCTCGCCAAGTCTGGAGGTAAGTATGGGGTGGGGTGGGAGGCTAGGGCGCAGTGGGTGGTGCGGATGTGGAGGGGGCTCGGAGACGCGCTGCGGGACAGTTTTTGTTTTACAGGAAAAAAAAGACGCTGCTGATTACGGCTACGCTTGGGGTGGGCCCAGCGTGGACAATGACTTTGGGGCGTTCAGCTGACGGGGATTGGGCACCCCATCGCAAAAACTAATTAGATGCTTGCCACTTGGGTGGGCTCCCAGCGTGGCACAACGACTTTGGGGGCGTTTAGTCGACGGGATTGGGTACCGGTCGGCAAATGAAGCGTGGACGCTTGTTCCGTTGGCGGCTGAATTCGCAGGTGATGGCAAATTCCACGGATATTTCGCGGTTTGCTCATCCGCGAATCTCGAAAACTCGGGCCCTGATTCTAGGGGGGACTGGCAGTTTTTTTTTTTTCTTTTTTTTTTGATCAACTCAAGAAAACAGACAGATGGTTTGTGTTTGTTGTTAAGATGAATTTTATTTTTATAGGTTTAAGAAAAAATAAGAGATACATGATTTCTTGTACCCATGTACCTATAGTGAGTTGACAGATTTAGACATATGGAAGAATAACCACTGGATCTCTGGTACTTATTGTTGATCCATCTTCACGAACCTTGAATATGGACTGTAGACTAAGTACTAAAAAGAAAACAGAGAAATGTTAGATATGGAGGCTGTTTTAGCTCACTGAATAATTAAGTAATAACTGTGGCATTTTAATTGTGTTTTTTTAACTGTGGTACATGTTGACTGTGTGTACCTTTGATACTGGTATTCCTAATAAACTTAAACAAGTTTAAAAAAAAAGATAGCTATTGAACCTTGCCACCGATTCTGCAGAGAGGCCAGTGTTCAGTAGCTGATGAAGCAGGAGGCGATGGTGGACATTGTCAAAAGTCTTAGACAGGTCTATGAATATAGCTCTGGTTAGGAGACCATGGTCAAGGGAGTTGTGTATGGCTCCCATAAACTCAAGAAGGGCCGTGGCAGTGCTGTGTCCTTTTCTAAAACCATGTTGCTGCCGGCAAAGGATGTTGTGTTTGCCCAGAAGATCGGTGAGCTGGTCCGCTACTATCCGTTCCAGGGCCTTAGAGAGGGGTGGAAGGATAGAGATAGGTTGGTAGTTCCCATGGGTGGTCCGGTCACCGCTTTTATGGATTGGTGTGACTGTTGCTGACTTCCATTTGTTAGAAAACTGGCTGAGAGAGAGAGGGAGAGATTAAAGATCCTGGTGAGAGGCCCCAGAACTTCTTCAAGAGTGAGGGACAGAAGTTTAAGGTCCAGTGTGTCAGCACTAGCTCTGGTATTTTTGATGGCTTTGGAAATGTATTTCCTGATGGTATTTTTGTTTACTGCTCTGAAGTAGAAAGGGGGGCATTTTTTTGGTGTAGACTGATGGATGGGAAGAGGAGTGTCACTGTCATTGAAAAAGTTGGGGGGGAGGATGCTGCTGAGGTCAGTGAAGGCATCATTAAAGGTGTTGGCTGCGACTTTTAGGTCCAGTGTAGTATTTCCGTTTATTGTGATAGCAGTCGGGGGTGATTTGGACTCCTTCTCGGTAACATCTTTTATGTTATTCAAGAATGCTGTTGCATTTCCCCATGTGTCAGTGAGTGCAGTCTTGTAGTATTTAGATTTCTGTTGGCGTATGGATTTGGTGCAATCATTCCTTGCTCTTTTGTAGTTTTGGGTGTCTGCCTGGTTTCCAGTTGTTCTGGCCAGTTCCCAGAGGTGATCCCTGTGTTTTAGCTTCTTTGAGAGGGAACCCGTGAGCAAGGGGTTGCAGAGGGCTTTAATTTTGCGCTTTTTCAGTGGGGCAAAGATGTTACATGCTTCGTTGAAGATGCGTATGAATTGGTCAAGGGCTGAGTTTGTGTCTGTAGCCCAGTCGATGGGGGACCAGTCTTGATTTAGTAGGTGTGATTTTAGGTGGATTAGCTTCCCACAGGGTAGGACTCTGCTGAGGATGACCTTAGGTAGAGATTTCCAGAATTTATTTGACCAGGTGCAGCTGACGGGGGAATGGTCACTGAGAGAGTCAGGCAGTACGGCGTAGCTAGAGATCCGGGAAGGGTGAGTGTTCAGGATCCAGTCCAGTAGAGTGCTGGTGCCAGTTTTATAGTTCCTTCTGGTTGTGGAGTCCAGTATCTGGGTGAGGTTTGCCGATGTGATCATATCCCTGGCATTGCCTGCCTCAGGTCCCAACCAGCTAATGTTGTAATCACCAAGTGTGATTATTTTGGAGTTGGGTGGGAGTGATTTGATGTACTCCAGTATTGCATGGAGGCCCGGGTCCCTGTTCTTTAAGAGGGATATATACAGTGATGACCGAGAGGGCTTTGTTATGAGCTCCAAGTAGGATTTTGGTGTGCAGTAGCTGGGCATTTGGTGTTGGTAGGTTAGTGTGGGCAGTGTGCCCCATCAGGTTGTCTTTTAGGTATAGGGGACCAGCCTCCTCCTCTTTTTGATTTTCAGTCAAGCCTAAAGATTGTGTAGCCAGGGAGGGAGATTGTTTGATCAGGAACCGAGGGGGTGAGCCAGGTTTCTACCACTGCCAGAATATCGGGCTGGTGAGCATTTGGCGAAGGCTTGTAGTTGATCCAATTTAGATAGTAAGCTGCAGATGTTCAGGCAGATAATGGAGAAGGAGCCAACGCGCTTGGTTTGGGTGAAGTTCATAGCAGACCAAGGGCCTGGGTTGGGGTGAATGTTTCTAGATAGTAGCAGGAGTATACTATTAGAGAAGTTCAGGACAGCTGTTCCCACATAGTATGCCAATTCACACACCTACTGGATAAGCAGAAGATACTATTTAACCTACAACCTACATCCACCAAGACATCACCAGATGCACCTTATGTCTGCCCCATGTATTGTTGATTTACAGTATATGTAGCTCAGGTAGTGTCTCCATATGTCATCTGGTGCTGAAACAGCAGCATTGTTTTGCCTACCTCACCTCTGGACAGCATACAGTTAAATCTATGTCAATGCGGGGATGTCATGTTCAGACAGAAGTGCAAGCAGTACTCCATCCAAAAGTGTCATCAACTGTGTGAATAGTAGTATAACAACTTCTGGTTTTATAGTGGTGATACCTTTTCCTGTCCATTCTTGCCCATCGCCAGCCATCATGACTGCCTTCTCACATTGTCTGCCCCCTAGGGCATGAGATAGGGCAAATGATGTGACCAACCACGGGTCCCTTTCCACTTGTGTGGTTATTAGTTCCTAACCCCCCAACCCACCATGAACTCGTGACTGGGTTTTTGTTTCGCACATGCAGTGACTTGTCAGTTTGTCACATGTATTCTAAGTTACCATATGTTTCTGCATGCCTCAGACAATTCCCTTGAAAGCTTTTCAAACACTATGGTGGTATTAACACTGCTGCCAATCTTCGTGTCATATACAAAAAGAAATATATTTGATTCCAGTACCTCAGCAAGGTCAGAACGGACACATTACAGGTATGATCGATCAAACCCTCAGACCATAGAGGTGCATGCAAATAGGGCAGCATGGCAGAGTCTAGAACAGCTAGTGCAACAAGGCCTTGCCACAGCCATTGCATCAAACCACTGACCACAAGACACTACAGCTCACCACTCCACACCCACCCACCACCCACACACACACACACACACACACACACACACCTCTGACACCCACCCACCTCTCTCACACTCACCCACCTCTCACACCCATCCACCGCTCACACCCACCCACCCACCCACCCCACCCACACACACACACACACACACACACAGACACCTCTTACTTCATTGTTCTTTTGTTACTGTGAGCGGATGTGTGCATGTGTGTACCTTTTATGTTGCTTGCTAGGAACCATTGGCAGATGTAATATGTTGTGGTCAACATGTGTAAACATTTTATTGTCACGATGGTCAAACCATCGCCTGCATACTCGGGAAAATAATGAACAACAATAATTCCAAAACATTTAAACTGCAGTATACCCTTGTGGCACAGAGGCCTGAAGAAATTCCCACTACAGCTTGCGAAACACCTGCAAATTGTGGCTAGGAAAATACAATGTTTGATAGTGGACTGTGTTGTGGACTGTGCTGGAGACAAAGAGGAGCATCACAGCACCCCTCTCCTTCACTAGGGAGTAGGCAGCTTAATGGCATTCAGTGTGCCTGAAAAACAGCAATGGATGAGTGGCATCAATGCACAACATGATATCAAGGGAAGGGAATACCATAGCTTAGGGTGCAGGAACAGTTATAAATGCTTGGAGTGTGAGGTGTGTGCAAAGGGCACTGGTTATAGCAAAGCTATACTGTGAATTGATGGTTTTGTGGCAGTGAATAACTTACAAAGGGGTGCTTCTAAGGTAGATGTATGACCACTAAAGCACTACTCTGTGTCAAGGCTGACTGCGGCGATGGCACATGACTTTGTGATTCTAAACCAAAATGAATCAACATGCCTAGTGGGAAGACAGTAAATGGAAGTATACATTGGGGTACCACTCTAGGGTAGAGCACATCAACCTGCAAAATTAAACAAGGTAAAGGGAAGTTACAAAATTTTAAAATGCGGGAATTTGAAACATTTAATAAAAAAATCCAGCAAACTTGTAAGCATTATTTGATGACTTCTCTTAGTTGCGATTCCTGTTCCCAACTACCTGAACAGTTGCAGTAACCACTAGTTGATGGCGCAGTACTGGGTTGTGTGGAAGGTACCATCTCTCGGTTCACAACATGAGATGAACGTGTTTGATTTGCTCTAGAGCGACCGGCACAATTACTCAACCTCCCCTTGCTCGATGTGCTACGCACCCTTTTGCATCTGCCACCGCCATTGTCACTCTCAGCCAGGGATGAAGTGAGACTCTCTACATCAGACATGTTGCACGAGAATGATGACTGTAGAAAACAAAATGGTTTGTGAATTAGTTCTTTATTATTTGCAAAGTAAAAAAACAACTATAGCTGTTTTACAAATTAGAGGTTCATTGGTGGAACCAGGAAGTTAAGGAGGTGCTGAGGGAAAAGAGTGATGCATATAGGCATTTTGAGTGCTCAAGGAACAAAAGGGATCGAGGGGAGTATGAGCTGATGGCCAGAAGGGCAACTGAGATGGAGAGGTCAGCTAAGGCAAGGAAGGAGCAGAACCAGGCCAGGGAAATGCAGAGATGGAACAGGGGGGGCTCCAGATAGGCATAGGCACACTCCCCGATTACTGCAGTGCCCAATACCTGGTGATTTAGTGGAACCCACCCCTTGGTGCTTGTCCAGCCACTGACTGTGGTCTGCATCAGCACGGTACTGTACATATGCGCTCAGTGTCTGAGACTGGTGGCAGTCACTGTGCACATGCACAGTACGCACCATTATCCTGTGCTGCACCGAGTTGTGACAGACACCTCCATGTGCCACTTGTGTGCACCGCATGGGAAGAATGCCACGGTGTGGGGACTTAGGCTCCAGAACCACTCCCATACCGAACTGGGTGCAGAGTACATGGAGCACCGGACTTCAATGCAAGCTGTTGTCTGGCGCAGCTTGTATCATTCTAAGCGGCCTTGGAGAATCGGGCCCATGATATTTACTACTTTGTATCAGGCCCATCCTTGTAAATGAGCTTACTCAATCGATGATATCCCTACACAATAAACTGAAATGAATGGCATAAACAAAGCCATAGGCGGAGGACTGTTCCGCTTAAAAAGGGGGTCAGGATCATGAGGGGGCACCATCTGAAGTTGGGGGGGTAAGGCACAGGAGGGAAATGAGGCAGTAACACTTCACGGAGAGAGTGGCAGTGGGATGTAACACTGGCAGAGAAGAGAATCACACATAAAGTGGATGGAGTCAGGGGCAGGGCTAGTACATACAAGAACACAAGGTGGAAATGGGCCAGCAGCAGCAGTGGTATTGAATAGAGTACTGCACAAAACAGGCAGGAATGATAGATGAGGTAAAAATAAAGAAGCTATGTTTGTCAAAAATCGAGTAATCATAATTGCACTGAAAAGTTTGAATCTTTCAGTGACCTGAAAATGCTAACAGAGATGTAGAGTAAAGATTGAAAAAAAATATATAACTAACTATCCACAGTCACTGTTTAGACTAGCAAAACCATTTGCTGCAGATATTTGACGTGGTTAGCAGACAAGGTAGTGATTTGACTGTTTTCAAAAGAGAACCATCATCACATGGCTCTCCATCACAATTACATATGAATGAACGCCCTTTATGCTGATCTTAGCATTGCATTCAAGAATTAGAATCTGATGACGCATTCACAATCATCAACAAGAACCTTTAGCATCAAGCTAAAGTATCTAACAGTCAAGTAAAGAGGGGATTACTCTGTGTAATAAATGTGTTCTAGGACTGCTGCACTGTGGCTAAAACACAATTAATGGACACCACACATAGCCTGCAAGCCAGGATACAACGTGCCACATGTATATAATACTGAGGTAAGGATAGCTCAATGTCCTCAGCAAACCATCAGTAGTTTGTGGTGGAATATGGTAGTTTTGTGGGTGGGGATCACTGTACTGCATATGCGATGTGCTGATCATATGAACATACAAAGAAGCCAGCAAAAGAAGGCCATTTGGTCTATCAAGTCTACTCATCTATCAAGTCTTCTCATGTTGCAGGGTACACAGCTTGAGCTACTGCCCCTGAACCCTCTCCCCACTACTCCCATTCCTCCCAACCCATGACCCTCACCCTACCCTATATCTCTTTCTGCCTCCCTTAAAGCTGCCCACTGTCTTCAATGAGATTACCTCTTCTGGCAGCGCATTCCAAGTGTCCACCACCCTCTCTGTGAAGAACTGCTTTTTGACCTCCCCCTAAACCTCGCAACCTCCAAGTCAAGACTGTACCCCCACGTGTTATGGTTGCCACTCTCCTTATCAACCTTATTTCCCGCTTTCAAGTACTTGAAGGTTCCTATCATGTCCACTCTCTCTCTTCCAGGGAGTACATGTTCAGTGCCATCAACCTCTCTGCCACTTCTTTCTCTCTGTTTTCCCCCACATCTGCCTCGTCTTGTCCTCATTTTCATTAGCCCTTCCCTAATTTCAGATTCTTTTTCTTGGTGCCTAACCAGAAAAAAATGAGTTCCCCAGCATGAAATTTCCACTTCACGGCTTTATAATTCTAATATTGTGGATGGGTCAGAAAACAGAACCTTTTTGGTCTGTTTCTCACTGACCAGTGAAAACTTGACCGACAACAACTTCTGGGCTTCAGTACTCCGCACCACAACTTCCTTACCATGCTGACCAGCTATCACCTTTGCAGCCCTCATCTGGACCTTCTCCAGCAGGTTAATGTCCTTTTTGAGGTGTGGGCACCAGTACTGAACTCCATACTCTAGATGTGGCCTTAACAGTGACCCGTACAAAGGCAGTATAACCTCCTCTCTCCTAATACTGATCCACCTAGATATGTATCCCAGCATCTTGTTTCCCTTTGCTGTCACTTTCTTGCATTGCGTAGAGTGCTTCAGGTCACTAGAGATCACCACGCCCAGGTCCTTCTCCTCCTCTGATGCAGATACTCAGACTTCACCCAAGGAAGTACTCTGTCCTATGATTATTTGCTCCAATATGTATTACTTTGCATTTCTTGGCACTGAAGCCAAGATGACAGATCATGGACCACCTCCCAAACTTTTACAGATCTCCCTGTAGGTCATGTACCCCTTCAGCTGTATCTTCCCTCCCACAGTGCTTTGTGTCATTTACAAATAGGCACATTTTGCCCATAATGCCATCTTCAATGTCATTGATGAAGACACTGAACACCGGCCTCAGCTCCGAGACCTGGGGGGCTGCACCGGTTACCTGTCTTGTGCCAGATAACTCTCCTACCACAACCACCCTCTGGAGTCTGTCCTTCAGCCAGTTTTTCACCCATCCGACCATTTTTTCCTCAACCCCGAGATACACTAACTTCCAGATGAACCTTTTGTGGTGCACAGAGTAAATGGTCTTGCTGAATTCATGATAGAGGATATCTACTGCTTGGCCCACAGTCTACTGTCTGAGTGACACAGTAAAAGAAGTCAATCCAATTTGTTTGACACAATCTCACCACTCATGAACCCATGCTGCCTCGCATCCTGGAGACCATGTCCCTCTAGATATTCCACCAACCCTTCCCTTAGTATGGTCTCCATGAGCTTGGCCACAACGGAGGTCAGACTGACTGGTTTGTAATACCCTGGGTCATCATTGGGACCACTTTTGTGGAGAGGCAACATGTGCTGTTCTCCAGTCCTGCCATCTCCCACTAACTATCCACACTGCTTCTTAACGGAAACAGTTATCACATGAGACAGACACACAGAGAGACAGAAAGGGGACACTGTAGGAGTTTGCATTCATACTGTAGCTCCAGCAGTCGCACTCTCCATGTGACTGTCACCCTGTCTTGCCACTGGGCATTATTGTATAAATTCACACAACTTCAAACTACAGTACATAGGTATCTTACTTCCCATGTCCTTTTTAGCCTCACTGAAGAAGAAGAAGAATCAAATGTCATGTTCCGATCAGAGGCACAGCCACAGTGTTGAAAAGATACCAGCATGAGGGGGAACAATGTGAAATTAGGATGGTGGTGGTGAAGAGAGTTTAAAAGATAATGTGAGGTTGTTTCTCTATACAAAGAGGGTGGTGAAGGCTTGGAATAGCCTGCCACAAGAGGTGGCAAGGGCCAGCAAAGTGGAGGGGTTTAAACATGCCTGGGGCAAGCAAAGAGGAACCTTTGGCAGGAAGGGAATGATGAAAAGCCATTGACCACTTAGGGTGAGTGGATGCACACTTGTATAGGGCCCACAGGAAGAATAGATGAGCCTAGCGGTACCTATCTGACAACACTTTTTATATTTCGACAAGGAATTTTGCACCAGAGGCTATCAACTGTCCACCTACTTTAGTGGGGCTGAGGTGACTCACTGGCAGCTGTCTATCTCCCCTGGAGCTACCATACTAAACTGCAGTGGATTGCTGAAATAATGGTCATTCTCCCATAGCTGGAACTGGCCTGCCATGGGAGAATGACCACCACTATTTCAGCAGCATGACATACCATCAGCACACACAATCATTATCGTCTCTGACTTCATCACTTCTTTCTCTCTGTTTTCCCCCACATCTGCCTCGCCTTGTCCTCATTTTCATTAGCCCTTCCCTGATTTCAGATTATTTATCTTGGTGCCTAACCAGAAAAAAATGAGTTCCCCAGCATGAAATTTCCACTTCATGGCTTTATAATTCTACTATTGCGGATGGGTCAGAAAACAGAACCTTTTTGGTCTGTTTCTCACTGACCAGTGAAAACTTGACCGACAACAACTTCTGGGCTTCAATACTCCGCACCACAACTTCTGGGCTTCGATGCTCTGTGCCACTTATGGAAACTGCCCTCTGTTATCTGTTTTGTTCTTTTGTGTAAACTCTAACACTGCAGTTAATATACTTCAAGAATAGCCTGCAACATTCTTCTCACACTCATCTCTGTTCCTGAAGTATTTTGGTGCACTGAAGGATAGTTCTTAAAATTGGAGCCCAGATCAATCAATCAGTCAATCAATCAATCAATATTTATTTATAGTGCACTTTCCAAAAATCAAAGCGCGAATACATCTTAGACAAAACAACAAAACATTCAATTAATAAAAACATATATATAAAAATAAAATGGCAGCAGAAATAAACTAAGCACTATCTCCGAAAGCCAGAGTAAATAAATACATTTCCAAAGAGGCTTTAAAAGTCTCAGTGGACAAGCACTCTCTAATCTGATGAGGTAGAGAGTTCCACAGGGTCGGGGCCACAAAGGAAAAAGCCCTGGCCCCAGATGACTGAAGACGGACCCTGGGAACCTCTAGCAGTCCCTTGTCGGTGGAATGGAGTAGACGGAGGGGGCGGTAGGGCAGATACGACCAAAGTAAAATTATGTTCTTGCTTTTGGGCAGAATAAACTGCATGTGGGACGGGCCTGCTGACAAGAGAGTGGGAGAGCAGAAACCAGTCACACAACCCACACACAACACTTGAGAACACACAGAGACTAAGTAGGCACGCTGATCAACAGAATCACCATCACTTGTTTAGGACTGAATATTTGTGGATTAGATGCGTAACGGCGGGCGTCCGTTTCATGAATTAATGACAGGTGTTCCCCCCCCGCTCCCTTGCACTTACCAGTTTGTCCACCAAGTTCACAGCAGACAAAGTCCGACTCGAGAACACCATGTTTGTTGGCTGGCTGATGCAGAGTCCTGCCTCAGCCATTTTTCAGGTCTTGTGCATCTGGCACTCTACCCACCTGGTATTCCTGAACAGACTAAAAATTCACATTTTTAGTGCTAACAAAGCTTCTGCTCTGACTTGCATGTGTAAAGTATCAAAAGGAATTCCAGGCCAGCATAAAACTGCAGAAGGAGTCCATTTCATGGTTAGCTGGGCACGCCACAGAGTGAGGTGTTAGGTCTCCTCTACCATTCCACTTACAAAGGCTGGGCTACCTGTGAATGGCAAGAAGAACAGTCACAATCGCCCCCAGTATGAGTTGCCAATTCAGTCTTACACTAGTGTGCATGTGTGTGTATGTGTGTGTATGTGTGTGTATGTGTGTGTGTGTGTGTGTGTGTGTGTGTGTGTGTGTGTGTATGTGTGTGTATGTGTGTGTGTATGTGTGTGTGTGTGGTGTGTGTGTGTGTGTGTATGTGTGTGTGTGTGTGTGTGTATGTGTGTGTGTGTGTGTGTGTGTGTGTGTATGTGTGTGTATGTGTGTGTGTGTATGTGTGTGTATGTGTGTGTATGTGTGTGTATGTGTGTGTATGTGTGTGTGGGTGCAAGTCTGAAGCATAGCGGATAGAGGGGACACATTCCCTAAGGCAGTCACAGAACAGCCAGGATGTAGCGTTGATCAATTCATCACAGGTGACAGAAGCACAAACTAAAGTGCCGACATCCTCAAAGTAAGCAAACTGCTTACAAATGATAGTTGGCATGCAGGAACAGGGGAGGCTCAGGATAACCAGCGACACACTCCAGGACAGTTCCCACTGCTATCAACACACATTGCCAACACAGAACACCAGCAGACAGATGACTAGATCTCACATACCAAAGCACATTCTTTTTAGAAATTTGCCCCATTGAAAGCAATAGTCTGCTGAAAATGCAGCACATGCCATCGTGTTTCACTCCCGTAAGGTAGGGGAATGTAATAAGTTAAATACTTAAAAAATGGTGTCATAGCAAGCATAACAGCAGTTGACTTGTGCACTGAGGTATAAATTGCAAACAAACAAAAACACAACACAAATATAGATTTGCAGCCGTAACCATAGACTCGGCATTTGAGTTTCCATTGTTGGTGCAGTGAAATGGACAAACAAAGAGAAATGCTTTGAAGTAGTGCAGCTTGGAATTTCAAATGAACCGGGTGAAGCATAGGGATCAAAATATATGTGGACAGAGACAGGAAGAAGAACACATTTCCTGTTTGTGACTGCACTCGACCTCCCCCTTGCCACCATGCAGGACCGTGAACGAGCACGCTCTCCAAACAAAGAAACACAGGACACTCACATGGATAAAAATAAATGCTTTTATTAATTATATCACACAACACAGCATACCTGAAATGATACTGAAACACACAACAGGAACTCTGGAGCAAAATCAGGACTATAATATTTTCAAGTAAGTGAACCAAAAAAACCTGCAACTCTGCTGACAGTGCTGCTTTAAGGAGGGAGTTGAGGACCCGAGAAGAGGCAGCATGATGGATGGGAGGGGGGAGGGTGTTCCACATTTTTGGGAAACGATGTGAGAATGCTTCCTGGCCAACTGAGGTGGACCTGGATGGGATAGTGAAGGTGCGGTGGTCAAGGTTCTAAGCGAATGAGAAGAAGAGAGACTGGTATAGGGTGCAGTGATGGGTACTGGAAGCACAGTCAAGAGCAAAATGACAGAAGGAGTGAAAAAGAGATTGAATGTTTCCAGATACAGTTGCTTCAATATTCTTTACCATTAAGTGTGATTATATTGATGCATATTAGATCCTAAGGAAGCAGTGTGATAACTACGAAACATTGATCAGAATTTGGTGGATTTAAAATACCAATAAAAGCTGTTTCTTGTCACTCATCAGAGGTTAGGGAGTAAAGAAACAAAGGGTTCAACTGGGCAGTGCTTGGGGGCAGTTTCTCTGAATCATTGCCAGGCTGGCGACATTCCTCTAGCCTGGAATCTCCTCTTCTGTGCTATGTCTTCCAACAAGATCTGTGAAGTATCTGGCCCGCCTACCGGTCTGCAGACTTGTAGTCTGGAAGGGTAGAGGTGAGCAAAGTCCCAGACCACATTGTGCATCTTGGGCTTCACTTCATTAAACTGCTGGCATTTGTACTGCAGTTTTCTACTGAAGTCTGGTAGACAAATACCTAGCCACAGTCTGTAACCATCAAGACCTTTTCCATGCCTGTATCATGGGGGTACTTGATTATACAGTGCCTGTATTCTTGCCAGCCTTGGGCTTAGGGCCAGTGTGATGGGCTCTCTTGACCTCAAACTCTAATGCCTCTGGCCCCATCTTCAGGTGAGTTGCCAGGCAGTGATGCAACTCTTTTTCAGGGTTTTTACCTTCCATCCCTTTGGGCAGCCTGATGATATGGAGATTAGGCCTCCTTGCCTGAGTCTCCTGATCATCCGAGCAGGAGTTCATCTTCTCCAGTGCAGCTTTCAGGGAATTCCTCTCCCTGCCTAGGTCACTTATAAGATCCTACAGTTCCCCCAATGTACTTTTCCACTTCATCTAGGTGGGTGTGTGGGCTGTGGCAGTTTCAGATAGATTAGATACTATCCCCTGAAGTTGGGAAATCTTAGTGAATCTGAATTTTATCTCAGACTGCATGTTAGTGAGCATAGCAGGGACACTTCCAGAGTCTTTGTGAGCTCAGACATGCTGCCACTTCAGTCATGGACAATGCCTGGGATCTGGTCTAGACCTTGTGGTGGCCTCATTGCTCTAAAGGTGGTCCTAGTGTCTCTTCAGTTGCCTTTTCTGCTGCCTGCCTGTTGCCCTTAAATGTTAGAAGCTAAATTAGATAAAGTTTTAATGAGACTGAAGCACTTACTTTACATTTTAGCTGTTTAGAAGTGGTGCATGTGGAAGCACAGCTACAGAGTATCTGCCATGATGCCTGGTTGACCACAGCTCCCTACTGAATGATTATTAAATGCTGTTTGTAAGAGTTTGTAATCTTACCCTACTGTAAATTCATAGGAGCAGCACTTTTTACTCTAAAGCGTCCTCTATACAGCCATAAAATATATTTAAAAGCTCCCTCCCTCTATTACCAAGGATGAACAAAAAACATAATCTCTGACTGGAAAAATGAAAAGGGGCAGTGCTTTTTAACTGCCCTTTTATCCATGTGCAGTATTAAGAAAAAAAATCAAATGCTATACATTACTATGACATTGTAAAATTAAGTCCATGCAATAACATCTTAAAATAATGTCTATAATTCATGTGCTTCCAGTCGGCTAGTTTCCAGGACCAACATCACAATGAACTAAAGAACTGTAACTGGTAACATGTATCTTCACATCCAGTGAAATATCATGTGTTGTGATGCAAATAAAAAGATTTGACTGGTGCCAGCAAGGCTGGTCTTGTTTTTTATGCTGTTATCTTTATTTTCATGGCAGGTCATGTTGTTTATTTTATATTCTGTAAGGGTGCCCTGAACCTATGGGGGAAGGGCACCCAAAATAAATAAACTGTACTACTACTACTACTGTTTCACCAGTGTCACTGTTATATCGCTGTTATAGTTGTAGTTACATGAGGACCACGTCTAATGTCAATTATACAGATTTTTTGCATATAGTGCCCACAGTGAGGGCTTTGATGCAGTATCACTGCTTCTTTGTATGCTCCCTACACTACACCGTGGTTCAAGACTTAGTCCACCCAACACCTGGCAGTAAGTTTCATCCCTCAGCACCAAACTCAATTATAGCCTCCCCTCCATATCACTGTGTTTATTTTTTACTCTGTGATGGTCTGAGTTGGACACCAGGCCTGTCAGGTAGTTGGGGGAAGAGGGCCAGGTTTTTTAAATCCCTGACAGATCAAGCTGGGCATCAAGTAGCTTGAGGAGGGCAACATTTTTTTTATTCTCTAAAAGATTGTGGTTGGCACTGGATCAGTTAGATAGTTGGGGGAGGGGTGCCAGATTTGTTTTATTCCCTGATGAGCTGGGTTGGGCACTGGCCCCATCAGGTAGCCTGCAGGAGAAGGACAGATTTTGCTTTATTTATTTTTTTTAAACTTTATTTTTTATTATTTTGCATACTAATACACGTAGTACAAAGACCATATCTTGACAAGACCATAGAAGAGCAAACATTAACATGGTTCTAACCTATTAATCACAGGAAGGGTGCATCAGGATAGTTTGATACCTCACAGGGGGTAATTGCAAAATAAGAATACACTGCTAACGAGTATAAAAACTGTGCTGTGTATTTAAAGCCCAAGAGCAGTATGAGTAGTACTAAAATAACTAAAGTCCAGGAAATACAAAAGTCCGGCTTTTGCACACCTATTAAGTCATGTAATGTCATACTATGTAGCTTTAAGTGAAATAATTGGTATAATTTCAGGCAGCAAACAAGCTAACACGTTAACAAATACTAGAGATTACAGCTCTAGATAAACGATCTATCTATATTAAAGATATCCCCTTTAAAACATCTCCACAAAAAAATACAGTGGGTAGTGTGAAAAGTTCCAACTAGGAGTTAGAGAAAAATCAGGAAGGTCTCACAACTTGAGTCAGTCTCCAGCTTCTTCCTCCAACAAACTGCCGTCTATGGGGCTCTGAATCCATTGATGTTCTTGCAAACACAAGGCCCATTTCCCTGCTTCCAACAGGTCAGTAAAGATCCAAACCTTATCTTTATGTATGATTTGTAACCGTGTGGGGTAAACCATGGCATGGGGAACTGAAGCAGCTCTCAGCTTTTGGCGGACACAATCAAATTTCTTCCGTCGCATGCGGGTCGAGTAACTAATGTCAGGGAAGAGAAAAACATTATTTTCATTCTGTGTGAGCGTTCCCACTCTGCCAGCTAGACGAAGAATCCTGTCCCGAGTTCCCACACCGTCTGTGATAAGCAGTAGAGTTCAGGGACTATCAGAGGCCTCACGATAGCCCCGTGGAGTAATCCTGTATGCTTTCTGTAAAACAAATGGTGTCAGTGGTTCCTCCGGGCAGAGATTTTCCTGTAGCCATTCCTGTAGGAACATCAAAGGATGGTCCCCTTCAATGCCTTCGGGGAGCCCTAAGATGCGCACTTGGGATGATCAGGTCTGGTTTTCATGGGACTCGAGTCTAGCTCTAAAGTGTGCGTTCTCCTTAATTAGAGTAGCTGTTGCAGCGGCTGAAGTTTCTGCCTGCCTCTTGGCATCCCCAATCTCCGTCTGAACCTGTTCGACAGTTGATTCCACTAAAGTAAGTCGAGTGCCAAAAGAATCCATCTTGGCGTTTAGGTCGGTAACTACCGAAATCAGACACGGTAATTTAGACCTGATTGAAGCCGTAGTTTCCTCTGTCTCTTCTGAGGTCGCGGCCTGTACTGTACCTTCCATTCTCTTAGACTGTGTAGTCCCTGCAATTTTTCCTCCCGTTCCACCACCTTTTTCTTTGCTAGGGTTACCCATTTTACGTTTATGAGGGTACTCTTTCTAGGGCTGATAAACGTCCTTCAAAGTAGTCGATGAAAAAAGGTGAAATTAAGAGTTTATCAGTATTTAAGTGCAGAGCTGGTAAAGTTTGCTGCCTCACAGCTCGGGCTCAACAGCGCCCCCCCCCCCCCAGATTTTGTTTTATTCTCTGATGGGTCAGGCTGGACTCATCAGGTAGTTGGGCTGAGAAGGAGGGGCATATTTTTTAAATTCTCTAACAGATCGTGTTGGGCAGTGAACCAGTTGGGCAGTTGGGGAAGGCGTTCCAGCTTTTTTTTTTTATTCTCTGATGAGCCGGGTTGGGCACTGGATCCATCAGGTAGTTTGTCAAAGGGGGACAGATTTTGTTTTATTCCCAGATGGGTCAGGTTGGGCACCAGAGCATTCTGCTGTGCAGCAGGCTGGGTTGGACCATGCATGGCAGTAGTAGAAGCAGCAGTGTGGCAGCAGCCTCAGGCTTTCAGTACAGTGTTTGAGCCCCTGACTGTGACCTGAATGATTGGGCATAGGGACAGCAGTGTTTTACTACCCCACTTACTCAGCCTTCCACTCATCACTTTGCTGATCCTCCTTATCTTCGTTTGGCTTAATACATTGGTCAAATGGGCATGGGACCCATCAGGTAAGTGGAAGGAGGAGGACAGATTTTTTTAATTCCCTAACAAGTGAGGCTGGGCACCAGATCTGTCTGGTTATTGGGTGAAGTGGACAGTTTTTTTTTATTTCCTGACTGGCCAGGTTGGGCGTGGTGTTTTTTTTTCCAATTGTTAAAGCAGGAGAGACACACTAAGCTGAAAGCTCATTTACAGGTGTGACCTGGGAGCACAGGAAAGTTTAGTGACTTTCTCAGGGTCACACAGTATACAAGTGGGGGCTGTGGGATTCAAACCCAGGTCTCCAAATTTGCAGCCCAGGGCCTTAAACCACTGCGCTCTACTGCTTCCTTATGTTGCTAATAGACCAGCGATACTCCAAGTGTCATACATAAAGTCAGTTCCAGCCACTTATTCCTTCAATTTGCCATTTTATTTTCAAAAGCAACAAAAGCTGTCAAATGTTCATTCACCTGTGCACACAGCCCTGGGGCTATGTGCACAGGTGAAATAAATCACACATTGAAGGAATAAGTGGCTGGAACTGACTTTATGTATGACACTTGGAGTATCCCTGGTCTCTTGGCTGTTCTACTTTGGAGTTAGCACACCCTGCTCCAATTCCTTGAGTGCAGGAAGTGAGGATGTTTGGAGTTTTGGGCATGGTATATGTCAGGTTGCTGGGGGTGGGGTAATATTTTTTTATTGCTTGACAGGCTGGGTTCATACCAGACCAATCAAGTAGTTTGGGAGAGAGGGACGTATGTTTTTTTTAATACCCTGATGGGCTGAATTGGATATCAAACCAGTAAGGTAGTGTGTGTGTGTGGGAGCAGATTTATTTTTGTATTCCGATGGGTCAGGTTGGGTACTGGATGTGTCAGGTTGATGGGGGAGATTTATTTTATTCCCTAAAGGGTTGGGCACTGGACTTGTCAGGTAGATGGACACTGGATTCTTTAGGTTGTTGGGACGCAGCACCTGCCAGCAACCTCCCTCCCTGGAAGCTGCTCCAGACTGCGCTGCCACATGTGGTCATGCCACTGACAGTATGGCAGCAGAGATGGCTGCCTCCCTGGAAGCTACTCCAGACTATGCTGCCACATGTGGTCATGCCACTGACAGTATGGCAGCAGAGATGGCTGCCTCCCTCCTTGGAAACTGCTCCAGACTCGCTGCCACATGTGGTCATGCCACTGACAGTATGGCAGCAGAGATGGCTGCCTCCCTCCTTGGAAACTGCTCCAGACTGCGCTGCCACATGTGGTCATGCCACTGACAGTATGACAGCAGAGATGGCTGCCTCCCTCCCTGGAAACTGCTCCAGACTGCGCTGCCACATGTGGTCATGCCACTGACAGTATGGCAGCAGAGATCTCCCTCCCTCCCTCCCTGGAGATTGTCCTCTGGGACACTCAGTCCTTCTTCCCTAGCCAGCTCCTGATGACTCGGGTTCATTCCGGAACTGGGCCGCTGTCATTAATGGCAGTAGCCCTACCACTATGCCAATATGTGGCACTCCTGGCAATTATTGTTATTATTGTTTGGGTCATCTAGTGGCACAATGTATTTCCCTCAGTACACATGTATTGTATTGTTGCATCCTGATTTTTGCCATAATAAATCACTTGGATTCAATTTTCTGTCTCCTGTGGATTATTACCTCAAGCTGCCATCCTGTCTTCAAGCGCCTGGTTTCTTTTGAACTTTGTATTGTTAAGAAGTCATTGGAATCTGGCAAGCAAGGTGCCTGGGGACTGGAGAAGGGCAAATCTAGCCAAAGCAGCCATAGGCTAGTGAGTTAAACTGTGACTGTGGGAAAAATACTGGAGATGGTTATCAAGGTTCAGATTATGGAACATCTGGACAGGTTGCAGCCGTCAGAGTCAACATGACTCTTGGAGGTGTAGGGCCCTGCATTGTTAACCTACTGGCAGCCAGGGATGCAAGGCCCTGCACACTAGCATCCAATTGGGACATGCTTCCGCAAGTGTGGAGGTTCCCCGGGATGCACTGCTGGATTCTCAGGACACACTAGCTGCTGCCTGACAGGCAAGGTTGGGCACTGGAGCTGTCCGGCTCTTGGGGGAGGGGACAGTATTCTATTCCCTGACAGGCTCGGTTGCATGCAAAGCCCATCAGGTAGTTTGGGAGAGAGGGAGATATTTTTTAATTCCCTGATGGTATAGATTGGGTATCGGACCAATGAGACAGTTGGGAGGGGGGAGGGACAGATTTCTTTTTATTCCTTGATGGGTCAGGTTGGGCACTGGATCTGTCCGTTTGTTGGTGGGGGTAGACAGATCTGTTTTATTCCCTGATGAGTTGGGTTGGACACTGGACCTGTCTGGTAGTTGGGAGGGGTGGATTTTTTTTTGTTTCCTGTCTGGCCGGGCTGTTCACCAGACCCATCTGGTAGTTGAAAGAGGGTTCCAGATTTTATTTTATTCCTTGTTGAGCTGGGTTGGGCACCAGAAATTCTAATCCATTCTTCATTTACTATGTTCCAGTATGTATCTTCTGTGCTTTGTAAATATACCAGTGTATATGAATGTTATGTTGGCTAAGTGCTAGTTTGAAAATTGCCTCCCCCGACCCCCCTCTTGCTCCAGTAACTGATCTCTGCCCCTTCCCTTAGCTTTCCCAGTCCCTGGCCATGCTGCTCAAATTGACTGGAAACTCAGCTGTGTTTTCATTATACAGACAGGCTGAGAGAGATAATTCCTAGTTCCTATTCCAGCTAGCATCACATGGTGCCACATCTATGCCATTTTTTGTCCTTTTGCACTGCAATAATGTAGTAGCATGAAAATTCTCGGTTTTGTTTAGGCAATTTCATTTTTTTCCAGACAAAGAAATAAAGTTTAGTTTTCCATTCACAAAGTTGCTTAGACTGACAGTTAGTTGTACTTCATCTCTGAGCTCATTCACTGTTATTCTTGTCACCACAGTAGGGGAGTGCTAGGTTAAACAACCCAAGGGCTTCTTCAGTGATGTCACCTAGGTAGCTGCACATTCACAAGAGAGATGCCACTTGCTCAGCAGGTTCTCACGTACTCACCTTCTTGCAGTGAACAGAAAGTTGTTCCTGGATCCCCACCCAGAAATAACTCAGGCTACTACTTTATCACTTTTGGATGCTCGCTGGCAGTATTTATTAAAAGGTACAATTATATTTGTCATTTACATTCCAAATTCATGTCTAACAATCAATATTTACAGGTTGGACGTAACAGTCCCATATCAGTTCTAGGACATAACAGTCCTGTCTTCCCTCTGGTGGTTCTTCGTCATGTGCTTTTCCTCCTCCTCCGTTTTTTCTTCTTGGGGTCTGGACACCAAGATCTGGCCCCCCCTTTCATTACCATAACCGGGTACCACCTTACCTGGACCACTCCCCAACCAGGTGTGGACACAGCAATCCACCCCTAGCCCTATATCTGTCCCCCTCTCCCATTACTCCCATACCTGGGTTCCTTTGTCCCCAGCCCGTGGTACCTACCCCCCTCCTCCCTCTACCTGCCCTCCCTTTTTTCCCCTTGCTCCTAAACCCCTTCCACTGACCCATCTCCAGCTTTCAATAGAAGATGGGGCTCCCCCCCATTTGTGGGTTTAACCCTTTGGCCCTTTCCTATTGATGTCTCATACCAGTTCCCCGAAAGACCAGAGAAACAGGTCCATGCCATATTTGGTCAGATGAACCCCATCCAACCTGTACACTGCCTCATACTCATATGAAATATCCTTATGCTGGATGTGACCCCCCCATCTTGATCACTGCCATGGCCACCTTTCTGTTCAGGTGCTTGCATGCCACCTCTACTGCCTTAGGCCCTTTCATTCCCCTATATATCCTCCGGGATGTAATCTCGGACCTGCCGATCACCACTATCGGCCACCAGCTCTTCACTTTCTCTAGATCCGACAGAATGTCCCTCAACAGGGACCCCCACGGCACTGACCCCAGGTCATTACCCCCTAGATGGACAATAATACAGTCCAGTCCAGTCCAGGCCAGTGCACCCAAAGCTCATTCAGCAGGGGTAGCAGCTGTGACCACCTCATACCTCTCAGGCCCCTCCACCGCACCTTGGAGTGCTCCGCTCCCAGGTGCAACTGCATCCCTATCCTCGTTGTGGCTGCAAACCTCTCTTCCCAGTAGATGAAGGAGTGCCCATGATCCCCACCTGTCTCTTGGAGCCTGCTGTGGGAAGAGAAAAAAGAATACCAATTAAAAATTGTCAACACCTCACATATCTTCTGTAACAGTTTGACGTCCATCTCCCCACCCTCTTGACCTCACTTTCCCCTGCTTCTGGAGCAGCCACCTCTGAAGCTGCCCCAATTCAGAAGGAGTGCAGGGCAAAGTCATTGGGGTTCTCCCCCTTGAATGCCACTGCCTTTTTCAGTACCACCCCCACCTGAAAACCTGTCACCGGGGACTCATCCCTGTGTATGAACCAGGCCCCCAGCTGGCGGCCCCTAACCATATCATAGTCCTCCATGGCCTGTGCTGTGCAGACTCCTACACCTGCCTGCTTGTGCATCTCCACGGCAGCACCCTTACCCTGCTGGTCCATTTTGGACCGCTGGAGGCAGGTGACCACTCTCCCATTCTCCATTCTCACATTCTCCTCCTGTAACCCTGCGGCAGCCGCCCCCTTCCTGGGTGCCACCATCTCTCTGACCCTGAAAGCCCCTTTTGCCATTACAGTGAAGATAGCTCGGAACAGGCAGGCCTCATTCACGGGCATGCACACGAGGCCCAGTGCCCTCACCACCTGCATGAGCAGGGGCCACATCAGAGGCCGTCTCCCATCCTGCTTCAAGCCCTGCCCCCTCATCCAACCTATGACCATCCACTTGATGATCTTGCTGCCCAGAGCATCCACCCAGCCCAGATCCTGGCAAGCCCAGCTAATCCCTGCCAGCTGGACCCCAACTCTCCTCTCCCATTTTTCCACCACATACTGTATAACCTGCTCCTTCCAGACCAATGACTCTGTCTCCCAACCCCTACCGGTCCAAAATGCATGGAAACTCACCCAGGCCCCTTTGTAGGCCTTCAGGGTGTTGGCTAACCAAGACCCCTGGTACAAAGCCCTGGCTTTCAACCTCCAATCTCCCACATCCAATCTGAAACCCTGGTCTGGATAGGTGCAGCCTGCGGTGCCAACTCGTGGAACTGATCCATCTGTAAATGAGAAAGACAGTCAGCCACCTCAATCCATGCCCCTTCAATGTGCTGAGCCCTAAATGACAGGTTCAAATGCAGTCCTAATAACACCATGTGCCTTAAAACCCAGAAAATGGATTCCATACGGCCACTCTGCCTGTTGATTACCTCCACCACCCCCTTGTTATCGCACCAAAATAAGATGCGCCGCCCTGCCATATGGGCACCCCATAACTCCAGGGCCACCCAAATTGGAAAGATCTCAAGGAAAGTGATGTCCTTGGTCCAACCCCATTCCTGCCAGTGTGCAAGCCATGCCTCTGAAATCCACTTCCCTTGAAATTAGGCCCACATCCCCAAACCCCCTGCTGCATCCATGTACAGCTCCTTATCCATGCTACATGCCCACTCCTCCTGCCAAAAAGTCACCCCATTATATGATTCCAGAAAAAAATCCCAAACCTGCAGGTCCTCCTTAATGCCCCTATTTATGTCCACCCATCGGGTTGTTTCACCCTCCCCGTGACCCTCCCCAACCTTCTCGTAAAGGCATAGCCTGGGCTTATGGCCTTGCAGGCAAAATTAAGGTGCCCCAGCAGCTGTTGAACCTGTACCAGCGGCACCCTCTTCCTCTCACCTACTAGTGCGAGCAGTCCCCGTAGATGTGCCACTTTGTTCCCTGGCAACCAGAAACACTACTGCTCGGTATCCACCTCAATCCCCAGGAACTCCTGCATCCAGGCCAGGCCCTCAGTCTTACCCATCACCAATGGGATCCCTATCCTGTCGCACATGTCCTGGAAATCCACCAACATCCCCTGGGTCTCCTCCTGACTGGCTCTGATCGATAGAAAATTGTCCAGGTAATGGACCACCCTCTTGTGCCCATACCGGGCCCCAAACACCCATTGCACCCATGTACTGAATGCTTCGAAAGTGGAGCATGCTACCGAGCAACCCATGGGCATCACTTTGTCAAAATACAAGCCACCCTCGAATTGAAAACAGAACAAGTCCCAGTCTGCAGGGTGGACCGGTAGTAGGCGGAAAGCGGACTTGATGTCAATCTTCGCCAACCAAGCCCTTCCCCGGTCGCCCAGATCAACTTCACCACATGGTCCAAAGAGGCATACAAGACCATGCTCAGTGCCTCAGGGATCCCTCCATTTACCGACCCCCCTCATCAGGGTAGGATAAGTGATGTATGAGCCGGAACTCCCCTGCCTGTTTTTTAGGTACCACCCCTAATGGTGACACCTGAAAATACTCGCAGAGGGGTTCGTGCATCAACCCCTCCACCCTCCCCTTCCTGACCTCCTTCTGGATCTTTTCCAGATTACGTTCTCCTTCCCTTTCACCAAACCCAGATTCTTAGCCCGCATCCCCACCCGTGCCCCCTCGAACCCCTGCGGAAACCCGCATGCAAAACCCAACCTCAGCAGTTCTGACCCACATCTGTCGGGGTAGCCTGCAGTTCAGGCTTCCACTACCCCAACCTAATGGGGATGCAGGCCAGGGCATAGCCCCACCTCCCCTTCCCAGGTCCTGCCTTAATTCAAACCATAGTTGGACATATAGCCCCCGCTACAGGGGCCCCCGCTCCCCGTCCCCTTCCCTGTCCTTCCCAAAAGGGCTGTTCCTGGGGCTGCCCACTCGGTAGTCCCCCTTTTTCACCCCCTTGTCTACAGCTCATTGTCGGGTGTGACACCCCACACCATGAGCAGACACGCCTAAACTTGCAGCAAGGCCACATGCATGATGCCCAGTTAAACGGCCAGCAAGCCTTGGTGCCCTGGGCTGGTGCAACTCTCTTACCCTGTTCCGTCACAGGACCTGCTGTTGAACCAGAAAGTGTCCTCACCGCAACTCTGCATGGGTGCAGTCCCACCTCAGGTCACCCTTCACTGCCATTCTCCTCTGGAATGCCTCATCATACTTAAGCCAATCAAACTCCAGCTTCGCCTTATATGCATCTCTGATGATTGCCTTATATATCAGCAGTAGGATTGCCAGGTCTGGTTGCTTCTCCAGTACCAACGCACTATAAATCAGGAAGCCCACCTGCCATGCATCGATGCTCTTCCCCTTAAACCTGGCTTCCTCTGTTTTGTGCCCCACTACCACCATGGCCACCGCCATCTCCGACTTGCCCACTGACTCCCTTTGCTCGTACTTTTTGGCCGTCTCCTCATTCACCAATCCGAAGATATCCACATACCCCCCCTTCCAAATTTTTTCTTTTATTGAGGCCAGCACATGGTCACCCAGTGTGAAGCCAGGAGGTCCCTCATACAGCTGCTGCATCCTGCCTGTGGTGCCTGCCCCAGTTTTGCCCTGCCTGTTTTTCTCCTTGATGGCCTGTAAGGTCCGCTCCATTTTTGAGACCTTCTCCTCCCCCATGTCACCCAACAATCCCTCAATGTACTGTTTCAAATCTGCATCATTGTTCATATCTATCTCGTCCATACCCCCATCTGGCTGTGGCCCTGCCGGGACCTGATCAGGCCTGCCACCTGCCCCGGGCCCCACCAGAGGGCTGGGTATCACCCTCTTTGGTCTTTTGTTGCCTTTCCCAGCACTGGCCCACTCTTCTCGCTCTTTCCTTTTTTCTGGGCCTCTTCTTCTGCATCCCTTTTCTTCACCGCCTCCATCAATTGCATGATCTGCGTCATCAGCTTTGAAGCTATCGCCAACATGGTAGCTCTGGACATCAGAGCCTTCTTGGGTGCCATCTCTTCCGCTGCATACTAGGCTACATAACAAGACCACATGATCATGCCACAAAAAGTTTCCTTGTTGCCAACTGCCCCACCCCACCCCGGGCCCAGCAATATCATCCGGTCACTTTCCTCACCACTCCCGCACCACTCATACGCAACACTGCCACTCCAGGCATAGCATCGGGGAGGCACCCGCTGTGCTGGCCATATCATAATGCCCCCCCAAAGCTGCGAAATTGCAGGACACCACCCCCAGCGTGTCCAGGGCAGCAATATGCCATGCCCCACCCCCCCACACATTTCAATGCCCTTCCAATGCAGTCTATGGTAGACACTCCAACTGTCTTGGTCCATTGCGAGGACTGCAGTAGTGAAATGGCGTCCGAACCACGTGCCCAGGCCACCATGGCCCCTCTGCTCACGCTGGCCTGCTGGCCCACAACCAGCCCAACTCCTAGGCCAACACCACAGCCCCTTCTTTGCCCCCCATCAGCGTAGCAGCCCACATTCAGCACAAACATCCCTTCCTGCGCATGCCAGGCCATGTGGTGGGCACCCCTTCTGCATGGCCTCTAGCCTTTCTCAGCCCCCCTCGGCCAGGTGTCACTGCTTGCCCAATGTTTGCCCTAAACCATCCATACCCCCCTTGCATTCTAGCCTTTATCCATTTAGCAGCAAAATACAAAACAAACAGCAAAAAAAATTATTTTTTTTTACATGACGATTACGTGGCCCCCCCCCCCGTGCCGCATGCAGTCATCCCCATCTCAGCCTTCTTGGACCACTACTCACTCCTGCTCTCGTGCACGTTGCTGTGCCTCCCCAAGACCCCACTAATGTGTCCACCATGGTGCATGCTCTGATTACCCCAAAATAGAGGCCACCCCATGCAGTAGGCCTCACCGGCCCCAATCCACTCTCCAGCCACCCGGCCGAACAAGACCCGTTAGTGCGCCTCTCCTTTCCTTCTTTTTTTTTTTTTTGACAAACTCACACTTTCAAGCACTGTGTTCATAGGAATCTTAGGAATCATAGGAATTTATGGAGCCTAAAGACTTGCGTCCATTTGCTCGCCATATATTTAAATACTAGTATAGAATTTATCCAAACTTTTTTTGAAGGACTGTGTGGTGCCACTAGCCACTACCTCAGTGGGTAATCTGTTCCAATCATACACCACCCTTTGGTTAAACCAATTTCTTGATCTCAAAAGCCTTGATTGTCTAACTTTTAACTGTAATGGATGCGATCTAGTATTATATACTTTATTTGTTGCTTCTAAGCCCAAATTTTCCCATAAATCATTATTTGTCCATGCTTTGTGCACTAGACACATATCACCTCTCTTCCTCCTATATGCAAGAGTGAACAAATTCAAGTTATTTAACCTTTCTTGGTATGATTTACCTTTCATATTCTCAATACCTCTAGTGGCCCTCTTTTGGATCCTCCCTAACATGGCTATGTCTTCCTTGTTATAGGGAGACCAAACCTAAGCTACATACTCCAATACAGGCCTCACCAAATGAATGTAAAGAGGCATAATGATCTCCTTACTTCTTGCACTAATGTGCCTAAAAATGCAATTTATGATATTATTCCCCTTCTGACATATCTGTCTACAGTGTGCTGTGAATTTCTTGTCCTGCGACACCATGATTCCCAAATCTCTTTCCTCAGATGTAGATCTTAATAATTTATATTCTAACAGATACTTCTGCTCAGGGTTTTTTCCCCCTCAGATGCATAACAGCGCATTTATTGACATTCAGTGACAGTCTAGCCTTGTTTGTCCATTCGGATACATGATCTAATGCTGTCTGTAGATTAGAATTTGTGAAGTTTATATCAATTATAGCCCCCAACCTACAATCATCTGCAAATTTGCATAACCGAACATCCTTTTTATCATATTGCAATGCTGATATATATAAATTGAAGAGGCATGGTCCCAACACTGAACCCTGGGGGACCCCACTCATCACTTCCATCCATGCAGAATATGAACCCTTTATACTAACTCTCTGATTTCTGTTTATCAGCCAACCTTGAACCCAACATGTTATTGGATATGTGATGCCTACATTCTTCATGGCTAACAATAATTCAGCATGTGGTAGCTTGTCAAAAGCCTTTGAAAAATCCAGGAAGGCCACATCCAGACCCTTCACCCTGAAACCAGTCACTAGCTCGCTCCCCTCCTTCACAATGCTAGGCCTCCCATAGGCCACACAGCTAGCAATCCACTGGCCCCCTCCACTGCCCTGCCAGCCAAACCTCCAGTCAAACCTCTGCGGATTCCTCGCTGGCCACCCCTTGTGCTAGGGCCGCCAGTTCGACGGCTCCATCTCCATACTGCCTTCACTGCTAGACCTTCAGCTGGAGATCCAATGCCTCCCAGCAGGCTCCTTCAGAGCCACTGGGCCAATCGCATCAACGGCTACACCCTCCCATGTGTCCATTCGCAAACCATTCCA
Organism: Neoceratodus forsteri; assembly: GCA_016271365.2. NCBI lineage: Eukaryota > Metazoa > Chordata > Ceratodontiformes > Ceratodontidae > Neoceratodus > Neoceratodus forsteri. The sequence continues at coordinate 157,227,923 of JADMNL010000033.1, forward strand.
CAACTGCTCAAACCTGCTCCTGCTTTCCCCTCCCCACCACCTTTGTCTCCTTTTAGCACCAACCGCTCATGATGTGGACAACTCAACAATCCAAAGGCACACAGCATGCCTGCAAGGTCAAACCTCCCTGCCCGACCTTCACCAACAAAACCAGCCATTCAGGATGCCCCAGCCCTCTCTGGACGATGGGACCAACTGCCACTAGCCCAACCACACGGGGCCCATGATGCACTCAACCACCCCTGTGGGTCACACAGTGTCTGTCTGTGCAGCATATAAACAAAACAAGCTGTAGTGTCAATCTACACTCTCTAATCCTTCCCTTTAACATCACATTTCATTTTAAAATCTCTTTTCTCCAATTTAAACAGAGGATCACAGTTCTGCATAGATTCCTGGGCCCTCATCTAGGCCCAGACCTCTCTACCTTAGGCCAGCTGAATTTGAAAAATCCTCCACAGCTCTCTGCATCACAGGCCAGCGCCTAGCTTACATGCCTTCTGAATCTACAATATTTGGATGTTCCAAGACATATAAAGCCTGGGCTGCCCCTGCAGCAGTGCTCCAAACAAAAATATATCATCATACCAATCATTGTAGTGCCTTACTTTAACTGCCAACGATATGCTATATTTCACTTTGGAATTTTACAGCAAGAAAGAGGGCTTGCTGTGGGTTGCATGCTCTTAAATATCCCCCAAGGACCCCTGATCAGGACCCCTTTTTGCCCCACTCCTTAGCCAATAGCCTGTGAGCTCCCGAGCCTGGTTGGATGACCCCTCTGTGAGGTCATAGCCACCTCCCCCTACCCTGTAGCCCTCCTCCCCCCCAGCTCTACTTCTGTCTGTGTCCTAGGACAACCTGGCCTGCCTTTTAGTGGCAAGCCCAATTAGCAGAGGGTTACAGAGTGGACAGCTGCAGTAAGCAATAGCAAGGCACAACTCACTCATTAACTGCCATAAAAAGACATATCTCAATCCCCAAATTCATTTCAAAGGGATATCTGCAAAGCACTGCCTGTCTTTGATCCCAGTAGGAACTGGTTTGCTAAGCATAACAGCCCTAAAAAGAGCAATCAAAGTTGATATTTCCAGTACGCTGTAATGATGTGTTAATGCAGACACTACACTGCCACCCCGTGGTAGTATTTCATAGATTTTCAGGATCCTTTTATGTGACTATACTGATGTTTATTTGTTGATGTGTCAATGAAGAGAGCTGATGCTGAAGACTAAGACTGGCATGCTGTGTGTATCACTTAAATGCACCATTGCACAAGAAATGTTTAGCATTTCAGCTGCTCGCAGTGCTGATGGTCAGTTGCAGTAATTGTTAATCTTCAAGGGTATGGCAGCTGGGTTTCAATGTGAAAAAGTGCAAAATAATGTACTTTAACCACAGAAATCGAGGGGTAGAGTGGTAGTGACAACCACAAAGTTGGAAAAAGACCTTGGGGTAATCATATCGGATGCCCTAAAGTTGGCCAGGCAGTGCGACAAGACAGTAGGAAGAGCTAGTGGGATGCTGGGGTGGATAAGGAGGGGTATCACCAGCAGAAAGAAAGAGGTGGTGTTGTCTCTGTATAGATCACTGGTAAGACCCCACCTAGAGTACCGCGTCCAGTTTTGGATCTCCAGAAGGACATAGACAGAGTGGAGGCAGTTCAGAAGAGGGCAACTAAAATGGTGCAGGATCTGCATCAAAAGCCCTAGGAGGAGAGGCTAAAGGAGCTCAATATGTACACTGTGGAAGAGGGGATATAATAGAGACCTTTAGATACCTCAAAGGGGCAAATAAGGTACAGGAAGGAAGTATTTTTCAGAAGAAAAAGTGTACAAGAACAAGGGTCCATGCTATGAAGCTGGAAGGGGATAGAGTCAGAAGAGATGTGAGGAAGTACTTTTTCATAGAAAGAGCTGTGAATTCCTTGAACAGCCATCCAGTAGAAGTGGTGGGGGAGAAAACAGTGGTAGGGTTCAAGCATGCATGGGATACGTACAAGGGAATCATAGTGGAAAGGAAGAAAGGAGGGGGGAGAGGAAGAGTTGTAGATTGCGTATGGTCTGTGGTAACAGTGGAGGTAGGAAGAAATGGGCAGACTGGATGGGCCAAGTGGTTCTTATCTGCTGTCAAATACTATGTTTCTATGTTAAAAAAAAGGTACCACATTGTTTATTGTATCCCAAGTCTACAGAGGAAAAACTAAATAAAGTATGAAGGCAATGTTGGAATAAAACTTTATCAGCTTTGGGAGCTAGGGGGCCCATAAGGGTAATATCTTTAAATTGAGCCCCCCTTTCAATGGCAGTGATGCAGGAGATACCGGGGCTCACTTTAGAGCTAGGGGCCGTGACTTTGGAAGCCTCCTATAATTCCAACACTGCATGGGGGCATCAATTAATGAATTGTGTCTTATCTCTTATTCAGGGCACCCAGGTGGCTGGCTAAACAGGACTATCTAACAAACTAACAAGCTGCTGCAAAGACAAAGACGGAGCCAAAAAATGCAAGAGTACTCACACTGAGCAGATGGCAGCATGGCTACACATCACTGCTGGTACAAAAAGCGCATCACAGTCAGGATAAATGTGTAAAAAAGGATAAATGCATAAAGATTTTTTTATTGCAATCAAAACACCAGCACACAGCTACAGCGTGCTCCTCCCTTCCTTTTTACGCATTTATCCTGACTGCGATGCGCTTTTTGTAACTGCAGTGATGTGTAGCCATGTTACTATCTGCTCAATGTAAACAGGACTATGGCACAATGTCCCAAACTCCCATTCAAAGACCGCATCTACTTTTTCCCTTCGATGCAGATTTTTCTTACATAATTTACAACATATAGGATTTAAGTTTTGAAGTCAGTATTTTTCCCTGTTTGAAAAACATTTATAAATTCTTGTTGTACTGTAGTAATGCTAGCATTTCCATACTGTGACCCTTCGGTGCTTTTTCTGATAATTTTCCTCTGCAGTGTCCAGGATGTACCCTGAAACTCTTTAGCAACTTCATCAGCTTCCATATCAGACAAGTCTATATATATATTTTTTAGAGACTTTTATAATTGCAGTAGTGAATCATATGTCTTTATACTGGACTCCCAATGAATTTAAATCTTTGTTGGTGCTCTGAGTTGCACTTTTATGTTTAGATAACTGCCAACATCACTGCACAGTGGAAGGCAAGAAATCCTGCTCAAAGAACACATGGGCCCAGATATTCAAAAGAGTTGAGCCATGCACAATAGGGTTGCGCCTGCGCAAGTCTGAAAATGCGCCATTCTGCGATATTCAGCAGGAGGCAGTTGCGCCCCCCCAAATCACACTGAGCAACAGCGCAATGATAATGAAGGCATGTGCAACTGAAGGGGGAGGAACCATGCATAAATGGTGCAGTGCAATATTCAACAACTTGTGCCATGCGCAATAGGAGAGCAAGCGGAAGTTGAGCCATAGCGGAAATGAGCCAAAATAAAAGGGAGCAAGGAAGAGGTGCAAGAACGCTACAGGGAAGCCACATATGACAGCAAAACACAGCAGGACACACTGGGCAGCAGGGACACACAGGGCCAGGCAGGAAAGGGCACCTGGAAGCAATAGCCACAGGGGAAGGTGTGGGGAGACATTGCACAAGGGGGAGGTACACCACACAGCAGTGAGGCAAGCACAGGCAGGTGTTCCTGGTGCCAGGGAAGTAGCAGTGAGGACAGCGGGGGGAATACAGTAACAGCTGCCGGGGGGGTGAACACAAGCCAGGGACATGGCCAGTACCACCTTCCAGATGGAGGCCGTTACGAGGGGGTGAGAAGGCGGGCAGCAGGGGGCCATGGCCATGGAAGGGCCCGTCGGCGGTATGCCCCCAACAGGCAGTACCGAGCCTGCACCAGCTTCGAGCTGTACAATGATACTGAGATTGTGGGTCGGTACCGCCTGAATTGGGCAATTCTGAGGTGGCTCTGTGAGCTGTGCAGTGATGTGATGCAGGCACCCACACGATGGAGCCATGCCATCAGTGGAGACCAAAGTGACAGCTTGCATGTGCTTGCTCGCCATGGGTACCTTCCAGAGACCAACTGGGGACACCACAGGCATAACCCAGTTGGCCATGTCACGCTACCTCACCAAATTCCTCAGCGCACTGCTGCCACATGCTGCAGAGTACATCCATTTCCCCAGCACACCGGCGGAGTGCACAGCAAACATACAGGAGTTCCACAGGGTAGCACGTATGCCTGGTGTGCTAGGGGCAATAGACTGCACCCATGTGGCCATCCGCACACCACCTGGCCCCAAGGGGGCTGCATACATCAATCGCAAGGGCTTTGCCAGCATCAACTGCCAGGTGGTGTGTGATGCCAGAGGGTGCATAATCAATGTCTGTGCCACGCACCCTGGGGGAGCACATGATGCCTTCATCTGGCACCAGTCGGCACTGTGCCACAGGTTTGTGAGTGGGGATATCCCCACTGGACACCTAGTGGGTGAGTATGCAAACCACATGGACAGTCATAAAGCCTGGGGGGGTATGGTCAGAGGTGACATGGGTAGTGGCCTACATGGCCCGGGGCAGGCTGATGCTGATCACCAAACTAACCTTCACCCTCTACACACAGGTGACAGTGGATACCCACTCCGTCCCTGGCTGCTCACACCCTACAATGCTACAATGAGGCACACGTCACCACACGTAATGTCATCGAGCGGGTGTTCAGGATGCTGAAGGCACGTTTCTGTTGCCTGGACACCTCTGGTGGTGCCCTACAGTACAGCCCCTCAAAGGCCTGCAGGCTATTCCTGGCCTGTTGCATCCTGCACAACATAGCCAATGAATGTGGGATAGCCATACAGGTCGAAGAGGGGGACAGCGATGGGGACAATGAGGACACCGGTGACGATGGTGATGGGCAGCCTCCCTTGGCCGATGTGACCCCTGACTGCTCCAGCTGGCACAGCTGCACCAGGACACCATCACGGAGGAGCACTTCAGCCAACCCAGGTAAGTCATGGGGCCATGTGCAACCACCAGTGGCTAAGGCACAATCACGCATGGACACACATCAGGGGTGCATGCCGTCAAGGGAAGTGGCCAGGCATGGAACCACGCACACAACCAGGGATGGGTGAGGTCTAACATGCCACACAGATGGACACACACACAATGCACCATACATGCACAAAGGGTAGGAGGCACACTGACCCAGAACGCCACCCCTAGCCACACACATGTCCACAGACCACCACGCCTACTGCCTGTCCATGTGCATGTGTCAGATGCTGAGCACCATTGCACATTGGTGTACAGCGCAATGCAGGCATCATCATGCACATGCAACTGCGGACAGCAGCCGGGAGGGTGTGCAGATGGACTGTGTGTCCGCATGCAGGGCCAAGTACCCACCCATGCACTGACCACTGAAAGACACAATGCACACAGGGCAGCACCAGACAGTAGCCACGTTGGGAGACAGGTCAGTCATGCGACACAGTGCCCCAGCTACCACGGATGCCAAGATCTGTCAGCACTGACAGACTGACCACTAGCCTCATGGGATGGCACCGATGGTCCCCCAGGGGTTCCACTGCGTGAACACGACCGTGCTCGTGCAGGTGTCTGCAGCACACCGAACATGCCTGCATCAGGTATGCTCGGGATGCCCAAAGCTGAACTCGGTGTCGACAGGGAAGGTGTCGCACAATGCCGGGAATGGGGGGTGGACAATACACTGCATGGTGTCCGCGATGCATGGGCACATGACTGTGTGCCCCTTGTGGCCATGACAGCAGTGAATGCCTGTACATGCCTGTCAATGGCAGCGGTCACATCCTCCTGCAACTGGTCCATCCCTGCCAGGATCAGAGTGGTGTCTCTGTGTGACGCTCCTCTGCCTGCTCCAGAGCCGCACTCAGTGCATCCACCGACGTCACAAGCCGCATCTTCTGCTGGACTGATGCTTGCAGTAGGCAGGTGTGCTCATCCAAGAGGTCATCTGCCTCCTTGGCATCCTGTCCCTCAGGGTATGCATGGCCCTGATGCTCAGCACCCCTTGAGGGTGGGCGCTGTGCACCAGGACCAGGTCTGGGCATGTCCACAGGTGGTGCACAGATGCCACCGCTGGACCCTGTACCCCCAAGCCCATTGGCCGACTGCTGATGCTGCCCCTCTGGCTGCCACTCCCCAGGGCTCAGTGGTGCCTCCGCAGTGGCTGCAATAGTCCCACTGTCCTGAACAAACACCAGTGCTGCCCCACTGGCACTGACAGGCACAGGCTGGGACTGTGCTGACATGCAGACCTCCACTGGAGCACCACCCATAGCCATGGCCACGATGTTATCTGATGTGTGGCCATCCCGTGGCACACACGTGTCACTGCCCATGCTGTTAGCAACATCATCATCGGTGACGGACTCGACACCGGCCCATGTCACAGCATGCTGGCATCTGTGGATGCTGTCACGCTGGGACACGGGCAGGGCTTCCTCCGCACCTGTTACAACAACATCAGTGTGGACAGCCAGGCGGGCCCACTGTTGCACTGAGCCACATATACCTGTGGAGGTGGATGGGCCGTCCTCCATCTCCAGCTGACTGTCCTCAGTGGACAGGCCCACCACCGCTGACCCATGCAGACGCTCAGGATCTGTAAGGGAAAACAAAGTCGCGTTACTGCATGTGACCTACCCTGCCCCCCCATAGACAGACCATGACTTACCATGCAGTGATGGGCCACCACCCGTCTGGAAGCCACCACCCGGAACACCCTCAATGGCACTACTCTGCATGCTTCCAGCAATCCTCTCCTCCTGTGGGGTCAGGTGTACCACCTCCGGCTGTCCCCACCTGTCACAGCTCGTGCTTCCCTGATGGCAGCCACCTCCTCCTTTATCCTCCTCCTGTCTGTGCCCATCTTCTTCTTGCACTCCTGCATGGAGTGCTGGTGGCTGCCATGCAGGTTCACAGCACGTGCCACCTCCTCCCATGCAGCAGCATGGGCTTGAGGTGTTCCCTGCCGTCTGCTGAGAAGCGGCTCCTGATCCAGGTAGGCCTCAAACAGGGCTTCGGTCTTGGCCTTGGTAAAATTAGGCCTCCTCCTCCTCCCACCACTGTGTTCCTCCTCTATCACAACTTGCTCGGTCATTATTTAGCCTGTAAGAATGTCAGTTGTTACCTGTGACTGTGCAGTCCCATGCATGTCCCTAAATCCACAGTCCACACTCCCAAACAGCATGCAACTCACCAATAGACTGCAGTAACCGACTATGGCCACTGCAGCCCAATGTCGCACTTTTATAGCGCAACCCATGCAAGTGAGGCGAGGCACAGCTTTAAGTGGATGCAAATTGCAGTGCTGCGCCATTGCATGGCTGATTAGCTGTTTTGCATATGACGACTGAATATCACGCTGTAACGCTTTGAGCAATTGTGTTGAACGTGCTAAGCCAATGGTGCAGTTCTGTGACATGCGTAGTACACACCTCACTGCGCATGCCCGGGTTGCTGACGCAGGCATCTGCTGTGCTGCTGATGTGCTGTGCACGGGAAGCAATGCAGGGCATGGCCACCATTGTGCCAGTGGCGCTATAGCGATGTTCACCTACATGGCACTGTGGCACTGGGCCATCATAGGCACACTGGGGCAACAGCGCGGTAGGCAGCTACTGGCGGTAGCACACAGGTAGCCAATTGTGCTACATGCATTGGGTTCCAATGGCACTGTGCAGGTCCATGCGCCAGACACCCTTGACCCTGTGCCTGACCTTTGCCCCCTAGGCGCCATGCATCAGGCATGGGTGCACCACTATTGCGCTGTTCGATGACAGCATGATAGGGAATGGCAGCGCTGTACTGCACAGCATCTGCACGTGGGGAGCCGAGCTGCAGAGCACCATATTTGCAGTCTGAGCAGAGAGAATGGTGCGCAGGAGGGCTGCTCAGTGGACGCAGTTGGAACTGGCCAACCTAGTGGCCATAGTGGAGCCACACCATGGACCACTGTTTCGGGAGGCACCCCTGGACAGGTCCAGGAGCCAGGTGTGGGAGGAGGTGGCCACTGCACTGGAGGAGGCTACTGGATGGGGGAGAAGTGCCGAGCAGTGCAGCCATAGGTATGGGGACCTGCGGCGGAGGGAGCCAGAGCTGCTAGCCTGCCTGTGGGGATGTGCCAGGAGGGGCACGGTGCCACGGCCTGGTAGGTGTTAAGTCAACACACTTTTATCTTCCATATGGGTATGTGTCCAGCACATGGGGGAGGGATCGTCTGGTGTTGGCTGTGGTGGTGTTATCAGGGTGTGGGGTGGGTGGGTCTGGCTGGGTGGGAGGGACACTGCTGGGGGCAGTGGGGCTTATGGGATTGTACTGATGTTCCTCTCTCCATGTTTGCACCACAGGCTCGGTGGAATGGCGCCTGGCCTTTGAGCTGCGGCGCAATGAAGAGGAGAGGGAGGCCAGGCAGGGTGAGGGTCCACAGCGCCAAGGACCAGCCCGATGATGGTGAGTGCCATACCTCCATGATTACTATTGCATGCTGTGTAACAGGGTGGGGAGCGGGGCATGTCCACCATCCATCGACACCACTGCCATGCACGCAACTTGTTACAGTCAGCACTGTCCAGTAGCAATGCATGTCTGGGAGTGTGTCGATGGTGGGCCATGCATGCACCGGGTACATGGCTGTGCCACTGCCTTTGCACCACATAGCCATGTCACTAAACGGCCACAGTGGTGCTGTGTGTGACTTGGCCGGTGGGTGTGTGCAGCATTCCACATGGCTGTATGCACCTGGGTGGGAAGGTCATGTGGATGTGATCAATGTGGGTGGTCACACACCATCACAGAGGTATGTCCCATGGCCGTATGCCATGCACAGTGGGTGGGCTGTATGGGGCTGTGCATTCACACCTATTGACTGTGCTCCCTTGTCCTAGGTACACGACAGCTCCATGACATCCAGGAGGCACTGCGGGAGATCCTGCAGGTGGTGAGGGTGTCCCTAAATATCCTTCACCAGATAGACGAGACCAGGGTCCTGAGGAGGCACAGGCAGCGAAGGAGCCAGAGCGGGAAGCAGCGCTCCCGTTAAGAGTCCCTCTGCCCCTGATATCCCCTACCCCCCTGGACCCACCTCACACCCTCCTTTCCTGTCCCATTTGTCCACCCCTGCCCTTACCCACCCCACCTTGTTTGTGGCCCCACCTTGTATATATTGTTGTAAATAGTTACCTTTTATATGTTGTTTTAATACAGTTATTTTGATATGAATACTGTGGTGGTCTCTGATTTGCAGTGGGCTATAGGTGCTCATCTGCAGTGGTGTGCATGGCGTCAAGGGTGGTGCAGTCATGGGTATGTGTGTGTGTGTCCATGTGGAGGTGACTATGGTGTGGGGGTAGCTTAAAGTCAGTGTCTGTGGTGTGTGTGTTGTGCCCTGTGCACTGGATGACTGTGTGCATGGTGCGTGCTCTGTGTCCATGGCACCCCTATCAGCCCATCCATGGCCTGTGCAGCTGACACCCATGCATGTCTGTGACCTGCACGGTCTGCTAGCATGTCAGTGATGTCAGTCCATGCAGGGCAGCCACTGTACCCGTCACACTGCTGGGTTGCCTCCTGTCACTGGTGTGGTGCATGTCTGCCTCGGGTGACACTGTGGCCTCCACAGTTGTTGACCCACCTCCATGCTGTGACTTGTGTGTGTTGCAGGGGATGTGCAGCACTGTCTGTGACTTGTGATCTGGGAAAATGCTGGTGGCGTACAGGTCCACAGTGCCTGCACAGGGTGGCTGGCACTCCAGTGTCATGAAGGACAGCGGGTTGTGTGTACACAGTTTACATGGGCCTATGCTGGGGGCTTGGTTGCCCTGCCACTGCATCCCTGTGTTGTTGTGCCCTTGGGTATGGGTGGGTGTCTGTCCATGCACTGTGTGGCATCCAGTGTGGTGCATGCTTCCACACACCACTGTGGGTGTCTGCACTGGCTGTTGTGGCCAGTGCTGGGTCGGGGTGTGTCATTGGGAGAGTGTGCAAGGTGCTGTACCACTGGTGGTGGTGTCTGGGGCATGCCCTGTCCTGTGTGGGATACCTCGTCTGCCGACATGGTTGGTCTCTCAGTAGTACCTTGGGGCTGTGCATGGTGGCACTGTGGCATTGTTTGTGTCACGTGCTGCCACCCACTGATGGGTGCTCATGGTGGGACTGCCTTGCATGGTTCTGTGGTGCACAGGGTTGCAGTGTCACAGTGGGGGTGGTGGCATGCATGGGGTTTTCTGCAGTGGTGGACGCTGCTCCTGGGCAGGGTGTCTAGGGGTCATGGTGCAGGGTGTGCTCTGCATTGGGGGGATGGTGTGGCATGGGGTGGTCAGCCCTCCTTGTGTGCCAGTCACAGCTTGCTGGGGGGTGTGCTGGGGCAACATGGCCCAGCTGTGGGTTGGTTGCTGGTCTCCATGGGCCAGTGGTTATTCCAGCCCTCCTCCATTTGTGCAGTGCATGGGGTGTGGGGGGGACGATGTCTGTTCTGCTGTGAGTTCCTGTGCCCATCTGTGGCATGGGTGGTGGGCCCCTACCTCCCTGGTTGTGCAGTTGCATTGCCCTGCTGCTGGGGGGCATCCCTGGTTGCGCTATGGCACCTCTGGACTGCTCAGCTGCACATCCCTTGTTGCGCTATGGCGCATTTGATCTGCTCATCTTCCCCTCCCTAGTTGCGCTATGGCGCAGGTGGTGCGATATTCAGTCGTCAGCTGTAGGCGCAGTTTGGCCGGCTCAGTTTTTGAATATCGCGCCTCTTGCGCATGGGCGCAAAGGACCTGTGCTTGCTCCTGCTATTGCGCACTTTTTGGGCGCAGTTTGAATATCTGGGCCATGGTGTCCATTATAACAGTTCTTTTTACAGCTGCAGGGTGGAGCGCTACAGGTGCCTTACTTACTATCACAGAAGAAAAATGGAGTGCATCAGATTCTGAATGGACTTAGAAAAATTGGCGTCCCAGCACAATCAGGCTACTGAGAGGGAGGGAGAGAGAGAAGGAGAGAGGGAGTTTAATCCACTCCCACATGCACTATTGTATCTGCTCTGTCACTGACTTCTGATATAGCTAGGATGAGGGGGGAAAGAGCTATAAGATGTGCCCTTCAAGTCCAAACTTCTAGCTAACCCTCTTATTTCTTGGCAAAGGTCTGCTGAGCTCACCTCCTTTTTTTCTCATCATCACTGCAACATCGTGGGAGAGCCAGATGCCTGGGAAGGAGACTTGCTGGTGCCGGGGGAACTTCAGTGCAATCTCAGAGCCTTCATCAATGGCAGATTGCGTACCTCCTTTAAAACTTATCTTTAACATGGTGTGTCATTGCACAGGTAAGTTTTTTCCTGATATTTAACTCCGTGTGTATGGGAGCACAAGCCTGAAGTTGCCATTTATAGAGGTGATATCATTGGACGTCCTCAACTAGTTCTTCTAAACACAACATATGCAATATTACAAATCATGTTGTCTTATCACATAAATAAAAACTTATGTAAAAAATGAATAAAAAACAGATTTTATATTTCATTACTATCATCGCTGCATTACTATTTACTAAGTAATATACAAAACATAAGTAACATATCAATAAAAGAAGAGATAAAATGATGATCATAATAAAAAAAATACCATTGTAAAATCTATGGCACTGCAAGGGAGAATTTAATAATTGCCATGAAAGAAAGCAGAGAGTCGGAGATTATAGGGCATATACGCTTTAAGGTTAATTTTTGTACAAGCCTTACTATCTTAAATTGTATGCTTTATTTATCTGATTCTATGTGTTTCGCTGTCTGAACATGTCTCTTTATTTTCCCTGTACTCTCCCGGGTCGCACCTGAAAATAGGCATCTGTTTTGTCTAGTGTGCTTACCTGGTTAACAAAAACTAAATAAAATAAAATAAAAACAATGAATAGTAACAATTACTGTAACTCACACAGGGCCCTACCAATGTTAGTGGGGTTTGCAGACCTTGTCACAACACAGCAAACAGAAATCCATAGCAGATTCATGCCAACAGCAACTATCGAAAGTAAGCTACAGTAATTCATATTCATTGCTTACCTTGAGACCCCTCCCCCCCCCATGTAGTCTGGTTTACCCTATGCAAATTACTGCATAGGGAAACAAAGTGGTTCAGTCAAACTGGTGAAGCTGAACAAAAGTTTCAGGCCCCAGTTTGAACATGAAACAAAGCTGGCTCTGGCCTGCTTCTCTCACCCTTACTGGGTACCTTCCAAATGCGTTTTATAAGTGGTTATTTAGGGATAGGTGATTAAATTCTGGGCATCCTGAACTACAATAGAACTACAGGGATATTGTACTGGGTGTCCCTCAAGGGTCTGTTCTGGGTCCCCTCCTTTTTAGCCTGTTCATCAACAGACTACCAGAGGCATGCAATAGCAAGATTATTCTCTATGTGGATGATGCGGTCATCCTTAGTAGTAGGGCCCTGCTTCAGCACCTACAGGATGATCTGTAGTGCTCATTTCGCAGCTTGGAGGACTGGTTCAGCTCACAGAAATTGCTTTTTAACTACTGTATAAGAAGATGAAGACGATGCTGATAACCAGTCACCATCACAAGAAATCTCTTCCGGCCCTTATCATCACTAATAATAAGGCTGGTCCACTCGAGCAGGTCCACTGTTTTACATACTCAGCTGTAACCGTTGATGACACCCTCTCTAACGCGCAGCACATTGATCAGATCATAAAACCAGTGAACACCAAACTCAGAATTCTTTACAGCCACAGGCAGTACCTAACTCCAGAGGCCTTCAGGTTGGCAGTCTCCTCTTCCGTCTTGCCTGTTATTGACTACGGACCCATGGTTTATGGATTGGCATCTGACATTGTACTCAAATGAGTAAGTATGGCCCTCAACAAGGCCTGTTGGCTGGATCTAGGGGCCGACAATCTCACCCACACCTGCTCCCTCTATATGAGCATACTAACTGGCTCAGTCTTGCCAACAGAATTAAATACCAAACATGCTCACTGGGCATGAAATAACTCCTTGGTAAAGCTTCATTGTCCTTCAAAGAATTGCTCCATCCAGGTAGATCCGATTATTGCACTAGAGCTCAGACTCGCTACCCACTAGCCATTCCCTTCAGAAAAATGGGGCTTGGCCAATGGTACTTTGCCTACAGTGCTCCTTCATGGCTAAATGAGATTCCAGCCCACCTTCTACTCACTAACAGTCTCTCCATCTTCCAGGTGGAGCTAAAACGTCACCTGTCCAAGGCCAAGACCTGTAGTTGCAGGTTACTTTTAGCACTATTCCCCTGTAGCTATGACGAAGCCTGCTTCCTGCTGTCCCAGTTACTCTTGAGTATAAAAGACTTCTATCCCCTGAGCTACTGGTCAGTTCTCTAACTAGAGCTTTCCATAGCCACAGTCGGTTGATGTGCCATTTTGTTACTGTCTTTCTCACAGCACTCTGTATTATGTCTCTGCCTTGCTACAGTTCCTACTTAAATGTGATTGCTTCATAGTATGTGTTTATCCCTGGTTGAATCTGTGCACTGTCCTTCACACTGCACTCTATTATGCTCCTACTCTGTCAGACATGCACTCTAATTTTATACCTTTAGGTTGTATTGTTGTATTGCTGTACTGCTGTTCTGATGTTTTGTGTGCTTGCATTCTGACGTGGGACCTTTGGAAAAGAGCTTTTGCTCAAAGGTTTTTTCTGAATACTAAAATAAATAAATAAATAAAATACACCAGCATATACTAACTGTGAAAGTCAGGAGCAACTGATTCAATTCTTTTGATTGTATTAAAGTGTCATACTTCATCCTTAGCCACCAAACACTTCTATCATTATTACACTGAGGTTCATCTTCGACAGGCCAACAACCTCCAGACTGTGTGAACACACCAACTGTTTGGGAGCTTCCAGAGGGACTGTGGACTTAACTACTGCACCACTGGAGGAATTATGGTTTCAGATATTGCATACCAATGGTAGGAGTTGCTTGGGGGGACTGTCAAACGGTTTTTGTAATTGTACTTTTTACCTTGTTTCCCCGTCCCAGATCCTGTTGCAGTCCCCACATTAACCCCTTCATTATCTGCAGTGGCTGAGTACTTTGCCTTAACTGTATTACTTAAGCAATAAGGCATGCCAGGGTGTGCATTGTGCTGGGATAACAGTACACCTTGGGTGGGTTGAAGCACGAGGCCAATGGTCAAATGCTTTCACCACCCAAGAAGTGCCATTTTTCTAGAATAACACCCACCCTGGAGTGCCTTACTGTGATTATGAAATGGGTCCAATCCTATTGGTAAATAAAGTTTTTTTTAGACAGCATGACTTGTACTGATCTGTGAGAGCATGAGATGTGAGAGAGATGGAGCTGGGGCCAAAAGCCATTAGTTTGACTGGCAGGCAGTAATTCCTTTTGTGTGTGTGTATGTGTGTGTGTGTGTGTGTGGTTTTATAAACCACAATCTGTTCAGCTTCACAATATCTCTGGCAGTGTAGAGCTGAGGCTAGCTGAGCTACGATGAGGGAAGGGGAGAACTGAGCTGCCATCAGTGACAATTATGGAGGGCTGAATTCATCATAGCTGGCAGCCAGGGTACTGGAGCTGGGAGCTTTTAGGAGTGAGCTTGTGAGGGAATGAGACTATGAAATAAAGAAAAATGGATTGTAAAAGTTCTACTGGATTGGAGAAGCTCTAACTGTTTTGGTGACAGAGTGACCAGGCAGTGATCTTGGTGCTGTGTGCAGCTGGCAGAGAATGATAATGCAAACTTAAGTTTTGTACTTTATGTACTGATTACATGATATTATCCAAACTGTTTGTACTCATGTATTTATGTATGTAATCTGCTCATGACTGTGCCTATTCCATTGTATATGATGCCACTGTCACTTGTATATGCTCTGTATTATGTATATTGATTATCTTGTATCTGTGTAACTACTTGTACAACTGGACGTTTGTGAAAACAGGCATTTTTGCTCACATACTTTTCCAGTATAAAATAAACTTGATAATACACGGTACTTTATTTAGAAGAAGAAAATAATATGGGAATCAGTGTGGTGATAGCTGTTGAGGGCAGGAGTGGAGGTTAAAAGTGTGCAGTACCCTCTGTAAATGATGACAGGGCAGCTGTGTTTGCTATATGGGCTTTTCAGTTCTGGACAGTTGTGTAGTGATATGCCAGTGGCTGGACAGGGCACAGGGGTCACAGATCTTCTTCCAGTGCTGTTGTGCTGGGATATCATCATGGTTTTCTGTGGTCTTCAGCCACTTAGGTTCCTAGATTTTTTCTACCCATTTGATAATGCCATTCACTGCATGCTTAGGGTGATATGTTGTGAAGTGATTGTGTTATTGGGGTCCTTGTCATTAAGAGTGGTGGTTGTGTTTATTGCCTGTGGGGAAACACTCTGTCAAAGGACCTCCATTGGTGGAAGCACTACAAAACATAGCATACTTATTTCATATCTTGAAATTAGGCACCATTAACTCAAGGCTTAAATGACTTTGCTAGTTACTATCACTAGGTATAGTCACACATCTCATGGGTGGGAGTGGTTACATGTGTATTTGGGATGTTGTGTGATTAGTGAAGCTCTTTTGCCAAAATGCATTATGGCCATAACTTATAGCTGTGTGTGTGGTAACCCACACTACCAGCAAATCGGCCCATGTGCAATAGCAAATCTATTTAACACGGCAAAAACTGGAGCAAATGCTTTATACACACTAATATGGCAATCTGCTCTCTTCTTTTAAAAATGAAATCAACAAGAAGTGAATTGTAACCTATAGTAAGTGTGTTTTTTAGAATGTGTTTCCTAGATGTGATTTTTTTAAATTGTTTGTAACATTAATTATTTATCTGGCAGTTTTGGATGTAATTATAGGCCCCACATTGTTTTGTATGTACTGTCCCTTTAAATCAGGCAGTTAAAAGTTTCATGAATCCAAGGGGTGTGTCTTCAGAGACCTTATGTGTTAGAGGGACTGCTGTCCAGTTATTGTAAGGATACAGAGTTCATGCATGCGTGCAGTAATTTGAACAAAATCTGGCCAGAGCCTATTGGCAGGTGCAGGTGCTGAGGGTGGGGTAAAATTATGAAAATACGTTTTTTAATATCTTTACACCAAATCTGCAACACAGCCTTGTTAAGACCCTGTCTCACGAAGAAGGGTAGACAAAATGTTCAAATCCTGGCCTAAAAGTGACTTTGTGAAGAAACTGCAAAATCAACTTTCAGGATGCAAAAACACATTTTGGGCTGGAGCTGAAAAAGAACTGCTGTCAGGGGTGTGTGGTGCTGTAAAGAAATGGCTATGCTGAAAATTTAGGGTAAAAACATTGAAACTTACCAAAGTTAAGAGGCTGTGTTTGCAAAATTCAATGTAGGCACATACTGTTGTTTTTTTTTTTAATATTTTTACACTGATTTTTCAACATAGCCTTCTTATGATCCCACCTCATAAACAGTGACAAAAACATTTTTCAACTCCTGCCCAAAACATGATTTCGCAAAGGGATGGCGAAATCACCTTTCAGGACAGATCTGCCTAATGACAGTTCAATCGTTCATGAGGTGGGGTCCCAAAGAAGGCATGTCAAAAACCTGAGGCCAAAAGATGCAAAAATTGCCAAGTTTGGGCACTAAGTTCAGAACCCCATTGATGTACAATGTCCCACATACCTGTTTCCTCAGTTTGTGGCCCGGCTTTGAAGAGTGAAGAAGTGTCTGCGGTTCACAGATGATTACAGCACTGGACCTCCCGATGGGTAAGTAAGGGCTTTGGGAGGTTGGGACAGTGCTGAGTGGGATGGTTGGAGGATAACTGCACATAAGACAATGATAGACAGTTTTCTTATTTTTAGGTTTAAGGAAAAAAAAAAGACAGAGGATTCCTGTTCATGACACTGGGAGATTGGACACCACCAGTGTCAGTGCTATGTTTGGGGGGGTTGCTTATAGGAGGGTCGGGTGGGGGAGTAAATTAAAAAAAAAGAAAAGGGATGGATGCATATGATCATGACATTGGGGGATTGGGCACCCACAGTGAGCTGCTGAAATTGCATCTGCTTATTTCCCCAGTTTTGATTGGTAACTGTGGTTCATGGCTCTGTTGTAACAAAGAAAGTAGATCAGTGATTAGTTGACTGCAGACAGATGACTATGATAGCAGTTGACTTTGAATTACTCAAGGGGTGAGCAGGAGAAGGTTACTAACAGATTAAACATGTGATCAGTTCCACAACTGTAATGACACTCAGTTAATCATAAAAAAATACAGCAGTAACACATAAGTTATCGCAGGGCAATTTTGCACAATGCTTAATTCATACTGTAAATAATTCCACATAGTCTATGATTTTATTTAATATCAGGGTGTATGTTTGCCTATAATGTAATGCTGTTGTTAACCATATGGTATATACACTGTATTTCTGTATATTGTGTTTTCTTATCCAGGTTATGCCTGTAAAAGGGCTTAGTGGCCAAGTGCATTGTACCCAGTTACCAAACTGTAAACACTGTAAATAAAATAAATACAAGTTCGCAAATGTATTTTTGTTAACCCTGATATCAGTAATTAATTGAATATGATTTAGAGCAGTTGCTGATCACAAACAACAAATGGAGGATTGACTGTGACCAATGCAAATCACCAACAAGCATTTGTCAATGCTGAATGTTTGCTTGCTGGCATTGACATTGGTAGTGTAGAAGTTACAGAGCTGCATAATAGGAATGGCAGCGAAGTACTGAACTGAAGCCAACCCTACCACCACCCTGCATAGAGTGACAGGCATTGGGGTGTGCCTTTGGGTCGTCAAGCATAACGACCACGCCATTTCTACACCCTACCCTGCAGACGCAGCAAGTGTCACGGTGTGCCTGGGTCTTGGCCTTTATGGCACCCCATTCCATCAGGAAACACGTGAGATGGGTGCGATATAGGAGAATGGGGTGAAGTTTGGGGTCTGGAGTCCGAGGCACACCTTGATGCCTCTCACTGGCTGCAGGGTGTGGGTTGGGGTGGAATGGTATGAGCATGACAGGCAAGAATCCCAAGTCACACCCCTGATGCCTGTCATTCTCTACAGGGTTGGGCGTTATGGTCGAAAACCCTAACGCCTCAGGCATTCGTTGGTATTTTCACTCCAAATTTTCAACATGTTTTTTTGTGACCTCCACCTTATGAACAGTGGCAATATCAGTTTGTTAGCCGAAAACTGCTTTTGCACAGTGACTATGGCATTTGGCACCACAGGTGCAAAAACCCATTCCGAACAGGATGTGAAAAATGACAGCGGTACTGTTCATGGGGAGGTGTAAAAAATGGCAATGTTGAAAATCTGCAGTGAAAATCTTAAAAAAACTGGTGAAGTCACAAGCGTCCGTAGAAACTGTGCAATGCACACCCGTAATGTGCATTGCACAAATTTTTTTACAGCAGATTGTTAACACAGGCATTTTGGGACCTCCGATCATGAACAGTGTCAGTGTGATTTTCTTTATCTGTCCCGAACAATGATTTCCCACAGCGACCACGCATTTCTGTGCTGAAAGTGTGTAAGCACATTTTGGCCATGTTGTGGAAAATGACAGCTGTACTGTTCATAAGGAGGTGTGGAAAATCTGGACTGAAAATATTACAAATTCATGAACTTACGAGGGTGCGTGGAAACTGCGCAATGCTCACTCATAACACAGTCATTTTATGGAGTTTTGTCACTAAATGTTCAACATAGCCATTTTAAGACCTCTGCTCATGACCAGTGTCACTGTGATTTTCTTAATCTGTCCCAAACATTGTTTTCACACACCTACTGTACCATTGTACGCTACATGTGCGGAAACACATTTTGGGTGAGATGTGAAAAATGGTAGCTGTACTGCTCATAAGGAAGTGCGGTAAAATGGCACTGTTGAAAATCTGGTGTGCAAATATTACAAATTCGCAAACTTGCCAGCATGCGTAGGAACTGCGCAACGTGCGCTCCTAAAACAGTCATTTTGGGGAATTTTATCACCAAATTTTCAACATAGCCATTTTAACACCTCTGCTCATGACCAGTGTCACTGTGATTTTCTTAATGTGTCCTCGGACATCGATTTCAGACACCCATCATGCCATTGTGCACTACATGGGCGGAAACACATTTTGGGTGAGATGTGAAAATGACAGCTATACTGCATAAGGAGGTGTGGTAAAATGGCAATGTTGAAAATCTGGAGTGAAAATATTGAAAATTAAAACTTACGAGCGATGTGAACTGCGCAGAACGACGCTAGTAAAACAGTCATTTTTAGGAATTTTTCCACCAAATTTTCAAAATAGGCTTTTTGAGAGCCCATCTTATGAACACTGCAGTGTCGTTCCATTAATCATTCTGGAAAGGTGATTTCACGCAGTGACTGCGAAATCACTCTTCGGGCCTGAGTAACGCCATGACAGTGACAGCATTCATGAGAAGGGGTCCCAAAAACCCCATGTTGAAAATTTGGTGCAAAAATTCAAAAAAATGCCTGAGATATGCAATAAAGTTGAAAAAACACTATCTATCTCATTATACAGCTTACCGGCATTTCCTCAGTTCGCGGTCAGCTTTGAAGAGTGCAGACGTGTTCCCGGTCCACCGAAGATCGTCGCGCCGAGCTCCGGAGGTAAGTATGGGGTGAGGTGGGTGTGGGGAGGCAGGGTGCACAGTGGGTGGGTGCGGGTTGGTTGTGGGAGGGGGACAGGGAGAAGCGCCGAGGGACAGTTTTTGTATTCACAGGTTTTATTTCCTAAGATGACGAGGGACGCTTGCCACGCTGGGGTGGGCTCCCAGCATGGCAGCTGGAAGGATGTTGGTGGGGGCAGGAGCTGACGGGGACTGAACACCCCTCGGCCATAAAACATTTTGCCATGCTGGGTGGGCTCTCAGCATGGCACCTGGATGCTTTGGGGAGGTGTGGGCCGAGGGGATTGGGTACCCCTGTCAGCCGTACAGTGTGGGGGAGGGGAAGGCATGAGCATGCAGTGTGCGTGCGTGCATGCGCGTGTGTGTGTGGAGGGGGGAGCTCTGCTCACTGAAGTGAAGCTTTCCCTTTCAACTATATGCCACTGCATTTTCAGCTGTCATGGACAGCTGGAGAAGTGATTGGCGCACTGCGAGCGCGCCAGCAAACACGCTGACTGAATTGGAAGAGGCTGACACACCTCTGGAAAACTCGGATGATGGCACTATGTTTCTTGCGCATGTGTGCAAGCAAACATAAAAAGCAACATTTCTGATTTTTGTACATAAAAAAATGTTACTTAATATTTTTAGTGTTTATGAAGGGGCAGAAGGAGGTTGATGACATTCTGCCATGTGCATATTGTAAATATGTCCCTTGTAAATGCTATCTTAGTAATCGATAAATGTAATATATTAAGAATACATTTAAAGGCTACTAGATAAGCAATGAAATTAGACATTAAATAGAACTGCCTCTGCCCTGCTTAAATTAAGTATATCCATGAATAATAACTTCATTATCAAGGATTTATTTTTAACCAGGATCCAGTTGTGAGAAAAGCATCTAGATTTGAAGCTGAAACATAAGCGCTTATCTCATCTAATTCAGGTAAAAGGCTCCTTACACTGATGTGCAAGAAGCTTAAATACTTATGATTACAAAAGTCTTCAGAAGAAATTGAACTTCAGATAGCTGGGCCAGGATTCATTTTAATATTTCCAGAGATAAAACAATAACAGAATACTGTTCAAGTTAGTACAAGGCAGCTTTTCCTTTGTAAGTAATGGGAGTTCTTACCTGATAATTGATACGCTTTAAAGTTATTGACAAGATACTGCCCCTTTGCTTATTTAATTATAACTTCTCCCCACCCTCTCCAGGTCGCTCACCTGCCTGCCCTTCCCATCTCTATAAATGTTTTGATAGTTAATGGTCCACATGCGGTATTATTGCAGTGCTATAAATCCAACAATAAATCAACCTATACAGTATGTCAGCAGCAAACATTAGCATCAGTTCCTCATTTAATTAAACGCAGAATAGCCAACCAATGCAAATCGTTAATTTTGATTTTGCTCAAGTACAGTAGTAGTGGTAACACTCCAGAAAATAAGTTACTACTACAAATGAGCAGGAGTGTAAATGTTTTAAATCACAATATATTTTGGGTTTTGTGTTCCAAAACAGCAGTGAAAACACTTTAGTGGCACAAAACAGACATAAGGCACAAACATGGTAAACTAGTACACCAAGAGAGGCACATGAATGGTTTTGAGAAAAAGTGAGGACAGCAGGTGCACCAGTCCATAGTGCTAGCTAAAATTTGCATAACAAGACTTGTGTTAGAAAACAGTTTTACAAATCTTCTAAAAAGTCAAATTACCATTGCATAGAAAGAGCTTGAACATAAATTCAAAGAATATTATTATCCCCCCAAAAAACTAAACAAACAAAAAAAAAAAAACAAAGCACAAAGGATGGGATATTCAATGCAGTTGCGCATGGCGCAACTGATATGCACCTGCGCCAGTGCGGAAATGCACCAAAGAACGATATTCAGCAGGAGCCATTGTGCTGCACAATCCGCAGTGCACCAATGTGCAACCCTAATGAATGTATGCTCAAGTGCAGGGGGTGTAGCCATGAATAAGTGGCGCAGTGCGATATTCAGCAGCAAGCAAACGGTGCAAGTGCGGAGCAACAGGGACATGTGTGGAACAAACTTGAGCCCATAAAAAGAGGGAGCAAGCAAGGGATGGAGGCTTATGCCACAGGACAGCAATAGAGAGGGAGAGCGAGTGGGCAGGCAGGACAGCACAAGGGTTGCAAGACAGAGACAGAGGTGGGAAGGAAGTGCAACAGAGTGTGGGACTGGGCGTGTGACACTGATTGTGCCTGCGTGTGTGAGCGACTGTGTGTGTGTGCGTTTGAGACAGGTGCGGGGGCAACATCAGCAGTATGTGTTTGTGATACCTGGCATAGGAGGGGCAGTGAAAGTGCCCAGACGGGTGGGAGGCAGAGGCTACAGCCAACAGGCCGGCAGCTGGGAACCCTGAACACAGGAGTGTGCCCAGCGCAGGGGCACATGCAGCGGCACACAGCCGGGGGTGCCTGGGGAGACAGCCGCCCAGGGGGGCAGGACAGCCCAGGCCATGGCCAGTGCCATCTTCCAGATGGAGGTGGTAATGAGGGGTGTGAGGAGGCAGGAGGCAGAGCAGCATGGCCGTGGAAGGACCTATTGGCAGTATGCCTGGAACAGGTGGTACCGTGCCCACACCACCTTTGAACAGTACAGTGATACAGAGATTGTGGGCCAGTACCACCTGAACCAGGCAATTTTGAGGCAGCTCTGTGAGCTATGCAGTGATGAGATGCAGGCACCCACAAGTCGGAGCCAGGCTCTGTCGGTGGAGACCAAGGTCATGGCGGTCATGTGCCTGCTCACCACGGGTACCTTCCAGAGATCAACAGGGGACACCACAGGCATAACCCAGTTGACTGCATCATGGCTCCTCACACAGTTCCTCAACACTCTGCTGCAACATGCTGCGGAATACATCAATTTCCCCAGCACACAGGCAGAGCGTACAGCGAACATGCAGGAGTTCCACTGGGTGGCACGTATGCCTGGCATGCTAGGGGCCATTGACTGCACCCACATAGGCATCTACACCACCTGGGCTGGAGGGGGTAGACTACATCAACAGGAAGGGCTACCCCAGTGTCAACTGCCAGGTGGTGTGCGATGCCATGGGGCGCATAATCAATGCCTGTGCCACACACCCTGGTGGAGCACACAATGCCTTCATCTGGCACCAGCCAGCACTGTGCCACAGGTTCAAGAGTGGGGACATCCCCACTGGCCCACCTAGTAGGTGAGTATGCTGTTGGAATGGGCAGCCCGGCACAATAGGGCAGGGTGTGGGTGATGCTAGGCTAGGTGCACCAGAG
Source organism: Neoceratodus forsteri (assembly GCA_016271365.2). NCBI lineage: Eukaryota > Metazoa > Chordata > Ceratodontiformes > Ceratodontidae > Neoceratodus > Neoceratodus forsteri. The sequence goes on from JADMNL010000033.1 coordinate 157,250,898, forward strand.
GGTGTGGCCGGGAAGGCAGGGGGGGTGCAGCTACACAGACCGCCATGTTAACCACACATCTCAACACACAGGTGACAGTGGATGCCCACTCCAGCCCTGGCTGCTCACCCCATACCAGAGCCCGTTGACCCCAGCGCAGGTGCGATACAATGAGGCACATGTCAGCACACGGAACATAATCAAGCGTGTGTTTGGGCTGCTGAAGGCCTGGTTCTGTTGCCTGAACAGGTCTGGCAGTGCCCTACAGTACAGCTCCTCAAAGGCCTGTGGCCTATTCCTGGCCTGCTGTATACTACACAACATGACCACTGACCGTGGGATAGCTGTTGAGGTTGAAAAGAGGAACAGCAGTGGGGATGACGTGGCCGGGGGGCCAGGTGGTGATAAGCAGCACCCCCTCAGGTGAAGAGAACCCCGGCTGAACAGGATGGCCCAGCAGCACCGGGACACAATAGCAGAGGAGCACTACGGTGCATGCAGGTAGGTGAACATGATCACACGCATGTCCCAGGGACCACGGCACAGCATTCAGGCATGCAAGGGTGGGCCCCATGACAGTAACAGCTGGAGGGGAGCGTGGATGGGCATGGGACTGGACTCCATGGAAGCACCCCGTACAGCACTGCATACCCCACACACACCCGCACACACATGCACATGCACATGAGCACCTACATGCACACGCCCAGAGGCCACCACCAGGCATATGTCAGACGCTGAACACCGGTGCACAATAGCGGCCGGTGCTGTGTTGGCATCATCATGCACATGCCACAGTGGCCAGCGGCCGGGTGTGTGTGCACAAGGCCTGTGTGTGGCATTGACCATGGATGCCACATCACTGGAATGCACACACCACACCTATGTGCACACAGGGCAGTGGCAGACAGCGGACAGGGAGGATGGAGGCTCAGGACTGCCACACAGTCGCATGGCCACTGCGGACACGTGGACGGCCCCACCGAGACCGCCCAGCAGATGCAGTCTGTGTGACGGCCACAGGTGTCTCTGACAGTCCCCCAGGTGTGTCACTGCGGGAATGTGATTGGGCCCTCACAGGTGTCTGCAGGCTCCCGAACATACCCGCTCCAGGCGTGCCCGGAATGCCCACAGCAGATCCTGGCATCAACACAGAGGGTGTCGCATGATGCCATGACCGAGGGGTAGAGAATGCACTTCATGGGGTCTGTGGTGGACGGACACACACCAGGGTGGCCAGTGGTGCTAGGCCAGCTGTGACTGCAGCGGTAAGCCGATCCAGTGCTGCGGTCGTGTCCTCCTGCATACGTATGGTCTCAGCCAGGAGCTGTTCATAGTCCCTGTCATGCCTCTCTGCGATCTGGTGCAGCTCTGCATGGAGTACACGCACCCCTGCCACGACCAGCTCCATAAAGGACCGTAGCAGATGGGTGTGCTCGGCCAAGGGGTTGGTGCCCTGGGGAGCATGGGCATTGCGCTGACCCATGGGTGGTGCTCAACCCCGCAGCCCAGCCCCCTGCGCTGGTGGGGGCTGCACAGCAGGTCTCTCTCTTGGGGCTGCTCATTCTGCAGTGCACCATCAGTGGACACTGCTCCTAGCCCCTGTTTGACATTGTCTGGCTGCCGCTGCTGCCCCTCTGAGCACTGTGTGCCGAGCAGCGCTGGTGTGGCTGCACCACCACCACCACCCCCATCAGCCTGTGCCACACCGATGGCACCCACAGCAACGCTACCAGGGTGCCGCCACCAGGGCACCATCTTCACTGACGTGGTGGGTGTGGGGTATGGGTGCCTCCCCCTGAATGGCAACGCCACTATCCAGGATAATGGCCACATCATCTTCAGTCCCGGACCCCACTCCGATCTGTGTCTCGGCATACTGGACACCATGGCTGGCGTCATGCTGAAACACAGCCAGGGCTTCGTCCGCAACCATGCCACAGGCATCTGGATGGACAGTGGAGTTGGACTCCCTGCAGCCCGGCCCCTGGACACTGGTGGAGGTGGAAGGATGGTCCTCCAGGTCCAGGGCCACCCCCATGGCAGACACCCCTACCCCTGCCGCTGCATGCAGGCACTCTGGAGCTAAAAGGGAACACAGTCACCTTAGTGCCGCTGGCACACACCCCAGCCCCCCTGTCCCAGGTGCTGCCGTACCTACCATGCAGTGATGAGCTGCCCCATGTCTGGAACTCACCGCTGGGTACCCCCTTGATGGTGCTTCTCCACATGGATGCTGCCACCAACTCCTCCTGCAGTGACAGCTGTGGCACATCAGGCTGTCCACCACCCATGGCAGCACGTGCAGCCTGGATGGCAGCCACTTTCTCGTTAATCTGCCTCCAGTCTGTGCCGACCTTCTTCTTGCACTCCTGTGCAGTCCTTTAAAAGATGCCCAGCTGGTTCACGGCCCTGGCCACACCCTCCCATGCTGTTGACTGGGCCTATGGGGTGCCTGTCGATCCACTCAGGAGAGGCTCCTGGTCCAGGTAGGCCTTGAATAGGGTATCACTCTCTGCCCTCGTGAAGTTGGGCTTGCGCTTCCGTGCAGGCCCACGCTCCTCAATCTCCTCATGATCCATCATGCTTAGTCTTGTGGGAATAAACATGTGGTCAGTGATGGCTACAACCCACACCACCCTCCCATTCCACTGTCCCAACAGACCCACAGCCTGGTGGCTTACCTCTGAAGGATGCACTACTGGTCTAGAGCCTGTGCAGTCCCGTGGTGCCTTTATAGCGCATTGCATGCAAATGAGAGGGTGCGCAACTGTAATGAGATGCAAATGCCTCTGATGCGCCACGTATATGCTGATTTGCTAATCTGCATATGCTGGCTGAATATCATGAAATTGCACATGGTGCATTGGTGTTGTGCATGCACAAGCCATGGCGCAACATTGTGATGTGCGCAATAGGCCTGGCAGTGTGCATGCGTGCAGTGCTGTCGTGTATGTCACTGGTGCAGCCTACGCACACTGCTCTATACATGGTACAGTGCTGTGCCACTATTGGGCATGTGGTGCTCATGTGCTGTATGCCCTATGGTGCCCAGATGCTTTTGGCCCATGGACTGTGGGGCTCACATGCCCCTATTGCGCCCCATGCATGGTGAGCCCAATCACGCTGTCATGCACGATTCGCGTGCCGACCCTTGACCCCATGATTGCCCTTTTACCCTCTGGGTGACCTGCGGCACGTGCCAGTGCTGTGCCAGCTATGTCACACAGCCCCGTGGCTGCGCGATTGGTGATGGCAGCGCATCACCGTGCGAGTTGCGCATCCCCAGCACGTGTGGCTCGTGCACTACTGGGCACCATTTTGGTTGTGCTATTGCTGATACAACCATGCTGAGCCACAGCAGTGCCAGGGCACCTATCTGGATGCAAGTGGAGCTAGTCAACATTTTGGCCCTTGTGGAGCCACATGCAGGCAGTCTATTCGGCCAGGTGCCCCTGAATCGGCCACGGACAGAAGTGTGGCAGGAGGTGGCTGAGGGACTGGAGGAGGCCACAGAGGCACAGTGCAGCAGTGAGCAATGCCACCACCGCTATGAGGACCTGCAGTGGAGGGACCCTGATAGGCTATGAGTACTACTGGCATGCGTCCGGAGGGGCACTGTGCCACGTCCAGGTAAGTACACTACACCCATGTCCATGCCCATCCAGTGTTCTGTGAGGGCCAGCAGAGTGGCACACCATGTTGCGGGGGTATGTGGCAGGGGCTGTGCATTCTGTTGGCCATGGCGGTGCACCATGGGTGCACTGTACCACCATGCTGCAGCTGCGCTGGGCCAGGGGGCATGCTGTGCTGGGGGAACATGTGGTGTTGCCAGGTACTGATGTGTCTTTCTCCATGTTTCCATACTAGGCCCTGAGGATAGAAGGAGGACACGGCTGGCTGGCACTGTGGGTGGGTCAGGGTAGGCCACCGCAGGGGCTCAGGTGCAGGATGCAGGCCGCATGGGTGGTGCTGCCGGACAGGCGCAGGGTGCGCTGCAGCATGCAAGTAGGCACTGTTCCAAGGTATGATGTTGTGCAGGGTGGGGGTGGGCCACAGCCCCCTGTGCATGTGGCCATTCCAGCTGTGCACCACCCGCGTGTCCATTGCAGCATGCCATGGCTATCACACTTGTGTGTGGCTGCCGCAGGTGGGCTGTGGGTGCACCTGGATTCCAGATGTGCCACTGCCATCCCACCGCTTAGCCCTGCCGCCTGGCTGCCATGGTTGTGGTGCACGGCACATGGGTGGTGCTGGTGTGCAGTGTTCTGCGTGGCTGTGGATAGTCGGGTTGGCAGCTCGTGTGGGTGCACACACTGTGGGAGGCTGTGTGCCATCTCAGAGGTGCATGTCACTGCTGTCCACTGCGCATGATGGGTGGGCTATGGTCATACAGCCATGCACTCATACCATGTCTCTTCCTTTGTCCTAGGTGTCCATCGCCCTGATGTCAACCCCAGGCTCCTGAGGTGGATCCTTTGGGTCACCACTGTCACACTCCAGGTGGCATGGCTGTTACAATGGACACTGTGCAGGCTGCAGCGCAGATGTCAGTGTCAGGCACCAGTGGTGCATGGATGCCCGTAGGGCCCGTTGGCCTGCTACTGTTCCTCTTCCCTGTCCCCCCTCCTTTGCCTCCCTTGTACCCTTGTCTAGCCATGTCCCCTGTCCCCCTGCCTCCCTTCCCTGGCCTCCCAGTTTGTATGTGGCCTCCCCATTCTTTGCTCCCTGTACCCAGTTACCTGTTAATATGTATATAGTTGTTTTATGCCTGTTTTAATACACATTTCTATGGTTAGCCATCTGTGTCTGTGTCTGCTTTGTGGCTGGCGTGTGAAGCCATGCTGCAGTGGTGTGCATAGTGGCTGAGTGGTGCGTCTGGGGTGGACTGGGGGTTGTGCCTGGTGGTCTCCGCCCATTGGCTGGTGGCTGTGCCCTGGGGTGGCTGTGGGCTCTCTGTTCATGTTGTGTGGCTTGTGTGCTGTCGGCCTGTGTGTTGCCAACTGTGGTCCAGGAGGCGTGTCACATGCCTTCCGGTTGGGGTTGCCGGTGGCTGTTTGCCAGTGGCCATTGGTGCCACTCTGCCTCTGTGCAACACTGTGGTGGGCATGGTCAGGGGCCTGCTGCCGTGTACCTGCCATGCCTCCCTCCTGGCATCCTCTGCACCCTGGTGGCAGTCTATCCCACCCTGGTGGCATGCTCCTTGTGGTTCCTGTTGTTCTGTGTCCTCATGCATGCAGCTCTTCCCCTTGCGCAGCCCTGGTTATGTTATGGTGCATGTTGGTTTGCTCCATGGCACAGCCCTGGTTGCACTATGGTGCATCCATGTGACATTCAGCCATGTTGTGCTGGCACTTGCTGTCATGCACAATCTTTAAATATCGCATTCTGTGTGCCATGGCGCAGTGGACTTGCGCTGCGCTGCTCCTGCGCCTGCCTCTGGCGCATGTCTGAATATCCTACCCAAAGTGCCATTGACATAAAAATATTTTAAAAATTTCATGGAAAATTACTTTTCTGGTTGGGTGGAGTGGGCGGAGGATAATGGGGGGAAAAGCAGAGAAACTAAATGAATACTTCTGTTCCGTCTTCACCAGGGAGAAGGATGGACCAGTGCCTTCAGGAGGGGTGTAAGACAAATACTGGCAACTGGACTATCAAAAGGAAGCTATAGCTTTATGAATAATTTAATCTCCACAATCACATTCCAAAGGTTCCTTGTGCCCCAAATACAGTTTACATATGTTTGCAACATGGCAATAGAATTTAAACAAACCAAAGGCAAGTGAAATGATTCATTTAGAGGGTTTTAGCAGGAAGGTGTTAGAACATGCAGATCTGTTAATGTACAATTCTGTTTTCCCAGCCTGTTTGTTTTAGGATTTCCCATTCATTGGCAATGGGGGCTAAAGATTGATAAATACAGTAAACGGAGATACCCACACAGAATGGTAAGACTTTCTCAATAAGTAAATTATGTGCAGCTGGTTCAGTTCTGGGGTTGCCCAGGCAGTAAGGGAAAAGAGGTTGACCTATCGAAAATTCAGGAAGAGCAAGAGAGAGGTGGATAGGGAATATTACCTAAGGTTGGCTAGTGAGGCAAGTAAGGAAGTGCGGCGAGCTAAGGCACAGAAGGAGCTGCAGATAGATGAAGGAATTAAAAAGGGGAGAAGGCTTTCTTTCACTGTATAAGTGAGAAAAGGGACAAGAAGGAAGGGATTGTTAGGCTTAAGAAAGGGGTGGAGGATAACGGGGAAAAGCAGAGATACTAAATGAATACTTCTGTTCCATCTTCACCAGGGAGAAGGATGGACCAGTGCCTTCAGGAGGGAAAAGAGGAGCAGAGGGGAAGGGAACACAGATGTGGTGATAAAGGAGGATAGCGTGAGGGAGGGGCTGCTGGCATTGAAGGTGGACAAATCACCAGGCCCGGACAGAGTACATCCAAGGGCATGAAAGGAACTGGCTGAGGAGCTGGCAGGGCCACTGGCAGACCTATTTAATAGTTCACTAGAGTCAGGCGTGTTACTGCAGGACTGGAGAACAGTACATGTAGTGCCCCTCCACAAAAGCTTTCCCAAGGATGACCTAGGGAATTACAGATCAGTCAGTCTGACTTCCATTGTGGGCAAACTCATGGAGACCATACTAAAGGAAAGGTTGGTGGAATATCTAGAGGAACATTGTCTCCCGGATTTGAGGCAGCATACGTTCATGGGGGGAAGACCATGTCAAACCAATCTGATTGACTTTAACTGTGTCACTAAGACAGTATACAGGGGCCAAGCGGTAGATATCTTCTATCTTGATATCGGCAAGGTTTTTGACTCTGTGCCCCACAAAAGGTTGATCAGGAAGTTTGTGGATCTTGGGGTAGGGGAAAAGATGGCCAGATGGGTGGAAAACTGGCTAAGGGATAGAATCCGGAGGGTGGTTGTGGGGGAGTAATCTGTCACCAGTGGGATCCCGCAGGGCTTGGTACTGGGGCTGGTGTTGTTCAATGTCTTCATCAATAACATTGGGGATAGCATTAAGGGCAAAATGTGCCTATTTGTGGATGACACTAAGCTCTGTGGGAGAGTGGACACAGCTGAAGAGGTACAGGACCTACAGGAAGATCTGGAAAAGCTGGGGAGGTGGTCCAGGATCTGGAAGCTTGGCTTCAATGCCAAAAATACAGTTATGCATATTGAAGCCAAAAATCTTAGGACAGAGTACTACCTGGGTGGAGTCTGAGTGTCTGCATCAGAGGAGGAGAAGGACCTGGGAGTGATGATCACTAGTGACCTGAAGCACTCCACGCAGTGCAAGAAAGCAGCAGCAAAGGCAAACAAGATGCATATCTGGGGGGATCAGTAGTAGGAGAGAGGAGGTTAACTGCTCTTGTACAGATCACTGGTAAGGCTGCTTCTAGAGTATGGAGTTCAGTACTAGTGCCCACATCTCAAAAAGGACATTAACCTGCCAGAGAAGGTCCAGAAGAGGGCTACAAAGATGATAGTGGGTCAGCAGGGTAAGGCATACAAGGGGAGGCTGAGGGCAATACTCTGAACATGTACTCCTGGAAGACTGGAGAGAGAGAGAGAGAGAGGGCCCAGAGGGAAGTGGAGTGCACACTTCCATCTTGAGTCTCATTTCAGTGTTATTTCAGTCCAGACTGACAAAGCACTGCTTTTCATCAGTGCACTGTTAATACACTGCATTGACTTTCTGCTACACTGTTGTACCACTGCTCAATCTTTCTTATTTTTTGATACAGACTGTAAGAGCACTGCAAATAATTATTAGATTTTCATGCACACTTCTTTAGCACTGTATTTCATTCACTAGTTTTTGCTGCACACTGCAGTAGTACTTGCTCAATCTTTCTTATTTTTTGATGCAATCTGTAAGAGTACTGCAAATAATTATTAGATTTCCATGCACACTTCTTTAGCACTGTATTTCCTTCACTAATTTTTGCTATATACTGCAGTAGTACTGGCAACACTTTATCATTTTTATCACACTTTTTTAGCACTACATTGTCTCAGCAATCTGGTTACCCTTACTGAATTTGTCACAATGGCATTACAGTGGTATAGCAATGGCAATACTGTGGTCAGCTAAAAAATTCACAATGGTACTACCCAGTGGTACTCTGGTATCACAGTGGTAGGTGATATATAGATTTCCCTCTGTGCATTGGTAGTACACTGGCAGAATGGTATCCCTATGGCATTTTTTACCATTTTCTCTGTCCCTCACACATACACTGGTAATACAATGGTATCATGAAATTTTGAGATTTTTGTTGGCTCCCACAAATACTGGTACACAATGGTATTGAGTTATTTTGACATTTCAGTATTTGGTACCTCTCACAGCAACCCTAGACTCATATGGTAGTACAGTGGTATCAGTATTAATCTCATTACACGCTGCACTCTAATCCATTGTTAAGATAAATTACATTATCAACCTCATAGAGAACAGGTCTCAGTTCCATATTTTTATTTGTTCACTTTTCTTTATCTTACTGGTAATGGACTGTTATTGTTCACGTAGACCAGAACATTCAAAGAGCATTTGCGATCGCTAAATGGGTAAGTGACTCTCAAACAACACTTTGTACCCCAAAAATAGGGTAGAATCACAAAATGATATCTTGAATAGCATAATTAGTGAGTCTCTGACCAGTTGGTGAATGATTCTAAAAGATGTTGCCTCCCTAAACCAGGTATTATCACCACTGCCTCCTACCCTTGCCCCACTGAGCTCCCACCATCAGTAATATCACACTTCCCCTGGTGTTCAGTGGTGCTGCTGTCCATTCCGTACATCGGAAACTGCCAATACCTACCTGTCCACCCAGTCCCACCGCACCCACCATTCATGGCCCCCCCCATATGTTTATGCACTCTCCCCACAGTGGCAATTGACAGAGACACTCTGCTAACTTCTGTGACCAACTGAGGACAGAATGCCAGTTTTGCACTCATGTGCCTACTGTATAAACAGCTGTCTACAGTTAGCACATGATTGTGAACTATCATCCATTTTGTGCCTGATCAAGGAGCTGAGAAGATGGTCTGTGCCGAATGTGGAAAGGTGTCAAATATATAGTAAGCCTGGGGACCAGGGGGTAGTATTTGCTGTAAGAACTAACTGGGTCATGGTGGGGACTTTGGATATACAGGGGGAAAGGGCTTTCACTCAACACACCACTGCTCACTCTATCAGGCCCTGGGCTAGCTTCCCCCATCAGCCCAACGGACCAATCTCCTGGCCAGCACAGTCAATAAAGCTATCCAAAACTGAGTTACCTCTCCACAGTCCCACCTCCATTGGCCAAAACTGTTTGTTCAAGAGCTCTGCCTCACTGCTGGCCCCATGCTTGAGTGCCCCTTAGTCTCCACCTGTATGGGTAAATGTGCATTCTTATCTGCAGCCCCTTTCCTTTGGAACAACCTGCCCACTCCACTTAGCACCACTGACTCTCCAGGACTCTTCCACTCTCTCCTTGGATCTCACCTTCTGTCCTTCACTCCTTGCTCCTGCCCTCCCAACTTATTACCATACCTCTACTTTCCTTCCCTCCTTTTCCTTCTTGGTCCATACCTACACTGCCGTGATGCACTTTTTCCTTTACTCATCTCAGATCATCCCTAATTTGTATTACAACTTGGCTACTACTGTGCCTGCTATTGTCATAAATGTTATTTATCCATTGTGCTGCAAGTTTAGATATATCTTCATATAAATATCCTGTATATTTTTATTACTGTCTATTGTATGCCTTGTCCCATCCTCCTTTGTACTTGTCTGTATTCCTGTGCCATCCTCAATGGGGTCATGCCTGAAAATGGTTCTCGGACCAGTGCACCTATCGGTAAAAAAATGAATGAATAAATAAATAAATGGGAAGCACTGGACATCAGGGATAGTAACACTCTACTGCATATCTGCGGGGTGATGGTAGGATGGGGTAGGACTGGAGAACAGGTAAATTAAGAACCTGGACCTGTGGGATAATTAGGGGAAGGGGCCCAATGGAGACTGACTGTTTCCCAGGAGGGTGCTTTGGTGGTGTAACTCCCAGGATACGTTATGCCTGGTGCTGTAATGTGGCCTGTGCTGTAATCGGCATGAGCAACATGGCTGTCACACCAGCATGGGTGAACCCTTTCTCCACACCCTCCTGAGTGTCCACGCTATAACAGGCTTTGGTGGCATCTGCAAAAAGACATACCTTTCCATTCAGTTCTTCTGAAATTTCACTTATGAAGACATTGAAGTGGCTCACTCCTAGTACTGAGCCCCACCCCGCACCATGCCTTTAACCAACTGCTGAAAGCCAGTGTGGAGAGTACTATCTTCTCTCCAGATGTATATAGGCAACCTTTTGGCAAACGCCACCATGCATGCTTGAGGACCCTCCCCCTATCCCTGAAATTTCTCTCCACTACCCCTACCCCCTCCCTTGCTAGGTCATTTGTCCCGAAGTGGACAATGACATCTAGCTCCCTCTCATCTCCTGCTGCCTAATGAGCCACTGTATCTGCTCTCATCCCTCCAAGCCAAAGTACCTCTCAGGTATTTCACCTCCCTCTCCCTCTCTTTTACCTCACCCTGCTCGCAAGTCTATCCCCCTAATTAAGTCCTCCACCAGCAGTTGCTTCCCCTCAGCTGGGGGCCTCTTCCTCCCTCCTTGTAATTGTGGAATGGTCCATGGACAGAGCTTTCCTTGGGGAAGGTTTCTCCAGGGGCCAAAAGGGTAGTTCAACTGCAGGGAGTATGTTTGGCTGGGTAGGGCCAGTTTCAGATGCAGGGAGAGTGGTTAGTAAACAAAGCAGGTGAACTGGAACTCTGACAAAGAAACCGGCACAGGGGCAGAAAATGCAAGCCCCATAGCAAAAAGCACAGTGAGGGCTACAATAAGTCATTTACTGGAGAAGTCACAGGTCAGGGAACTACAGCTGAAGAGAACATGGAGAACAGGCAGGCATCGGAAAATGATGCATGGGGAAGCAGACAGATGTGCACTCATGACAGCATGCATGGGAACTACAGATGCTGGGATGCCAATGCTGGGAGGTGCAAAGGCCAGCTTAGGTAGGTAGACACTGACCTGAAGGTAGAGTGCACAACACACAGGGACCCCTGCATGCTGGACAGCAGGGAAGTGTACCATGGAGCATAGCCCTGCTGCAGTACAGTAGCTGATAGGGGCCCAGGACACTGTGGACACAGAACTTGAATGTGACCATGGTGCACAGCACAGCCATGAAGCACTGGGACTGTGGCCAGACAGTGGCACTACAGTACTGGTACAAACCGTCCACAGGCAAGTAGCAGCTGCTACAGGTGTGGTCCATGGAGTGTGATGTGCAAACAAAGTGCAATCACACCCGCATGCCTGAGCTGGAACCAAAGCCGGTCAGTGTTGCACAGTCCTCTGGCACAATGGAGGACAGTGTGGAAGCCATGGAGGGGCCAGGGTGCTCAACTGCAACCCCAACAATAGGGACAATCTGTGAGGTGGTACCGTCCAGGAAGGGAAAGTCCAAGCTGAATCTGAATGGCTACCTCCTGGTCCATGAATGGACATACAATGAAACAGTGTACTGTTTTTTTATCATATCATATTTTTCACCTGCTGTGGCACACACTCCAGCTTGGGGCAGCCAGCCACTAGCTCCACCCACCTGGACAGCTGGGTAGCTCAAACTGCACCCAGGAGGATCAGGGATGGCCATCATGCCATCCTGCTGGAGGCCTCCCCCTATGCCTGTACCAGCCAGGACAGCCCTGGACCCTCCCCAACAGGACTCCATCAAAGTCCTCTGGGTGGCTCGGAGCACAGCCATCAAGCTGCAAGGTCATGCCCAGCCATTTTCCTTCAATTGGCCCCTGTAGCACGGACGTGCAATGACATCCAGGTGCAACGTGCTGACATCCGCCGTGCTCCCCATCTAGTGTCACTGACTCTAGTAGTGCCCCATGGCATCCACAGGGGGCCACTACAGCATGGTGAAATTCCCCAGCCCACCCCAGGACTGGGAGAGCAGTCTATGGAGGTTCGATCCCAGTCCTCCCCTGCAGACCCCCAATGGCCCAAGCTCATTCCTGAACCCGGGTCACTGGCGTGGCACAAGGTGTGGCATCCAGTGCCTCAATCCTCAGCACCACCAGGCTGGCCTGAGACAGTGTACTGGTGCTGCCAACACCATAAGTCAAAGTCCTGCCTCAGCCAGGCCATCACACTGCCCCAGGATGGCCAGCACCACCTAAAGAAAAAGAATGAGCACAATCATGATCTGAAGGTGACAGATGCTCTACTGGCACAGACACTGGCTGGCATCAAGTAGAAGGCACACAGCACCATGGCTAGCCCAGCATAGCTACTGCAGAGTGAGGCAACTGCAATGACCACTGAGCTGTGGCAATAGTTGTCAAGCAAGAGGGCCCTGCTGCAGACTGTGAACAGGATCCGCTGCAAGGACCTCTCACCAGAACCAGTGACACTGGCTAACCTCACTATCCTCAAGCAGCTGCAGACATTGACTGGATGGCCATGGTATAGCAGGATCACCGGCCGCACCACCCACCAGGTCCTTCTACTCACCACAGAGGACATCAAAGACCTGGCACAGGCACCCTTCTGGGTGATGGATGGCATGTTCAAGACTATGCCACACCTGCACACTCAGTTGTACATCATCCATGCATCCATGGGGATGGGCCCTAACAACCTCATCATGTCATTGGTGTATACACTGATGATGACAAAGAGCTTGCAATGTTACTGCACCTTGTTCCAGGAGCTGAATAAATATGCCAGTATACAGTCCTGTACCCTCAAACCACCTACGATCATCACTGACTTTAAGCAGGCTGAGATCAATGCCTGTGAGATGGAAGTTCTGCAAGCCATGAACAGGTGTTGCCTGTTCCACTTTTTGCAGATTGTGTGGTGGAAGGTCCAGAGCTTTGGCCTTGCACCACAATATGGAAGTGACCCAGACTTCAGCCTGAAGACCCATGAACTCGTGGCCCTCGCCCACCTCCTGGCACAGGACATTCCAGCAGCATTCAGCCTCCTGAAGCCAATCATTCTACCCAATGCCACCACACTCCTCTATTGTTTCGAGCAGACACATGTGTTGGGCAGGATATGGTTGTACAGTAGGGTGGCCAAGGTGCCCACGAGATACGACCCCATGTTCCCACCTTAGCTGTAGTTGGTTGCGGATCTCAATGAGAGAAGTATACTGTGGACCCAAAGCAATGTCGAGACCTGGCACTACCATCTCCATGCCCTGCTTGGGAAGGTGCATGTAGGGGTCATGACAATGCTAGCAGAGCTCCACAGGGAACAGCAATGGACCGATGTCACCAGGGAAGGCATTCATTGTGGACTGCCATGGACACCACCCAAGAACAGCTATGAGGAGTGGATAAGGATGGTACTGGCATCCAAGGACAAGGGCAAGCTGCTGAAGTTTCTCTGTGGCATGGCACACAACATCACCCAGTAGGGTTTCCATGGTGACATGGAACCTGACAGTTGTACACTCACAGTACACATCATGCACAGACACCAGGTTGCCACTGTGGCCCCCTACTGTTGAATAAAGTTTCACCCCCACATTTCACATGCACCCCAGCCTGGTGGCCATGTCTCATCACAACACTGCTGGGTATCGCCAAGCAACCCACTGCACACTGCCACGTCTGCACTGTGTGTCACATGTTGCACAGGCCTGACTCTGTGTGAGCCCCCCAAAAGCCTTTCAGCTGTTCATGTGTGCCACACGTTGCACAGGCCTGAAGCTGTGTGAGTGCCCCCCAATCCTTCCAGCTGTGCGACTGCGTAGTAACAGCATTCCCACAATAATAATAATAATAATAAACTTTATTTATCTACGCCTTTCTTAAAACCAAGGCGCATTACAATAAAATACAGAATAAAAACATACTAAAACATCATATAACTGAATTAATAGCAGGGCAATTAATAGGCATCAAAATTATCTAAAAATGCCTTATTCCACAAAAAAGACTTTAGGCCCTTTTTAAAACCCTCCACCGTCATGCACTCTCGAATCCAGCGTGGTAGAGAATTCCAGAGGGTCGGTGCCATGAACATTAAAGCTCGGGCTCCAGAAGATTTTAAAATGACCCTCGGGATCTCTAGCAACCCCTCGTTGGTTGAGTGGAGTGGTCGTGTTGGTCAGTAAGGCACCAGCAGCTCTTTCAGGTAATCCGGGCCCAACCCGTGTAGGGCTTTATAAGTCAGAAGACCGACTTTAAAGGTGATCCACCACTGAATCAGCAGCCAGTGCAGGTCTCAGAGCACCGGTGTAATATGAGAGGAATGAGAAGTCCCCATTAACAACCGGGCTGCCGAGTTCTGCACTAGCTGCAAGCAGTGGATATCAACCCCAGGCAGCCCAAAGTAAAGGGAGTTGCAGTAGTCCAGATGTGAGGAACCCCCCACAACACACCCGGCAGCCTTCATGCTACAATGGGCTCCTGTGGCACAGGCCCCCCCAAACACCTCCAGACTTTCTTTCTGTGTGGTTACTGCAAGCCCATAGTGGGCTAGCATGACACGGCCACATGCACACATTGCACAGTTGGTGCGATGGCATTCTGCTCTGTGTCCTGGCATCCACATGTGGTGTTGCTGTGGACCATTTCCTGGTGCAGCTATCCATGCTCTTGCTGTGCTGCTCTGCTGTGTGCCTGCAGTGTCATGCATGCACTGACCAACAGGCATGGTACTCCAATTCCTTCCTGCATGCCCAGCTGGCTAGCTGTCAGCTGACATCATCATGCATGCAGGGATGCATGGACAGTCCACCATGCTGCCTGGGATAGCTGGTCAACACACTGGGGCATGCATGGTTATTTATTTCATCCCTGTCCCACGGATGGTGAGACAGTCATCCTTACCGGGGGGTCTGTAATTAGGTCAGTGTGTCCTCGGAGGGTGCACCACATAGGGGGTGGGTGTTTTCACATCATCTGTGCTGTTCAGTAGTGGCTTAGATCCTGGGATGGTGGCGTAGGTCAAGATCGGCTGCTTCATGTGTTTGTGGAAAATCCGCTCAACAGCCGCACGGCATCCTGACCTCCTCTGGCCTGACAGTGTGTCAGGTGCTGTCCTGGGTCAGGCCACTGTGTGTCGGGCTGCTAGGGCTGTTGGGTTGTTGTGTGTGGGATGCACAGCATGTCAGACTAGTAAACGTCAGGATTATAAAAGGGTACCTAGCAGGGCAGAGTTTTCTATGAGTAAGGAGAGTGGTCAGTGGTGGGATGGGCAACTGGTATGTGGGCAAGATGGGTAGTCTGGGTGGGTCCAGCTGCAGGAAGAGTTGTTATCTAGGGGGTGCTGGTCCAGCTCTAAGGAGGGTGCTTTATTTGGTGAGGCTGGGAGGTTGGTCCAGCTGCAGGGAAGGTAGTCTACTGAGGTGGGGAGGCAGGTCTGGGGGGTTCCATCTGCAGGGGGATCTTGTCTGAGGGTAGGAAGATGGCCTGGAGCAGCCATCTACAGGGAGGGTAATAGTTGATGAAGAGAGGCTGGTTTGAGGCTTGAAGGGTGAACTAGCTGCAGGCAAGGTACACAGCTTGGGAGAGGTCTATTGGGATGTTGATATGGTTGCCCAGGTGGGTGGTCATCTGGGCAGGGGGTGTTCAAGATGTGAGTGGTCATGGGGGGTGCAGGCCCAAAGGGCTGTACTTGGAAACCCTCACTGAAGTCAAATACTACATTTAGTTTTAAAGCATTCATTAATTTGCCTTCAAAGACTAATTTTAGTCATTTTTAATAATCTTTAATCATCATTCAAAAATACAACCTCTAAGAATACTAAATTCTAAGAAGTATTTCAGCAGACTAGTTGTTCAAGAGTAAGTTATTGATAAATGAGGATTAGAAATAGATCTGCAATGTTCTTAAAAGTACATTTTTTTGTTTAATACTACTGAATCATAAATGAAGATTACAGTCAGTGGAGTAGTTTTAGGATTTAAATTAGTCAATCAAGGCTGGGTACATTACCATGCATTTCAGTTCTACTAAGCAATGAGACAGATAAAACAACCAGCAACACCAATGAATTTTAGAGAAGGTAAGCAATCATAAAATGTGGGTTTTTACCTGGAAATAATGTGGTGCAAAAAAGTTGGCAGTGTCCCTTTAAAATACTATTTTAAACTACATTTACCATAAGTCTACTCAGTCAGAGACCTAAAGTTCCCAGCTCACTTCCTGTATGTGTCCAGCCTGATGAAACTGCACGAGCACTCGGGTCTCCATTTTTGAACAACTGGGGTTTCCTACAGCTAAGATTTACATGTTAAGGTAAGAGCTTATGTTTAAAAAGTACATCTTTTTAACTCCCTGAAATGTTAAATACAGAAAGGAATTATCATTCATGTGTTTTTTTTTCTAAATGAAATGCTGTGCAGGTTTCGCTATCAATGTTTTGTCTTGAAAACATTTTCTCTTCTCTGAACTCGTGACTAAACTTTGAAATACCCATTTTATTTTCAATCAAACTTCCCCTTTAAAGTGTCTAGGATGCATTGTGCCTCTATATTACTTGTTATTTGTGGAATTGTTGCTGATTTAGTTACTTTAACGTAGTGGGGGGGTGGGGGCAGGAGAATGAACAGCAGGAAGATTGTATAACTGAGCAAATTCCGAATGCATTTTCTGTGTGTATCCATTTAGTAACCTATTTAACTATATTTACAGAGAAAATATTACAACTCTTTTAATCTGAGAAAATCTGGAGTTACCTGCAGATAAAGGAATAATTATTTACTGCAGATATTTGAGTGTGTTTGTGGGGGAACTGTTTTTTTGCATTTAATATTTGTATTTAACAGTTGCTTGTGTTAATCCATTTTGTAATCTGGGGATCAGTGTATTTTTTTTTCTTTTGCTGAAGACTGCATTAATTTATATTTTATATTTATTTTATTTCGTTTTTGTTGACCGGCTAAGTGCACCAGACAGATTCTTGCCTATTTTCAGGCACGACCCAGAGGGAGGGGGATACCAATGAAAGCCAGCTGACCTTGAACCAGATTAAGCTGTTGGTGGTCTTTTTAGTGAATTAGGGGGAAATCTGGCCAGGGCACCAGAGAAAATTCGACTGCTTTTTTCGAGAACTGCCATGGGATCTTTAACATCCACCTGAACTACCACCAGAACAGGTAGATGGGACCTCGGGTTAACGTCTCATCTGAAAGACAGTGCCTCAGGAGTGCAGCCATCCCCCTCATGCTGCACTACAGCATCAGTATTGGGATATTAGCCCAAGTGCCTAGTGTGGGAATAGAACCCAGTGCCTTCTGATCGCCCATCCTCAGAGGCGAGTATGCTACCTGCTGAGCCACTGACACTGCAAATGCAATATGTTAGTGTCACACATTTATTTTTTTTAATACTACATTGAGAAGTATGGGGTCCATGGTTGAAGAAGGGTGATTGGGGGGGTATAGGTGTAGGGAGGTTCTGCTCTGGATGGAGGGTGTGTCCAGCTTTTGGAAAGGGTGTCCAACTCTGGGGAGGTTACTCAACCTGCAGAGGGGGGCTGGTCTGTGGGTGGGAATGAACACAGGGGTCCAGCGGCAGGGAGGATTGTCTGCTGGGGGAGGCTAGTCCAGGGCATGAAAGAGTGAGCCAGCAGCAGGGAGGGTGGCTGGTGGTGGTGGGGCTAGTTCAAGGTTGGAAGTGAGGTCCAGCTGCAGAGTGGGTGGTTGGATGGTGGGGCTGGTATGGGGCTTCTGGTGGATCTAGCTGTAGGTTGAGTGGTTGGGTGGAGGACTTCTGGTCCAGGGGCTTGGAGGGACAGCTTCAGATATGTGGTCTGTTAGAGTGGAGGTTTGGGGGTGGTGCTCCAGCTACATGGAGGTTGTATAGAATGTAGTTGGAGGCTGGTCCAGATGTAGGGAGGGTGGTTGGCCGGGTAAGTGGCTGGCCCGGAGCCTGTGTGATGCTCTAGCTCCAGTGCTCATTATGTGAAAGGCTGGGGCTAGAAGGTTGTCCAGCTGCATGGAGGATAGTCTGGTGCCTGGAAGGGTGATCTAGCAGAGAGGAGGGTGGTTGACTATTTTGGGTGGGGGGGCGAGGCTAAAGAGACTGATCAGCCTAGAAGGGATCCAAAGTGGTGAAATTAATTAGAAACTGGTTAACATATCTGCCCTTCAGCTTAACAGTAGTGCTATGGCCTGTGGTGGAGGTGACCTTAGTTCAAGAATGCGCTTGTGTCAGGGGCTCTCTGGGGAGAGGAGGAGGATCAACTGTTATACAAGAGGCTCTCTTCTGGGGAAGGAGGACAGCCAGCTCAACTGTAGTACTGCCGACTGAGTGACCACAAGTGGCAGTGCAGGCAGGAGCAGCCCATGGGTGGGCCAAGACATTGACTGGTGCTGTGCCACACATGTCTGTGCACGTGTTTGTGCACCCTTGCCGCTTATGTCCTAGGAGATGGAAGAACATACGAACATATCATGACTACCTAGGCAGCTCCTCCACATATTGGATTCATTCTATGGTGGAGCAAGTCCTGGCAGATGCCAGAGTGATGGTGTTGTGGTAGCTGAACAGAAGGGGGGCGACCAGAGATGCAGGTTGGAAAACAGACTAGTAGCTGGGGGTGGGGGTTAAGGTGTCAGAGGGTGATGGTTAATGGCACTCATTACAGTGATGGGACAGTGAGCAGCTCAGCTCAGTACTGGTGCAGATCCTCTTCAGTGTCTTCATAAGTGACATTGCAGAAAAACTGGCAAAGAAGGGAATGCCTTTTTGCAGACAATACCAAAATTTGTAAGGTGGGCACTAAGAAGGGAACAGAGAGCATGCACATGCCTCTTGGAGAAACTCAAAAAGTGGTCAAGATCGGGGCAGTTGGAGTTCAATGACAAAGTGCAGAATTGTGCACCTTGGGCATAGGAAACCAGGAGCTGCTTTATAGGGTTGGGGTGGTACTGATGATCACTAAGCGGGGGGGGGGAGCTTTGGGGTTATTATGAACTTAAAGAGACTCACCAAGATACTACTCTGCACCATACCCATCAGTGCCTTGCCGCCAGAAGACCCCAAGGAAGTTAATATGTCCCTAAATTTATAAGCCATTAAAAAGTTCTGCCCTTGTAAAAAATATACAAACCAGGTCCCAAGGAATTCCTGTTTTTTTTCTGTTGCACCAGCTCTGCCCCCATGCTAACTAGCAGGATGACAGAATGCCAGTGAGAGCATGAGGACATATATGTAATGTAGGCGTTTCTCATTGATTTTAACAATATAGGCTACCTGATAATAAATGTGGGCATCATTCAACTAACAAGGGCCTTCTTACTTGACTGATGCCCACGTTTCATTGCCAGGTGGCCACTAGATCATTTAAAATCAATAGAAAAGCTGGTGCCCATTACAGATAATGAAGAGCACCCCCGTGCTCTCACTGGCATCTCATCATCCTGCTAGTGAGCATGGGAGAAGAGCTGGGGCAGCAGCAAGCAACTGGGAAGTCCTTGGGACTGGGTTTGTATATTTTTATGAGGGACAGAACTTTTTAATGGCTTAAAAATTTTGGGACATATTAACTTCCTTGGGGTCCTCTGGCAGTAAGGCACTGATGGGTATGGTGCAGGGGCCAACTCAGTTACCTTGGTGAGTCTTTTTAAAGTTGCTGGGCTGTGTGACAAAGCAGTGGGTAGGGCTAGGAGGATGATGGGACTGCATCAGGAGGGGTATCTTCAGCAGGAGGAGGGAGGTGGTGGTGTTGCAAGTAATCCCTCATTAATGAGATCAGACTTAGAGTACTGTGTCCAGGTTTGGAGGCTGCACCTAAAAAAGCCATAGGGTGGAGGCAGTATAAAGGGCAACTAAAATTGTACATGGGCTGTGGCAAAAGCCCTGTGAGGAGACTGGGATCTCAACATATAAACCCTGAAAGAGAGGGGACATGATGGAGACCCACAAGTACCTTACAAGGATGAACAGGGTGCTGGGGGTGCTCCTTCAAATAGGAAAAAGGACCATGGGGCATGTGATGAAGCTTCTGGTGTGGGTAAGAGGGATGTGAGGAATTACTACTTCACTAAAAGGGTAGTAGACACCTGGAACAGACTGACAGCATTATAGTGTTGGAGGTCAGGAGTGAAAAATGGCAGGGGGGGCTTAAAACCTGTGGTATATAGACACAGGGAAATATCAGTAAATAAGCAGAGAAGAGGGAGGGCCATAAGGGCCACAAAAGACCATTTAGAGTTTGCAGAGAAGGACTTCACAGGAGCCTCTGTTTGCAGTTGTGGTGAGGTCTGGAAACCAGAGCAGAAGTGTGACCTAGAGTGAGGGCTCATCAGCAGTGGGGTTTGCGAGCATGCAGTTTAAGGAAAAAAATATCTGACAGTTTCTGTGTGTTGGGGAAGCTCTGGTGGCAGTTGTAACGAGGTTGGAAAACCAGAGTGGAAGAGTAAGAGTGAGGGCTTATCAGTTTTTGAGGAAGCAGTAAAAAAAATGTCTGTTTTGTATATCGAGAGGTGTGGAGAGGACACAGCAGCATGCATGCAGAGGAGTGTGACAGCTGGAGCGTAGCTTGAAGCAGCTAGTTGAAAAAGGTTTGGTAAAAAAGCAAAAAACTAAAACTGTTAAACAGAAGCAAATGATCGCTGTATAATAGTGGGAAGACTGGGGAGAAGTATGGCTAAATGGCAGGCGGCGTGGCTGAGGGACGGTCAACCTGGAAGAAACAAACTAAAAGCAAGATACCAGTAAGCAGTGCCAAACAACGGGGGTGAGGGATGGGGATGTGTGATGCAGTCCACTATGCACATTAATCAAGGATGACGTAATAACTATATGTATGACAAGGTCACATGATGCAGTGTGACTGAAGGCAGCTTTCTCCTGGGCTCCCATCCTCCACCTGCTAAATTTACTACTTTTATTGAAATATCGCTATTATTTCATCGCATAGAGACCCTAAAGGCTTCCTGATTGTCTCCAGCCTCTTTGTGCTGATTTTTGGGGCACTCTAAAGATTTTATAGCGATCTGCAGCGATGGAATCCGACATGAAGACAGCTAGTGTGAAACACACCCCTCCAACAACACCTGAGAAAGCATCCAAAAAGGCGAGAAATGCTAATTTGGGTCAATCAGCTAAACAAACAGCTTCTGCCACATCAAGTGCTTTATTAACTGAAGATCGCTTCTTCAAGAAATGGTGCCCTTCAGAGAAACACTTCAGGAGATATCAAGTGAAATTAAGTCATTAGAAGTGATTTCACGGACTTATCAAGGAAAGTGGGGACCTAGAAATAAAATCTACCGCTAGAACGTTGGAGAAACAAACAGACCCAGAGATTATTGGTTAAAACAGCAACTACAGAAACTACAGGCCAAAACCGAAGATCTGGAAGGAAGGAGCAGGAGGAATAACGTCCTCATTTTGGGGCTACCAGAATCCGAAGAAGGGGGTGACACTATGAGATTTGTCCAGCAATTTCTCAACAAAGTTGTTGGCCCCTCACCTATAAACCAGCAGTACCATATTGAGAGGGCACACAGATCGCTGAGGCCTAAACCCCCATCGAGCTCTCCCCCCAGACCACTCATTATTAAGTTCCTAAGCTACATTGAACACCAACATGTACTAGCTAAAGTTAAAGAACTGGAATCGGTGCAGTGGAACCATGTCAAATTGAGGATCACCCAAGACCTCCCGTATGAGGTCAGACAAAAGAGAGCAACATACCACCCAATCGTCAAGAAGTTAATTGCGGCTGACAAGAGGTTTAGGATGATCTACCCGGCAAAACTCCTGGTCTCCCTGGATGGCAACTGGCAGGCTTATGAGGATCCCGACCAAGCCCTAGCTGATTTATCAAAGAAACTCCCAAATCTGTTCAAAGGGGACTGATGTGTATTAATGGACTTTTTGCTGTCAGGTGTACTATTTTGTTAACTCCAGTTTTGATCCTAACTTAAACGCATCCTTATACTGCCTTTTCTTTAATTAAAATGTAGTAGTTTCTAGTAGAGGCTTACCTGGGCCTTGTTGGAGATCGACGGGCTCCAGGTAGTGGGTATGTGGAGGCTGGGGTAGGCCGCGAGGCCTGCTAGGCCTGTGATTTAGTAGTTCCATGCTCGCTCGTCTCATCCATTGGGTGGGAACGTGAAGGAAGGTACAGGTTTCCGGGGGACTCATTAGCGGTCGGACCGTTTCGGTCCGTCCCGGCTGTTTCCGACCTGCGCTTCCTCTACTGCAATTTCCGGTAGATGGCGCCTATGCCCTGCTGTAGATTCCGCTCCGGTTAACCAGTCTCCACATTTAATGCCTTCCTTCAGGTACTGACCCCACTTTTATTTATTTGTTTCTGCATTACTGTTAGTTGTTACGGGCGAAGGGGTGGATATAGGGCTATTTAACCTTGTTTGATGAAATCGTTATATGACGCCAGGAGTATTACTGAAGGCTTTAAGTGATGGCTGTTTAGATAGTTGTAGGTGGGGGGCCGGGAGGGAGTTAAACTGGGATCTTGCCTCACGACACTGTGATTGGGGTATTTGGGTACCGTGGTTAATCCACGCTATAAGGTATAGCTGTCCCAGTAAAGGGCCCAGTAGTACTTGTGAGGGGTCCTTTAATTCGGACCATGTTTATGTCTCTAAAGTGTCAAAGGTCTTACCATGGTACCGGGGAGGGGAGAACCTGAAACGAAGGTTTAAATGTTTGGTTCTTTGGTCTTGTTTGTTGTTGGGGTTGTTTGTATATAGTTTTTGGGTTTGGGGGATGGGGGGCATGGGTGGGATAGGGACCGGTGGTAGACTTGTACTCTTCATTCTGTTTGTATTTTGCTGATGACCTTCCTTATGTGTTGTTTAACTTTACCAATATACACTTTATTTCTTTCCAAAACTGCCTATCCACCGCAGAAAGAGAATGTCTGGGAGGTCAAAGCTGTTCTCTTAGGAGGGGGGGTGGAAGATGTCACCACCAACCAGCCTGCAGCCTGTTAGACCGTGCCAGGGGTGTTTCTTGATCATGAATATTTCGCTTACGACATTAATGGCGTTAAATCACATTAAATTGCTACTTGAACGCCAGGGGTATGAGGAGACATCTAAAAGGCCAAATTCTTTTAAATTGTTCCTTAGCAGGGTGGATATCCTCTCCTACAGGAAACTCATGTCACTGTTACAAAACCAAACTGTTATGGTCTAAAGGTTTCTCACAGGTTTTGTGTCGGTCGTGCTACCAGTAGCAAAAGGGCTTGCTATTATGATCAGACGAAAAGTACCTTCTCATACTGAAGAAATATATTCAGGATACAGATGGCAGATATGTATTTGTTCAAGGAATGCTTTATAATACTGAGGTTGTTTTAGGATCTATATATGGTCCTGTCGGGTGACTCCAACTTTTGATGGGCTTAACTGACAAACTGAATGCTTTCTACCAACAAACTTTATTCTGGAGGGACTGGAACATTGCACCTTTGCAGCTACTGGACAGGACCTTTAAAGTCATGAAACCCCTGCCGCCTGCCCAACTAGCGCTAACAGATTTATGCTCGTATGGGTTTGGAAGAGATCCTGAGACTCTTGAACCCTCTACTAGGAGCTACACCTTTACTCTCCAACCCATGACTCCTGGTCAAGGATAGATTACATTCTAGTGAGCACCAACCTTTTAGCTAACATTTCCTCTACTGGTATTGAGCCCATTGTTATCTCTGATCATGCTATGACATGGATTAAACTTGCTCCGGGACCTCCCGGACAACGAGATACCTCATGGAAGCTCAATAAACAGATTCTAAAGGACAAACAGCTTATCTCACTTTTCAAATCTCTGATTCTATCCTTTCTAGAAATTAATCAGAATTCTGTGTCCAGATACGATTTAGTGTGGTGCTCACTGAAATGTTTTCTCAGGGGTGAATTCATAAAAGAATCATCCAGATGGAAAAGTTGAGAGTGGAGAAAATTAATTCCTTAGCTAATCAAATTAAGTTAGCTGAGGAGAAGCTCTCTACTTGAAT
The DNA here is from genome assembly GCA_016271365.2 of Neoceratodus forsteri. NCBI lineage: Eukaryota > Metazoa > Chordata > Ceratodontiformes > Ceratodontidae > Neoceratodus > Neoceratodus forsteri. The sequence continues at coordinate 157,274,927 of JADMNL010000033.1, forward strand.
TCTAAAGCTGCCTTAGAGAATCTACAAGCTTAAGGACGAATACTTAGACTTGATTAGGGAAAACAGAATATACCATTTTGAAGTCCAAAACGAAATACCTCTGATCAGGGGAAAACCTGGTAGATTATTGGCCCTTAGACTTAAGGGAGGTGAGAGTTCTAGATTGATTCCAGCATAAGAGCAAGGGATGGATCCATCAAAACAAACCCCAGAGATATTGCCTGTTTTTGAGGCCTTTTATAGGGACCTTATTGTGACTTAAAACTCCTCATCTTTACTCTCAGGAATAATAGATTTCCTGGAGAATACCCTCTCCCTAAACTTCACACCGCCTAATGTGAGGTCCTATCAGCCCCCTTACCCTAGAGGAGGTGGAGGATGCTATCCAAAATCTCACCCTGGACAAAGCCCCTGGCCCAGATGGCCTTTCTCAAACTTCTATAAATCCTTCTAAAGAATTAGCTCTGCTTTAATTTGTTTAATTGCATCCTTACTTTCCGGACCATTGATCCTTCTTTGTTAGAAGCAATCATAATTTTAATACCTAAACTAAATAAGCCGCCCTAGACCCAGCCAATTATAGGCCAATTTGTTAGTTAAATTATGACATCAAAATTTTGACTAAGATCCCTCATTATGGATCAAACAAGTTTGGCAACCACTTGAGTGTGGAACAGGTAGGCTTTGTCCAGGGAGACTGCATCAGACCATATGAGGACCCTCGCACATTTTTCATTTAGCCCAGGATTCTCAATCTCCTATGGCACTGGTTGCCTTGGACGCTTCCAAAAGCCTTGACCGTCGTAGTTGGGAGTTTTTGTGGGCTACCTTAGATAGGATGGGCTTTCGTACAATTCATTCAGTGGGTCAAGGTGATTTATGGCCCCCTTCAGCAAAGGTTTATTGCAATGGGTGTTCTCCAGGTTTCCTTGCATTCGGGCACCAGCCAGGTTGTCCATTATCACCGTATCTATTTAACCTCTATCTGGAGCCCCTATTAGCGTAGTATCAAATCTTCACCTGATATTACAGGATGTCTCATTGCCCAACAATGCTGACCATATCGGTATTTATGGATGACATCCTCCACCTCACCAACTGCGGTAGGTCTCTTCGAGGGTCCTGAAGATTGTCAATCAATTGGTGAGATTTCCACTACAGACTGAACTTGACCAAATCTGAAATTTTCCGCTTAACTCACTCTTGTTCCATGCCGATGTAACCCAATTTGGAATGAAATGGGCCCCAGATCATCTTAAATATTTGGGCATCTATTTAGCCCGCGATATAGACACGATAAAAAAACTTAATTTAGAGGATTTGGTGGACAAAATACAGAGTGATCTTAACAGATGGGAGAGCCTTCCCTTATCTATAGGTGGAAGAATTAGCATAATTAAGATGAATATACTCCCACGTATTTTTTACCCTTTGAGCCTTTTAAATATATGGCTGCCCAAATCCTTTTTCCAAAAGGTCCACTCATCCTTAACCAAATTCATTTGGAGAGGCAAACAACCAAGGAGATCCTTTTTCAAACTGTGTGTGTCTAAGGAAAACGGAGGCCTTCGTCTACCCAACTTTGAATTTTACTATTGGGCCAGTCACTTAGTAAAATGGGCAAATGGCTCTGTCCTCCTAATGACTGATATATGCCTAAATGGCTGAAGCTTGAGCTCGATTTGAAGGAACACAACATAGATCCTCAATCCATTTTTTATTGCAACTTCTCGGCCTTACCGGCTCAAATAGGTAATACAGTGATAGGGACTTCAGTAAAGGTTTTTAACCAATACTGTGCCTCAGCTAGAATACAACATTCCAAAGACCCAGCCCAACCGCTGATTCTCAACCCTAACATTAGGATTGGATCTCAATGGCTGCTCCCGCCATGGCTGCCGCAGATCCGAGACTGTATTGTGGATGACTTCTATATACAGGACTCGCTTGGCTCCTCTGGGGACCTGTTGACAAAATTTAATATCCCCCCACAGAATATTTTTAAGGTATATCAACTGAGACACCTTATAGCCAAGGCTTTTGGATTGGTGAGGACCACCTCAATATTAGACCTTTCCTGGACCAGCTTAAGATTCATGTAACTAAACCCCATAGTATAGCCAGGCTTTATGCTCAGCTTTTACTCATCAAAGCCCCAGAGGCTTTAACTGGTTCCAAGGTGTGGACATCAATGATTTCTGGGTCCTCTATATCCTGGAGTCAGGTGTGGACAGATATGTATAGATTCCTCACCTTGGATAGGAACAGACTTACACAATTTTACATAATTAATAATATGTATTATACACTGTTGAAACTAGCTAAATTTGGGAGGTCCAGTTCTGCTAAATGTACCAGATGCGGTGAGGGCCAGGGTAGTATTTTGCATGTATTCTGGGCCTGTGAGAAGGTTGCCCCCTTGTGGAAGAGTATTTGTAACAGTATGGACCCACTTTTGGGATTGGAGGAATTATTTACACCCGAAATTTGTATACTAGGTATTTATTCCAGCATCAAGATTAAAGAAAAAAAATACCATATGGCCCTAATTTCAATTGCTGTTAAAAGATTAGTGTCTCACTGGTTAGATCAATTGAGATCTCTTATCAGGAGTGGGTATGGAAATGTCTCAATGTTTTAAAATTGAAAATTAATAGCCAGTTCAGGCATGCTATACCGACTTTCCACAAAAGTGGGGCAAACTGTATGCCTTGTACCTCCACTAAGCTCTCCCTTGGGTCCCCTGTGTCCCTTTCCTTTCATTCTATTTTATCCTCTTTGGGTTAAAGTCTGTCTTAGATATGATTTAAACGAGAATTTCCAATTGTTTTTTTTTCTGCCCCAGGGCACTAGTTGATTTTATTCAGGGGTATCTTCTAGTGGTGGTGACATCTTCCGGGGTTTCGGGTGGGATTATATGAGGTTTTGTATTGATGTTTTTTTTTTTTATTTGTTTCTTTTGCTTACTATGTCACTTGTTACCGACTGTAATTTCGATCCCTGTATGTTTCCTTTGTTCTGTAAAACGAATAAACTGAGTATTTCAAAAAAAAAAAATAACTATATGTATAAATGTAAGATTCTGCATGTATACATGTACATGCTCAGATAAAATGGATTTATCACACTCCATTTATGTCCACCCCATTGCATAAATTTACTTAATATTTATAACCCATCTTTCTCTTTACTGCTCTGTGTTTTTAATTGTGAGCTGTCCTGGACCTTATGCTGTTCTTTTCCTTCCCCAAATCCTTTTGTTAGTCCCTGGTACTTTGACATTAGCTGCTGTGCAACTCTATTGTATGCAGTGCTTGCTGCTTTCATGTCCCCCTCAGGGAGCCCACTGATTTCCCCTGTTTGCCTCCCACCACAGCTACTTTTAAGTCAGTTTCAGGCAGGACATCATTAGCATTGGAATAGGGGGCAATATATCATGCTGTGTAGAATCATGGCTAAAGGGGCGCACTCACAGAGCATGTATAAAGGGCTTTTTCACAGACTAGGATGTTGTGACTAGTGGGGTCCCACAGGGTTCGGTCTTGGGTCCGTGTTTGTTCAACATATATATTGCATCCCTAAAAACCACAACCAAGGTTTGGTTAACAAAATTTGCTGACGACACACGATTAGGTTACCCAATTATTAACACTGGTGATATAGATACCCTCCAGTATGCCCTTGACGAGTTACAAAATCGGGCTACCAAAAAGAAATTATCCTTTAATACTGATAAATGTGTTGTAATGCACTTTGGGAGAAAAAACAACCAAGCTAAATACAATTTTGGTGGAAAAATCCTAAAAACAGTAGATGATGAACATGATCTGGGTATTAGAGTATCCAATGATCTTAGTCCTAAGCTCCATTGCCATGCAGTTATCAAGAAGGCAGCTGGTGTGTTACACTGCATAAACAAACATATCAGCAGTAAAAGTAGTGATGTTCTGCTCCCGCTATATTCATCTCTGGTAAGGCCTCATTTGCAGTACTGTGCCCAGTTTTGGGCACCAGGGGAAAAAGGTTCTATAATAACACTGAAAAAAATCCAACAGAGAGCCACTGGAAAGATTATTGAAGTTAAAGGCTTGGACTACAATACTAGATTAAAAAATTACTACTCTATACGTTGGAGTATCGCAGAATGAGGGGTGACTTATGTCTGGTATTTAAGGCTTTATATGATGATTATCTATTGGAGTTATTGGGTTTTGAGTTGAGGGATACTGTCTACACCACCAGGGCGCATCCACTTCAATTAAAAGTAGAACAATGTAAAACTAAAAAAAGAAGCAGTTGGTTCTCAATAAGAGTTTGTAAAATTTGGAATGGCTTGCCCTTGGATGTAGTAACATGTGAAAACATGGATACATTTAAAAACATCTGGACACCTATTGGCAACAAAAATGCATAGTGGGATGCAATTAATATTTGCGGGCATTATGGACTATGGTCTACCAGCTCTGTGTTACCTATGATACCTATGATATTGCCCTTCAGCTGCACTGTGCATTTTCCTTTGTGGCCCATATCTTGTGCATTTGCTCTCCCAGTCCCTTTCTACCAGGCCTATCAGGGCACCTACAGTCTGCCACCATGCGGCTTAGCTAAAGGTTCCTGCTACCTACTGCTGGCTTCCCACCCTCCAGACCCTCTTAACCTGCCCTGTGGGGGCTCTTCACATGCCACTTTGTGGCTGATGGGTAGAGGGAGGCATATTTGTTCTAGTCTCTTCCCCCTTCCAAAAATATCCCATCTTCATTCCCACACACATGGAGCAGGCTACAGCCTGAGCTCTGTGGGCTGAATCATAGACACATAGACCTTGATGGCAGATAAGGACTACTTGGCCCACTCAGTCGGCCCATTTCCCTACCTAGTGGATAAGCTGCAGATCCTAGTTGTCCAACAGCTGACTTCCTCCTACCCACCAATAGAATTGGTTCATGTCTGTCCCATGTATTCTTGAAGTCCCCCACTATTTTTGACCCCACAGCCTCCTCAGGAAGGCTATTCTATGTGTTCACCACCCTCTCTGTGAAAAAACACTTCCTAATGTTGCCCCTGAGCCATCCCCTCTATCTTCAAATTCTGCCCCTTGTTCTTGCGCATCCCTTTTTCTGAAAGATGCTACCCTCTTGGACTTTGTTGATTCCCTTGAGGTGCTTGACATTTTCTATCATGTCCCCCACCCCTTTTCCTCAAGGGCATACACATTCAGCTTGTCTCTCTTTGTATGGCTTCTGGTGCAGACCCTTCGCTATTTTAGTTGCCCTCCTCTGGGCTGGCAGTTGAAAGTGCCTGCCATTACTGTCACTTTAGTTCAGTAGCACTAAACTGGCTGCCTAGCAACAGCCGCAGCATTTATGGTCAGCAGTTTTCTGAACAGTCTCCTGCCTACTACATACATGCTGGGCCCAAGGACACCCCCACACTAGGTTCCAGGGAAAGATAATATAAAAATAAAACAAATTACCACTGTCCATGAGGGAGTGGCTCATTATATCACCAGAGCTATACCTTTCAAACCACTGGCCTCCTGGGGCAACTCAAGACTCCTGAACCACCAGTGTCCCCTTTTTTAAATAATATAGGGGCCACTAGCCCAAATGCATCCCCACCTGCCCATCTGGACTACTTCTTAAATTTATTGGCTACCTGCAGGTCATCTAGGGGTGCTAAGGGGGGGGTTTGCCGAGTCCCAAATACTACTTTATTCTCTGTTCTTAGCTGTCTGCATTTTTTATTCCATCTCTAGTTTCCTTACTTTGACCTAGTTTGTCTTTGCCTCTAAAACTCCTCTTCCTTTACTCCTGTGCTATATACCCTTTTTGTATCTCTCTCTACTCTTGCTACTATAACTTTCCCATACTGATCTATTTTTCCCTTTATTTCTACAGGTCTGGCCAAACATACCAATCAGATAAGTATCTTTGTTTAATTCTAACACTCTAATCTCTCCTCTAGCACCTCCGACCCTTTGTGTCCCCTCAACCTTCTCTGTTCTTCCCTTTCAGGTCCTACTAGAATACCCCAAACCAAGGATACCCGAACTCTGGACTCCCCTACTCTGATGGAGCAGGTAAGTCCTAATTACTTAACTGCCTTAGAATCATAGAAATCTGGTGACAGAAAAGGACCATTTTGGCCAATCGAGTCTGCCCCTTACCCCACCCCCTCATCATCTTTGTCAAGAGACACCCCACTCTGCCCACTGGTCAGCTCCTGGTGTCTGTCCCATGCCCCCTTGAATCCTTTCACCATTTTTGCACACACCACCTCTTCCGGTAGTCTGTTCCAGGACTCCATCACCTTCTCAGTGATGTAATGCCCCCTTACATTGCCCTTAAACCTTCCTTCTTCTAATCTTAGTTTATGATCCCTAGTTCTAGCACTTATTTTCCTTGCAAATAAGCTTCACACTCTCACCTTACCAGTCTCCAGTGGGTACAGATCCGATTCCCTCCACCTCTCCTCATAGGGCTTCCTATGCATAGTGTGCACCACCTTGGTTGCCCTTGTCTGATCCCTTTCAATCCTGTCTTATATCCTTGTGTAGGTGAGGCCTCCAGAACTAAACCCCATACTCCAGGTGAGGCCTCACCATGGATTTATAAAGGTGCATCAGCACCTCCCTCTTTCTGTTTTACCCCTCCCTATGCACACCATTCACTTTGCCCACCACTGTGCTGCACTGGTTCTCCGCTTTAAGGTTATCTGAAATTATAATCCCCAGATCTCTCTCCTGCTGAGTTTCCCTTACCCCACTCCCCGTGTGTAAATGGTTTGCAGGTTATTACACCCATGTGCATTACTGTACACTTTTTGGGATTAAATTTCAGCTGCCAAGTTTCCGACCACTTCTCCAGAATCTTTAGGCCCTCCCTCACTGCCTCCACCTCCCCTACCAAGGTGTCTACCCTATTGCAGATCTTCGTATTCTCTACAAATAGGCACACTTTCCCCTGCAGTCCCTCCGCTATATGTAACATACTAAAAGCCAGCATAATAGGCCTGATGGTGTGTTGTGTCTGCTCAGTAGCCAACCTCCTAATGGGTGCTTTCTTTCCCAGCCAGCCCCAGAAAGGGTCATCCTCTGCTTCAGTTTACCCTTGTACCTGTCCCACTCCCCCTCTTGAAGCCCTCCACTGTGCCATCCTCCACCAGACTCCTGGACAGAGCATTCCAGGGCTCTGCCACCCTCTCAATGAAGTAATATCTCCTGCATTCCACCCTGTAATTTCCCCCCTCTAGCTTCCACTCATGTCACCTGGTTGTTCCCCACCTTCTTTAGTCTGAACATCTCTTTGGCACCACCCCTGTTTTTTCCTTTTACATATTTGAAGACCCCTATCATGTCCCCCGTCTCTCCTCTCCTCCAGCGAGTACAGCCCAAGCTCTTCCAGCCTTTCCTCATAGGGCCTTCCTCCCATGCCCTGAATCATCCTGGTTGCCCTCCTCTGGACACTCTCCAGCAGAGTTATGTCCTTTTTGAGGTGAGGTCTCCAGAATTTCATGCAGTACTCGAGACGTGGTCTGACCAAGGCATTATACAGAGGGCGGATCACCTCCCTCCTCCTGGACATAATCCCCCCCTGGCTATGCAGTATCCGGTTTGCTTTGGCCACAGTTCTTCTGCAATTTTCAGTGTTATTCATTTTGATGTCTACCACCACCCCTAGATCCCTCTCACTCATTGTGGCTTGCCCCCCAGGGTGTATACATGGCCAAGGTTTCTGAACCCCAGATGCAGTACCCTACGTTTCCCTGCATTAAACCTTAGTCCCCACCTCCTTGACCACCCCTCCAGGGTATCCAGGTCACTCTGGAATGTCTCTCGCTTCGTCCCCATCCGCCAATGCTCCCAGTTTTGAGTCATCCGCAAAGAGACTCATCTTACTCTTAACCACCCTCCCCATATCCAAGACATAGGTAGTGAACAGGAGTGGCCCCAGTACCGAACCTTGGGGGACCCCACTGGTGACCTTCCTGGGGGAGGAGACTACCATTACCCTCTGTATTTGCCCTGTTAGCCAATTTTCTACCCATCTGAGCAACTGTCCACTCACCCCATCCCCCCAATCTGAACAACTGTCCTCCCACCCCACCCCCAGCTTTATTAGCAGCCCATTTTGGGGTACCAATCAAACACCTTACTAAAATCCAGGTATAGGATGTCCTCCGATCTATGCCGGTCCAGGGTCCCAGTCATAAAATTCTATAGGGTTCGTCTAACACGATCTCCCCAGAATGAAACCATACTGTTTGTCATCCAGTTGCTCCAACCTTTCCAGCTGCCTCCTGAGCCTATCCTTGATAATGCCCTCCATTACTTTGCCCACCACAGATGTTAGGCTGACATGCCTATAATTCCCCATCTCCTCTCCTCTCTAGACCCCCCATTTGTGGATAGGCACCACATGAGCCACCCTCCAGTCTTGAAGCACCCATCCAGAGAGAGGTGTTAAAGAGTGCTGCCAGTGGTTCTGCTAGCTCATCTGCCAATTCCTTCATAACCCTCGGATGCAGCCCATCCGGCCCTGGTGTCTTATCAGTTTTTAGTGTCCAAAGGGCCTTCCTCACCCTTTCCACTGTGATTTCTCCCTCCCAGCCCACCCCTCTTTTAACCACCCATCCCTTTCTATACTTGGCCCAGCCTGTACCCACAATTTCCTTCAGTCCTCTAGACTCCATCTGACCTCTTGACTCTTCTGGCTCCCCTTCCCTTCCATTGGGCTGGAGGGATCCCCTGCCTCCCCCCATAAATATCAAGGCAAAAGTACTCATTTAACACCTCTGCCTTATTCCCCCGCCTCCTGAGTCCATCCCTCCTCAGTCCTAATCATGCTGATCTGTGCCCTCCCTTTTCTCTTCTCCCTTGTGTATCTATAGAATCCCTTTTCTCCCCTCCGGATATCCCTAGTCAGGTTTTGTCCCTCCTCACCTTGGCTCTCCTCACCACTGTGTTGACCCTTTTAGCCGTCAACTCATACCCCTCTCCCTATCCCCCCAGAGTGCTTAAAACATGCATAGGCAGCCTTTTTATCCCTCGCCGCCTCCTGCACCTCCCTGGTCCACCAACACTTGTTGGCTCTACCATGCTTATACCTTACCTTTGTACAGGAGTTAGTAGTCTCCCGCACCCCCTTCTTAATGGCCTCCCACAAGCTGCAAGCATCCATGTCTGGCCTAATCTTGTCCAAGCTCCACTGTAGAATCCTGCCCATGCCCACAAAGTCTGCCCTTGAAGTCCACTGCTACTGTATTAGAATGGTTATCCTCCCCCCCAGATACAGCAGAAACCAGACCATAGTGTGATCATGACCTACCAGCAGGCTGCACACCTCCAGGTCCTTTATCTGGTCACTGTCTGCTAGAACAACGTCCAGTATCCGCTTCTCCCTAGTAGGTTCCCCCACCTGCTGGACCAGGAAGGCATCCTGGAACACATCCATCAGTCTCTGTTCCCTGGCCACAGAGGATGCCATAGTGTCCAAGTCTGTCCCCAGCATATTAAGGTCACCCATGATCACCACCATACCCTTTCCACGGTTACAGTGCCCTTTGATGTTGTCAACTAGTTTGTCCTCCAGGGCTTCTTCCATCATTGAGGAGACCCCCAATGTACATCACCTCTATTTTCAATCTTTTACCTCCCCTCATATGTAGGGTTACCCAGATCCACCCCCCACAGCCTCCTCCACTCCACTAACCACTATGTCATTTTTGACTATCAGCGCTACACCGCCTCCTCTCCCCTCTCCTCTGTCCTTCCTGAATATTTTGTAGCCCACCAAATTTAGGTCCCAATCATTTTTCTGAGTTGCCCATGTCTCAATAATTGCTGCCACATCCACTGATCCCTCAACCAGCATCGCCTGGAGCTTGGGCATTTTGTTGCACATGCTCCCAGCATTGATCAGGACCACCCTCCACCCCGACCCCTCGCCCTTCTCCAGTTGTCTTGGCCCTGAGCAGTGCCTAGATGCCCTTTCCTGCACAGCTCTGGATGAATTTACATCGTAGTCATCTGCCTTCTTTTCATGTGTAACCCCCTTACACATGGGGGTTCCTGAAAGCCTTCCCAGAGCTTGTCTAAATGCTGTCTGCCTAACTGGTTTTTGGCACAGTGCCACGTAAATGTGGGTGTTGTGAGTGTTTCCAAAGCCTCCAGTACTGCCTCTTTAAGAGCTGCCTGCTTGCAGGCTCCAGCGGGTTGGTATGGGGGAAAATGGTGTTTCCCTGTTTGAATCCCGCCTGAGCTGCCGTGAAATCGCTCCACTTTGGCAGTCGCTATATGCGCAGAGGGAGCCCTTTTGAACAATGTAGCTGTTTGGCCATAATTAGTTAGAGTGTTGGTGGAATTACAGTTTGTCTAACCTGCTTCTTCTGCAGCTGAGACTGTGTGTGCTTGGCCCCTCCATTTTGGACCTGGACTATTGCACTTGGCCAATGGTAATCGGGGGAACATTAAAATGGAGATCTTTCTGTCCAACCAGGATCAGGACTCATGTGGGAGCCGGCTGACCAATGAGACACAGCCAGTAATTCTGGGGAGTACAGTCTGAAGAATGGCACCTTGTTTGCACCAATAGGGGCAGCATTAAGTAGCTGGCATCTGCAGCCCACCTATGGGATCGGGTGGTGGCCGTGTGGTGAGTCTTGCCCTAACTGCCGAGGGGCAGAGACGTTGTGGCTGTGATCAAGGAAGGAGCTCTGGGGCTCCTGCGCCAGTGAGTTTTCAAGCAGGAAGCACGTGTGTGGAAGGCCAGATTTGGGCGGCTCAGTCACCGGCGAGTATCAGACTAAATCCGCTGTGTAGCGGTCAGAGGAGGCTGTGCAGGAGCGTGGCTACCTACCAGGCTCAACCTGTAGAGGACTAGAGAATCTGCTGAATCGCGCTCGGTCTGTCAGGGAAAAAGTGAAGCTGCGTTGACTCCCCAATTAGCTGTGAGTTCGGTCAGGCCCTAGGAGCCTAGTATGGTACTCCCTCTGTTGCTTTTCATATAAATGTGTGGAGAAGCGTTTGAAGGTCAGGCTCAGCCCTGCGAGTGGTGTGAGAGCGTTTTTCCTTCTGGAGTCATGAGTATGAGAATATTTCAACTCCATCCTCCTCTCTCTTCAAAACCTTCACATCCTGGTCACCACACGTAGGATGGCAGGGAAAGTAACCAAGTGGCTAACACGCCCCCTGCTTCAACTTCTCAAATCTAGGGACAAACTTTGGTCCAGGTGGAAGATCTCCCACCTCCGTGCAGACTGAAGACTATCGAGCATTACGTAACAACTGCAAAAGACAAATTTGTATTGCCAAAAGCACCTACTATAGGAACCTACTAATAACATCCTCTACAAATCCGCGCAGGTACTGGTCCAACATTAAGGACATTCTCGGCAACGACAAGCAACAGAATCCAGCTGACATGAACATTCAAGGTGTTCACTGCACCAACCATGACACCATTGCCAACGCCTTCAATGCCCTTTTTTCTTCTCCACCAGTCGCTACTCTAACTAGCCCACAACCTGACTGTCCCTCTTCTCCTCCCTCGCCCCTCCCACCCTCCCTTTCACTCTGGCTCCAACCACATACCTTGAAGTTCGCAAGCTACTTAACTCTCTTCCGGCACGCAGGGGTCAAGGGCCTGAGGGCATCCATCCTTGCATACTTAAGCAGTATGCACCTTGGCTGACCAGACCTATCACCTGGCTTTTTAACCTCTCGATTCGTACGTCTACTGTCCCATCCACCTGGAAAACTGCCAGAACCATCCCTATACACAAAAAGGGAGATGTCAAACTCATGTCCAACTACTGCCCTATATCTCTTCTGCCCACTCTCAGTAAGCTGCTTGAAAAAATAGTCCACCGCCAGCTTGCTGCTCACCTTGACATGTTCAATCTTCAAACCCCGTGCCAACATGGTTTCCGGGCCCGGTCACAGTACCACCTCTGCACTTACACAACTTACAAATGACATCAGAAATAATATGGACCTTTACCTACTCACTGGGGTTGTCTTTATCGACCTGTCTAAAGCCTTCGACATGGTACATCATCCTCTCATGCTAAAGAAACTCCAATCCATTGGAGCATCTGACCAAGCCCTCTCCTGGTTCCATAACTATCTTGACAATCGGACTCAGGCAGTAGCATTTCACAAGGCCCTTTCCTCCCCCTAAACATCTCCTGTGGAGTTCCCCAGGGGATCCACTCTTGGACTTCTACTCTTCTCCCTCTTCCTAAATGATATTCCCACCATGTCCTGGCATAGCTGCACTCTTATGTAAGCAGATGACCTTGTTCTCTACTCTGGGTCAAAATCGGTTGCTGCCATCAACTCCACTCTCACTAATGACTTCCAATTCCTGCAGACCTGGCTCTCTAGCAACCACCAAGTCCTGAACCTAGAAAAAACCTGTGCTATGCTATTCGGATCCTCTAAGAAACTGTCTGCCCCTGTGAACAGGCTCCGGGTTCAATGCCTTGATGGCTCCCTCATCTTAAACACTGAGTCCTTCAAGTACCTTGGGGTCACTTTGGATCCCACACTTGACCTGTCTCAACATGTCAATATGGTGTGCTGTGCCGTCAATGCTAAAATTGGTGGAGCTTATTGCGTGCACCACTCCCTCACTCCTTCCGCTAGACTTTCTGTTGCGAGAGGTATTCTCTTACCCCAGCTCCAATATGCTCTGCCCCTCCTCTTTGCTGCAAACTCTGCTACACTCCACAAATGGGACACTGTCTACAACAACATCTGTAGAATCACCTTAACTGCCCCACGTCTTACCCATCATTGTTTCCTTTACGCTGGCTTAAATTGGCTGTCACCTAAGGATATTCGAGCCTACTCCCTGGGCTGCTTTATCGACTCCCTGTCTAGACCTCCCTGCCCTGTCTATCTTGCCAACCTCCTGACTCCTGACTCACACACCGTACCTCAGGTCTTCCTCTGTCCCCATGCTCTCCACTAGACCTTGCATGACAAAAATGGATGAACAGGCATTTGCCCATTTTGCTCCCAAATTCTGGAACTCACTCCCCTTATGGTGAAAACTTCAGCCTCCCATTGAGAATTCAAAACTAGCTGTTCACCCACCTTCTAGCCTCTGGCCAATGCAAATGCTCTTAATTAGCTTTGTCCCTGCAGGCTGTCGGGTCTGACCCTGAGTACTACACTAATGTTCTCCCATGCAATATGCTTGTCTAGGTGACTATGAACCTTGATGTCTTTACTGTCCTCAGCTGTCTTATGGTTACCCTAATTGCTTTATTTTACATCCTTATTATGATCTATGCCTAAAATGTACCCTTATGTAACTATTACTGTGCTACCCAATGTATATCTTGTTTTGCTCCTGTACACCTATATTATGTCTGTGCATTTCTGCATATTGTAACCAATGTCCTGTGCTCTCCCGGGTCGTGCCTGAAAATAGTCAGGTTTGTTGCCTAGCGCACTTACCCAGTTACCAAAAGCTAATAAATAAATAAATAAAATAAATAAATCAGGGTAGCTCCCTGTTAAATGTTCCTAGCAAGGGCAAGATCTTCTGGTTATTTTGCTGACTACACTAACTGAGCCTGCTGGCTCCATCTAATCTTCGTAGGAATTAAATGCTCATTTGTGTCAGGGCCCCAACCAGCTGCATCAAGGAACTAGCATTTAGGGCTTGGGTACCCATAAACAGTAACTTATAGGTTAGGCCTGTGCACAGAGCCCTAGGTAGATACTCATATATGGTAGTGGTAAGCCAATCACCCTGATTCCTCCCGGTCCTTGTTATCTCCCCTTAAATAAATCAGATCGCTTGTTTTGCAAAAGTACACTGGCTAGTTTGTGTATTAATGGTGAAATACTGCACAGTAAATATTGTGTAACTGTACCTTACTTTTCAGGCGGTCCCCGGAGGGAGCTGAGTGGTTCGAGCCGGGGGGGGTAAGTGTATATGGTAAGGACACTGTAACTGACTTGTGTGGGCCACTAGTGGGAAGAAAGGGGGATTGCAGCAACCCAGAGGGCTGTGACCGAGTCAACCTCGACTGTTCTAACCCCGGCCTCTGGGTGGAGGCACCCGCCAACAGATCTGGGCCCCTCATCCTGTTACAGTTAGGGCAGGCAGAGGTAGTAGCCCTTAGGATAGCACCCCCTTGGGGTTGCAAAGTGGAGGCACCACTGGGATCAGCGTCCCCTAGTGGCTGAGTGGACAAAGTACCTAACTATGGATAAACTAAAGGAAAAGCTGGAAGGGGATAGCATGGCTAAAATCAAATTGGATCCCATTAAGACAATGGTATGTAAACTGATGGGTTGGGGTGAAGCTGAAGAGTTGGACTCTCAGAGGATTGTGTTACTGCTAGATGTACCTCTGGGGCAACGAACGCTGACCTTATTTCCGTAGTGGAGCAGGTCAAGTGTTTGGGTAAGGTAGAGGTGAGAGGGCGTATGGCTGACCTACTCGATCAGACTTTGCAGGTGTTACTGTTATGTAGTGTAGCCATTGACCCCGAGAGGGTACCTCCAGTGATTTATCCGGAAGGTGCCCAACAAGGGTGGAGGGTCATTCACATCCGGATTGGGTCAGTCACCTCTGGGGGGTCTCCCCAGACTAATAGCTTCAAAGATAAATTGCTTAAATTGTTAGCCATGGAGGGGAGGACTACTCAAGAGTTACTGCAGGCTTTGGATCCTTCCAGTGATTCCACCCCCCCCGGCTTCCCCAGTACCTCTCCTGGGCCCCCCAAGAGTTCTATTTTGGCCCCACCGCCCCTAGTGGTTCCTTCTATACAGCTAGATTCGTACCGTAGGCTAAAACTTTTTTCTGGCACAGTGCCCATGCCTTCAGGGGAGGATGATTTGGAGGTGTGGATGGACTATGCCACCCCCTTAGTCCAGGAGTGGCAATTCTCTGAGGGGGAGAAACAAAAGAGACTGATGAAGAGCCTGCGGGGTCCAGCTTTAGAAGCCATTTGGTTTTTGGGGGCCACTGACCCAGAAGATACCACAGCAGAGTATCTTTCTGCTCTAGAGGGAGTGTTTGGAAGCACAGAAAGTGGGGAAGACTTGTGGAAATTCAAGTCTGCTAAGCAGTGGAGGAATGAAAAGCTTTCCGCCTTTGTTACTAGGGTGGAAAGGGCTTTACAGAAGGCCTACTGAAAAGGGGGGATTACCGCCCCAGCCTTGAACCAGGTCAGGTTGGAACATGTTCCAAAGTCTGCTAGATTTTCCAGTGTGATACCGTTAAAACATAAGTTACATGATAGGCAAGCTGCCCCGCCTGAATACTGTCAATTGATGAGGGAGATCAGAGAAGTAGAGACTGATGAGGAGGGGTGGGAACCCTTTGTGGGGGCTGTGAATCTGAGCCAAACCCCTGAGTCTAGTGAACTCGATGAGACCCACTCTTCGGGGGGGGCCTGATGTATCCCCAGAGTTACAAGGAGGGGTGGGGCGCATGCCATTTCCTCTGATCCCCAAGTAGGAAGTGAGTTGAGGGCCGAGATCAGAAATTTACGAGAACTGGTGAGGGACTTGAAGTGAACCACTACCCACCCTGTTAGGTTTGGGGAACCAGAGTTATCTAGAAACAAATGCCTTAGCTCAGGGGAGTCCCCTCACCCCCCCGGATGGCCCCCAGCAGATGAAGTATGCCCCACCCAATAGAGACCCTCGGAACCCCAAGTTCTGTTACCATTGTGGGGAGGATGGACACTTTCAGACTGAGTGCCAGTTGCCGGAGAATTTAAGGAAGGTCAACAGCAGACTGATCACCTGGCATCACAGGGCCCATGTCTGACCCCCTAGGAAGGGCTTTGTGACCCAGGCCAATGCCCAAGCAACTGTCAACGCTGTGCCCCCTGAATGGTCTGATGTGGTCGGGCCCTCGAGGGAGGCCCCGGTGCGAGTAAATGGGATTCCCACCTGAGCTGTATTGGATAGTGGCTTTCAGGTGACCATTATGTTTCAGGACTGGTATCAGACACATCTACCTGAGGTGCCACTACAACCCTTGGATGGTCTACATGTATGGGGGCTGAGTGACAGAGCTTATCCATATTTGGGGTATATCCGGATCTGGTTGTCATTTCCTACTTTTGTGGTTGGGGTGGACGAACAGGTGGAAACCTTGGCTTTGGTCTGCCCCCCCACTGGACTGTACAATGGGGTACCCTTATTGATTGGGACCAATGCTCACATGTTTGGTCGACTGGCACAGTTGTGTTCTGAAAAGCAGGTGTCCAGGACTGGGCGAGCTCTTAGGATACCCGCTTTGATCCAGAAGGCCTACAAGACTCAGAGAAAAGCTAGTCAGGAGGAGCCTGAAGGCCCGGTGGGTGTTGTCTGGAGGAAGGATCCGGAGCTGTTACTATTAGCCCCAAATGCCCAGTGTGTTTTGCAAGGGGAGGTCTGGCTTAAAAAGGACGTCAAGAATAAACTATTGATGCTGGATGCACCTGGGGAAGGAAAGTTGCCTGGGGGACTGCCGGTCAAACCCAGTATCTTGCCTGCTAGAGTCCATGCTTATGCCAGGAGAGTGATGGTTCAAGTTCATAATGTGTCTGACAAAGAGATTCGAGTAAACAGAGGCTGCACCCTGGCTAGTGTGCATTGTGCGGACACTGCAGTGCTCCCCAATAGCAAGGGTTTGGGGAAGATGACAGAGTCATGCCAGACTTGTTTGATTTCGGTGTCTCCCCGTTGCCTGCTGAATGGAAAGTAAGGGTCAGTGAGAAGCTTACCCAAAGAGACCAGGTTTTTTCCCTAAAAGAATGGGATGTGGGATGTGTGCAGGCGGCCAAACAACACATTTGACTGCATGATGAACGGCCTTTTCTAGAGAGGTGTCGGCGCCTGGCCCCTGCTGACATAGAGGATGTGAGATGGCTTCTGCAAGAGATGCTTGCTGCTGGTGTGATATTGGAATCCAGGAGCCCTTATGCTTCCCCCATTGTCATAGTGAGAAAAAAGAATGGGGCTGTTCGGATGTGTGTGGATTACTGTACCCTGAACCGACGGACCATCCCTGACCAGTATACCATGCCACGCATACAGGACGCCCTGGACTGTCTAAATGGCAGTAAGTGGTTCTCTGTGTTAGATCTCCGCAGTGGGTACTATCAGATCCCAATGGCTCCAGAGGACCGAGAGAAGACTGCATTCATTTGCCCTGTAGGTTTCTATGAGTTTATCCAGATGCCTCAAGGGATTTCAGGTGCCCCAGCTACCTTTCAGCACCTGATGGAATGTGCTCTGGGGGACATGAACTTGCTCGAGTGTTCGGTTTATTTAGATGATGTCATAGTGTTTGGCAGCTCATTGGAAGAACATGAACGTCGATTGCTCAAGGTCCTGGACCAGCTGGAGGATTTTGGTCTTAAGTTATCTATAGACAAGTGCCAATTCTTTCAAACTTCTGTGAAGTATGTGGGCCACATAGTATCCACTGAAGGCATACAGACTGACCCCAGCAAAGTGAAGGCTTTAACCACTTGGCCCCAACCCAGAAATCTGAAGGAGCTACAGCAGTTCCTGGGGTTCTGTGGGTACTATCGACGATTTATCAAAGACTACTCTCAGGTGATCCGGCCCCTGCTAAATCTCACCAAGGTACCCCACCCATAAGAAATATAAGAGATCTGTACAATCTGGGACTGAAAAGACTTATTTCCGCCCCAATGATGTGTTTGGTACTCGCTGGACTGCTGACTGCGAGGAAGCTTTCTATGATATTATATATCAACTTACTCATGCCCCAGTGCTGGCCTATGCTGACCCAGCTAAACCCTATGTTCTTCATATTGATGCCAGCCTGCAAGGATTGGGAGCCGTATTGTATCAAGAGCACTCAAATGGTCTGAGACCTGTAGTTTTTGCCAGCCGCAGTTTGACTCCTTCTGAAAATAATTATCCAGTGCATAAACTAGAGTTCCTGGCTCTAAAGTGGGCCATTGTTGATCAATTCCATGACTATTTGTATGGGGCCAAGATACTGGTAAAAACTGATAATAATCCTTTGACATATGTTCAGACCACAGCCAAGCTGGATGCCACTGGTCACAGGTGGCTGTCTGCATTATCCACCTACAACTACGCTATTGAGTACCGAGAAGGTCTCAACCATATAGATGCTGATGCTTTCTCCTGGAGGCCTGTGTCCCAAGCTGATTGGGTCAGGTTGTCTGAACCCGACATTAGAGCACTTTGCTAGAAATTCGACAAAGAGGAACAGGTGACTTCTAATACTGTGGACTGCATGGTGGATTGCTTGAGTCCGTCTGAGAACTGTGTGCCTGCTGCCTACTGCCACTTCTCTGCTTTAGACACTAGTATGCTGCCTCAGTTCAATAATGATAGCCTCCAGCTGGCTCAGTCTTGAGATCCTATGATGCAACCTGTCTTAGAGGCGCTGCAAGCCGGGAGAGAAGTGTCCCAGCTGCGGTCCACTGAATTGAGAACTGCCCTGTTATACAAAGAAGGCCCAAAATTGAAGCTGAACAATAGACTGTTATATAGGGAGACCGTAGACAAAGAGGGGCGAATAGACAAACAACAACTGGTGTTGCCCACTGCTTTTAGAGAACTGGTGTTGAGGTCCCTGCATGGGGCATCTTGGCATAGACCGAACTCTTGACCTGGTGCGGACCCGATTCTACTGGCCCAAGATGAGTGCAGATGTAGAGCAGTATGTCACGACCTGTGGCCACTGTTTGCAAAGAAAAGCCCTAACTCAGAGAGCTGCCCCCATGGTCAATATCACTACCAGAGCCCCTATGGAGTTGGTCTGCATTGATTTCCTGAGCTTAGAACCTGATCTGAAATATATCAGCAACATATTGGTGGTCACTGATCATTTCACTTGATATGCTCAGGCTTTCCCCACCAAGGATCAGAAGGCAACCACGGTGGCTAAAGTCCTTGTTGAAAATTTCTTTGTTCATTATGGGGCTCCCCAGCGAATCCATTCCGATCAAGGGAGAGATTTTGAGAGCTGACTGATTAGAGCGATGCTACCCTTGTGGGGGATGCGAAAGTCCAGAACCACCGCTTTCCACCCCCAGCAGGACCCACAGCCTGAACGTTTCAATCACACCTTGCTAGATATGCTGGGCACCCTCCACCCAAAAGACAAGCCTAGATGGAGCCAACAAATTAGCACCCTGGTACATGCCTACAACTGCACTAAAAGTGATGCCACTGGGTTCTTCCACTACCACCTGATGTTTGGAAGAGAAGCTCGATTGCCGGTGGATGTGTGTTTTGGAGTCTCTCCTGATGGGGTTCGAGCTGATGATTATTTACAGTATGTGCAAAAGTTAAAGGCTCAGGCAAATCATGCGTACCAACTGGCTCAAACCATGGCTGCCAAAAGGAACCTGGCCAACAAAGTGAGGTATGATAAAAAGGTGAAGGCACAGGAACTCCAGGAGGGGGATCGGGTGTTGCTAAGAAATCTGGGACTGCATGGCAAACACAAGATTGCTGACCAATGGCACCATCTCCCTCACATTGTAGTGGGCAAACTAGATGATCTGCCTGTGTACAAAGTAAGGCCCGAAAACAATTCAAAAGATGTCAAAACTTTACACCGAAATCACCTGCTGCCAATTGGACAGATTTTGATAGAGACTGCTCCTCTTAATGCCTCTCCCTCTGGGCCTATAACTAGAGCTGCTGCCAAAAAGAGATTCAGAGGGGTTGACTCCTCAGAACTTAAAACCCAGGAGCCTTCCCCTCTGCCCCCTGCTGAAATTGATCCCCCGTCTATGGCTGAAGACAGTGAACATGATGTGGAGTATTACCCTCTTATGAACTGAGTCAACTCTTTAAAGGCAACCCCCTAGCTCACTCTGGGGATGAAGTTGGGTTTTATGGACTGTCTGAGCCCCCAGCTTTGTCTTTGGAGCCCATACTCCCCGAGGAGGAAGTGAGTGGCCTCCAAGCCGACGAAGTAGGGTCTATGAGTCTGGCTGAATTATCCGGGCTAGCCGAACTGTCTGACTTTTCAGAAGAGGAAAGTGATGTGGGGGAATCTGTTTGGGGTCCATCTGAGCAAGAAGAATACTTTGAGTGCCCTGATAGCATCCCAGTAGTGTCAGAAGTGCCCTTGACTGAACTAAGTGGTGTGGGTCCTGATATAGAGGGTCGTGTCCCTGAAAGTACTATGGGTACGGGGTCCCCTTCCCATGGGGAGGTTCCCTCTACTAATCTACTAATCTAGATGAGGCAGAAATGGAGCCAGGGCCCGTAGCAGATTTTACTGAGACCCCTAGGCACACTGGCCGAGAAGGACGGCCTGTAATAAGGTTAAGTTATGAGTCTCTGGGTCAGCTTGTGGACCTGCCCTTAAATGTAGTCCATAAGGGGGTCTATGTATCTCCCAGTTCATTGCCCAAGTTAGTTTTGGGGGACTATGCACAACTGTTTGTATTGCCCTGTGAGTATGGTGCCCCTGCTCCAGTTAGCCCACAAGTAGCTGATAAGGAAGGGTCCCCTCTTTCCAGATGTCATGGGCAGGAAGAAATGACCTGATTTAAAAAGAAAAAGGTTGTCTATGTGTAATATTGCATAAACAATAGTAAACTGTGAATAAAGTGCCAATGTATGTAACAAAAGGTCTAATGAGCTGTCAATCTAAACTGTTTTACCTTAAAGTGATTTAAGGGTAACTACTTGGTGCGGACGCCAATTTCTTTCCAGGCCAGGAAGGGTGTAACCCCCTTACATGTGGGGGTTCCTGAAAGCCTTCCCGGAGCTTGTCTAAATGCTGCCTGCCTAACTGGTGTTCGGCGCAGTGCCACCTAAATGTGGGTGTTGTGAGTGTTTCCAAAGCCTCCAGTACTGTCTCTTTAAGAGCTGCCTGCTCACAGGCTCCAGCAGGTTGGTATGAGGGAAACTGGTGTTTCCCTGTTTGAATCCTGCCTGAGCTGCCGTGAAATCACTCCCCTTTGGCAATTGCTATATGCGCAGAGGGAGCCCTTTTGAACAATGTAACTGTTTGGCCATAATTAGTTAGAGTGTTGGTGGAATTACAGTTTGTCTAACCTGCTTCTTCTGCAGCTGAGACTGTGTGTGCTTGGCCCCTCCATTTTGGACCTGGACTATTGCACTTGGCCAATGGTAATCGGGGGAACATTAAAATGGAGATCTTTCTGTCCAACCAGGATCAGGACTCATGTGGGAGCCGGCTGACCAATGAGGCACAGCCAGTAATTCTGGGGAGTACAGTCTGAAGAATGGCGCCTTGTTTGCACCAATAGGGGCAGCATTAAGTGACTGGCATCTGCAGCCCACCTATGGGATTGGGTAGCGCTAGCATGGTGAGTCTTGTCCTAACTGCTGAGGGGCAGAGATGTGGTGGCTGTGAGCGAGGAAGGAGCTCTGGGGCTCCTGCGCCATTGAGTTTTCTAGCGGGAAGTGCATGTGTGGAAGGCCAGATTCAGGCGGCTCGGTCGCCGGCGAGTATCAGACTAAATCCGCTGTGTAGCAGTCAGAGGAGGCTGTGCAGGAGCGTGGCTGCCTACCAGGCTTAACCTGTAGAGGACTGTAGAATCTGCTGAATCGTGCTC
Source organism: Neoceratodus forsteri (assembly GCA_016271365.2). NCBI lineage: Eukaryota > Metazoa > Chordata > Ceratodontiformes > Ceratodontidae > Neoceratodus > Neoceratodus forsteri. The sequence goes on from JADMNL010000033.1 coordinate 157,296,497, forward strand.
GGTCTGTCAGGAAAAAGTGAAGCTGCGTTGACTCCCCGATTAGCTGTGAGTTCGGTTGGGCCCTAGGAGCAGCTGCCTTGTATGGTACCCCTCTGTTGCTTTTCATATAAATATGTGGAGAAGCGTCTGAAGGTCAGGCTCAGCCCTGCAAGTGGTGTGAGAGCGTTTTTCCTTCTGGAGTCGTGAGTATTAAATCAGGGTAGCTCCCTGTTAAATGTTCCTAGCAAGGGCAAGATCTTCTGGTTACTTTGCTGACTACACTAACTGAGCCTGCTGGCTCCATCTAATCTTCGTAGGAATTAAATGCTCATTTGTGTCAGGGCCCCAACCAGCTGCATCGAGGAACTAGCCTTTAGGGCTTGGGTACCCATAGACAGTAACTTATAGCTTAGGCCTGTGCACAGAGCCCTAGGTAGATACTCATATATGGTAGTGGTAAGCCAATCACCCTGATTCCTCCCGGTCCTTGTTATCTCCCCTTAAAATAACTCAGATTGCTTGTTTTGCAAAAGTACACTGGCTAGTTTGTGTATTAATGGTGAAATACTGCACAGTGAATATTGTGTAACTGTACTTTACTTTTCAGGGGGTTCCCGGAAGGAGCTGAGTTGTTCGAGCTGGGAGGGTAAGTGTATATGGTAAGGACACTGTAACTGACTTGTGTGGGCCACTAGTGGGAAGAAAGGGGGGTTGCAGCAACCCAGAGGGCTGTGATTGAGTCATCCTCGACTGTTCTAACCCCACCTCTGGGTGGAGGCACCCGCCAATGGATCTGGGCCCTTCACCCTGTTACAGTTAGGGCAGGCAGGGGTAGTAGCCCTTAGGTTAGCGCCCCCTTGGGGTTACACATGCCCTAGACCTGGACCCTCGAGCATCCCTCCTGGAGCCACTCTTTTACTTAACCCCCCCTTTACAAGTTTAAACTCCACCTCTCGACTATGAATCCAGCAAGTTTTAGTTTCAAGATCTCCCTTCCCTCCAAGTTGAGGTGTAGCCTATCCTTGGCATATAACCCCTTGTCCTCCCATGTATCCCCCAGTCCCCCACCAGCTCATACCCTTCTGCCCTGTGCCAGTCCCTGAGCCACTGGTTTACACCTCTAAGTTTATGTTTGGTCTCCCCAGAGTAGGTACTGGCAAAATCTCAAAGAAGGAGATTGCACTTCCTATAGAGTGGTAAACCCTGGCCAGTTCCCGGAATCTCGCCTGTCATTTGTTCCCAGATGTATTAGGAAGTCTGGGGATTCCCCGCATTCCAATGTTGTCGAGTATAGCTGGAATTTGGCCTTGTGTACGGAGAGGCCTGGGATACATTTAGCCTTGACTGGGCTGCTTTTTCCCTCCCCCGTCCCCTCCCACTGGATGCCCCAGGTCATGGAGTCACCCAGCAGGATCACCTTCACCCCTCCCCCACTTTACTGGCCTGTTTGAGTCCGTCCAGGCTCTTCGTTCTTTCATCAACCCCCAGCTTACTTCTCTTGCCCCCCTCAGCCTGGGGATCACAAGCCTGTGCTTGCCCTACCATGCTTATTCTTCTACCTCTAGCACCCAGCTTGCTCCTCACCCCCAACCTCCTGGGGGGCACAGATTGCCCCCCCAGATCTCCCCGACTCTCTTTCTTGCCTGGTCTCCTCAGATCCCCCACCCAGGCTCCCTTCTACTGCTTCCCTCCTTGCCTCCCCCCAAGTTCTGCATCCTTCACCCCATCTGCTGTGTTTCTCCTCACCCCCATCTCCCCCTCCTCTCCACCTCATCTGATTTCTCCCGCCTGAAGCTGGCCTATCTAGGTATTCCTTATCCTTGGTTGACTTCCCTAACCTGGATGCTTGCCCAACCCTAGTCCTCCCTCTTCCCAACCTGGCTTCACACTGCACTCCCCCTTCCTCCCCACCTCCCTCCCACCTAGGCTAATGTCTCTTCCCTCCCCTTCCCTTCTGTGGATCTGGCACTCTCTCCAGCCCCATTCCCCCCAGCTTACTGACCAAACCCTCTCTGTCTGCCTGCTCCCCTCCTCCCAGCAGCCTCTCCAACTCATCTTCCGGATATAGCAGGGCAAATCGATTAGTAAGTGTGATGCTTGCCCCCGACTTGCTCTCTCCTGTCCCACCTTCCTTCTGGTCAGCCACCTCCCTACAAAGTGATTTCTGTACATTGCTTGTTTCTTGCTCCACCCTTCCTGAGTAACCATATGATCCTTGTTCACCTGTTCTCTGGGTTATGCCATATTGGCCTTGTCTACTCTCATGAGGTCCTTTCCACACCTTTCCTCCCCACCCCTCCCACCTTCCAGCTGCCTTCTGATCCCCTCTACCTCCTCCCTAAGACCTGCCAACTGAAAACACACTGTGCACCCTCTGAACCTCCATGCCCAATTTAATATTATTGCCGTCCTGCACCCTGTACACCCAATCACTCTACCGAAGGTGCCTGCTTTGGCTGCCCCCAAGTCTACCCTCATTTTAGGTGAGCAATGCGGCCCTCTAACAGAAATAATTCAGTCAGTGTTGCACTAAAACTCAAGCAGTTTGCCCCCTCAATTACAGCAGTTTTCCCTCTTTCTTGACAGTAGCCAGTTTTCTAGCCCTAGCAGTAGACAGTTCACAAGCAAAATTAGCCCACCACAACACGAGCCAGCTCAGAGGCCCTAGCAGTAATCAATTCACACACAGTTTGCCTACTCCCTCAGATGTAGTTGGCATACACAGTCATTTATACAGTCTGCTTCATTATGCCCCTTCCTGGTAGTAGTCAAATGTTGCCCAAGCAGCACAGCGTACAGGACCCTTTCCCCCCAATCAATAACAATCCAGCTTCCTAGTGTTCCAGTTCACCCAATCTCGACTTGCCCTCCTCCAAGGCTCCACCCTCATCGACCATTTAATAGAGGTCGGGGCCAGGGTGGGTGGTGCGGAAAAAAGAACAGCTCTCCTCCTCTGATTGCGACTGGACTATTTGCCTTTTATGGCCCAGTCACACAGTCAAAGGTTCACGCCCTATTCGCTGATTGGCTGCTCCTTCCTGAGTCACCGGCTTGCAAAGCTGTGGCTGATGTGGCCCCGGTATGCATGGCCTGTCCCCCGCCAACAAGAGCTTCCTTGTTGATCACCGATGTGAACCCATCCTCTCTCACCACCGATGCAGCCCCCAAATGCCTGCCCCGACCCCTTCCAGTGACAATCCCCTGTCTGGAAAGAACATCTCTCCTCCCCTGATTGCAACTGGGCTAATCGTTGCTATGGATATTAAAAAAGGATGGGTCCCAGCACCAACCCCTGGGGCACACCACTCCCACCCTGAAATACACCCCATTTACCTTACCACCTCCTTCTGGTTTCAGTCCTTCAACCAGTTCTCCACCCACCTTGTTATTTTCTGTCCCACCCCTAAGCCTTCCAGCTCATTTACCAGTCTTCCATATGGCAAAGTGTTAAAGGCCTTGCTGAAATCTGGGTAGGCCACATCCTCCTCCCATCCACCTTCCTTGTTACCCAGTCAAAAAACTCAGTTAAGTTTGTCGGGCACAACCTCTCTCCCATAAAACCAAACTGCCTTGGGTCCTGGAGGCAGTATAGCACATTGGGTAAAGGCTCTGAGCTACAGATCTGGAGACCTGGGTTTGAATCCAACAGCCATCCAAGTGCATACTGTGTGATCCTGAGCAAGTTACTTAACTTCCTTGTGCTCCAGGTTGCATCTGGAAACACGCCTGGTTAAACAATGTTCCCTTCCCCTACTTCCCCTGTAGACCATTGACAACCAGGTGTTCCACTAGTCTTTCTTTCAGCAGTACTTTTTCCACTGTTGTGGTCAGGCTGACCAGTATGTAGTTCCTGCATCCTCCCTGTTAACTTTTTTGTATAGTGAGACCACATCAGCCCTTCTCCAATCCCTGGGCATGTCACCAGTTTTACAAAGACAGGGTGAACAGGGTAGTCGGAGGACCTACTAACACCTCCCTTAGCTCCCTCAGTGTCCAGGGGTGCATCTCTCTGGCCCATAGCCTTATTGCTGCCAGTTCCATGAGGATCCTTTCTTTTGCAAAGGGACCTGTGTCCTTTTCTGTGATCTCTCCATCCTTATTACTTAATGCTGGCCAATTTCCTGTCCCCTCCTTTGTAAAAACCGAACAGAAGTATTTGTTCAGTATTTCTGCTTTTTGGTGGTCATCTTTTACCCTCCTTCCATCCACCCATTTCAGACACTCAATATCTCCCCTTGCCTTCCTTTTCTCCCTGATGTACCTGCATGTAAAAGGTTTTGCACTTCCTTATCACAATACCCACTGGCTGGCTTGTGCCAAGGGTCCCACACAAGTGTGGGTCTGGTGCCAATGTGCACTTTGCATGTGGAGCCATTTTGGTTTGCCTTCTGTGTGATGTACTGTAGTGGATTATGATGAACTGGTTTTGCTTGATTCTGCACTGACAGCTTCACTTGCAGCAGATCCTGGAGTCCTTTGGGGTGGGAGATTGTCCTACAGTGCATGTTAAAAGTTTATATAGGCTATCATCTTTTGTTTACTGGCCCCACTGTACTCACGGACTGACTTATCCCCTGGAGAAGAGCGGAAGTGGAAAACATCTGATCAGAGACTGTGGAAGCTCAAATGTGCACTGCAGGCTATTGGAACTTCTATTGCCTGTTGCTCTGGTGCCAGCTGCAGGGAGTTCTGGGACTGGTTGGGGCTGCAGATATCTGCCTAGAGATAGTCACAGTTGGCCTGCTGCGGTGTGCTATACTGCAATGGATGGTAGTTGGAAATTACAAATCAGTGGGGGGGGGGTGGATTTAGAGGAAGGATTAGGAAGTACTTCTTCACTGAGAGGGTGGTGGACAACTGGAATGGGCTGCTGAGGGAAATGGTGGGAGGGTTCATGAGGGCATGGGATAAGCACAGAGGGCAACTGGCACGGGGAAGGAACTACAGAAAAGGCCTAGTGGATATCTAGGCAAACTGGGCAGACTAGGTGGGCTTGTGGTCCCTTTCTGCCGTCACATACCTATGTTCCTATGTCTTCTACAGGCAGATTGGGAAAAGGGAGGGGGGAATCCACTACACCACCAGGGAAGCATTCATTGTGCCTTGAATATCTGTCCCTTGGTGTCTTTATCCTGCCCTGTGTTGGTTGATGTGTAGAGCAACATGATCTCTTAACCCCAAATAAGATCAGTTCTAGGGGCACAGGGACAAGGGTCTTCTTCCCTGCCCCAACCATGACATCCCCTGAGTGACCGAGTCCATTCTAAAAGCCAGGTTGATGGTGTGGTACAGGTCTGGTATCCCTCCCCACCCACTTTTTTTATTTTAACCTCTACAGAGCCTTCCCAACTGACCCAGCTGATCAGTATTTTTATTTTTCATACTGACCCATTTTCCCTTTTATATCTACAGGTCTGAGAGGACATTGACCAGGAGTAGGAAGACACTGACCATATGTATCAGATGAGTATTGTTTTTTTGTTTACCCTACATTGTTTGTCATATAGTAGTTCATAATGAACTGCAGATCCTTTGTGAGCCCATTGCTGTTCTTGTTTTACAGGTACAAATGGCTGCTATGGGAGGCACTGGGTTGGAGCTGTACCTTGTGCTTTAGAAAGGAGGCTATGGGCTGGGGGGTATGGGATGGGCATTAAGGCTGGGAACTCCAGGGAACACCACACAACCAATTTGCCAAGACTCGTGAGGCTCAAACCCTGTTTTTCGTTTTCTTGCTTTGTGTGCTTTGCATTCTAATGCCTGCATTAATGTAGTGCTTTTGTTTTGCAACAAGTACTATCTCGTATATATATATATGTATGTGAGTGTCTGTATAATAGATAAGTCACTGTAGGGTGTGTGGTCATGCTCTGATATACACATGCCTTGGTGTGTGTTGTTACACATGAGGCCACAGGCCGAGTGCATCAACCACCCAAGCCATGCGTATATCATTGCGCAACCGCACACTCCACAGTGGGTTATCTATCTTATAAAATGGCAAAATTGTTTTGGAAGGGGGTAAAAGTGCAGGTGTGTGGTCACACTCTGATATACGTACGGTCACCTGATGGTGTTTGTCCAATGCGATTGATAATTCCATTATAGATATAACATATATACACACACACATTTCACTCGAACAGCCCATTGATACCGAAAATCATTTTTCTCACCGTGCAAGTGCTCCCAATCTGATGAGGCTCTCTTCTCCTTTTAAAGATAAACCTGGAAATACTGGCGAGGTCCTGCATGTCAGGGAGGCTCCCATACCATTTTCTGTAGACCAGAACTGTCCATTTTTCACAAATCCATTTTCTGTAAACCAGAACCATTGGTGGTCATTCCTTTAACTAAATGTCCACCCCCTTCCTTGTGACTTTGAGTCAAACATGGGGTAACAGACTTTAGTACCTCCTATAGACATAGCCCCCAAGAACTCCATCTTCTTTGGAATTCACAGATGACTTTCTCACCCAGGAACCCTTAAGCAAAGCTTCCTCTGCTGAGGTTGCAGATGCTTGCAGATGAATACTTGTGTTTTTGTTGAATTTTATGCAACACCATCTTTAATGCAGCCTAATACACTGAAACAGAACTGCAACACTGCTGACAGGAGTGCTACCAAAATCACACTGCACACTGAAGTGCTCTACAGGTGTTGATGCAGTGCTAATTAACATAATTTGCACACACTGAAAAAGCTGTGCAAAACTGCTTAAGGCGGTGTTGCTGACATAAACTGCTTCAGCCAGTATTGCTGCACCAACACTGCTTCAGGCAGTGTTGATGACAAAACACTGCTAATTGCAGTACTTTTGCAGTGTGATTGCAGTGCTAATTAACATAATTCACACACACAGTGTCAGCACTGCATGCACACCAACAGAGACCTGAAGATGCACTAATTAAACACTGATGGACTGCATTGTGGAATGAAGTGTGCCGGAAGTGTACACTGCTACTGTAACACTGAAATAACTCCATATAGTGACTCTTTGAACACTTCACTTCCCTCAGGGGGACATGATTGGGACCTTCAAGTACTTGAAAGGGATGAATAAGGTTGATAAGTAGAGTATCTTTAAGCTGAGTGGCACCCATAACACGAGGGGGCACAGTTTTAAGCTGGAGGAAGGGAGATTTTGGAGGGAGGTCAGGAAGCACTTCTTCACAGAGAGGGTGGAGGACACTTGGAATGCACCACTGGAAGAGGTCATCTCGTTGAAAACAGTGAGTAGCTTTAAGAGAGGTTGGGATAGGCATAGGGGGAAGGTAAGGATCATGGGTAGGGAGGATGGGAGGAGTAGGGACTGAAGGTAGGGACAGTATCTCACGCTGTAGACCATGCAATACGAGCAGACTTGATAGACCAAAAGACCTTCTTCTGCTGGCTTCTTCATATGTTCGTATGTGCTTAGCTGAGACTTTTAAGGGAGCTTTGCAGGGTAAACATGAATGACTCAATGCGGTAATGTAGACAAGAAGTGAAGCAGAGCTGACCAAGAATTTCACAGGAATGTGATTTAACTCATACAAAAAGGGTCTGTTGTTCAGATTGCTGGACAGGAAACAGCAGTACAGAAATAATTGATTCCCACAAACTGGCCTGACTTGCATAAGATGGTGGATGTGGAGCTGTGCATGCGCTGGCTACAGATTCTTTGTGCACGTGCATGAGGAAATAGTTGGGCAGCAGTAGGAGTTTGAATCTACAAATGAAGGGTGTCTGACTGTAATCCACAAACTGGAGGGGGACATGTCACCATTTTAAGGCCCCAGTCATGAATTGAAGAGGAGGGGACCAGGCTTGGAACATATTTATTTATTTATTGAATTTTGATGACCGGGTAGGCCCACTGGGCCCCGGAGGTCCCTTTTTCAGGGGCGACCCAGGAATAACAGTACATTAAATAGTAGACTGTGATACATATACAGGTTATGGGTATACAGTATACTGCAGTTTACAAATCCGTGAGACAGAGCAGTCTTTTCTATGGGTTGTATATATCTAACTAATAAGCTGTTGTTCATTTGATCGTGCTTCAGACATACAAAGGAGTGAGAAAGTACTGTAAATTCTTTAGGTAACATACATCTAAGAGCCATTGGATAGGTTCTGTGACGGGAGGAGGGGTTAGTGCTACCTGTTCAGGGGTTGGAGATTTAAGTAAGGTGGTGAGAGCTGACACAGGGTCGTTGTTGTAGTGTCAGGTACCATAGCATTGGCATTTGCTCATTGACAGCAGATGGGTCTTGAGTCTTGTGCGGAAGCACGGTACCAATGGGGTTTCTCGCACCTTCAAAGGGAGGTTGTTCCACAGGGAAGGGGCAGCGTGTGAGAAGGACTTGCAGCCTGCCTTAGTCCTGACCTTAGGGACCTCTAGTAGCGTTTGGCCTGAAGACCTGAGGTTGCGCATGTTTCTCTTTACTGTTAGGAGTCCATCGAGACTCGGGGGAGGCCTGGGGCTAATTAGCTTTTTCGCCAGGCAGAGTACAGGGTACCTGAGGTGAGCTTCAAAGGATGGCCAGTTAAGGCTCACTAGCACCTCACAGTGGTGGCTCCTTGAGTGGGATAAGGAGGCAAAGCAGACCACCTTATTGTATAAAGTCTGTCATTTACCATACTCCAGTTCTGCGATACCCTGAAGGACCAGGGCTGCATATGTTAGTATTGGGATATCACTGCTGACTGCTCCCTGCATTCTATAATGTCTGCATTTGATAAACCAGGTCAGACAAAGCATTGTAAAGCTTTTTGTGGTTGTTGGTCCTGAAATCGCTAGCGGGGATCCCAGGATACCACAGAGATTCAGCCAATTCCAGACCAGGCACGGCATTATAGCAATCTTTTTGTGGGGGTTTGCTCTGGGACCGCTAACTGGGATCCCATGACACCCCTGTATGCTTCAGCCAATTCTGCAATTCATGTTAATTTTTGAGGATGACCCTGTGACCGCTGGCAGGGGTCACAGTAGCCACAGTGAGAGGCAGACATCTTTTCTCCTTGTTTTAAAAGCCTTATTTCAGCTGGCTGTTCCTGGAACCTCTAGCAGGGGATCCAGGATGCCAAGTAGCTTATGCTGTCCAGGATAATTTCATTAGCATGAAATTTAAAGGCTTGTAGGAGTCCCCTGCATTTGATGGGGGGATACTGTCAGGGACTGGCCCAAATGAAATTGCTGATGTAATAGTATGCCTAGCTGGTAAACTTGTTTCTTCTACCTGAGGATTTGTTATTCTGTTCAGTACTGAACCTGTTAAAGGGACACTGTCAACCTTGTTGTGTTTACATTTTTGTCAACATTTGTTTTTATGAAGAGAAGCTATGGTTTTGAATGTGGTTATCACTAAACATGTTTTTTTTTCACAAAACGATGCAGTTGTTTTAAATAATTGCACAAAACTGTATTTGGTATCCATATTGATGCTATAACACCAGTGGCCACGGGTTTGTTTACCTTTGTGCGCATTACAGACGATCGTTGATGCTCGCTCACTGTGACCACGGTAATGAGCTGCTGTCACAGCGTAAGCTGATATTTATATTTCCTTGTGTGGCAGTGTCCTGCAGATTAGACATTGTGAGGCAGCTAGCTGAGTGTATCTTGAAATGCAGACCTGATCTTTTTATGTTTGCTTGCACGCATGTGCAAGAAACATAGTGCCTTCATCGGAGATTTCGGAGGTGTGTCACCTCCTCCTCCAATTCAGTCAGTGGGCTGGCAGGCGCGGCCCCTGTAAGCCAATGCATTTTGGAGCTGTCTGTGACACACTCCAAAATGCAGTGGCATACAGTTGAAAGGGGGAGCTACGCTTGAGTGAGCACCGATAAGATATCAGCTGCTCACGCAGCCCCCATGCACAGACAGACGCGCGCTTGCTACTGATTGTGGCAGTCGACGGGCACCTAATCCCCGTTGGCTGGGCTGCGTCCCCCACCCCCAGTTGTAGGTGCCACGCTGGGAGCCGCCCCCAGCGTGGCAAGCTACTGTAATCCTTGGCCGGCGGGGTGCCCAATCCCCGCCGGCTGAAGGCCCCCCAGTTTCCCGTGCCACGCTGGGAGCCCACCCCAGCGTGGCAAACAGTGCTTTTTAATTTTGCCGACGGGTGCCTAATCCTGCCGGCTGAACGCCTCCAGTCCTGTCCCAGTGCTGGGAGCCCACCCCAGCGTGGCAAACATCCCACAACGGCTTTTTTTTTTAACCCTGTAAAATAAAACTGTCCTTGGCTGGGCGTGGCTCCCAACCCCTCCCACAACCCGCACTCCACCACTGCGCACTCCAGCCTCCCCACACACCCCACCCCATACTTACTCTCCGGACTCGCGCGACAATCTTGGTGGACTGGGAACACGCCTGCACTCTTCAAAGCCGACCGTGAACTGAGGAAATGCCGTAAACTGTATAATGGGTTACATAGGGGGTTTCAACTTTATTGCATATCTCGAGCATTTTTGGATTTTGATCATTTTAACATGGTTTTGTCCGTTCTATGAATGATAACACTGTCATGCGAGCAAAGACTGCTCGAAGGGTGATTTCGCCGCGAGTGACTGCAAATCACCCTTCAGGCCCAAATACCACCATGAGAGTGACATCATTCATGAGAAGGGTCCCAAAACCCCATGTTGAAAATTTGGTGCCAAAATTCCAATAAATGACTGTTTTACGAGGGTGCGTTGCGCAGTTCCTACGCAGGCTCGTAAGTTCGCGAAATTTCAATATTTTCACTCCAGATTTTCAAAATTGCCATCTTACCACACCTTCTTATGAGTAGTACAGCTGTCATTTTTCACATCTCACCCAAAATGTGTTTCCACCATGTAGTGCAGAATGGCACAGTCGGTGTGCGAAATCAATGTACGGGACAAATTAAGAAAATCACAGTGACACTGTTCATGAGCAGAGGTCTTAAAATGGCTATGTTGAAAATTTGGTGAAAAAATTCCTAAAAATGACTGTTTTACGAGGGTGCATTGCGCAGTTCCTACGCACACTCGTAAGGTCGCGAATTTTCAATATTTTCACTCCAGATTTCCAACATTGCCATTTTATCACACCTTCTTATGAGCAGTACAGCTGTCATTTTTCACATGTCACCCAAAACGTGTTTCTGCCCATGTAGCACACAATGGCGCAGTCGGTGTGCGAGATCAATGTATGGGATAAATTAAGAAAATCACAGTGACACTGTTCATGAGCTCAGGTGTTAAAGTGGCTATGTTGAAAATTTGGTGAAAAAATTCCTAAAAATGACTGTTTTACGAGCATGCGTTGCACAGCTCCTATGCACGCTCGTAAGTTCACGAATTTTCAATATTTTCACTCCAGATTTCCAACATTGCCATTTTACCACACCTTCTTATGAGTAGTGTAGCTGTCATTTTTCACATCTCACCCAAAATGTGTTTCCACCCATGTAGCGCACAATGACACAGTCGGTGTGCGAAATCAATGTACAGGACAAATTAAGAAAGTCACAGTGACACTGTTCATGAGCAAAGGTCTTAAAATGGCTATGTTGAAAATTTGGTGAAAAAATTCCTAAAAATGACTGTTTTACGAGGGTGCATTGCGCAGTTCCTACGCACACTCGTAAGTTCGCGAATTTTCAATATTTTCACTCCAGATTTTCAACATTGCCATTTTACCACACTCCTTATGAGCAGTATAGCTGTCATTTTTCACATATTGCCCAAAATGTGTTTCCACCCATGTAGTGCACAATGGCGCAGTATGTGCAAAATCAATGCATGGACACATTAAAAAAATCACAGTGACACTGTTCATGAGCAGAGGTCTTAAAATGGCTATGTTGAAAATTTGCGAAAAATTCCTAAAATTCCACTGTTTTACTTACGCGCGGCATTGGCGCAGTTCCTATGCATGCTCGTGTAAGTTTGCAAATTTAATATTTTCACTCCAGATTTTCAACATTGCCATTTTATTACACTTCCTTATGAACAGTACAGCTGCCATTTTCATATGTCGCCCAAGAATGTGTTTTCGCGACATGTAGCGCACAATGGTGCTGTTGGTGTGCGAAAGCAATGTTTAGGACAGATTAAGAAAATCACAGTTACACTGTTCATGAGCAGAGGTCTTAAAATGGCTATGTTGAAATTTTGGTGACAAAAGTCCATAAAATGCCTGTGTTACGAGTGAGCAATGCGCAGTTTCCACGCACCCTTGTAAGTTCATGACTTTGTAATATTTTCAGTCCAGATTTTCACCAGTGGCATTTTTCACACTTCCTTATGAACAGTACAGCTGTAATTTTTCACAACATGGCTGAAGTGTGTTTTCACACTTTCAGCGCCGAGATGCATGGTCGCTGTGGGAAATCATTGTTCGGCACAGATAAAGAAAATCACAGTGACACTGTTCATGATCGGAGGCACCAAAATGCCTGAGTTGACAATCTGCTGTAAAATATCCCCAACCTAATTATATTACTGGTGTGCGTTGCACAGTTTCTATGTACGCCATGACTTCACCATTTTTTAAATATTTTACTGCAGATTTGCAACATTGCCATTTTACACCTCCCCATGAACAGTACAGCTGTCATTTTTACATCCTGTTCGAATGTTTTTGCACTCAGGTGCTAAATGCCGCACTCGCTGTGCATAAGCAGCTTTCGCTAAAACTGATATTGCCCCTGTTCATGAGGTGGGGTCACAAAAAAAACATGTTGAAAATTTGGAGTGAAAATACCAACGAATGCCTGAGGTATTAGGGTTTCCAACCATAACGCCCAACCCTGTAGAGAATGACAGGCATCAAGGGTGTGACTTGGGATTCTTGCCTGTAATGCTCATACCATTCCACACCCTGCAGCCAGTGAGAGGCATCAAGGTATGCCTTGGACTCTTCAGTCCCAAAGTTCACCCCATTCTCCTATATCGCACCCATCTCACAGCATTTCCTAATGAAATGGGGTGCGCTTAAGGGCCAAAGACCCCAAGGAACACCGTGACACTTGTCAGTGTCTGCAGGGTGGGGTGTGGTGAAATGGCGAGGCCGTTATGTCTGATGACCCAAATGCACACCCCAATGCCTGTCACTCTCTGCAGGGTGGTGGTGGGGTTGGCTTCAGTTCAGTACTTCACTGCCATTCCTATTACGCAACTCTGTAACTTCTACATTACCACTGCCAATGCCAGCAAGCAAACATTCGGCATTGACAAATGCTTGTTTTCATCTGACACATGTAGTTCTTGTGCTGTCTTGTCCTGTCTGTCCTAACATACTGTGAGAGGAAATCCATGGCAATGCTGATTTTTTTTTTTGTTCTAGTAAACCTCGGGTGTACCTCTGGTTTATTCAGCGACCTACTTGTACATTTGAGGGCTCTGCCAGTCAGGAACAACATGCACAGATGTAAGAATCCCCTGATTTGCGACATAAGGTCATTGCTGTCATGTATTCTGTGTCTCTAAATGTAGAGCTGCTGTAAGTTGCCGCCAATGGCATCTGATTGTAATACAGTGGATCTTCTGTGAAGTGCTGATCAAGTTCAGTATTGATAGCGATGTGTTGACACTGTATGTGAAAACCCACAGTAAGAGCAAGTAATGGTCGTTTGATGCGATGCTTCTGTCTCTTATACTTTTGTGGATTTATTATCCATGTTATTCTGTTGTACACTGATTTTTGTGCATATTGCTTAGTTGTATAACATTTCTCTTTCCCTAATAAGCCCACCAGAATCTGTAGATGTCAGTGGATGTATTAATAGTGAATTTATGCTGAAGCTCACAGCGGTCTCCCCCCTGCCCATCATCCTGTACCTGAAAATATTGATTGATTTATGTGATTGCTCTGATGTGGCGTGATGGTGGTGGTGGGGGGCAGTGACCGACTCCTTGTTGTCCCTGTCTCCGTTGTCTTGCAGACACTGCAAAAGGGGGTTGTTTTGACTTTTCCTTTTTATCCTCCTGTACAGTGCAGCATGATTTGCGTGCTTTTGCAAAATCTTGTAATGAAACATGCACCCTAACACACGGAGTACACAGAGTGATCATTGAAGGATACTACTGGCCATGTGTTTTGGAGGTGGTTTTCTTGCTGGCTGTGTGTGCAGGGGATTGCTGACTCTGTGGGGGTTGCTGGTCATGTGTTTGGCAAGGGTGTTTACTGCCCATCTCTCTAGTGGGGTTGCTGGTTGTGTCGGGGGGATGTCGCTGGACATCTTTAGTGGGGGCAGGGGACTGTCTTTGGGGATGGTTGTTACCTGTGTGTTGGGGGGCTAGCTGCCTGGCTGTGTCATTTGAGAACTGGATGCTTGGATGTTGGGCTTCAGTTGGGGGCTTTGGTATTGCACCTGCTACTGTCATGCCTGAGGGGTGAGGTCTTCAAGCTGCAGTGATGCACCTGCTGCCATCACACCTGAAGGGTGGGTGCTGCAGTGGTGCACCTGCTGCCATCACACCTGAAGGGTGGGGGCTGCAGTGATGCACCTGCTGCCATCACACCTGAAGGGTGGGGGCTGCAGTGATGCACCTGCTGCCATCACACCTGAAGGGTGGGTGCTGCAGTGATGCACCTACTGCCATCACACCTGAAGGGTGGGTGCTGCAGTGATGCACCTGCTGCCATCACACTTGGGGGGGTGAGGGCTGCACCTGCTGCCATCACCATTGCACCTGAGGGATTGGAGCTGCTGTGCTGCTGCTGTCAAACTTTCAGGATTGAGGGAATACCGCTGTTGCTATCTTGCCTGGAGTTGGAAGTTGAAATTGCTACACAGTGCTTTCAAGGATGTGTGTCTGAGGGATGGGGAGGAAGCAGTGCTGCTGCTTCTGTCACACCGGAGGGAGGGGGAGTCATAGTGCTGTTGCTGCTGCCTGCTCACACCTAAGGGATATTGGCCGCATTGCTGTTGCTACTATTGCACATGAGGGATGGGGGCTGTAGTGCTGTTCCTGCCGTCACATCCTGAACCTAACATAACTTTTAATTGGTACTAGGATGGATGGATGTACAATAGTGGATGTCAAAATTGCTAAAATGCTTGTTAATGCAGCTAAAAATTGTTAAATAAAGTGCACAAAGAAGCCAAACACCAGTAAAAATGGATTTTGGCTTGGCAGACACCAGTGACAATACCAGTTTTTACAATGTGCAAAACGGAATTTGCCCTTTCTCAATCACGGTAAACCAGTGTCCCTGTTCCTGAGGTATGGCCTCCAGAACTTACCTCCGTACTCCAAGTGTGGTCTAACTAAATGGGTGCACAAGGGTACTATGACCTGCCTATTCCTACTGGTGAGCCCCCTTCCAATGCATCCCTGCATTCCACTCCCCCTGGCCACTGCCCTCCCACAGTGCCCTTACATCTTCAGGCCCCCAGATATAATGATGCCTAGGTCCCTTTCTTGTTCTGTCTCCTCCAGATCTCTAGCCCCCCCTTCCGGTACCCTTGTACCGAGATGTACCCCCACCGATAGCTCTTCCACCCTTTCCCCATTTGTCAGGACCAGATCAAGAGTAGCTCCTGCCCTGGTAGGCTCCCTGACCAGTTGATTTAGGAGGGCCAACTGCAGGGAGTCCAGTATTTCCCTACTGCTAGTTGAAGCAGCCGAAAGGGTGTTCCAGTCTATGTCTGGTAGGTTTAGATCCCCCATCAGCACCACCTCCCCCCTTGCCGCATGAAACCCAGCTGAAGTCAACCACAATGGAGAAAGTGGGATTCCAAAGAGCTCTCCGTGATTTGCAAGACAAGAATATCACAGTTTCTGAAATAGTTACTGATGCTTACACACAGATTTCAGCATTAATGTGTAAATACCATATAGTGTATAGTGGAATGTTGTTCAGCATATAATTCATCCCATTCAAAATTCTGTTCTACCGCAGTTCCAATGATATGGAATGCTGTTCTTTCCTACTGTGATAGAACAGCATTCTAGAACCTATAGAGACTGCATGAGTAAGTTTCATTTTGCTCACCAGTAAGTATGATATGAGTACTGTCCTATGTGCGCCTATCATGTTTTGATAACTTTAATGTATCAACAGGCAACACACACCGTCATATTAAGCATTCTTATGACATGTGGCATGGTGCAAAGAACCTGGGAAAAAGGATTACTGCTGTAAGTAAAAACAGCATACAAATTGGTTGTGTAGCCTTCTGATCAAGTGTCATGTGTACTGGGGAAGGTTGGGCTCAGGAGGCCGGGGAGCAGGCAGAGGTACTAAACAGGTACCTTGCCTCGGTATTTATGGAAGGACATAGTGGATCCATTCAGCTGAAAGGGGGGGGACTGCTGAGAGAAGAGCACAGATGGAGATGAGAGGACCAGAAGAGGCTGGGACACCAGGTGGGCCAGGCGTAGAAGGGGATGGGTGCTTTGTTGGGAGGGGCTTAGGGAGAGAGAAATCACAGAGGACAGTGTGAGAGAGGCCCTACGGGTACTGAAACTGACAAGGCATCAGGATGGTGGTGGAGTAATGGAATGCTTTTGCTGGGACTCTAGTGGAGCAGGGCACAGTGGAGGGCTTTAAGAGGGTTTGTGTAGAGAAGTGGGAGTATCTGTTGCTGTACTTTCCTGTCGCTAAGTGGGTGCAACAGTGGCGTCAGTCTGATATTTTGTGCCCAGTGTTTCAGCAAATGATGAAGCAGGCTGGCCACAAGGATAATTGCCTGGCAATAAGGCAGGTTTGGCCTGGGCCTGTTTATTTGCTGGGCATAAATTGAGAGGTAATGTACCCCTGTGAAAGGTGACACAGCAAATCAGATGCCTCCAAATTAAAAGCACATTTTCTAAAACTGCAGGGGGGTGTATTTTCCATTAATAACGTCCCATGTTATTAATGAATCTTTTTAATTTTTTCAAGGCAAGCCGACAGAAGAACTGCAAAGAGATATCTGCATGGAACAGTGACATAGTCAATCATTTTTGGTACTGCGGCCGAAAGGTGAATTCAGTGTCTGAATTTCTGGTAGGTCCTGATAAAGTGCTAGAGTACTGTTAACTTACCACAATACAAATTCCAATTTTATATTTGTCATCACATAACAGGGTATGTGGAACTCATTAACACATCATGTGGTTAATGAACATGAGTGGCTTCTATCAAACTCACTGGGCCCGGCCGAATGCAGACATGGACCACTAAAACTGGAGCGCAAGAAGGGATGGTTGGTCAAAAGTTCTCCAGCCCATTTGGAGCTATGTAGAGTCATCATGGACAACAGATTCTTAAATGCTGTTCCATATTATTTGAACTTTAGGTACTATTTTTTATGACTTAAATTGGAATATTAATATTGTTTATGTATGTGTATCTGGAAGTCTGTCTTTTCCTATTACTGTTACAGAACAACGTGTGAGCTGGAGCAATTCCATCAACATTTATTAATGTATGCATCTAAATGGTACTCATGTACATTTCCTGTGTATAAAGCCTGATGTCTCCTAGCTGCAACTGACTACAACAGCCACATTGTTCGTGATGTGATGCGCAACAAAAAGGGGGAAATAATGTAAGTATCAGTCATAGCAGATAACAAATGTGCATATTAGTATTACCAAATATGTTTATAGTTATAACTGTTGAGTACCACTGTTTTTTATATAGCATTCAAGCTGCATGTTTGTTCCTACTTTGCTAAGTAAGCAATTATACCCAACAGTGTGTGATGGTTTACTTATTGTAAGGATAAGTATCTATACACATTCGTTGATTTGAATGGAAAAAATAGCCCCTGCTAGAATTGTGGAGCTGGCAGGCCTGTTACTCATAGAGGAACAGCAGTGAGGACGTTCCCAGTAGGTGGAGCTGGTGACGATATAGGAGGGGGAGTCACTGGCATTGGTGGTGCTTCTGAGGTGTTAGCGGCTTGACTTCTCGATGAGTAAAACTGTTTGGAATGCTACAGATTATGTGGTCTAGCTCCGTTTCATCACTTATTTCAAAGGAGCAATCCATGTTGACGTGTTTCTATGTACTGCATTTCTTAGCAGGTGGAGATACAATGGCGTCCGGCGGCTTCGATGTGCGGTGTTGGAATATTGATTAGATACATGGGCAGAGGAGCAGCTGGTACATTTTCCTGTTGGATACTAGCAGGATTTACACGTTGTAAATCCAGCTTGGTAACCAATCAGGTTGCAGCTTTTTGGGTTACTGATGCATAATATACTATAACATATTATACAATGGTGTGTGCAAATCCTGTGACCTCATTGGTCACAACATTTCACATGACCACTGATAAATCCTGCTTAACCCACAGCTGATGAAACACATTTTAATTGTATTTTACATATGGGTCCATTGTATAATCGCAGTAAGGAACTCCAGGGGGTGGCTTATTGGTGGATTTATCCACTTCTTGTGGGTTAAGTCACTTGGCTGGGCCTTGTGACGCACCACACAAGGCATGGATAAATCCCCCAATAACCCACACCCTGTCATGCCTTATTGCTTAACTCAACAATGGTCAAAAACAGAGGGATGTCAACACAATGACATACCAGGACTGTAATCTGATTGATTTTAGGTAGTAATAAGGACTCCACACACCGTATATCATAATCATTATATACTTTATTCTATGTTACTTGTTTACCCTACCGTGAGTGCTCCCCCAAGGCAAAACAAACATATAATAAAAAAATCTTATAAAACAAAAATTAAATCAGTCTGCACTTTTACTCACGTGTCAAATCATGTAACTTAACAGCACTGTCTTCTGTGCTTGACAGATACAGAAGAATGTTTCATAAGAAGACAGGAAGATGGACAGCTGTGGCTAAGAAAACGCCAAAGGGGTACCAATACCTGAGACCCATCATGACCACCATATTGTTCATGAGGTCAGAGATGAATGGAAAAGTAAGCCAAGTACGGCAGTTGCCACAGAATGACCCTCATCATAGTTCATCAACTATTGCACCTCTTCCACCATCGCCAACATCTGAACTGGTAGCTAGACATTTGTCATGTTTCTGTGATGGGAAAATTGAATTATAGTTTCATGGACTTGTAAGTGCCATCAATTTTACATGACTGATACTGATGACTGGTTGTATTACTGAAATACACTACATACCACATTTATTATGGTCAAAAGGAGAATCCAAAACTCTCTACAGCTCATAACTGCATATATGAATGCATGAGGCACAGCTGTACAGGAGCAGTTATGGAGATGTCGAAAGACAGTTAAGTTCTAATATGCTCAGGCATAAGAACAGTTAATTGACAATATATGGGTGTGATGACTGTCATTATAGCCTAGCGGCTAGAGTAACAAATGGTGATTGAACTGAATACATCTATAAGACTTAAGTTTGTTTCCCACAATCTCTACTTGCATAATATGTGACTCTGAGCAAGTCACTTAACCTCTGCATTGCTCCTGGGTCACATCTGAAAACAGGCTTACCTGAGTTACCAAAAAATATACAGACAATACCAATATGTGTTTACTACATCATACAGTATTCAGGGTACCATGTAATGCACATGAGTTGTACTCAGACTGCAATTTTGTATAGGTAAATATAAATGGTCAGATACATTTTTTTGTGTTTTATAAGTTTGTTTTTAGACTTTAGTCAGTTTTTTATTCTATTGTTTGCATGTGAACATCTAGGTAGTACACTGTTAAGCGCAGGATCACTGTTACCAACTAGTGTGTTCAAGTGTATAATCAGCAGGGCCATCCCAAATCCTCGGTTGCTTGAATGAGAAGTAGCCTGAAAAAAAGTATGTTAACAAGGCAGAAGCTGCCTTACTACTTAAAAAACAATTCACAGTTAACACCACATTTAGGTGAATGGGATCATTTGCACCTCCTCTCCCACCTGCTGTTTCAGTCTCTGTGACAACAAACAGTTTTCTGACAGACTGTTTTCATAAAAACGTTAAGTGTTTCATACAAACATTAAGTGTTTAAGTACCCTTATGCTTTGCCACTTGATTTGAAAGCACATTCACTGACACACAGAAGGTAAGACCCCAGGGGATGTAGGATGCTGTTGGGTAGAGTGGTGATCAATTCACATCAGAGCTCAGACATTAAAACTGAGAGACAACCTTTTCATGGAGACCAAGGGCAAAAAAACGAATCCACATGTTTGTGAGATGCATGATTTTCCATAAGAAGATCCTCCGCTACACACTTGTGAATTTTTTTAGGTGAAGATACTTTCTTTCAAATAAGCAATTTCAGGCATTTTTTTTTCTCCTCCTACCCTGGGTAGAGGGGACAAAACCTTTTACAGGTACATAAGTGAAAAAAGAAAGACAAAGGGAGAGATAGTGAGACTGAAGGGGGAGGATGGGGGCCGCGTGGAGGATGACAACAGTAAAGCTGACATATTGAACAGGTATTTCTGCTCAGTCTTTACTGAGGAAGAGGAGGATAATGGGTCTGAAGGGAGTACAAGGGGTGAGAATGGTGCAGTCCCTTTACACGCGAAAGGGTCCTGAAGGAACTGGAAGTAATAAGAGTTGATAAAGCAATGGGGCCAGATGGGGTGCACCCCAGGGTCCTTTACACAAGAAAGGGTCCTGAAGGAACTGGAAGTAATAAGAGTTGATAAAGCAATGGGGCCAGATGGGGTGCACCCCAGGGTCCTTAAAGAACTAAGAGAGGTGGTGGCTGAACCTCTGGCTATCCTGTTTAGCCGATCACTGGAAACAGGGAGGTACCCAAAGACTGGAGGACAGCAGATGTAGTCCCTTACACAAAAGTGGGAACAAAGAGGAACAGAGGAACTACAGACCAGTCAGCCTCACCTCGGTAGTGGGGAAGATCATGGAAGCACTACTCAAGGAGAGATTGGTGGAACATCTGGTTGTCAATGGACTACAGGACCCAAGGCAGCATGGTTTCACCAGGGGGAAGTCATTTCAGACCAACCTCGTTGAATTTTTTGACTGGGTGACTAGGGAGATGGATCAGGGGAGGGCAGTGGACATGGTCTATCTGGACTTCAGCAAGGCCTTTGATACTGTGCCACATAGAAGACTATTACACAAACTGGGGAATATGGGTGTGGGCAGGACAGTAGTGTGGTGGGTAGGTAACTGGCTGGGTGGCAGGACACAGAGGGTGGTGGTAAATGGCTGTCACTCCACAGAGGGAAGAGTGACCAGTGGGGTACCACAGTATTCAGTGCTGGGACCGGTCCTATTCAACATCTTCATCAGTGACATGGCGCAGGACCTAGAAGGCAGAATTTCACTGTTCGCTGATGACACAAAGCTCTGTAACAGAGTAGACACACCAGAGGGTGTAGACAGAATGAGAAGCGACCTGCAGAAACTTGAAGAATGGTCAGGGTTTGGCAGTTGAAATTCAATGCAAAGAAGTGCAAGATAATGCATATGGGGCACAAAACCCTGGCACAATATATCAGTTGGGGGTGAGAATATAGCATGCACCAAACAGGAAAGGGATCTTGGGGTTATCATCTCTGATGACCTCAAGATAGAAGAACAGTGTGACAAGGCAGCAGGTAAAGCAAATAGGATGCTGGGATGTATAGGCAGGGCATCACCAGCAGGAAAAGGAGGTCATAATTTCGCTATACAAGACACTAGTGAGGCCCCACCTGGAGTACAGTGTACAGTTCTGGAGACCATACGTGCGTAAGGACATAGACAGGGTAGAGAAGGTTCAGAGGAGGGCAACAAAGATGGTGCATGGATTGCATCACAAGTCCTATGAAGACAGGTTGAAGGAACTGAACATGTACTCCCTGGAGGAGAGAGGAGGAGAGGAGATATGATAGAGACATACAAATATCTTACAGGGAGGAACAGGGTGCAGGAAAACACTATGTTTAAGCGAAAAAGATGTTCCAGGACTAGAGGCATGGGATGAAGTTGGAGGGAGGACGATTCAGAGAAACATGAGAAAGAATTTCTTCACAGAACGGGTGGTGGACAAGTGGAACACCCTGCCAGAAGAAGTGGTGGGGGCTGAAACAATCACGGGATTTAAGAATGCATGGGATAGACATAAAGGAATTCTGGAGGTCAGGGGTAAGGGGCAACAGACTTCTAGGAAAACAAACTGAACTTACAAGCTCAAATGGGCAGACTGGGTGGGCCATAGGCCCTTATCTGCCGACAGTGTCTATGTATCTATGTCTCTATGTACCCCTTGGGGCTTCATGGTAGCGTGACAGGCCACATGACGTCAAGGCACAAGCTGAGGTACCTCATGCTCCCTCCTGCAGTGAGGGCTAATGAACTGCCATGCCTCCAGCCTCCAGCGGGCACCAGAAAATGCAGAGCTGTGAAAAAACATCATCAGGTCCCCTTCACGATCCAAACATGAGGACAACACCAGGTCCCGGTGTGGTAAAAAGATACCACACCACACGGCGATAAGAAGATTCAACTCCATCCTCATGTTTGGGTCATGAAGAGAACCTGATGCTGCAATGGGCCACACAACAACAGTACAATACTGAATAACAGTACATCCGTTTGCAGTACTCTTTGGACCATGACGTGCTGTCAACAGGATAGGGTTGCACTGACACGTCTCAACCCACACGTAGCAGTTGCTCGTTAAAGTATTATAATCTTGTAATTTCCCAAACCCATGGCCTGCTCAGTTGACTTCACAAGCTCCACTCTTCCTACTGTGTACATGGCTTGCATGTATGTATGTATGACTCTTTTACATAACTGCACACTTCCTTTGCTTTGAAGTTGAGATGTCCATGCTCGAGAATATGGTCAACTGATAGTCAGATAACAATAATTGAGTGCTCTACAACTAAGACTCACTGGTAATGTTGATGCACATAGGCCGGGTACATATCCACAACATAAAATTTCTCGACAGTGACTGCATATACACCAATGAGGGGAAGCATTTAAATGCATCCCTGGATGACGGTCGCCTTGATTGAAATCCTGACTCTCTATAATGTTAAATATTAGTCCAGATTGCTGAACTGCTGACTCAAGCATAGTTTCCCGCATTCTCTCTATGTTCATATTGTTGATTAGACTCTAAATTTAAAATCAAATAAAAATACAAAGTAAAGTACTCTTAATATACATACCAATGTTAATATTGTTTCTTCATTTACAATCATCTGTCTGTAGTTTTATCTACAGCAACATGGACAAGTCTATATGTAACAAAATGTACGTGGAATTGATGTTACATTAACTTCTGACTCTTATTATACTAACACTCTAAGAAGGCACCAGATTAGACACCCTCCCTTCCACTACCGCAGCTGCTCTAGAACCCATCCACTGTTGCAGCTTCAACCAAGCCCCCAACCCAACTCATTCAATTGCTACACCACCCTCTTCACAAAATGCACACACACATACACACACACACACACACACACACACTCAATCAATGGTTCTATCGAATAAATGAATTGCACACTATTCAGTTATGAACTAGCTTACAAACCAACACACACCCAGACCTGGGGTGTGCAGAATTTCATTGTCAATCTCTCAGTACGTAACCAGCTAAACTCATTCAAATTAATAAACTGTCATATTGCTTAATCCTGTTAATTAATCAACAACCTGTAGTAAGTCAATTTGCGCACGTCTTCTGACTTCAGGTAGATTACTGGGTCCATTAAAAAGGCATCGATCAGCTCGTCTGCCCCTTTGGATGCTAGTGCCACATTCAGATCTGGAAGACACAAATGACTGACTTTGGGTTTGCCCACCACTGTTGTTTGTGATGTCTTCATTTTGAACATTCACTTCTCGATGGCCTCTGGATCTTGCTCTTGAACGTCGAGAACTACTACGAGATTGGCTTAGCTATCTTCCACGCACAGTTTCTGTCACAGCAGTCATACCAATAACAGTTTCCTAAGTAAAACAACATGTAATACTAATCATGAAGAACTTTTACAAAATGTCAGTATTGTGATCTGAGCACATAATGCACACTACATTTTCATATCAATCGTTCCAACTACTTTACTGCACATACATTACTACGTTATGTGATCCATGCCACAGGCAACTATATTACACATATGTAAGGTACCTTTCTTCTGTCCAGAAAAACCACACCCCTATAAAAAAAAAAAAAAAATTTTTCAAATTAGTCTTTATACTTGGCAGACAATCTTTTTGTGTCTCCTTTCCGACTACACCTTCCACATTCATACTAATGTTTCTATGCCAGATAAAGTAGCAGCTGTTTTCCTACAATATTTAAATTGTACATTCTAATGGCATAAAGATTTTCCAAGGTAATCAGCCAGCCAGAGACTGGTGCTTATTATTTCCCGGTCTGTGTTGACTGATACCGGACCAGGTAGGTGGTGGCATTAGCCAATAAAGAAGGAGAATTCTTGGTTAAAGGTGGGATTTACCACAGCTGGGGCAGATTTAACCACTCACCTGCACCTTGTAGGCAAACCACCCCAGCCATGGTAAATCCTGTTATAAAATGGGTAAAGGATTTCAAGCAATCTGATTGGTTGTTAGCCATGACTTAGATGTGTCTAATGCAGAGCTAAAACTAGAACACCCATTTAGAATACACAGGCCCACTTTAGAAGTGCAATAAGCCAGCCCAGGGATGTGCATTATTCAGTTCTAATGCACGGCTAGGAGACTGGACGTACTCGGCCTGTGGCCTCATGCCTCACTAAGTCCCCCTAGCTGTGCATAAGAACTGTGTTATGCACATCCCATCTCGTCTTATTGCTTACATAACCCATACTCCCTCGTGGCTTATTTCTAAAATAACTGTTGCCATCCTGTCTATAAGTGGATGGCATTTTTTTCAAGACAGTTGTTACAGCTAACACAGCAATATACTTTCTGACTCACCACTGGTATGGTTAAAATCATGCAGCAGGGTTTGGCATAAACCTGGACACTATACATACTTAACTGAATGTTGCTGGCTTATCTGTATCTATAGACAAGACAATGTTCTGGTTTTGATAGGCAAGCTTCCCTAGACAGAATGCAAAAGGGGAGCTCCTGTCTTTCAAGGAGATGCAAGCATGGCATGGATTACTGCTGGCTCAAGTCAAAAAAACACCTCTCAGGAGAAGAACAGTCAGATAGGTATAACAGAATGAGACATGTGATGTCTTGGAATAGGACAGGTGACACCTTTGTAAAAAACTGACCATGTACTATTTGAAGTTAAGGCAAGATGGGAGCCATATTTTTATTCAGCTGTGACCATTCAAAATAAACATTTATGGGAAACTAGAAAACACAGACTCCACGTGTCTGTCAGGCTGCTGCCTGTTGAGACTGGGAAGAATTCAGGGTGGTAAGGGGGTGTTGGGGAATGGAGGGTACATCCACCTGTCCCTGACAGAGTGGGAAAATACATATTTCTGGAGGACAAGCGGTGACATGGCAATTTAGGAAAAGGATGGGTACACCTCACGTCAAGATTGGACCTTCCTCAACTTCTTCACTCATCCCGAAAGACTCCACAGCAGTAACCATAAGCAGCAGTCAGGCACATCATCTAAAAATAAAAAATATGCCTCCTCAAACAGTCTCACTATCCCAACCCTACCTAACACATAAGCCATACACCTTACACTAACTATTTCACAACACAGGCAAAATATATGGCTTCTGACTCAAAGCAGTCACAAGAGAGGCACGCCAACTAATTCACATCTCCTGAAGTACAGAAAACAATACAAGATGAATAGAATAACATATATCAGTTCAATTTAGAGCTCTTCCAAGCAGCATCCCAGCGTGACCAACATCATAGATGCAGAAGAGGCAGCCTGCTCCACTGGGTCCTAGATAGAAATGGAATTCAGATACAAATGTGGAATACAAATAGAAGTCAATACAAAAATCAGGCAATGCACTCTTAATACTAGTAAACATTTATGCTTTGCAACCCATCGTCTCCATGCTCAAATGTGGAGTGCACAATTAAAGACAAAAAAAAACATAAATGAAAAACTCACACCTATCTCGACAATTTCACCCTGGCTATGCAACACATGCAACCTTTACCATTTCTTTGTGCCTACAAATGAACATTCACATTCCCATTCCCACCTACACAATTCATTATTACCTACACATCTGATGCAGTTTTCAGTACTTACGATTCACTATTAGGGAATGCCTACATCTGCCATGCTGTTCATATAGTAGCAAGAGTAAGAGAACATGCTGCATAAGAATGCCAGTAAATAAAAGCTAGCATTGGGAGTGCTAACTCTAACTAGTGATGCCTGCAACACTTTAGCTGGCTATACTCTCTTCTAACATAAGCACAGTGCTAACAGAGGTCTGAATAGTGATCGGTTATGTGATTTTGGGGTGGGGGGGGCGCGAGCATACCAAGTGATAGTCAAATTAAACATAACCAGCAGGTATAAGCTCAATGAAACATTTTGCAGGAGTAGGGGAGAAAGAGCTAAATAGTTTGAATATGATAAGACAGGTTCTGCAAAAATGTCAACGTTCATATACAATGTCACTTCAATTAGGGATTCAATTAACAAGCCTACTAATGGTGGTGCGAATCAGAATAAATGATTATATGCATTATATCAAACTGTGATGGGCAGGTTGTATGGGTTCACTCAGACAACATACACCGTAATGCAGGCGAGGTGATGTGACTGACATTTACCTCAGATTCAGGCATATTTGCAATCCTCGGGTTGCCATGACAACAGCTACCTTCAGCCAGGCACGCTCGGGCATGAATTGTGTCCGCATGCACAAATGCACCAATGGAGCCGTGCATGTGACAGCGTCAGTTTGCTGAGTCTGTAGGAGACGAGTACACTGAATTTGAACACAAGCTGGCAAATCATGCATATTTCATGCCAAAACACAACAAACACAATGCAGGTAAGGCACATGATAATTCACCATAAATGTGAGACATAGCCAGTCAAGTCAAAAGTACAGATGTTTTTAAAGCAAAAATCAAATCAGGTCATATCATTACAAACACTTTATTTTTAAGTTGACAGTGTCCCTTTAGACCTGTTTTCATGCTAATAGATGATTTATTGACTAGAGGGTCCTTTTCCTATTAACTGCTCTGATTGATGCATGGGGGGGGCATAAGCCTATCCTAATCTCTATGTACTTAAACATGTTGTATGTCTCCAGCTATGGCTTCTGGATGGAAGGTTTAGTAACAGTTTTGCATGTTCTTACTGTTTCCATTCCTAAATGGGTTTACTGTTGACAGTTTTTTCCATTTTCTATGCAGACCACTCATTCAGCAACCCCCAGTTTTCTTTGGGGCGATCTAGTGTTCCTGTACTATTTTTTTTTTTAATTTAGTTGTTTAACCAGGAGTAGCACACTAAGCTGAAAGCTTTTTTACAGGAGTGATCTGGGAGCACAGGGAAGTTAAATGACTTGCTCAGGGTCACACAGTATGCAAGTGGAAGCTGTGGGATTCAAACCCAGGTCTGGTCTGCTGGATGTCACCAGATTTGCAGCTCAGAGCCTTACACCACTGCACTATACTGCCTCCCTACTAGTGATGCTAATTGTTAGCTGCATCGTTATATTGGGGGGAGTGTGACTGCTCCTGCTTCATGCCTCAGTGTCAGAGATCTGGCATGAGGAGCTGGATGCAGGACTGCCACGCATGTTGCCAAATAGGTAGCATGCACTCCCCCTCAGTATTGTTGACTGCCCTGGACCACTGATTAAGGGTGAGTGTTTTTTATTTTTAGCAGGGATGGTGTTTTACCTAGTTCCTCCCTTGCTATATCTTTCTTTTTTGCTTTGTCAAATGACGCAAAGCACTGGAGTACTGTGAGAAGCCCTACACTATGTTGATTTTTTTAAGTACATCATACAGTATAGTACCTTACATGGCAGGTTTCCATTTCACAGAGGTATATTTTACTTTTTGATATTCACACAGGTATTGGCAGCACTTTGACTCATCGTGAAATTTCTTTTATATTTAACTATAAAGAAAAAGCTCCCTGTTTGAGGTATCACATGGGAGTGTGTGACGAATATCCTTTTTGATTTTTACTTTGTTTTATATTTGATGTATTTGCCTCTCTCTGCATTCTACAATATTGTATGTTCATATATGATAAATGCAATAAAAACAGCTTAATAAAAAAATAGAGATAGAGACTTGTCCAAGACTTTCTCTCATCTGAAAAGCCCAAGTGTATGCTTGAAGAGCTGTTTTGTTGCTAAAACCCTAAAGCCATCTAAGAGAAACCCTCAGCCTGTGAGTAAGGTTGGACTATGTCTTGTTAGGAGCCTAAAGTGTTGCCTGGGTTTAAACAACCAGAGTCCAGAGACACTTACAGGAAGTTCCAATTGTCTGGGAAATCTAGCTTTGAAGTAAGAAAGCTGCTTTGTGGTTTTGAACCTGGTCTTGGATGGTCTGGGGAATTGGCCAGGGAGTGTCGCAGCAAGGCATTACTCATTGTCTTCCCCAGAGAGTTAGTTGCCTGGACATGTGGGGTGTGGCATGTGGTCATGATCTCCAGTCTGGTCTATTCCAGCATCCGTGATGAAGCAGCCGAGATGGTGACAAACTGTCAGAGTCTGCCACCTGCAAGAGTCCTGCCACACCCAAGTAAGCTGCAAATCTGTTTGTACTGCTCGAAGCCTCAGCTTGGTTGACTGAACCTGTTGCTCTCATCTAAACCCTGTGTGAACTATGTTTCAGAACCATGACGAAATGCAGGGACAGCCATGCACCTGGGATTATACATAGTTTGTCTAAAAATATTGTTTATTTAAAAAGTGCACCAACACAAGCCACCCAGTTGAACCAGTTTCAGACCAGCAACATTTTCACCATCTGGGTACCCAGACTGAGTATGGAGAGACATTGGTGCCAGTGAGAAGGGGCCTGTTAAACTGTGTATCTGTTACTGTTTGGGGGACAGGCACTGTTATTAACATTGTTTATGCTTTTATCTGCTATATCAAATTTTACCAAGTCTTTATTTTTTTCTGCATCCATTTTCCCCTCCCTATTTAATAAATTATTTACTGTTGTTAACACTGTCTGTGAACATATTATAAGAGCTCAATAATAATCACATGTGTTTTGCTGTACTGCAGACAAAGTTGGTATTCTGTGTGTGGGGTAACTGTGAGGGTAGGTGGGGAGGTACAGCATCCCAAGGGGTCATGCCACACAGACAGCTGTCCCACTTTATTTTAAGTCTTGATGGTGGCATGCTACTTATTGTATATCTGGAAAAGAACCCCCCTATCTAGATCAGCCAGGCCCAGGTCTCTCAATCATCCTTGAGACCCAAGGCAGGGGTATTAACTGAAAGTTACAAGGTGACACAGTTACAATGAAATAAATTATGATTTAAACAATTGAAAACAATTAAAAAGAATTGAAAAGAACCCTTAAATGCCAGTATGAAGATGGGGAAAAAAGTAAAACTATCTCTGTATACAACATTGATGAGGCCGCTTCAGAAATATCGTGCACCATTCTGGAGTTCCCACCTATGGAAAGACGATGACAGGCTGAATATGGTGAAGCATATGATAACTAAGGTGGCCAACAGGCCAACAGGCGAATGCTATGAGGAACAACTAATTGTACTGAGCATGTACTCACTGGAGGCCAGAAGGGAGAGGGGAGACATGACAGATATCTTCAAGTTCCTAAACAGAATGAATAAGGTAGACTGGGAGGAACTATTCAACAGGAGTGGGTCAAAAACATGGATGAATGATTAGAAAATGGTAGGGGGAGATTCAGGAGGGCTGTGATAAAATTTTACTGTACAGAAACGGTGACTAATCACTGGAACAGCCAACCAGCTGAAGATAAGGACCGCTTGGCCCACCCAGTCTGCCCATTTCCCCATTTATTGGGTAAGCTGCAGATCCTAGTTAACCAACAGCCTATACTTCCTCCTACCCCCCACTAGAAGTGCCTTATGTCTGACCCATGCATCTTGAATTCCCCCACTGTTTTTGATCCTGCTACCTTCTCAGAAAGGCGGTTTCATGCACCCTCTACCCTCTCTGTGAAAAAATACTTCCTCACGTTGCCCCTGAGCCATCCGCCCTCTATCTTTAAATTGTGCCCCCTTGTTCTTGCACATCTTTTTTTCTGAAAGATACTACCCTCTTGGACTTTGTTGAATCCCTTGAGGTACTTAAAAGTTTCTATCATGTCCCCTTGCTTCTTCCTTTCCTCGAGGGTATACATATTAAGCTCCTTTAGTTTTTCTTCATCTGGCTTCTAGTGCAGACCCTGCACCATTCTAGTTGCCCTCCTCTGGACTGCCTCCATCCTTTCTATGTCCTTGCAGAGATGGGGTCTCCAGAACTGCATGTAGTACTCCAGATGGGGTTGCACCAAGTGTTTGTACAGAGGGATAACAACTTCCTGTTTTCTACTGGTGATGCCTCTCCCTATGCATCCCACTATCCCCTAGCCCTCCTTACTGTTTTCTCACATTGCTTGCCTACTTTTAGGTAATCTGATATGACTACCCCAGGTCCCTTTCCATTTTTGTTGTTGCTAGTACCTCCCCCCCATTGTGTACTCTTCCCTGGGTTTTTGTTTCCCAGGTGCGTCACTTAGCACTTCTTTGACATCATTATGCCAGCCCATGGCACTGAGGGTTG
The DNA here is from genome assembly GCA_016271365.2 of Neoceratodus forsteri. Lineage (NCBI taxonomy): Eukaryota > Metazoa > Chordata > Ceratodontiformes > Ceratodontidae > Neoceratodus > Neoceratodus forsteri. The sequence goes on from JADMNL010000033.1 coordinate 157,327,063, forward strand.
AGGCACCCAAGTCAGCAACCTGAGTTTGGAAGAGAGCTTGGATCACTGGAGGTTATCAGGGGAGGAGAGGATTAAGCATCCAGAGGATGGCTCTCCTTTCCTGGGAGGGAGGAAGGGGGGATTTGAACCTGTGGTGTTAATGGCTCCTAGTGTGGATTAGGAACACAATATCTGAGGTGTCCCACATGTAGGGGGAAGGTGCTGGCAGAGGTCCTGCATGCAAGTGGGAGAGGTGCTTGCTAGGCACTAGACATCATTACACACCCGCGCCTTGGAGAGGGGAAACAGCACAAGTGGAAAGCCCTGGCTCTCAGGAGGGTGATGGGGATCTTGAGGGGCCAGCCCACATGTCCAATGCTGGACCCATCCTGACCAACTCTTCCGGAATCTCCCTCTGCTCCTGGACCTTGGCTGCCTTGATTCCAGAAAGGACACAAAGGTAAGGAGTTGCTGGTGGCCCTGCCTCAGGGGGTGGATCCAGGGGGTTGGCTGGGGTTCAGAGGGGTTGGAGCAGGGGAGTCTGCCCCTGATTTCCTGGTTGGGTGGGTTTCAGGTGGGCAGTAGGAGACAGCTGAGTGAGGTTACTCCCGAGAGAGGTCCTGGGTAGACAGAGAAAGGTGGGCAAAAAGAGTTAAAAACAAAAAAACTGTGACATCACCATGATCCATTTAAAAAAACAGCTATTTCATTGGTTGTTAAAGGAAACATCTCAGTTGTTGTCTAATATTTGTATAAAAACATACAATACACCCCTCCATTCAGTGCTACACATTTCTGAAATAATATAATGGCACAGATTTCATAATATATATAGGCACTCTTACCATATAAATTACATTATTTAAAAAAAAACAGCCTAACAATTCAAAGCACTATACTTATGTATACAGATAGAAAATGGGGGTGGGAGTGAGCATAAAGAGAGAAAAAGCTTGACAAAAAATCTACAATCTCTGTTTTACATTAAAACAATATAATAATTAAGATTCAGCAAATGCTGCTGTAACCCCCGTTACCCAGGGTTACTAGAATCCCAGTAAGACCTAGTGGTAGGCAAGGAAGGCAGCTTGTGAAACTCCAGTTAAATGGATTTCACACTGTCTCACTCTGTTCTCAGTCTCAGCTGAGACTGAGGAATGACATCATAGATTCATAGAAAGTTACGATCTCAGGAGGCACAAAATGCCCTTAGTGAGTTCGCCACCAACCAGGTGGAGTAATTCTATTATGGATGTGATATTATTTTGTTACATATATATATATATATATATATATATATAATTGTTTTTTTTAAAAATTCAATATTAGTACTCTCCACTACTTCCCTTGGTAGGTTATTCCATTGTCCTACAACCCTTTGTGAAAACCATTTAATCCTTTTTTGAGTTATACAGTTTGCCCCTCTAAGTTTATAACTGTGAGATCTTGTCAATTTATCAGAACTATTCTTTATTAAACCTAAGGTTTCAAACAAATATTGATCATTAACTGCTTTGTATATTGTGCATAAATCATGATATAACTTTCGCAGCTGCATAAGCCACACTGGAATGTTGCAGTTGGGGGTTAGTGTAGAAGGTTGGGGATTTTGAATTCAGTCTGTGTGCAGTCTGAGTGAGAGACAGTAGTACAGCTGAGTGTGTGCAGGCTCTAAGAGCTTTAAGCTCTGTTTTAGAGCTACTTTTAGAAGGTGTGTGTTTCCACTTGAAGAGGAACACAGGAACTGGTAATTAAAGTGGTGGAGACCGCTTTCAACGGTTCAAGAGCCCCATCCCTGAGGAAATGGGGGGAAGGTTTTTGCCTGTTTTCCAGGGGCAACCTCCCCTTGGTCCGGCTAAGGGAAAGAAGCTGCCTATTCAAGTTGTGTTGAGGCACTAGCAGCTCTGAGAGAGAAATTCCTTGTGGAGGAAGCGCCTGTGGGGCACCTGCAACCAAAGGGTGAGTTTGCTCTGAAAAAGGACCAAGTGTTTTTCACCTGATAGAAGGAAACTAAAGGGACTGTTACTATGGGGTCAGGAAAAGACAGCCAAGTACAGTTGGAAAGTGGAGATTGGACTGCTTAATCTGTGGGTGGTCTAGAGTAATGGACATTGCCATTTAATTCAGGTATTATTTTATTGATTTATTTATTTATTTTATTTAGCTTTTGTTGTATGTTCAAGTCCAGCATAAATGGGAAGCAAGACAAGTAGATGGAATGTGAAATACATTTAGCAAGAATCCACATTGCAAGGCTTTACAGGATGATGTGTTTACTGTACAGAGAAATTGCCGGGTATGAAGTGTGGGAGCGAGAGGTGGGAGACTCCCCATCAGTAGTAACCAAATTCACCTCTACGGATTTGCTCTGAGACACCTTTTACTTTCTCTCAGGTACTTGGTCAGTGCCTGAGGAAAATACCCAGACATGGGATTGAAAGGAAGAATTCCCTGATGGAGCCGAGGTGCTCTTAGGTGGTTTAGGGAGCCACCAGAAAATGTTTCCATGAAGTATGAAAGGTGTCCAAGTGGCTGGCAAGGGAGCTGAGCCAGGGAAAACCCAGAATAGTGTACAAGTTCAGGCTGTGTAACCCAAAGCAGCATGCAAGTCTGGGCTGTGTGCCCAGTGGGTTCAGAGCCTGAGGGCTAAAGTGTTGAGGAAGTGTTCTAGTCTCTTTTAATCTGCATTACCAGGAGTGTAGCCCCATGGGGGTCCATCTATGCTTTGTTTATTCTGTTTGGATGTGAATAAAAAGCCACACTTTAGAATCCCACTTCTGGTATTAGACATTACAGTTATTGCTTCCTGTGTTCGGAATTACTTGGGTGCCCCTGTGCAGAGTAGCAAAAACCTAGCCCTTATGCAGAGTGGCCTATTTCTCCCCAAACCCAGCCCACCTGGTACTGCTGTCAGATACAAACAGCATACTGGCCCTGGGTTACAAAAATGGAGGCACTGCTGAGGATTTGGGTTTTGGAATTTAGGGAGAAATGTAAGAAAGGTGCTCGGGCAAAGAGCTAGCATTTGGGTTATCTGGCAGTGGGTAGCCCAAAAATCTGAAGCAAGGTTAACTAATGTGCCGCTGTGTGCTGTTGTCCATATGCTGCTGTTAAAATGCCAACTGTTTACCAAGGATCCGTAAAGCCTGAGAGTGTATGCCCTTGTCCTGCATCAAAATTTACAGCGTTTGCCAGCTTTTTAAAACTGTTGTGACAAAGAAAACTGTGGAAAACTAGGGGTAGCAAAAGGAAAATTGTGCCCTGGACATTGGAAATGCTTTCTGAGTGAATTGAGAGACTTGTTGTGTTAATGGCCATGAAAAGTGTTTGAAATGGGCTCCTGTCGTGGAGTCAGTCGAGAAAAAAAAAAGTGTGGTTTTGCAGTTTAAATTTGCCTGCTCGATGATCGCCATGAGGAGATGAGCACTCGAGAGGAAAGAGGCTCATTTGCATGGCATTGTGTGATTGGTGAGACTGCAATCAGTCCCGCCCCCAAGCCAGCTCTACAGCAACTTCCCAGCATTCGAGAGGGAGTGTGAGTGGAGTATGCATACTGGCTTACAGGAGGAGCATCGCTGTGACTGAAAGCACTGTAAAAAGAGTAAAAAAACTGATTTTTCTGTCTAAATTCGGGCTCAACCCGCGTCTTGATCGACTGGACTGTGAGTGTGGTGTTCAGAGGGACGATCAGAAGGACTGCCAACCTGCTTCTGTTCAGAGGCCTCCAAGACTGGTTGCAGGCCATTTTCCATCGCAGCAAACAGCTACTGATAACAGCGAGTACCAACAGAAATAATTGCTCAAACAAGTGATTTTTGACAAAAGCCAGCTGAATCTGTGTGCAGCAGTGTAGTCGCTTTGCAATCAAAGACTGTGTTAAGTTTACCAGCAAAAGCAAGCCTTTTAAGCCATTGACTGTGAGCATAGTTATGGGGTCAGCGTCAGTGTAAGTTTCAAAGCCATGACAGAGACTGTGAGTTGTATCAAGATATGCAGCAAGAGTTACAGGCAATCCTGTGCTTTAAATACTGAGGCTTTATAGGACTGTGAGCTAGAGCAAAGTCTTCAGCAAGTGAAAAGACCGTGGTAAATCATATAAATGTGCTAGGAAAAAGAACAGTGCAAGTTTGTGCAGTTTGAGCAAAGTTATCAGTAGAAAGTGTAAATCAGATGCGCAGTGGCTTGACCCAATTTCAGAATGTTGATGCGTAGGAGTGCTGCCGCTGCCATTACAGGGTGAGGTAGTAATATAAACTCAGCAGCAGAGGAGCCATTTTGAAAGAGAAAGAAAGCTTTCAGTGAAATGGGACTTGAAATAACAGTGAGCGTTTGTTTGTTTTTCTCTGCAGTCATGGCCTCAGGACCAGCCCGCTACCCGGATCATGCCCAAGCTGTGGTAGCAGTAGAAGTAAACAAGTTAAGGGACATTGAGAGATGTAACTACGGAGGACGACCGCCTCTTCATGTGGTGATTCCTGAATATCCAGTTCAAGTATGTTTAATATGCTTAAATGCTGGAAGGGACGTCTTCATGGTACCTCACTGTTCTGGGTGCCTAGAGAAATATGGTTTATTTAAAGTGCCCAAGATTCATTTGGCTCCCACATGGACAAAAGTTCAAGAATCTGCAGTTGGAAGCACACAGCACCAGGCGGAGCCTATTGGAGAAGGCCCCTCAGGGGAGTGTGGCACAAAGCTGGAGGGTGCAGATTTACAGACAGAACAATGTGCTGATGTTTTGGATTCTGGATCACAGAGAGACAATTCAGGAAGAGCATCAGTAGACCCTTGGAGAGGGGGGCCTTGCCCAAGTCTCATAGGAGAAGACGAGATGAGGGAGGCCTTTGAATGGGAGGTTTTGACCTCTGCGCCCAGCGAAGAGTGGATAGTCTCAGGAGTGAGGACGACTGCTCACTCCTGGGCACAGAATCTCAGTGAGGAAGAAGAAGAAGAGGGGGAACCTATGTAGCCTTGTGAAAAAGGAACTGGTACACAGCCTCAAGCTCTTGCCTCAGAGAAATGCATGGAAGAGAGTGGTGATTCCACTGCCCTGGCTGTGCAAGAAGTCAGGGATCAATTTTTTGTGTTTTTGAGAATGCGTAGCTGGCAGAACCAGGATTGGCCACCCCTAAGCCAGGCCAGAGGTCTCAGGTTGACCAAAGCTAGTAAAGAAGAGAGACTGGTTCGTAGGAAGGCAAATGAAATCTATGGGATGTCCTTTCCTACCTTTCCTCGGAGAGTCTGGGAGGAGATTGAGAACAACAGGAAATCCTGGATTTGGTCAGAAGCAATGAAATGTGTGCATCCTGGTGCAAACAAGCATGTCAGGAACAGAATTTTTCACGACAAATACAGCCAGTGGAAAAGAGACAGGTCACTGTTAATGGACACTGTTCGAATAGTGGAGAGGAACGTGAAACCTTTCGTAGTGTGAATTATGGCACCCAGACGGGGTAATAATCCAAGCACCTGACCCATTGTGCTATTGGTCACAATGCAAAGACCTCCCTGCGAATGTGCCTATGCCCACCAAATGGAAAGCAGAGCAGTGGTAGCCAGTGCTGCCACTCCAGCCATTGCAGTGCCTTTGTTTTTCCACCAGTATGGACGTCCAGGACTCAGGTGCCCCACATTCATCAGTTCTACAGTGTACTGATTTTCCAGAATCCATCGACTGGCCCACCAGATGACTTCAGATCCAGAGAGGACACCAGCACAGCTGATCCTGATTCATCACCTGGTAAATGGATGACGTCAGACCAGCTGTTTTCCTTTTTGTTCCTGTTCCAAGGTTTCATCTCCAGAGATGACATCAGCCCAGCAGTTTCCAGATGTGCCCTCCTGTCATTCCCGGAAGATGTCCGCCCAGCTGTGTCGGAAGAATGCTGCCAGGGAGAGTCTTCGGCTGAGGACCAGGTTGGTGCTGTTGTCGTTCTACAAGGGACTGGTATGTCCAGACTTTTCTATTCTTATGACATTGCAGTATACACCCTACACTAGCAGACTCCAGATGTGTGAACTGTCCTCAAAGACTCTCCCCTTTGGGACTTTGGCCTGCTAGAACTGTGCTTCACCAGGCTCCGGCCCAGGAGAGACTCTTTAATGGACTAGCTTTCGGGCACTGTGGTCACTAGATGGGACTTTTAAGGAACTCCATCCCCCAAATATGTTTATTGTAAATAATGTCATTGTTTTCTACTGTTTTCTAATGTTTATACTGTTTTTCTACTTTTCTAAAAAAAAAAAAATATTTTGGGGATTCTCCAGTGTTTTGATGGTAGGGGTTTAGATAGACTGTGTATGCAGATTAGGAGTGTGTTTTGTCTTTCTTTTTTCTTGCAGGTGTTCCTGAAGAAGATAAAAGAGAAGACAAGAAGAGGAGGAGGGACTCATCGGAGTTCCTCACTAGTACTTTAGAGTGTAGTGTTTAAAGTACTGTTGTTGTTGTTACTGTGTGTAACCTTTTTCTTCCACATGTATGGTTGTGGGGGATGTGGGAGTAATGCAATGGTACGGTATTAGCTCCTGGTGTGTGGTTGCTTGGTGTCCAGGGTCGGGGAGGTCCCCTGTTTGTTTTGTTTTGGGATTTGAGTTAGAGGCAGACAGGTTTTCCCTTGAGGGCTAGGGGGATATACAGGCTGTGGTCCTGAACGGCCGTAGGGGCCGCAGTGCTGATCTATTAGGGCCATGCTCTGGGCAGTTCTACTGGAGCCACTAGGTACCCATAGTCAGCAGGTAGAGTAGAGGCTGATGTGTCAGCCAAAGGCCTCTAGGCCCTTAGTGTTGTCTGCCTGTGCTGGCATATGTTAGGGGAGAAGGTAGCGCTACCTCCCCGTAGTCAACACATGGGGTGAGATGGCCTAAGCCGGGTGATTAATGACTGCGGACAGTCATTTTCCTGGCCTAGGGTGAGTGTAACCCCCTGTTAGCCAGGGTTACTAGAATCCCAGTAAGACCTAGTGGTAGGCAGGGATGACAGCTTGAGAAACTCCAGTTAAATGGATTTCACACTGTCTAACTCTGTTCTCAGTCTCAGCTGAGACTGAGGGATGACATCATGATAGAACCTTTGCAGCTGCATAAGCCACACTGGAATGTTGCAGTTGGAAGTTAGTGTAGAACAGTGGGGATTTTGAATTCAGTCTGTGTGCAGTCTGAGTGAGAGACAGTAGTACAGCTGAGTGTGTGCAGGGTCTCAGAGCTTTAAGCTCTGTTTTAGAGCTACTTTTGGAAGGTGTGTGTTTCCACCTGAAGAAGAACACAGGAACTGGTAATTGAAGGGGTGGAGACCACTTTCAATGGTTCAAGAGCCCTATCCCTGAGGGGATGGGGGAAGGTTTTTGCCTGTTTTACAATGCAACCCCCCTGGGTCCGGCTAAGGGAAAGAAGCTGCCTATTCAAGTTGTGTTGAGGCACCAGAAGCTCTGAGAGAGAAATTCCTTGTGAAGGAAGTGCTTGTGGGGCACCTGCAACCAAAGGGTGAGTTCGCTCTGAAAAAGGGCAAAGTGTTTTTCACCTGAACAAAAGGAAACTAAAGGGACTGTTACTGTGGGGTCAGGAAAAGACAGCCAAGTACAGTTGGAAAGTGGGGATTGGACTGCTTATTCTGTAGGAGGTCTAGAGTAATGGACATTGGCACTTAATTCAAGTATGTTCAAGCCCAGCATAAATGGGAAGCAAGACAAGTAGATGGAATGTGAAATACATTTAGCAAGAATCTACATTGCAAGGCTTTACAGGATGAGGTGTTTACTGTCCAGAGAAATGGCTGGGTATGAATTGTGGGAGTGAGAGGTGGGAGACCCCCCCCATCAGTAGTAACCAAATTCACCTCTACGGATTTGCTCTGAGACACCTTTTACTTTCTCTCAGGTACTCGGCCAGTGCCTGATGAAAGTACCCAGACAAGGGATTGAAAGGAAGAATTTCCTGATGGAGCTGAGGCGCTCTTAGGTGGTTTAGGGAGCCACCAGAAAATGTTTCCATGAAGTATGGAAGGTGTTCAAGTGGCTGGCAAGTGAGCCAAGCCAGGGAAAACCCAGAACAGTGTACAAGTTCAGGCTGTGTAACCCAAAGCAGCGTGAACGTCTGGGCTATGTGCCCAGTGGGTTCAGAGCCTGAAGGCTAAAGTATTGAGGAAGTGTTCTAGTCTCTTTTAATCTGCATTACCAGGAGTGTAGCCCTGTGGGGGTCCGTCTATGCTTTGTTTATTCTGTTTGGATGTGAATAAAAAGCCACACTTTAGAATCCCACTTCTGGTATTGGACATTACAGTTATTGCTTCCTGTGTTCAGAATTACTTGGGTGCCCCTGTGCAGAGTAGCAAAAACCTAGCCTTTGTGCCGAGTGGCCTATTCCTCCCCGAACCCAGCCCACTTGGTATTGCTGCCAGATACAAATGGCATACTGACCCTGGGTTACACTGCAATACCATATTATTATTGTTTTAACTCTTCTGTATGTTAAATTACTTACTGTCACTAGTTGCAGAAATATCAGTAGGACAGAAAATACCTCATAGAACTCCTACGTGGACCTGGGTTAACGACTTATCGGAAACACTACACCTTTGGCCTGAGTGGCGAGTGTGCAATCTGTTCAGCCACTGACACTGATTTTCCTTTGTCCTTAGACTGGACAATAGTAATTGATTTCTGTGTACTACTGCAGCTTGACAGTGACCACCCCACTTCTGAGCAGTGACTCTGATACTGTGTTAGCAATTAATTACCAAACCAATATTGAGTAAGCTAAATTCTAAACATTATGTTGTGGGGTTGGGGTATAAGGTGTACTACTTTTCTCTCCATAATCAGAAAAACCCTGTGACAGGAATGGTCTGTGGGGAAAACTGAGTAAGAGGATATCGGAAAAGAAGTGAGGGAATGCTAAGGCTTAAAAAGGGCAAAAGGGATGGTTGAAGGAGGGGGAGAGTATGTCTAGTGGTCTTAAATCTTATGCTGTTGTGTTTATTTTAGAGGCATTGACTACATTTTAATTAAAGAAAAAAAATGTAATTTTTAAGTTGGAATGATGGTTCGCCAGTGACTTTCCTACATAGTCCTTATGTTAGTGATTTTGCACTGGACTGGGTTCATGCTTTACATGTGTATTTTCATTTATTACTCCTTCAGTACTGGCAGTGTTGTTAAATCCCATTTTAAGCATGATCGTCTGAACATGTAGTAGTAGTAGTGTAATCCCCCCGTTACCCGGAGTTACTAGAATCCCACTTAGAATCAGTGGCAGGCAGGGAAAGGCAGCTTGTGAGACTCCAGTTAAATGTATCACTCTGTTCTCAGTCTGAGATGAGCTGGAGGGATGACATCACCATAGAATTCTTGCAGCAGCATAAGCTACATTGGAATGCTCGCAGCAGAGGTTAGTGTTAGAACGTTGGGGAATTCAAGTCAGTCTTGGGAGTCTGCAGTACAGACTAGAGAGGAAGAGGTGTGCTGCAGTTGGCAGCCCCTCAGAGCCTAGCTCTGCTTTAGAGCTACATCAGAAAGTGGGTTGTGTGTTCTCACCCTAGAGAGGAATACAGAAGAAACCAGAAGAAAGTGGTAGAGACCGTCCCATGTGTTGTTCCAGTGCCCCATCCCCGGAGGGATGGGGGGAATTCCAACATTTCAGGGGCAATACCCTGCCCTACCTGGAAAGGGAAAAGCTGCCTGAAAATGGGAAGTGTGTTGAGAACCAGAGAATTTGTTTGTGTCCTTTGAGAGAAGCCCTTGGGCACCTGCATACCACAGTGAGTCTGTTCTGATATAGAGCCTATGTTCACCAAGACAGAGTTGTGTAAAAGTATCTGCCTATTGTGGGGTCTGGAGAAGACTAGTCAAGTACAGTGCTTTTAAATTTGTGTATGGCTTGGAAGCATCTGAAACAGTGGGGGTCTAAAGAATGGACATAGCCACTAACAGAACTGTTTAAGTCAGGACACCACCCAAATACAGTGTAGAATGTTAAATGTGACAAACATTTCTGGATAGCATCTACAACCAGTAGTTTCAAAGAAAGGTGTTGTTCCAAAGGAATGGCCGGGTATAGATTTAGGAACAAGATGTGGGAGACCCCCATCTGGAGTAACCAGGTTTACCTCTACGGGTTCAGTTTGGGCACCTATAGCTTTCTCCCAGGCACTTGGCCAGTGTCTACAGAAAGTACCCAGACATGGGATTAAGGATGATTTTTTTTCCCTTTAGAGCTAGAAAGTGCTCATGGGTGGTTTAGGGAGCCACCATCAAACTCCATGCCATATGGAAAAGTGTCCAAGTACTGGCCAGGGTGTCATGTCAAGGAATCAAAGTAGAAGAGTACCAGTTTGGGCTGTGTGAGCCTAGTTGTGTTCAGAACCTGAGGGTCTTGTGTAGTAAAGAAGATGTGCTCTGACCTCTGTAAATCTGCATTGCCAGTGAGTGTAGCCCTGTGGGGGCCCATCTTTGCTTTGTTATTCCTGTGTCGATGTGAATAAAAGCCATACTCTAGAATCCCATTCCTGGTTTGGACATTTCAGTTATTGCTTCCTGTGTCCGGAGTTACTTGGGCACCTCTGACCAGAAGTACAAGCCTAGCCATGATACTGAATGAATGTTTTCTCCCCGAACCCAAGGGAGAAAGGATTACAAAATGGAGGCACCGCTGAGGATTTGTTTTGAATTTTAGGGAGAAAACAAGAAAGATTTGCTCAGATTGTGGCTAACGTTTTGGCTGTCTGGCAGTAGGTAGCCCAAAAAAGTCAGAAGCATTGCCACCCAAATGTGCCGCTGTGTGCTGTTGTTCATGTGCTGCTGTACAGTTTACCAGGGAGCAGTAAAGCCAGACTGTGTATGCCCCTTGTCCTGCATCAAAATTATAACGTTTGCCAGCTTTTAAAGTCCATTTGTGACAAGAAAAAGTATGGAAAACTGTTGGAAACAAAGAAAGATTGTGCCCTAGAGGTTTAAAGTGCTTCTTGTGTGGACTGGGGGAGTTGCTAAGGAAAATGGCATGACAAATGGTTGAAATGGTGCTCCCGCTGAGGAGGCACAGTTGAAAAAAAAAAGTGTGGTTTGCAGTTTAAATTTTGCCTACTCAACGATCGCCGCAGAGGAGAAGAGCATGAGAAAAAGAGGCTCATTTGCATGGCGTTGAGTGATTGGTGAGATTGCAGTCAGTCCCGGCCCAAGCCAGCTCTAGAGTGAGTGCACAGTGTTCGAGAGGGAGAGAGAAAGTAGCGTGCAAACTGGCTTGCCAGGAGGAGCGTCGCGGTGACTGAAAACATTATAAAAGTAATAAAATTGGACTTTTCTGTTTTCAAATTGGGCTCAACCTGCATTTCGATCATCTGGGAAGAAAGCGTGGTGTTTGGAGGGACAATCGGCAGGCCTGCCAGCCCGCTTTATTCCAGAGGCCTCCAAGACCGGCTGTAGGCTGAACTTTCCATCGCAATAGCAAGCTACTGATTAAGTGAATACCAACCAGAGAAACAGCTCAAACTGTGTGTGATTTTAACTAAAGACAGCTGAATCTATGAGTAAACAGTGTGATCGTTGTGCAAAGAAGGACTGTGTCAAGTTAATCAAGCTAAGCAAGAATTCTGAGCATTAGACTGTGAGCATAATTATGGGTTCAGCAACAGCATGATTTTCAAAGCAAAGTGAGAGACTGTGGGTTGTATGATAGATGCAACGAAATACAGGCAATCCTGTGCAATGAAATACTGTGGCTGTAGTGACTTTAAGCAAGAACAGTGATTTAAAGCAAATGAAAAGTCCTGTAAAAAAATCATATAAATGTGCTGAGAGCAAACAATGCAGTTTATGCAGTTTGAGTGAACTTTTTCAGTAAAGCGTGAAAATCGGATGCACAGTGGCTTGAGTCAGAAACAGAACGTTGATGCACCAGGAGCGCTGCCGCCACCATGACAGGGTGGGTTAGTAAAGTAAACACAGCAGTAGGGGAGCCATTTTGTGAGAACTTTTCCAAATGAAGTGAGATTTGAGATAACAGTGAACTTTTGCTTTTCTCTGCAGTCATGGCTTCGGGATCAGCCTGCTACCCGGATCATGCTCGGGCTATGATAGTAGAAGAAATTAACAAGTTGAAAGACATTGAGAGATGTTACTACAGGGGACATTTGCCTCCTCATGTGGTGATTCCTGAATATCCAGTTAGAGTGTGCATAATGTGCTTAAAGGCTGTAAGGGACGTCTTCATGGTTCCTCATTGTTCTTGGTGTCTAGAGAAACATGGCCTAATTAGGGCACCCAGGATTCATTTGGCTCCCACGTGGCAAAGCTTCAAGATTCTGCAAGTGGCAGCACACATCACCAGGTGGAGCCTGTTGGAGGAAGCCCAGCAGAGTGTGGCACAAAGGAAGATGGTGTAGATCTACAGGCAGAGCAAAGTAGTGCTGATATATCCGAGTCCGGGTCACAGAGAGACAGTGTGGAGGGAGCATTAGCAGATCCATGGAGAGAGGGGCCAAGCCCTAGTCTCATCGGAGAAGATGAGATGAGTGAGATTCTTGAATGGGAGGTGTTGACCTCCACACCCAGTGAAGGGTGGATAGTCTCAGGAGTGAGTATGACTTCTCACTCCTGGGCTCAGATCATCAGCGAGGAAGAGGATGAGGGGGAACCTATATGGCCTTGTGAAGGAGGTGCGGGTCCACAGCCTTGGGCTCTTGCCTTGGAGGAGCAAACAGAAGGAGAGATTGGTGACTCCACAGGCCTGTCCCTACAAGGAGGAGTCAAAGATCCATTTTACATTGCATTGAGTATGTGTAGCTGGCAGAACCAGGACTGGCTGCCCCCAAGCCAGGCCAGAGGTCTAAAGTTGACCAAGTGTAGTAAAGAGGAAAGACTGCTTCGTAGGAATGTGAATGAGATCTATGGGATACCCTTTCCTACCTTTCCTCGTAGAGCCTGGGAGGAGATTGAAAGAAACAGGAAATCCTGGATAGTGGAAGAGGCAACAAAACATGTGCATCCGGGTGCAAGTCATTATGTCCGAGACAGAGTGTTTGAAAGAAAAATTCAGACAATGGAAAATGGTCAGAACACTATTCATAGACACTGTTCGGATTGTGGATGGAGAGGGCCATGAAACCTTCTACAATGTGAATTATGAGCACCTAGATGGGGTAATAATTCTTGCACCTGACCCATTGTGTTACTTTCCCCAATGCAACCAACTTACTGCAAATGTGCCCATGCCTACCAAGTGGAGAGCAGAGCAGTGGTAGCCAGTGCTGCCATCCAGCCATTGCCGTACCTATGTCGTTCCGCCAGACTGGCATTCCAGGATCCAGGTGCCCCAGATTCATTAGTCTTGCAGTGTGCTTTCCAAATTCCATCAACTGGCCTTCCAGATGACATCAATCCAGCTGTATCCTGATTCATCACCTGGGTTTTCAGATGACTTCAGACCGGCTGTTCTTTCCTGTTACAAGGTACCATCTCCTAGATGACATCAACCCAGCAGTTTCCAGATTTGCCATCCTGTCATTTTCCGGAAGACGTTCTCCCAGCTGTATCCGAAGAATGCTGCCAGGTAGAGTCTTCGACTGGAGATCCAGGTGCCGTATCACTTTGATTCTTCAAGGGACTGGTTAATCCAGACTTTTCTATCTTAATGACATTGCAGTACACACCCTACATCTAACAGACTTCAGACTGTTTGATCTGTCCTCAAAGACTCTCCCCTTCAGGATTACTGTCCAACTAGAACTGTGCTTCACCGGGCTCCGTCCCAGAAGAGACTCTTTCTTGGACTTGCCTTCAGGCACTGTTGTCACTAGATGGGACAATTTAGGGCATTCCACCCCCAAAATGTGTATTGTAAATAATGTTAATGTTTTTCTACTGTTTTCTCCTGTTTCTACTGTTTTTCTACTTTCTAAAAAATATTTTTTTGATTCTCCAGTGTTTTGATGGTAGGGGTTAGATAGTTACTGTGTTTGCAGATTAGGGGTTGTTTTGTCTTTTCTCTTGCAGGTGATCCTGATGAAGACAAGATGAGAAGACAAGTAGAGGAGTGAGGGACTCATCGGAGTTCCTCAAGTGCTTTAAAGTAGTTGTGTTTAAAATGCGGTATTGTTGTTAACTGTGTTAACTTTTCCTTCCACAGGTATGGTTGTGGGGGAGTGTTGGAGTAATGCTTAAGGTGTAGTGTTAGCTCCCTTGTGTTTTGGTTGCAGGTGTCCAGGAATGGGGGGAGGTTCCCCTGTGTTTTTTGGGTAATTTGGGGTTTTGGTCAGATAGGTTTTCCCTAGAGGGCTTGGGGGGGTAGACAGGCTGTGGTTCTGACCAGCTGGAGGGGCTACAGTAGTAAATATAAAGCTCAGGAACTGATAGCCCTACTGTCATGGTTGTCCTGTAAGGATACTTAATCAGTTACAGAAACAGTAATATAACAATACTATGCATACTGTATTAAACAATCATACACAAGATTGAAGATACAACATTTTTTCATGGTTTAGAATTTCACATATCTATGGGCACCTAGTAAAAAGGAAAATTACTGAATGACATACTTCTCACTCTGATCATTCCCATATCAACATAACATCTAGGGCAGCACTTCAAATTTTACAGGAGGGTCCTTTCAAGTAGCATGCTGGCTTCATGTTGTATGTGTCCTATAAAACAGATGTGAGTCTCAGATTTTCTCTGGAACCTGTGCTCGTCTCCAGGAGGCTGCCTTTCATCTTACTGCTCCTGGCGCCTGCTAACCAGCCGCCATCATCTGAGAGAAGGGTAAAGTGAGAGAAATGTCTGTGTTTCCAGGTTTATAACATGAAATGGCTACTATTTTTACCCACTGATAACAAAAACAAAATGCTGCACTTGCAGATTCCAAATAACAATTGATGAACGTGTTTTTAACAAATGATTTATACAGTTTTCTTGGTTTTCCTTTTTTTCTTCTATTTAGTTCAACTAGTTGTTTTCCAAAACTTTGCAAGAGAACCACTCTTCACTGGGGGGGGGGGGTAAAGATGTTTGCCAGCTTTTTAATTTGGGGCAGTGGCAAGGTAGGATAAAAGTTCTTCATTTCCTTGTAGAACCCAAACTATTAGGTGAGAGGATCTTGAGTCTCTTAGACCCCTATATGCTAGAAACAAAGAAACATAGACTTTGATGGCAGATAAGGACCACTTGGCCCACCTAGTCTGCCCATTTCCCTACCTATGGGATAAGCTGCAGATTCTAGTTAACCAATAGCCTACTTCTTCCTACCCCCCACAAGAATTGCCTTATGTCTGTCCCATGCATTCTTGCATCCCCCCACTGTTTTTGACCCCATGACCTCCTCAGGAAAGCCTTTCCATGTGTCCACCACCCACTCTGTGAAAAAAATTATTCCTCACATTGCCCCTGAGCCGTCCCCCCTCTATCTTCAAATTGTGTCCCCTTGTTCTTGCACATCTCTTTTTCTGAAAGATGCTACCCTCTTGGACTGTTGATTCCCCTGAGGTACTTGAAAATTTCTATCATGTCCCCCCTCTCCCTCCTTTCCTCAAGGGTATACATATTAAGCTCCTTTAGTCTCTCTTTGTATGGCTTTTGTTGCAAACCCTGAACCATTTTAGTTGCCCTCCCCTAGACTGCCTCCATCCTATCTATGTCCTTGCAGAGATGGGGGTCTCCAGAACTGCACACCAACTGTCTGTACAGAGGGATAACAACTTCCTGTCTTCTACTGTGATTCCTTTCCCTATACATCTCAGTATCTCCCCAGCCATCCCTACAGCCTTCTCACATTGCTTGCTTTTCTTTAGGTCATCTGATATGACTACCCCAAGGTCCCTTACCATTGTTGTTGTTGTTAGTACTCTTCCCCTGGTTTTCGTTTCCCATGTGCATTACTTTGCACTTCTTTGCACTAAATCTAAGCAGCCATACATTTGACCATTCCTCCAACCTTGCCAAGTCCCTTCTGATACTTTTCATCCCCTCCCTTGTGTATCATCCCTGTTGCAGATCTTTGTGTCATCTGCAAAGAGGCATACTTTTCCTTCCAGTCCCTCTGCAATGTCACTTATAAAGACATTAAAAAGGACTGGACCCAATACTGAACCATGTGGTACCGCACTAGTAACCCCACTTTCTTCAGAGTGGACTCCATTTGCTATTACCCTCTGTGTCCTGTTATCCAGGCTATAAGGTTTTACAAGGATTCTAGTGCTTGTTGCGTGAAATCTTTCACCACTTTTAGATGATTTGCAGAGCTTTGTGTTATTTGTTGAAATGTTGAAAACAGTATGTACGGACCTGACTGTATGGTAACTGGTAGCTTTAAATGTAGCTATATATATTTTAAGAAGAAATATTAATACATCTATGTTACATTCATACATGCAACTGCAAGTCTGCTGTTTCAGATGCCTCATTTTTATGTTGATTGCATGCATGCGCTAGAAACATGTTGCAGCAGTTTGCTGCAGAAGCAGGTTGTGGAGGTGGGGCACTGTTGTGGCCAATGCCCCCACTGCCTTTGGAGGCTTGGCCCACTTTCCCCAATAGGGTGGCACGATGCTGCTGACACTAGTTCAGCCAGCATGCCACAACCTTGAAACATTTCAGCCGCTGCAATCAGGGGCCACCCTGTCATTGCTGCATCAGCCATGCTGCAATGAGGGAAAGACCTGTCATTGCAGGGTGGTCCCTTGCCTTTCCTCGACCCAGTTTGCTAACGGGGAGTCCAGTTCCCATCAAGTTCTGGTGTCTGCCGAGGGGGTGCCCAATCCCCCTTGGCATCATGTTCTTTCCCCCTGTTTCTTTGCCGACGGGGGTGCCCAATCCCTGTCGGCATGTCCCCCCCATTTCTTGTGTGCTGAGGGGGTGCCCAATCCCCCTTGGCTCATAAGTCCCCCCCAGTATGTGCCAATGGGGGTGCCCAATCCATGTGGGCTCCAGTCCCCTCACACCAAAGCACACAGGTGGCATGCTGGGAGCCTACCCAGCATGCCAAAAGTACCTGTGAAATGGAAAAACCGTCCCGTGAAATCTATTTTTTTCACCCCTGTAAAAAAGAAAATGGTCCCTCGCTGTCTGCACCCACTCCCGCAACCCATGCCCACCCTCTGTGCACCCTGCCTCTGCACACCCCATCACCCCGTACTTAACTGTGGAGCCCAGCACGATGATCTTCAGTGGACCGGGAACACGTCTACACTCTTCAAAGCCGACCACGAACTGAAGAAATGCCGGTAAGCTGTATAATGGCATAGATAGGTTTTTTCAACTTTGCTGCATATCTCAGGCATTTTTTTGGAATTTTTGCACCAGATTTTCAACATGGGGTTATTGGGATCCCTCCTCATGAATCCAGGCACTGTCATGGCATTATTCAGCCCCAAAAGGTGATTTTGTGGTCACTGCATGTAATCACCTTTTGGGACAAATTAACGAAACAACAGTGCCAGTGTTCTTGAGGTGGGCTCTCAAAAAGCCTATGTTGCAAATTTGGTGGAAAAAATCCAAAAAATTACTATTTTACGAGCGTGCATTGTGCAGTTGCTACACACGTGCGTAACTTTGCAAACTTGCAATGTTTTCACACCAGATTTTCAACATTGCCATTTTTTCACACCTCCTTATGAACAGTTTAGCTGTCACTTTTCCCATCCTGGCCAAAATGTGTTTTCACACTTCCGGCGCAGAATAGCACAGTTGCTGTGGGAAATCAGTGTTCGGGACAGATTAAGAAAATTACAGTGACACTGTCCATGAGCAGAAGTCCTAAAATCCCTATGCTGAAAATTTGGTGACAAAAGTCCATAAAATGACTGCATTACAAGTGTGCATTGAGCTGTTTGAGAGGGAGGGGAGGGCCACCAGGGGCCATGATATGAGACTGGAGCGAGGAAGGTTCAGGAGGGAGATGAGGAGACACTTTTTTTACAGAGAGGGTGGTGGCTGGGTGGAATGCATTACCTGCAGAAGTGGTATGCAGTAGAACAGTGGACTGCTTCAAACGAGGATGGGACAGGACAAGGGGAGGGTTAATGAAGGGAAGGGTGGAAGGGAGGGCAGCTGCAGAATAAGGGTGCTAGCTGCACATTCAGGCAGACTTGATAGACCTCTAGGCCTTTATCTGTAATTTACGTATGTTCGGATGTTCGTATGTTTCCACGCACCCTTGAAACTTCGCAAATTTGGAATATTTTCATGCCACATTTTCAACACTGGCATTTTTTCACACCTCCTTATGAACAGTACAGCTATCATTTTTCACATCCTGGCCAAATATGTGTTTGCACTTGTGGCACAGAATAGCATGATCACTGTGGGAAATCAGTGTTTGGGACAGATTAAGATCGAGCCGGGGGCAGGGGGAGTGACCGAGCTCAACTGAGTGCTGTTGGCACTGCTGTGGATTTCTCTGTGGGCAGAAAAAGACCCCAATGTAGACAGGAGCCCAGTACAAAAGGGCAGCCTGCAGTGGTGGAAGAAACAGAATGAGCGAATGAGAGAGGGGGAGTGATCAAGCTCAATGGAGCTCTATCAGGACTGCTGCAGATTCCTTTGTGGGCAGAAAAGAAAAAAATAACTCACCTTAGTAATTATGTTTCTTCTAATGGAGTCTTGCTGTATTCTGACTATTACAGTTAGCCCCAGCACTCAAACTTCCCCGGAGAGTAGAGGGTTCATTTTCTATGCAGAGCATAGAACGTTGAGCTTGAGCTCGGTTCAAACCTCTGTCTGCTGTACATTGAAGCGCAACCGTCAGATTCTTATGAGCTAATACTAACTAACCACTATGTGGAAATTGTAAAATTTTTACTAGCCAATCGGCAACCAAATATTTTGGATCCTCAAAAGACTCAAGTCAAGAAATACAAAATCAAAAACCAGGTAGTGAATAACCTAAGACTGTAAATTAATAATATAACCCACTCCCCCTCTCTAAAAGGAGGGAGTTGCCCAAATGCACTCCTGGGGTGCAACACTACACCTGCCAGCCCACTTCCCAAAAGCAGGTTCTGAGAGGGGAGGCAGGTCAGAATACAGCAAGACTCCATTAGAAGAAACAATAAGTGTCAGTGGCTCAGCAGGTAGCACACTCACCTCTGAGGTCGGGAGATCGGAGGGCTGTGGGTTCAGTTCCCACATCTGGCACTTGGGTTAATATCCCAGTACTGACACTGTAGTGCAGCATGAGAGGGGTGCTGCACTTCTGAGGTGCCGTCTTTTGGATGAGATGTTAAACTGAGGTCCCATCTGCCTGGATTGGTGGTAGTTCAGGTGGATGTTAAAGATCCCATGGCACTTATCAAAAGAGTAGGGAATTTCCTGGTGTCCTGGCCAAATTTCCTCATTCACTAAAAATACCATCAACAGCTTAATCTGGTTCAAGGTCAGTTGGCATTCATCTGTATCCTCCTCCCGGTCGTGCCTGAATATAGGCAGGATTTGTCTAGTGCACTTACCCGGTCAACAAAAACTAAATAAATAAATAATTACTAAGGTGAGTAATTTTTTCTTCAAACAACATGAAGTCTTGCTGTATTCTGACTATTGCAGATTACCAAGCAGTACCTCCATGGAGGAGGGAATCAAACCTACCTTGGGAATAGGCTCTGCAGTACTGCTGTACCAAACCGAGCATCACTCCTAACCTGGATGTCCAGGGAGTAATGCTTGGTAAATGTATGGACTGTTTTCCAGGTGGCTGCTTTACATATCTCTAGCAAAGGAATATCCCTGGCTGCAGCCAGGGAAGCAGCTGTACCTCTAGTCAAATGAGCCCTCAGGCATGAGGGAGTTATTTTGCCTAGCTTCTCATATCAGAATTGAATACAAGAGACAATCCACCTGGCAATAGTTCTCTTAGTGGCAGTTTTGCCCTTCCCTACTTCCGCATAAGTGAGAAACAACTGGAGGGAGTCAAACATGTGAGCCTCAGTATGCTCAACGTAGTAACTAAGGGCTCTTTTAACATCCAAACTGTGTAACCTTCTTTCGCCTGAAGAAGAATGATCAGTGAAGAACACAGGGAGAGACATAGATTGGTTCAGATGAAAATCTGAAACCACTTTAAGTAAACACCTCCTATTAGTTCTAAGGACCACCATATCTCTATGGAATGAGATAAAATCAGGCTCCACTGACAGAGCTTGCAATTCACTGATATGCCTGGCAGAGGTAATAGCTACCAGGAACACAGTTTTCCAAGTCAAGTACTTAAGCTTTACTGAAGAAAAAGGCTCAAAAGGAGGTTGCATAAGCTTAGCAATGCAAACATTAAGATCCCAAGCAGGGGTAGGATCCCTAAAGGGGGGATTGGTATGAAGCAATCCCTTGAAAAATTTACAGAATGCAGGGTGAGATGACAGTGAGGAAGGCTTTCCCACTGACAGAAAAGAAGAAACAGCTGACTAATATAGTTTGAGAGTAGCTGGTCTGAGGCCTAGGCCATTAAGATGAACTATAAAATCCAGAACTGTAGACAATTCAGCAGTGTCTGGGGATATATGCTTCTTGGAACACCAAATGCAGAATCTTTTCCATTTGGAGTTATAAGTTTTTCTGATGGCAGGCTTTTGGGAGGCTTTGAGAATATCCAGAACCCCTTGGGACAGATGCAAATCTGCATACTCTAACTCTTCAAGAGCCATGCCTTGAGATTGAGAGACCGAAGATTGGGGTACCAAATCCTCCTCTGGGAGGAGGTTAACAGGTTGTAATTCCTGGGAAGAGACAGAGGAAGATGGCCTGCTAAGGACAGCCTGGCCCAGTCTGGAGCAATCAGAATCACTTTGCAGGGTTGTGACCTTATCTTGATCAGACCCTTGAACAGTAGAGGAAAGGGAGGGAAGGCATATAGAAATTTCCCTTCCCAGTTCAAAATCAGAGCATCCAGAGAGACTGAGCCCAAGACTGGGGGTCTGCAACAAAACAGAGGAAGTTGGTGATTGTCTGGGACTGCAAAGAGATCTATCTCTGGAGTGCCCCACCTTAAAAAAATCACTTTCAACACCAGAGGGTCCAAGGACCATTTGTGATGGCCCTGGGAGATCCTGCTCAATGCATCTGCTAGCACATTGTCCTTCCCTGGAAGGTGGAATGCTGTCAGAGAGGTCTGCAGAGAATATTCTATGGACCACAGTTGCATGGCTTTTCTTGTACAAGGCTGTGGACCGAGTGCCTCCCTGCTTGTTGATGTACCACATGGTGGTGGTGTTGTCTGTCCTGACCTGAACCACCTTGTTCTGCACTGACTGAGAGAAAGCTTGCAGGGCCAGAAAGACCACCCTGAGTTCCAAGAGATTGATATGAAATAGGGATTCCTGAGGGGACCACAGTCCCTGGGCTGTGAGAGCCCCCAGATAGGCTCCCTACCCCAATAGAGAAACATCCGTGGTTAGGACCACAGAGTGAGACTGAGTGACGAATGGGACTCCTTGCCTGAGGTTACCCTGATCCTGCCACCATTGGACAGCCTGGATCAGAGTCTGAGTCACTGGAACTAGTTTGGTTAGAGAATCTTTCTTCTGAGACCAAAAGACTCTCACGTGAAAATGAATGTCCCTCATCTGAAATCTGGCCCTTTGGACCACTGCTGTAGAAGCTGCCACATGGCCCAGAAGCTGAAGGAAGTGCCTTGCTGGCTGAGAGACCAGAAGGTGGAATGAAGAAGCAAGCTCTACAATAGCCCTTGCCCTTTTCAGGGGAAGAAAAGCTCTTGCTTTGACTGTATCCAACTCTGCCCCTATGAAGGTGAGGAGCTGTACAGGCTCGAGAACTGACTTGGGAAGATTAAGAAGGAATCCTAGGAAGTGAGTACTTCTGAGTCACTTGCAGGTCTGACTTGATTCTGGTCTGGGACTGACCTACAATGAGCCAGTCATCCAGGTATGGAAATATGGAAATATTTTTCCTTCTTAAAAAGGCCACTACTACTGCTAGGCATTTTGTGAATACCCTTGGAGCTGATGTCAGGCCAAAGCGCATAGCTTTGAACTGATAATGGCCTGAAGGCAATTAAAACCTGAGGTACTTTCTGTGGGAGCACCTGATGGGAATGTGAAAGTAGGCATCTTTTAGGTCCAGGGAGGCTAGCCAGTCCCCTGGCCTTAGAGAAAGAAGGATTATTCCCAGAGTCAGCATTTTGAATTTTGGTTTTAAAAGATGTTTGTTCAGGTATCTTAAGTCTAGGATGGGTTGTCACTCCCCTGTCTTTTTTGGGGTAAGGAAGTACCTGAGTACAGACCTTTGCCCCTGTGCAATGTAGGAACTCTCTCTTTAGAGCCAGTAGAGATGAAACCTCTGCCTCTAGAGCAATGGTTTCAGAGATGCTTGCAAGTGGAAAAGATTCGGCCCTCAGCTTTGGAAATGTCTTGAAGCTGAGAACCAGCCCCTGGCTTACCACCTCCTGGACCCACTTGTCTGAGGTAACAGACATCCAGTCCTGGACGAAGTAAGCCAGCCTGCCTCCTACAGGAATGGGGGAGCTGACCTGGGCTGACACATCAGGGCGTCTGCTTGGCAGGAGCATTAGGTTGAGGGGTGGATGCAACCCTGCTCATCCCCCATCTGTCTCTCCCTCTCCCTCTGAAGAACCCCCTCTGAGAAAAGGGAGAAGAGGCCTGTGCTTGGTAGAAAGGCCTATGAAAAGGTCTGCCCCTGCCCCTAGCTTGCTGCCTTTGAGGAGTTGCCTGCCTTTCCTTGGCCTGTGCACTCCTATAGGTGGTCCTATACTCATTCATCTTTTTCATGTAATTCTCAGTCTGCTCCCCAAACAGAGAATTACTCACCACAGGGAAATCCATGGCTTAGAGGCTAGTACATCTGAGCCGTGCCATTCTCCGAACAGCCACAGATGTAGCCATGACTCTAGATGACACATCACTGGAGTCCACAGCAGCATGGAACTGTACCTTAGATGCCTCAATCCCATCAGCAGCCACCCCCTCCAGCTCCGAGACTAGCTGGGGGAGGCCTGCTTAGCCAGTGCCAATACAAAGTCCCACCTGGACTTCTGGTACCTAGCTGCATAGTCCATATAATTAGCCTGCCTGAGTTCCAAGGCGGATGCCATGTACTGTTTCTTTGTCATGGCATCCAACTTCCTAGTCTTTATCTGGGGGATGTGAAGCCAAGGGTATATTAGCCTTATCACAGGCTGCAGCCTGTGCAATCCCAACATGGCTGCATTGTTGATACAGGTACTCTGTACCTGAACTTGAAAAGGTATACCTTTTGTCCATCCTTCTGTAGACAGGAGGTACAGAATTTGGAGTTTTTAAAATCTTTTGTGTCTGTTTCCCAAAAGACTTATGAAGGGGAATAGACTTGGACTCTGGAATGTCCATCATATCCACATAATCAGGTTCCTCTTGTTCTTCCACAGGGAGCTGGAGGGTTTCTGCCACTTTCCTGTAAAACATGTAGTGGGAAGGGGACTCAGAAAGCCTAGGAGGGGAAACACCAGAAGGCCTGTCTGGGGAGATGTCCGGTTCAATGGGCTCATCGAGACCTTCCACACCGTCATCATCATCATTATTATCATAATCTTTATCCCCCTCCAAATCCAGTTCAAAGAAATCTTCAGAGGCATATCTTGAACCAGAGGAACTGACTGATCCGAGCACCTGCCAGAAGGCGCCAGATCAGACGGAACTGGGCAAATCGATTCCACAATCCTTATCGCTTTGGCAATCTCTTCGGTGGTCGGAAAATGGGTCTCTGGATCCGAACCGGACGATTTTTCTTTTCTTTTTAATTTTTGTAGGAACCGATCCCTCAGGATCGGCTCTCCTCTTGCCCGAAGAAGTGTCACCCTGGTCAGAGGGCACTCCCTCAGGTTCGGTCGGAACTGAACCAGGCTGGCCATCTGGGTCAGTGGACTTCTCGGCCCTCCTTATCTTTTTTCCAGGGTAGACTTAGGGAAATCTTTACAGATTTGGGAGTCTGAATAGAGGTGGTCAAACCCCAGACAATAAACACAGGTGGTGTGAGGATCAGCCTTAGCAAAGACCTCCCCACACACACACTGCAGTGTTGAAACCCAGCGGGCCCAGTTTTTCTTTTGGGTTTCTCAGACATAGCCATCCTAACCACAATCTTACCCTTTTTATGGCAAACAACCAGGCAAGACACCCTTATCGGTTTCTAACCGTGTCACGGGTATTGGAAAAAAAACACAAGAAAATTTGTTTTTTTTAACCGATAAGGACCGGTAACCACACTCTAAGTCTAGAAACAAAGACAGAACAAAATACTTCACTAAACGGAAGGTTCAGCCGAACCAGTCAAAAAATAAATTTTTTACAATTTCCACAAGTTTACTATGCCTAGTTCACTACCTAGTACTTACTGTACCACAGACAGAGACCTGACTGAAACTTGCAAAAAATAATCAGTGAAACCGAGGACTTTAACTGACTTTCGAACCGCGAGCAAAGGAGAACTCTCCGGAGCGACCGTTCAGTTAGGCAGAGTAAAGAATCTGATGGTTGTGCTTCAAAGTGCAGCAGGCAGAGGTCTGAACCGAGTTGTTCTATGCTCTGCATAGAAAATTAGCCCTCTACTCTCCGGGGCAGTTTGAGTGCTGGGGCTAACTGCAATAGTTAGAATACAGCAAGACTTCATGTTGCTTGAAAGGTGCCAATAGAGGCAGGAACCCAGTACAAAAGGACAGCCTGCAGCGCCGGGAGAAACGGAAAGAGCGAGTGAGAGAGGGGGAGTGAGCGACCTCAACAGAGCTCTGTCGGGACAGCTGTGAACTTCTTTGTGGGCAGAAAAAGGCGCCAACACAGGAAAGAGCCCAGTACAAAAAGGCAGCCTGCAGTGCTGGGAGAAACAGAACAAGTGAGTTAGAGAGGGGGAGTGAGCGAGCTCAATTGAGCTCTGCCGGGGCTTTAGAGTTGCCCAGCCTCCCGCCCAGAGTCCTCTGTTGTCCTATATTACAGCAGGGTCTCCAGAGTGGAGACAAAGCAATGGTTGAATACTTTTTGGATTGTTGTAATAATACAGATTAAGTTGTTCTGTTTATTTCTCTAACTGAGCTAAGTACTGAGTTATAGTGTTATGATTGCTGTAATAATACATATTTATTTGTTCTGTTTATTTCTCTAACTGAGCTGAGTAGTAAATTTGGTAGAAAAAATCCAAAAATTACTGTTTTATGAGCGCACATTGCACAGTTGCTATGCACACTCGTAACTTCGTGAATAAACAATATTTTCACTACAGATTTTCAACACTGACATTTTTCCACATTTCCTTATAAACAATATAGCTGTCATTTTTCACATCCTGACCGAAATGCATTTTCACTCTTCAGGTGCAGAATAGCGCGGTCGCTGTGGGAAATCAGTGTTTGGGTCACATAAAGAAATCCACAGTGACACTGTTCATGAGCAGAGGTCCTAAAATGTCTATAGTGAAGCTTTTGTGATGACAGTCCATAAAATGACTGTGTTATGAGTGTGCGTTGTGCAGTTTCCACGCACCCTTGTAACTTTGCAAATTAGTAATATTTTCACGCCAGATTTTCAGCACTGGAATTTTTTCACACCTCCTTATGAACAGTACAGCTGTCACTTTTCACATGGCCAAAATGTGTTTTTGCGCTTCAGGCACAGTGTAACCCCCTTACAAATGGGGGTTCCCAGAAGCTTTCCCGGAGCTTGCCTAGATGCTTCATGCCTGGTTGCTATTCAGAGTAAGGCCACTGAATGCAGGCGTGGCGAGTGCTTTTACAGCCTCCAGTACTGTCTTTTTAAGAGCCGCCTAAGTGCAGTCATAATTATTCCAAAGGGGGGGTTTGAGTGTTTCTATGCTCGAGTCTCACCTGGGATGCTGGAAATAGCTCCATTCTGCCATCGCTAAGTATGCAGAGGGAGGTCTGCTGAAGGATGTAACTATTTGCTGGAAATAACTTAGAGTAATAATGATAATGTAGTTGTTCTAACCAGCCTTCTTTGCAGCAAAGACTGTTCTGATTATCTCCTCCATTTTGGTCCCGAACTGCCAAATTGGACCAATCAGTACATCGGAACTCTAGATCGAGCCGGCTGACCAATGAGGACTTAGTTAGTAATCCTGGGAAGTAAAGTCTGACCAAGGGTGCCTTTTTGCGCCAATCGGGACAGGTCTCATAGCCTGGTGTGTGCAGCCCACCATGGGAAACAGGTGGCGCCAGTGAGAGAAGGTTGCCCCCACTGCCTGAGAGGCAGAGACGTTGTGACTGTGGAGCTGAAGGGAGCTCTGAGCTTCTGCGCCGTTGAGTGTTCATGCAGGAAGCGCTGAGAGGCCTAGGCAGCCGTTTCCCATAGCCAGAAAGCTTTGGACTAAATCCGCCGGCCTGCAGTCAGAGGAGGCTGTGTATAAACACAGCTACCTACCAGGCTCAACCTGTAGAGGACTGGAGAATCTGCTGAATTGTGCTTGGTCTGTCAGGAAAGTTGAAGCTGCAGTGAAATGCCCCCATAGCTGTGAGTTCGGTCGAGTTCAGAGAGCAGCTGCCTGGTATGGTACCCCTCTGTTGTTTTCCATATAAATGTGTGAGGAAGCTGTTGAAGCTCAGGCTCAGCCCTGCAAAGGGTGAAAGAGTGGTTCTCTGTTGGAGTTGTGAGTACTAAATCAGGGTAGCTCCCTGCTAAAGGTTATAAACCAAGACACAGTCATTTTGTTGTATTGCAGACTGTACTAATTGAGCTTCCTGGCTTCATCTAAGCTTCATAGGAATTGAATGCTCCTTCGTGTCAGGGCCCCAACCAGCTGATCGAGGAACTAGCCATTAGGGCTTTGGGTACCCAGACAGTGACTGATAGGTTTAGGCCTGTGCACAGAGCTCTAGGTAGTTAAATATATTTTATAGTGGTAAGTCAATCACCCTGATTTTCCCCGGTCCTTGTTATCTCCCCTCAAATAAATCAGATTGTTTGTTTTGCAACTGTACCCTGGCTGGTTTGTGTCTTACTGGGGATATACTGCACAGTGAATATTTGATAACTGTACCTTACTTTCCAGGGGGTTCCCGGAGTAAGCTGAGTGGTTCGAGCCAGGGAGTAAGTGTTCAGGGGGAGAGCATTGTAATTAATCCGTGTGAGCCACTAGTGGGAAGAAGGGGGGGTTGCAGTAACCCAGAGGGCTGTGACCGAGTCAACCTTGACTGTCTTAACCCTGACCTCTGGGTGGAGGCACCCGTCAACGGATCTGGGCCCCTTACCCTGTCACAGCTGAGACAGGCAGGGGTGGTAGCCCTTAGGATAGCGCCCTTGGGGGTTACAACAGAATAGCGCAGTTGCTTTGGGAAATCAGTGTTTGGGACAGATTAGGATTGAGTGAGTGAGAGAGGGGGGCTGAGCGAGCTCAATTGAGCTCTGTTGGGACTGCTGCGGATTTCTTTGTGGGCAGAAAAAGGCACCAACGCAGGCAGAAGCCCAGTACAAAAGGGCAGCCTGCAGCACTGGGAGAAACAGAACGAGCGAGTGAGGGAGGGGAAGTGAGTGAGCTCAACGGAGCTCTGTCAGGAATGCTGCAGATTTCTTTGAGGGCAGAAAAAGGCACCAATGGATGCAGGAGCCCAGTATAAAAGGGCAGCCTGCGGCTCCAGCAGAAACAGAATGAGCAAGAGAGAAAGGGGGAGTGAGCAACCTCAACGGAGCTCTGTCGGGACAGCTGTGAACTTCTTTGTGGGCAGAAAAAGGTGCCAACGCAGGCAGGAGCCCAGTACAAAAGGGCAGCCTGCAGCACCAGGAGTAACAGAACGAGCGAGTGGGGGGGGGAGTGAGCGAGCTCAACTGAGCTGTGTTGGGACTGCTGCAGGTTTCTTTGTGGGCAGAAAAAGGTGCCAATGCAAGCAGGAGCCCAGTACAAAAGGGCAGCCTGCAGCATCAGGAGAAATGGAATGAGCGAGTGAGAGAGGGGGAGTGAGCGAGCTCAATGGAGCTCTGCCAGGACTTTACAGTTGCCCACCCTCCCACCAAGGGTCCTCTGTGGTCCTATATTATAGCAGAGTCTCTGGAGTTGAGACAAAGCAATGACTGGATACTTTAGGGTTGTTTTAACCATACAGATTTAGTTGTTCTGTTTCTTTCTCTAACTGAGCTAAGTACTGAGCTATACTGTTATGATTGCTGTAATAATACATATTTATTTGTTCTGTTTATTTCTCTGACTGAGCTGAGTAATACTTGGAGTGCAATAGGATTTCTAACTGGGCTAAGTGAAACTATATGAGAGCTGAGAACAAAACGTGTGGTAGCTGAGGGGTGAAAATTGGACAAGGAAGCTTTAGGATTGCTACAGTAATACAGTATCTAACGGATGAGATTTGAGACTGAATTACCCTGGCTCAGCAAGGGGTCAGTAGGGGGACTAGTGGGGGGACAGAAATTTGACTAAATAGGGGCCTAACAGTTGTAGTAGGGTATAGAACCTGGGAGTAAGAGCCCGTAACATAAGATGGGGGCCAAAGTGGGGCAGGTGCCACATGTCAATACTGCGGGTATCTTTGGAAGGGTGGAGGGGCGTACAGGGTGTGGGTGTGCCATGATCCTGGACTGAGCTTGGAGGATGGGGGGGTGTATGGTCTGTAGAAGACTGGCTAGTTTGAGGGAGGAACTGTGGAGGTTAGGGAGGAGTGTAAGTGGCAGGGTAGATGAGTATGGTAGGCATCCTGAGGGGTGGAATAGGGGATGGCAAAGGGGGACGGAGGAAGAATAACAAGGGACTAAAACTGACCCCAGTATCAGAGGCACTAGCAGAAAAGTGAGGAGAAGGGAAGGGGTTCCTGAGGCGAGGGAGGGGGCCTCCTGATGGGGGAGGAAGAGACAACGAGGAGTACCGGGGAGAACCAGGGTAGAGAGCAGATGGCTGCTGGTAGGGAGGGACCAGGGGTGGCATGGAGGGGAACATGTAGGAGGGGGAAACCGATAGGGGGCAGAGATGTAGGACTGGTATCGACTACGAATAGATTCAAACCTCTGCTATGGGACAGAGAAGGGGAGCAGGAACATACTGAAGGGGGGAGGACAAGCGGGGCTTGAGAGGGATGGCAACAGGTAGGGTAAGAGATAGCGAGGACAAAAGGGTAGAAGGAGGCTAGTAAGGAAGGAGGGGTGACTGGAGGAGAGAAGGCTACAGGAAGGGGGAAGGATGGGAAGGGCATCACTATCGGGGTAGAAGGGAATGGGGGCCCTAAATCGACAAGAGCGGGGATAGGAGAGGGGTTGGAAATCAGCAGTGGAGGAGGGGAGGTCGACATGGGAAGCCCAGTAGGAAGTAGTCAGGCTGGGAAGGGGTTCAAGGGGGATGGGAGGAATAAGGCAGAGTAAAGGGGTGAGGTGGAAGTAGGGGGTATAGATATAGAAGTCACAGAAGTGCAGTTGGTGGGGTAAGGGACAGGGAATAATGAATACTGGGGTGGTGGGAGGCATTAGATGAGTAAGGGGTAAGGGTGGGGGTACTTGTCCTGGGGGATTCTATACTGAAATGGGTGAGATGGGACAGAAAGGGGGAAAGGCACAGCCGTATTTGGGTTGAAGCTGTTCCCAGGTTTACTGCAGGAGCAGCAGGGCAGGCACTGCTCAAGCATGCACCGAAGGGGAGGAAGAAATCTCATTTACTGTTGCATGTGAGTACAAACGATTTGGCAGAGGACACTGTGGAAGTAGTGAGGGGGAGGTTTGAGTACTTGGGGAGGCAGTGTGAGGGGATGGGGAAGTCGGTGGCATTCTTGGAGGTACTGCTGGTACCATGTGCAAGCATGGAGAGGAAGATTAGGCTTGAGGAGTTCGAGTTGCTGAGGGATTGGTGCCACATGAAACATTTTGGGTTAGTGACTAACTGGGGTAGGGTCGGGGGGAATAGTGACTTGTGCATGGGGGAGAGAGTACACTGGAGCAGGAAGGGGGGGTGTATTAAAGGTAACATTGCTGCCAGGCCACTGGCACTGAGGGTTGAGGTGCTGGATGCCACACCTCGCACAACGCTGGTGACCCGGGTTCAGACACAAGTCTGGCCTGCCAGGGGTTGGCAAGGGAGGGATAGGACTGAGCGTCCAGAGGACTGCTCTCCTATCCTGGGGGGGGGATCCAAGGACCCACCACTCTGTAGCGGCCCCTAGTGATGACTGCAGGTGCTACAGTGGTGTAGTAAAGGGTGGCAGATGTTGGCATGCTGAGCATAAGCGTCATTGCGCGGCCACACTCCACAAAAGGGAGAAAAGTGGAAAATATGCTACGGTCAGGCAGCATGAGCATCCGAATCCCCCTGCCTGCCCTGAATGGTGCCTTCTCAACCAGATCCTGCTCCGGTGGGTTGACCTGGGAAGCTCCTCATCACCCCCCCATGGGGGTAATCCGTGGAGGTGAGCAGGTCGGCCTGATGTCGGGGTCAGAGCTGTTGGGGGTCGGTCGGGATGACCAAGCCGACTGTAGCCCAGTGAGAAAATATGTAAAAAAAAAAAAGGCAGGATTAGAAGGGTGTATCTTTACTAAGATGGATTTAAACAAATGGGGAGGCCAAAAGACTGAAGTTGGTAGAAATGTCTGGACAGGGGAGCCTGATGAGCTCACCACCCTAGATATAGGTAAAGGTAGAGGTGTAGTAACCCTGTAAGGGTGTGGGGAGAGTGGTCTGAGTGTAATACAGAAGGCACCACCATCTGGTAAGAATAAGTGGGAGAAAGGGTGCGGACTACTGGGAGCACAGAGGAGAACAGTGAGGAGAACGAGGGGTATGGGTGGAAGGTGGTCTGACTACATGGATAGAGAACTGGTTACAGGGGAGGGTGCAGAGGGTGGTGGTGGTGGGGTAGCTCTTGGCACCCACAGCAGTGACAAGCACGGTGCCACAGGGCTCAGTGCTTGGCCCAATGCTATTTGAGCTCTTTATCTCCGATATAGCACATGGAGTAGGGAGCAGGGTTAGTCTGTTTGCACATTATACCAAATCAAAAGCAAATAGTTATAGTAGCAGAGCCCACTCACACACACACACACACACACACACACACACACACACACACACTCCCTGAAAAGCTGCTTAAATGCCTGCAGTTCATTCAAATCAGTTCCATTTTCTTACTTACTTGGGGTTCAATGCCAACAAGTGTAAAATCATGTACCTAGGGCATAGGAACCTCGATGCTGGGTATAGGATATGGGGAGGTACTGATACTCACTAGACATGAAAAGGTCCTTGAAGTTATTATATCAGAGGACCTCAAGATGGCAGTACAGTGTCACAAGGCTATGGGCAGGGCAAATTGGATTCTGGGATGCATAAGGAGTGGCATCTCCAGTAGGAGGAGGAGGGATGTTGTGCTGCCATTGTATCACTCCCTGGTATACCCCCAGCTGGAGTACTGTGTCCAGTTTTAGAGTCCACACTTCAGAAAGGACATAAGGTGGAGGTTTTCCAGAGGAGGGCAACTAAAATGGTTCAGAATTTTCACAGGAATCCCTACAAGGAAAGCCTGAAGAATCTCAACATGTATACTCTGGAAGAGAGGAGGGCGAGAGGTGACACAATCAAGACCTACAAAGTACCTCACAGGGGTAAAGAGGGTACTGTTTGGGAGTTTCCTTCAAATGAGGATGAGCATCCAAACCAAGGGAAATACAATGAAACTGGGGGGGGGGGCATTCTGGATAGATGTGAAGAAATATTTCTTTGCTGAAAGGGTGGTAGATGCCTTGAACAGACTGCCAGGAAAAGTGGTGGAAGCTAAAATGGTAGGGGGCATGAAGCATGCATGGGATAAACATAGGGGTACTGTATATTAGAAAAAGGGGAAGGAGGTGGTCAACGGAGATCAATAGGGCTACGGAAGTGGAGTAGGTTCAAGTTCATTGCAGGAAAAATCCATTAAGCAAGCTCATTCACGAGGAGATCCTGATGGACACAGGCAGAAAAACACATGCAGTAACATATACAGGCAGGAGTTACAAGTAGGTAGAGAACACTTGGGCAGGCTGGGTGGGCTGAGTGGTCCTATTCTGCTGACAAATTCTGTTTCTATGGCATCATGTGTTAATTCAGGTGCAGTGTTTATTCAAAGTTGGACCTACCATACATTCAGATGTAAGGTACAGTAAATGACCGAATTAGATGCAGCCCACTTACAGTAGTATAAACAGAACCCCAGTGCTTTGGGAAGCCTTTACTCTTCATAGGGCTGCCTAAAGAGAGAGGTTATTAAGGTAGTGTGATTTTGCTATCTGGCCTGATCCCTGTGCCCCTTCTCTTAGAGCTGTAAGTCTGTGGGCTGCACCCTTGACCTCTGTGTCCCATTGAGGCTGCTGCAGTGCCCTCCCTCCATCCAAAAAACTTGCTTCAGAACCTGCCTGCCTGTTTTTTTTTTTTCATCTCTGTGCCACAGTGTTAATCAGAGCCCCTTCCACAACTGTATTGATACTGCTGTCTCCTGTTGAGCATACTGCAGTGTCTTCCCCAGCCCCCAACCTGCTTCAGGACTTCCCTGCTTAAACTACCTCTGTTTAATTCTCAGCCCCTCCCAAACTATTAATTTCTCTTTTGTTTTCTGACTGCCCTCCCCTCCAAGCCTGCTATTTAATTTTGTCCTCTCACCTTATCTCACCAAGGGACTACGGAGCCCTTTCAGGGCTGTTTCCTTTCAAACAAACTGCATTCTGCAGTTTGGTAAGCAGACTAAGGAAAAGCTGCCCAGCACTCACCCTCCAAGCAAGGCACGGGTTGGAACTCTGAATTTTGGCATCTACCCCTGGAGGAATCTCACTTGCCAGTGTTTCTCACACTATGTGCAGCAATCCAGAAGTCTTCTAGGAACTGCTGCCAAGAAATTAATGCTAGGACTGACCTCTGCTTGACATGTTCTTGATTTCTCACTTTAAGTAATGTTTAGTCTGATGTAGAGATTTCTTAAGTGTTGGTTTAAGTTTGAGAGAGGTTATTAAGGTAGTGTGATTTTGCTATCTGCCCTGATCCCTGTGCCCCTTCTCTTAGAGCTGTAAGTCTGTGGGCTGCGCCCTTGACCTCTGTGTCCCATTGAGGCTGCTGCAGTGCCCCCCCAAAAAACTTGCTTCAGAACTTCTCTGCCTGTTTCCATTTTTTTATGTTTGCTTGCATGCACGTGCAAGAAACATAGTGCCATCGTCGGAGTTTTCAGAGGTGTGTCAGCCCTCTTCCAATTCAGTCAGTGTGTTTGCAGGCACGGCCGCAGTTCTCCAATGCCTGCTGGAGCTGTCTGTGACAGCTCCAAAATGCAGTGGCATACAGTTGAAAGGGGGAGCTACACTTCAGTGAGCAGCGATCAGATACGCCTGCTCATGCGCGCTCCCCCTACACACACACACACACACACACACACACACAGGCTGCTGCTGCTGCTCCCCCCCCAACGCACACACTGTATAGCCGACAGGGGTACCCAATCCCCATCGGCTGTGCTGCGCCCCCCCGAAACACAGTTTCATATGCCACGCGGGTGCCCACCCCAGCATGGCTACGTCAGATACCGGGCGGGGTGCCCAACTCTGTCGGCTCCACTGTCCCCACCCCCGAGACAGGTGCCACACTGAGCCCACCCCAGCGTGGCAACAGATGTCATAGCCTTGAGGTGCCCAGTCCCCTGTCGGCTCCACGCTGGCTGTGCCTGCGCTGGGAGCCCACCCCAGCGTGGCAAAGCGTCCCTGTGTCACTTTTAAAACAAAAAAACTGTAAAGAAAACGGTCCCCGCAGTCTCCCTGCTCCCCACAACCCGCACTCCACCCACTGTCACCCTGCCTCCTACACCCCCACCTTTACCCCATACTTACCTCCGGAGTCTGGCGCGACGATCTTCGGTGGACCGGGAACACGTCTGCACTCTTCAAAGCTGACAACGAACTGAGGAAATGCTGGTAAGCTGTATAATGGGATAGATAGGGTTTTTTCAACTTTGTTGCGTATCTCAGGCATTTTTTGGAATTTTTGCACCAAATTTTCAACATGGGGTTTTTGGGACCCCTCCTCTTGAATTATTGCACTGTCATGGCGTTACTCGGGCCCGAAGGGTGATTTCGCAGCCACTGCGTGAAATCACCTTTCCGGAATGATTAACGAAATGACATTGCCAGTGCTCATAAGGTGGGCTCTCAAAAAGCCTATTTTGAAAATCTGGTGGAAAAACTCCTAAAAATGACTGTTTTACGAGCGTCTGTTGCGCAGTTCCTATGCACCCTCGTAAGTTTGCGAATTTTCTATATTTTCACTCCAGATTTTCAACATTGCCATTTTACCACACCTTCTTATGAGCAGTACAGCTGTCATTTTTCACATCTCACCCAAAATGTGTTTCTGCCCATGTAGCACAAAATGGCGCAGTCGGTGTGCGAAATCAATGTACTGGACACATTAAGAAAATCACAGTGACACTGTTCATGAGCAGAGGTCTTAAAATGGCTATGTTGAAAATTTGGTGAAAAAATTCCTAAAAATGACTGTTTTATGAGTGTGCGTTGCAGAGTTCCTACGCACACTCGTAAGTTCTCAAATTTTCAATATTTTCACTCCAGACATTGCCATTTTACCACACCTCCTTATGAGCAGTACAGTTGTCATTTTTCACATCTCGCCCACAACGTGTTTCTGCCCATTTAGCGCACAATGGCGCAGTCGGTGTGCTAAATCAATGTATGGGACATGTTAAGAAAGTCACAGTGACACTGGTCATGAGCTAAAATGGCTATGTTGAAAATTTGGTGAAAAAATTCCCAAAAATGACTGTTTTAGGAGCGCACGTTGCGCAGTTCCTACGCACGCTGGCAAGTTTGCGAATTTGTAATATTTGCACACCAGATTTTCAACAGTGCCATTTTACCGCACTTCCTTATGAGCAGTACAGCTACCATTTTTCACATCTCGCCCAAAATGTGTTTCCGTACATGTAGCGCACAATGGTACAGTCGGTGTGCGAAAACAATGTTTGGGACAGATTAAGAAAATCACAGTGACACTGGTCATGAGTAGAGGTCTTAAAATGGCTATGTTGAAAATTTGGTGACAAAACTCCATAAAATGACTGTGTTACGAGTGAACATTGCGCAGTTTCCACACACCCTCGTAAGTTCATTAATTTGTAATATTTTCAGTCCAGATTTTCACCAGTGGCATTTTTCCACACCTCCTTATGAACAGTACAGCTGTCATTTTCCACAATATGGTCGAAATATGTTTTCACACTTTCAGCACAGAAATGCATGGTCGCTGTGGGAAATCATTGTTCGGGACAGATAAAGAAAATCACACTGACACTGTTCATCATCGGAGGTCCCAAAATGCCTGTGTTAACAATCCGCTGTAAAAAAATCCACAAACTAGTTACATTACGGGTGTGCATTGCACAGTTTCTACGCACGCTCCTGACTTCACCAGTTTTTTTAAGATTTTCAGCAGATTTTCAATATTGCCATTTTACACCTCCCATGAACAGTACCGCTGTCATTTTCACATCCTGTTCGAATGTGTTTTTGCACCTGTGGTGCCAAATGCCGTAGTCGCTGTGCCAAAGCAGTTTTCGGCTAACAAACTGATATTGCCACTGTTCATGAGGTGGCGGTCACAAAAAAAACATGTTGAAAATTTGGAGTGAAAATACCAACGAATGCCTGAGGCGTTAGGGTTTCCGACCATAACGCCCCATCCTGTAGAGTATGACAGGCATCAGGGGTGTGACTTGGGATTCTTGCCTGTCATGCTCATACCATTCCACCCCCACCCACACTCTGCAGCCAGTGAGAGGCATCAAGGTGTGCCTTGGACTCTTCGGGCCCAAACTTCACCCCATTCTCCTATACCGCACCCACCTCACCGTATTTCCTGATGGAATGGGGTGCGCATAAGGGCTAAAGACCCCAATGCACACCATGACACTTGTCAGTGTCTGCAGGGTAGGGTGTGGTGAAATGGCGTGGTCGTTATGCCTGACGACCCAAAGGCACACCCCAATGCCTGTCACTCTCTGCAGGGTGGTGGTGGGGTTGGCTTCAGTTCAATACTTCACTGCCATTCCTATTATGCAGCTCTGCAACTTTTACACTACCAATGCCAATGCCAGCAAGCAAACATTCGGCATTGACAAATACTTGTTTTTTCAGCTCTGTGCCCCAGTGTTAATCAGAGCCCCTTCCACAACTGTATTGAGGCTACTGCTCTCTCCTGTTGAGCATACTGCAGTGTCCTCCCCAACCCCCAGCTTGCTTCAGGACCTCCCTGCTTAAACTACCTGCCTTCCAAGTGCTGACCTTTCCATTAGCAGATTATATCTTTTAGCCAATAGAGGGCCTAGTTATAAGCACACTTACCCAATCCAACACAATACAGTTTTCTCATCTCACTTATTGTGTGGTCAGTCTATCACTATTCATCAACCTTTGGCCCCTCCCTCTTCTACTGATTGAAACTGATTTTCCCAATTGCAGCTTATACTCTTCACCCACTAGAGGGTTTTTTCCCCAATCATGCCAAAGCTGCTCTACATCTCCTTACTCTCTACTACTCCTGGACACTCTTCCTTTACTGCTCAGCTGCTATGGGTACCTACACTGCATTACTAAGTCTGCTTTCCTTCACCCTCTTGGTACAGACCTCACACCAACCAGAGCACCTTTCCTCCACACTAGGCAGCTCATCCCCAGACTACCCCACAGTGACTCGGCCCTTCCTCACCCTCGACACACCCATGACCCCCCCAACACCCCCACCCTGCCAACACCCCCACTCCCTCTCTCTCTGCCCTCCAGGGCCCCGACCTGGACCCAGCTCTCCCCTGCCATTCCCACCCTTCGCACTTTATCTGTCCCATGCACCCTGATTGTAAAGTCCTCAGCTGGGTGTCGACCCAAGGGTCTCCATCTAGAGGTACCAGATTTTGGGATACCAAAAAGAGGACACTTCGTCCCTCCCCAATGGGCCCTTCAGCCAGACCCCAAGTAAATAGGTTTAAAGTCTCCACTGCCTTCACAGCTCATTTACAAGGAGGTCCTGGGTAGGAAAGAGTAAAAATATTATAAAAATAATAATAATACAACAGGATAGAGAAGGTACATGAAGAATATATGGCAGCGGGAAAAGAAGACATGTCCTCGTAAAAGAGGACATCTGGTAACCCTATCGCCATCGCCACTGGCCACTAACCAGAATAATTACACTGCTATTATTATTATCTGGTAATGTACACCTAAACCCAGGACCTATGGCTTCCAGCCCTTCTAAACGCTGTACTGCAACTGGCCTCCGCTTTGCATCCTTAAACATTTGCAGTCTCCTAAAGAAATCTGGTGCCCTCCATTGCTGGGTCGTTCAACATCAACCTGACATAATTGCACTGGTAGAGACTTGGCTCTCCAAGTCCACCCCTGACTCTGCTATCACCCACCCTGGATATACCATCTACAGGGAAGACCGAGTAGGCAAACGCAGTGGTGGTTGCTCACTACTCGTACAGGACTCTCTTATAGGTCAGGCACTCCCAGCTCCTAAACTTGATTATGGAACCCAAGCCCTCACCTTAAAAATCACACCTGACCCTGCCCGAGGCGCTCTCTTCCTCACGGTCTCCTACGTACCCCTGAAGAATCAAAATCAAGCGGTCCAGTCCCTCATTGACTACCTCACATCTCTCCATCACAAACTGGAGCAAGTCATCCTAGGTGATCTCAATGTTAACTGGCTTGCCTCCATTGCGTCCCATATAAGGGACTCCTTTGCTGCGATGGATATGTCCCAGTTAGTCACCCAGCCCACCAGATTCAACCACTCTACTGGCACCAGCACTCTCCTAGATGTTGTTATATCTAACCGCCCCTACTGTCCTCCCCGACTCTCTTAGTGATCTCTCCCCAGTCCTCTGTCTCTGGTCATCCTCCACTCTGAAGCCAGAGTCCCAGGCCACTCTACACCACCGTTTATGCCCCGGCGGCCTCAGAAAATTAAAATAATACCTAGCCCAACTAGACTGGTCCCCTATCCAGCACACCCCTGACATTGACTCAGGTCTTGACCACTTCACAAATGCCTTTTGTAAGGCTTGTGACCTTTTTGGCCCCTCACCAGGATCCGCTCCAAAAAATGCAGTGCCCCATGGATCACCCCACCCCTCCTCCAGAGACTCAAAAACAGAGATAATCTCTGGCACATTGCTGTAGAATCTGAAAAGGTGTCTGATAGACAGGCCTACAATGCAGAATGCAATAAGTGCACTTGGGCCATTAGGCGGGCCAAGGCAGAGCACTACCAGACCACCCTCGCTTCCACTTGGGGTTCAGCCCGGACCTTCTGGGATAATATGAAAGAGCTAAATGGGAAGTCCAGCTCCACCCCACCATCTCAGCTCTCCATCAATGGCACCCCCACCACAGATCCACTTCTTATAGCTGATTGCTTTAACACTGCCTTCTCTGACCTAAGCTCGGTCCTCCCCAGCAGCTTCTTTGACCCAATCTCCACCTCTCTCCCTCCAGTCCTGCATCGCCCACCATTCTACCTGCACATCCTATCCCCCCCAAGAAGCCAGGCAGCACCTGCTAAAAGCCTTAAGCAGCAATAACCCCAGCAGTGACCCCCTCGACTTCAGGATCCTCCGTATGGTCTTGGACGAAGTCCTAGTCCCCCTGACTGACCTTTTAAACCGGTCTCTATGCCTGGGTCAGTTCCCAAGTGCTTGTAAAACTGCTGAAATCACACCCATACATAAAAGTGGAGACCGGTCTACCCCCAACAATTACCGGCCGATCTCCATCCTCCTCCCACTTTATAAAGCCCTTGAAAAAGTGGTGTCGATCCAGCTCTCTGAATATCTAACCAGGTACGACATAATGTGCACAGAACAGCAGGGTTTCCACCCAGGACACAGTACAACCATGGCTCTCCTGGAATTCTCCCAACATCTGCATGCTACTCTCAACTCTGGCAGCCTTGCAGTAGCAGTGTTCATTGACCTCTCCAAGGCCTTTGACACTGTCTGTCATCCCCTTCTACTTGACTCTCTCCACCAACTTGGCTTCTCTGGTGGTCCCATTTTCTGGTTCTCCAGCTACCTCTCTGCTAGATCCCAGCGTGTCAAGATCAGCGGCTGCCTCTCCAGCACTCTTCCCGTTCATTCCGGGGTCCCTCAGGGCTCCATCCTGGGTCCAATACTTTTTAGTCTCTACCTTAACACCCTCCCCAGCTCATGTACTGGTAAAATGCTCCTCTACGCTGACGATGCAGTCTTCGTTGACTCACATCCCAATCCCACCTACCTCCAGTTATCCCTCCAGCAAGCTTACAACCAAGCCGAAAGGTGGTTCGGCGACCACAGACTGGTCATTAACCTAAAGAAAACCAAATCAATGCTTTTCTCCTGCCACCAAAATAAAGCTAAAAATACCCCCTCTTGATTGTCCCCAGCACTCTGCACCTACTAGAACAAGCAACCACATACAAGTACCTAGGTATCATGTTCAATACTGCCCTCTCCTTCCACAC
Organism: Neoceratodus forsteri; assembly: GCA_016271365.2. NCBI lineage: Eukaryota > Metazoa > Chordata > Ceratodontiformes > Ceratodontidae > Neoceratodus > Neoceratodus forsteri. Next base: position 157,366,479 of record JADMNL010000033.1, read on the forward strand.
CCACATTAATGCCCTGTCAGTCACCATTAACTCTCGGATTGGCCTGCTATACTGGCACAGGGACTGCCTGCCTCAGGTTGCCCTTAGGCTGGCCATCACCTCCTCCGTCTTGTTCCTCTTGGACTATGGGTTGCCCATCTATGCCGCCGCTGACAACACTGCCCTCTCCAAAATCCAACTCTCCATCAGTAAGGCCTGTAGGCTCCTGACTGGTGCCCCCAGCTGCACTCACACCTGCCTTCTCTATACTACCACCAATCTGCTCAACTTTGAGGAGTGACTGCTCTACCAGACCTGCCTTCTCGCTAAGAAATCACTGCTAGGACTCTCCCTCCCGGGGTCTCCACCTTCCTACAGCAGTCATCGTCCATCATCACCTGTAGCTTTGTTAAGGCCACTTTCAAGGTGCCCAGAACAAAGACCTCTCTTGCTCAGAGATCCTTCCTCTACCAAGCCCCCACCTGGTTCAACTTCCTCCCTAGCTGCATCTCCAACTTACCAAAAATTGGCTCCTTCAAAACAACCCTTTGGAACCATACCTTTAATACCCACTGTTGTAGGTGCAACTAACCCCCTGTTGTAACCTGTGGTACCCGCCCACCTTGCCCCCTGGCTCGACAACGTCCACTGGACAGCCTCTCCCTCCTCCAGACCCACTCCTTCCCTACTAGGTCCAAACAGGGATGTAACCCACTGTCTCCTCTGAGGACCTATTATATCCATGCATGTAACTCACAATTTTGTAACACTATGTAACCTAAGTAACATACAAACTACTACGTTATGTAACCTAAGTGTATCTATGTTAAATGTTCTTTTTACTGCACCTGTATTGTTATCCTCTATGTTAATCTGCAGTATAATAACTGTCATGATGTCTGCCCCCCACCTGCGATGAGGTGCCTTTTTAAATGAGTCTCTGACTCAAAGGTTGTAAACCCAATTTGTAATGAATAAATAAATAAAGAGCTGGGGTTCTATTTGCAGTATCCACACCAGTATGCTGATCTTAAAATCGATGCTGCATCTGAATGTCTACTTGGTTCTTCTTCACTCCATCTCTTGCTCACTTTGAAAACTGCTTGTTTTGAGTTAGTTTTGGGCTGGCAGCACCTCGAGTGTGTTGGAAGATGACCAACAAGTGGCACTGAAAGATGTCAGACTTCACAGACTGTGAAGGCAGATGCTCACGGACAGACATAAGGCAATTCTACTGGGGAGTAGGAAGAAGTAAGCTGTTGATTAACTAGAATCTGCAGCTTATCCATCAGGTAGCAAAATGGGCAGACTAGGTGGGCCAAGTGGTCCTTACCTGCCTTCAAATTTTATGTTTCTATGATTCTCACCCTCCATCTTGGCAAGAAGAAGGCGCAGCTGTGGCCACTGATGACTGTTGGGTTGTGGGGCTGGGGGAAACAAAAGAGAACAGATATAAGGAGCTAAAATCATAGCAAAAATTGTGAGACCTTCACCAGCTTTCCAAAATGCTTACCAGTAAAAGAACACTCTGTGAAGTTTTTCAAATGACAACACAAGCTGGTGAGCCCTCTGTCTGCCATCTGACACCAGGCATCAGCCAGCATAAAATTGCCTAAAGAAGGCAGTGTGGTCATGTGGTTACTGAAATACTGGAGATTACAGATTTATAACAGCAAAAGAATATCACACAGAAGCTGGCACATATGCCTAAAGCAGCTGTCTCCTGCTTCTCAGTACTTATATTTATACCCTTGAGGTACTTGAATGTTTCTATTATATCCCCTCTTTCCCTCCTCTCTTCCACTGAGTACATATTCAGGTCTCTTAATCTCTCCTCATAAGTCTTGTGTTGCAAGCTCTGTACCATCTTATTCGCCATTCTCTGGACCATCTCCAGCCTGTTAATATCCTTACGAAGGTATGACCTCCAGAACTGCACACAGTACTCCATGTGAAGCCTGACCATGGTTTTATATAATGGCATCACTACCTCCCTCCTTATACTGGTTATACACCTGCCTATGCACCCCAGCTTGTCACTGGCCCTCCCAGCTGCCTTATGACTTTGACATTTTCAGATCATCTGAAATAAGAACCCCCAGGTCCCTTTCTTTCTTTGTGACTGTCAGCAACTCCCTCCTCTCTCCATCCTGTACCTTTCCCCAGGGTTTCTGTGTCCCAGGTGCATAATTTTGCACTTTTTTGAATTAAACTTAAGCTGCCAGTCCTCAGACCATTTCTCAAGCTTCCCCAGGTCCTTCCTCATTTCCTCCACCCCCTCTGAGGTATCCCGTGTTACAGATCTTGGTGTAATCTGCAAACAGGCAGCCCTTTCCCTTCAGCCCTTCTGCAATGTCACTTATGAAGACATTGAACAGGACTGGCCCCAGGACCAATCCCTGTGGCACCCCACTGGTCACCCCATCTCCCCAGACTGCGCCCCATTTACCACCACTCTCTGCCTCCTGTCTCTTACCCAGTTTCTAACCCACCTTACCACCCTTTCTGCCATGCCCAGCCTACTCAGCTAGTTTATCAGCCTCTTATGTGGGATGGTGTCAAAGGCTTTGCTTATATATTGTCCACTGCCCCACCCTGATTTACTGCCTTTGTCACCCAGTCAAAGAGATCAACCAGATTTGTCTGATATGACCTCCCCACTGTGAATCCATGTTGCCTACGGTCCTGGCCTCCAATGGCTTCTATCCTTTCTTTAACTAATGTCTCCATGATCTTCCCCACTACTGAAGTGAGGCTGACCAGCCTATAGTTCCCTGTCTCCTCCCTACTGCTGGATTTCTATAGAGGGACCACATGTGCCCTCCTCCAATTCTCTGGTATCACCCCTGTGTTGAACGACTCACTGAACATGGCTGCCAGAGGTACTGCTATTTCCATTCACAGTTCTTTTAATATCCTTGGGTGTATGCCACCTGGTCCCCTCGCTTTGTCCACCGTTAATTTACTCACCTTCTGCAGGATTCTTCTGCCTGTGAATGGACTATTGTCCACCTCTTTATGCCTCTGCAACTGCTGTGGCCCTTGCCCCTCCCCCCCTCTTCTGTGAATACTGAACAGAAAGACCTAGTGGATGTTTTTTTTTTGGGGGGGACATGACAGTTATTAGGCATGGTACTTTCACTTCCAAATACCCAAACAGCACATATAAACAATCAACATTCAGCATTGACAAATGCTTGTTCATTCTAACGTTACTCTTGGTGCTATATGACTGCTTTTTCAACAAATTATGGCTCTAAGTTTAAAACCTCATTGCAATACAATGAAGGGCATACCTGTTTCTTCAGTTTGCAGTCCAGCTTTGAAGAGTGAAGACGTGTTTGTGGTCCAGAGAGGATTACGGTGTTGGACCCCACAATGAGTAAGTAAGGGCTAGGGGGGAGATGTTACTGAGACTTCATGCACTAACAAAACTAACAGATGCAACTGTGTGGAAGTAAACTTTATTTTTAGGAAGAAAGACGATCGGCTCAGTGACAAGGTTGGAATCAAACCACAGGAACTTCTCAGCCAGTGGGTACATTACCATTACCTGACTAGTAAAGATTCAACTTTTTCTGTTTCTATGGGTGGGAGAGTGGAGTGGTGAATGCTGATGGGTGGGTCCGATGTATGTTTTGTATGAGTTTACTACAAAAGAAATCAACGATCACGGCAGACCACTGAAAATAAAAAAAAAGTTTAGTGTGGTGTGCTTCTGGTTCTCAGGCTCAGAAGCCATTACTGACACCTTATGAAGTTGTACGGTCTCAAGGAATGACATAGTCATTTTGTAAATGGAATAGATCTGCAGGGCTATGCCCACTGCAGCCCTAATAAGGACTTGTACTACAAAACAGTTAAGTCTAGTCTTTCCATTTCTACTTAACTGGATCTCTGTTAGTGATTCTAGGTGTCTGGCTGGTGTCAGCTTTTTTTCATTAAAAGTCTGTGTGTTTTATATCTTTGTGTTCAGCCTACCTTGGAGGGAACTCTAGGACTCTATGCAATAATAGTCATGAGTAGAAATCTCTAAGGGTCCAAGATGTTGTTTTTATGTAAATGCTATGGTAACAGTCCTAAAGAAGGGAACGATCATGCAATTTTTGGTGGAATGCTATGGGATAGCAGCTGTGATCTTGATATTTTCTGGTGCCCAGGGCCCCTGTTTGGCTAACTGTAAAAGAAAAAAAAATGTTTAAAACATACAACAGGTGGCCTCTGAGTGGAGAGGAGAGAGGTGGGGAATCAAAAAACAGATGACCAGCAAATAGAAACATAGAAGTTAACAGCAGATAAGGACCACAAGGCCCATACAGTCTGCCCATTTCTTTTTCTACCTTATGAAAGTGCCATTGGCCTTTACTCTGTCAAAGGCCTATCTATTCATACTCATCTGTATTGCTCCCTTATGCCTATCCCATGCCTGTTTGAAGCCCTGCACTGTATTCATATCCACCACTTCCTGAGGTAGGCCGTTCCATGCATCCACCACCCTTTTTGTGAAAAAGAACTTCCTTACATTACCCCTTAATCGGCCTCCCTCTAATCTCACGCTTTGTCCTCTTGTCCTGCTATTTTTCTCATACTGAAACATGTTAAACTCTTTCACCTTGTTAATGCCCTTAAGGTGTTTGAATGTTTCAAACATATCAAATCTCTCCCTCCTTTGCTCTAGGGTATACATATGGAACTCAGCTAATCTGTCCTTATATATTTTCTGATGCAGTCCCTGCACCATTTTGGGTGCCCTTCTCTGGACTGCCTCAATCTGGTTAATGTCCTTGTGAAGGTGTGGGCTCCAGTACTGCATGCAGTACTCCAGATGGGGCCTAACCAGTGTCTTGTAAAGAGGGATTATTACCTCCCTCTTCTGACTTGTGATACTCCTACTAATACACCCCAACATCCCTCTAGCCTTACCTACTGCTTTAGTGGTCTGCTTGGATGATTTCAGGTCATCGGTGATGATGACGCTCAAGTCTCTTTCTTCCCTTGTGACTGCCAGCAACTCCCCTCCCAGCCTATAGGTGGCTTCAGGGTTTCTCTTCCCTGTGTACATGATCTTGCACTTCTTTGCGTTAAATCCCTGTTGCCACTCTTCCGACCATTTTGCTAGTTTATCCAGATCTCTTCTCATTCTGCCCACCCCATCTGGATCATCTACTCTGTTGCAGATCTTGGTGTCATCTGCAAACAGACAAACCTTACCCTCCAGTCCATCTGCAGTGTCACTGATGAAGATATTGAAGAGGACTGGCCCCAGGACTGATCCCTGAGGTACCCCACTTGTGACTTGCATCTCTTCTGACTGTATACTGTTTACCATCACTCTCTGTTTTCTGCCTGTCAACCAGTTTGCCAGCCAGTTGACCAATGTCTGACCCACCCTGAGCCTACCCAGCTTATTAATCAATCTTCTATGTGGAACAGTATCGAAAGCTTTGCTGAAGTCAAGGTAGGCAACATTAACTGCTCCCCCTTGGTCCACCACTCTGGTTACCCAGTCAAAGAAATCTATGAGATTAGTTTGACAGGACCTTCCTTTTGTAAACCCATGCTATCTTGGATCCTGTGCTCTTATGGATTCCAGGTGATGCACTATCCTTTCCTTAAGGAGTGTCTCCGTAATCTTGCCCACTACTGAGGTAAGACTGACTGGTCTGTAGTTCCCTGCCTCCTCCCTGCTACCACTTTTATGGAGCGGGATCACATGAGCCCTTCTCCAGTCTTCTGGGACCTCTCCTGTGCTCAGAGACTCACTAAACAGTTCTGATAATGGCTCTGCTAGTTCCATCCTTAGCTCCTTTAGTACCCTGGGATATATGCCATCAGGTCCCATTGCCTTGTCTACTCTGAGCTTATCGAGCTCTTGTAGTACCCTTTCTTTTGTGAAGGGACTAGTGCACTCCTCCCTCCCTCCCTCCTATGTCCATGGTGCTGAGCTGTGGGCCCTGCCCTACCTTCTCTTCAGTAAATACTGAGCAGAAGTATCTATTTAGAATAGATGCTTTTACATGGTCCTCCCTCACACGCCCCCTTATCCCCTTTGATCTTAGCAATACCCCCCTCTGGACTTTCTCCTTTTACTAATGTATGTATAGAAAGTCTTGTCACCTTCTTTTACTGTTCGTGCTAGTGTTTCCTCAGTTTGGGCCTTTACCTGCCTTACTGCCTTCCCTGCTTCCCTTAGGGAAGTTTGGTATGCCTTCCTATCTTCATCCTGCTGCATTCCCTTATATTTCCTGAAGGCCAGCCTTTTGGCTCTGACCTTTTCTGCTACTGTGTTTGAGAACCAAAGTGATTTCCTTCTTCTTTTGCACTTATTTTTCTCACTAAAACTATGGGATATTACTTCAAGTATTGTATCTTTAATGCTTGCCCACTTTGCCTGTACCCCCTCACCTGTATTTCTTTTTGCCAGGGCTAGCTTAACTCTGTTGGCTATCTTATCAAAGTTAGCTCCTCTGAAATCCCATATTTTTGCCTTGGAATGGGATGATTTTGTTCTAGTGGCCAAATTGAACCATACCATGTGATGGTCACTGGCACCCAGGTGACCTTCTACCTGGAGATCTGTGATCCTTTCTCTGTTAGTCAGTACTAGATCTAGGATAGCCCTGTCTCTTGTGGGTTGTTGTACAAGTTGTTTGAGGCCCTCCCCCTGCAGGGAATCCACCATGTGTCTAGTTCTGGCAGATGTACCTGCTGGTATTGACCAATATGTATCTGGCATGTTGAAGTCTTAACCATGCTGCTTATGTATCTGTGCATGCACTGTTTGTGGCCTGACTATTTCTTCACTAATTGGGGAGCATTCCAGGAGAACTGTGCACTGAATCTGTAAGTCATCTTTCCTAGTAAAAGCTGTTTTTTAATGCTAGCCCAAATTTTGTTAATTATTCTATCTATAAATGTTTAGCTTTCACAGTTGTGTTCATGATTTTCACATTGGTGGTAAGTACTATTTTACAACTTAACAATGTAGGTTTTGTCTTTACTCTGCTCATCTGTTGTTGCCACAATTCATTTATGTTCTACTATTTATTTTTTTCGAAAGTTTCATCAAGAAAGACATACTAAGCTGGTAATGTCTCATTTCCATGTGCATCCTGGGGGTAAGGGGTGGAGGAGGGACATAAAGAACAATAAGAACTGAATTACATAGCAGGTAAAAATATACTAATCATCAGATATGTATCATATAACAAGCTTCATCAAGGCATTATAACAAATTATGTACAACTGGCATAGACAGATATACCAGGATGCATCTTGAAGGCAACCAGGAGGTTGCAGTTTAAGTGCACAGTGCAAAAAAAGCAGGCAGATGGTACTGTAGCTAAGCTAGTCAGTAGATATTAGAAGAGCCTATTTGGAGGATGGGAAATGGTGGTATGCAGCAGGAGCTAGGGTGAGGAGAGTAGATAGGGTAGAAGACAAGGTGATGGAGAGGAGGAGGGAGTGGAAAGAGGGGAAGAGAGGTACTGGGGGTCAGGGGCAGTTGTAGTGGTGAGAAGAAAACTTGGGGAGAAGAGAGGAGACAGAGCATAGGAAAGTGGATGAAAATGGGGAGAGAATCCATTGTTTGGGGAAGCGGTAGTAGACTACAGAACTCTGTGGTTGTTTGGGACATTAACTACATTATACAGTTCTAAAATGGTGCTTACCACCAGAGTGTAAACTATAAACACCCACGGAGTTTACTGAAAGGCCTGTATAGATAGAAACATAATAGAATTCTAACTAGTACTTAAAAAAGCAGCTTCAATTGGAGAAAAGGGCTTGCAGTTTCAGTGTAGTTTTCCTTTAAGATTTGAACCCCTAATACATTCTTGAATATTCTGGACAAGAACTAGAACCCAGAGAAATCCTTAGGATGCTGGAAACAATACTCAATATATATTCTGGTTTGTGCCAAAAGTGGGTGCATGCACTAAGTAAGCAGGCAATAAGTACTGACAGAGATTCTAACATAGTATAGGAATCAATGGTATTGTAGTCTGTTACTTATGCATCAGTCATTACTGCAGACAACTGCTTCAGATATTTAGTGCAGTGAAGTGCTATGTTGTGTTTGTAGATGCAATCTGATTACTCAGCTGCACTTCCCTGATATGCACATTGTGTACAGAAGCTCACTGCAGCGGCTGAAGTGCACATTTCAGGCTATGCAGCACTCCAGTCAAATGTAACTTTTCAGCATCAGTTTATCAAAGGATTTTGCCTTCTGAGTGACTTTTTCCCAGCCTTTGTGAAAGCTCAGTCAGACTTAAGGCTGGCATTCTGACAGCTCTTTCTTGCTTGCTCATATTTGGATGGTGGTAGTGGTGCTGGTTTGCATACTCTGCTCACAACTGATTCTGAATGATAAAGAGAGTTCTGCTTTTTCTGCTGCTTCCTTCTGTTATATTTCTGATATCCCTAAATGACGAAACTAACTTTTCAGCTTCAAGCTGAGTGACAAGAGGGGACAGCAGCCTGTAGTGTGCATTTCCAGTTGCAGTTGTTGAAGACTGGGCTAAAGTACTGTGAAGCAAGAAGGTAAGGTGAAAATGTGATAATTTCTTTGCCCCAAAAGATAATAGAATCAGGGGTTTGGAAGGGTTAACCCTAATTTTTAAATTCTGTTCATTTACTGATTAAATATGTTGTTTAAAATTGGCTGCTTTAAAAATGTTTCAATATACAGTACATAGTAACATAAAGTAGTAACAAACAAAGTGATATTATTTTGTGGTGATGGAAGGGACTTACTAACCATTTTGTTCACAACTCTGGCCACACAGCAGAGTGTGATTATGGCCTTCTCTCAAACTTCTCAGCTGGAATGCTACCCCTATTCATGCCGTCAATGTCAGGGTTCAGTAGACTGAATGCTCACCTCTGGTGCTGGAAGATTGGAAAGTAATGGGTTCTACTCCCACCATGAAGTTGAGCTAATACCCAAGACTGACACGGGGGCTGCACTGTTAAGTGCTGCTTTTTGAATGAGATTAAAGCAAGGTCCCTTCTGTCTGTCTCTGGTGGCTGTCCAGGAGGAAGACAATGGTACCATGGCATTTCTTGTAAGAGTAGGGAGGATTTTTATTAAAAGGAACACATAATGCAAGGAATAACGTATGAGCAACCATACACAACAAGCCTGTATTTCCATCGAGGTTTTGAGATAACAGCATATGGACGTCAAGAGTGAAGCTGTTATCTCAACCCATAGATGGAAACACAAAGTGAGTTGTGTTTGGTTGCCCATAGATTATCCTTTATAGTATATTGTTTTAATAAATGTAGTACTGTAGTAGATTTTTGCCTCTATGTGGCAGTGTGGTAAAGCAGGTCATATTGTTTTCCAATAATAATCAGTTGGGCATAAATATGTCCTTATTATCTTCTTTTGTTTCTGCCTGTATTTTGTTGTATAAGTTGGTGTTGTTCCAGACAGTCCCGATGAGAATGAATGAGAGAAGGAGAGAGAGAGAGAGAGAGATCATGCACTTGGAAATAGGAGCATTGTGTGCTGTCACGAATAAAGTTTCAACCTTCGGGACATTAGTTTTACTAAATAACATTGTGATTCGCCTAATAGGACCACATACTCATGAATACATGAGGCAAGAGAGAAAACCTGCCAAACTACTGTAACACTAGTAAGTGAAGTGCCAAAAAAGTATATAAAAGAGGGCAGACGAGCGGCAGTCAGCATGAGCAGGGCACAGGCGCTGTGATTATAGAACATGCAAAACAACTTTAGAACATGTACAACAAGGTTTTTGAGCAGCTTGAATTCAGTGCACAATAAACCCTAACCATATACTATATATTACAATAATTACAGGTAAAAATAGAAAAAAATCAGCATACTAATATGCAGTTGAAAGTCAGAATCGCAAATAAACATATAATAATAACTTGTTTTCACTTTTTACCATAGGGATTCCCATCACATAATGTGGCGCTATAAAGGAGTGTTTATAATGGCAAACACACAATGGGTTTCCCTTGCTCTGCATATGTGCCACCCGTAGCTCTTCCATGCTTGTCACCATTCGCAGCTCTGCCTTCCGAAACTGCACCACCACTCTGACTCGGTGGAAAGTTATTTATTTATTTTTTTAAATCGCTGATCAGAAACCAAGTACCAAGAACAAAAAAAAAAAAGAAAAGAAAAGAAAAAAAAAAGGTAACTGTTGACAGGCAACCAGGACCTTGCTGAAAGCCAACCAGATGATGGCCACACTGGAATGTCTCCTATTTTATATAATTGCTGTGGCGAAAAAGCAAAACCCAGCAATTATATAAAATAAAATACGTAGTGGTGTGTGAGACCCGAATTTTACCACACTTACTGTTGGATGCCTAGATAACCACACTCAGAGCTTTTGGGTTTCCTCAGGTTTATGTGGCATCCTACACCTCGGGTGTGTAAAATTCTTGTTACACACACCACCCCATATTTTATTCTATATATAAAATACTCTCATCCAGAATTCGTCTAACCTACAGGATTAGAGAACCTACTGCCTAAACCATGTTTCTGGCAATCTTGAAGTAAGGAAAGAGGAAGTCTATCCTTTTCACAAAGAATCATTTTCCCAGTTAGAAAGCTTGCATGCTCAAAACATCCTCCTGAGGAACTACAGTTTCACCCAATTTAAACTGGCCTCTAGCATGCCATAGGTATCCACATGATGAGGAGATCAACTATAATAGTGCCCTTTCACTCTGAGAATTACACAAAAAGCCCCATCAAGAATGTGAGCGGTTAACAAAACAAAATAATTATATTGACTGCATGCTGAAAACAGAAAATGCAGTTAGGATCCGGTATCCTGAGACAGCTGTTGCATGTGGCTTACAGTAGCTGTACTATGCTATGCTATGCCATGCTATGCTATTCTATGATATGCTGTGCCTATCCTATATGCTATGTTATCCTAGGCTATCATATCCTGTCCTAGCCCATGTTATCCTATCCTATCCTGTCCTGTCCTATCCTATCCTATGCAATGGTTTATACTATACTATACTATACTATACTATACTATACTATACTATACTATACTATAGCCATACAAAATCCAGACTCTGAGAATCCTGACACACAAATACCTGAGATCGGAAGCCTGACAAGTTTAAAATCCCGAGATTTATAATACCTACTCTGTGAATCCTGACTCTGTAAATCCCGATGAACCCATAGACAGTCAACGATTTCAAACTTGTCATGCTTCCAATGTCGGACAGTCAGCAGTGTGCCCCCCCCACCATTGGTCAAGCAGCTCTTAATTTCAACACACTACATGCTTCCGATGTCACTGCCCACATTCAGCACTGATGCACCTTACCTCAAAAATACTGTATGCAGTTCAGCAAGATGCGTGGATCACAGCTGAGCAGCTGAACACACTACAAATCTAAAGCTGAATAATGAATCACGTGCACTGCATTATTCGTAATGTTTACAAAAAGCTCCATACCTTAATTTCACAGCTGTCTTCAGCTCATGCACCTGTGAAGGTGTGGGACAACAGATGGACACAACAATGGAATTGCAAGTTAACATACTTGTTTTTGTGTGATGTTTATTTATACAAAACAAAAGAAAGCAAAAACTTGCAATCCTTGCAAAGAAAAGAAAAAAAGTCAAGCATAAATCAACAAAGTGTGGCAAACTTTACCTTAGTTTCCACTGATGTGTAGCAACAGACTCTCCTAGTCCTACACCTGCACCAGTCAGCAGCTAGCGACCCTCCTCTTTCAGAAATGAGGAAGGGCTTTTTATAAGCTTACTAGAACTTGGATGCATTTTCCACTGCCCTTCTGATTAACAGCAGACATAACATAAAACTAGCCACTAGGGGCCACTGTTGCTCTATAGAGAACGGTTATTTGGCAGCCACCTCATGTACATTACATAACTTGCTTACAACATTGTTAAAGGTCAGAGTCAAGGTCAGAACATTATGTGCCCTCTTAAACTCTCCTGCAGGGTCCTATTACCCCATGCTATATGCTGCAAAATACATCTTAGAGAGGGTCTGCTTACATCTAGAAAAGGCAGACACACGTTTTTGTTATTCTTATATTAAAACTGCCCTCTTAGTTTTGTTTTATGGCCAAGGACCTGAGAAGAAAACAACATATAAGTTCAATATTCTTCGAGGGTATTGGCTGACTTCTAGTTAGTTTTTGGGTAAATATATACAGAAATCCACTGTACTTATACGGGACCTGATGGCTACATCTCTCCTCAGCCGGGGTTCTGCCTAATATCGCAGCAATTTTATACACAATACTATTGAGCAGCAGGGAAACTATAGGGATACAGAAACATAAAAAGGGGGCCACTCCATCAACTAAACATCAGGGCCATTTGCTCTGACGAATAACAGGTTATACTTTCCTGTCCTAGCGTACTGTTGCTCAGGGCATCTCATTACTGGTGCTAGTACTTTTCTTCATAATCCCCACATAGGGAGACATAGGGAAAATGGATATAGAAAACAAAAGAGGACATTGGGTTTGCTGGCTTCATAGCTCACAGAGCTCCATGAATACTCTTTATATATTCTTACACATTTTTAAGGCAGATAACCATCTGTGGGTACACAGGCATGTATATTGCATTTACCCACGCTACCATGTTACAGAGGTCATCATACATTAACCTCCCTATGTCTGGACCTTTAAGAAGATATATGAAATTTAGCAGGAGATTGAAAAAGGAGAGGGAGGGGAATTCGACCAAAGGTGGCTAACCTTTCAGACTGGAAATGTAAAAGGGATAGCGTAAAGAACAGATGAGAACTGTTGCAACAGAGTTCAGAAGTCAGAAAGCGGTCCATTTCTGTGGCAGGAAAATCCCCTGTTATAGCACCACTAAATCTAAAGCTGAATAATTTATCAGGTGCATTGTGCAGGTAATGAGTACTGAACTGAGGCAGGTGCAAGACAATCTGACAAGTTTAAAATCCCGGTGACTGTCTACGGGTTCAATGGAAGCATGTGATGCATTGAAATTAAGAGTTGCTTGACCCGTGGTGGGGTTGGGCACTGCTGAATGTCTGACATCAGATGCATGACAAGTTTCTATGGGTTCGTCGGGATTTACAGAGTTGGTATTAGAAATGTTGGGATTTCAAACTTCTCAGGCTTCTGCTGTCAGGCATTCATGCATTGGGATTGTGAGAGTCTGGATTTCGCACCAGACCCTACTATGCTACTCAAGGTGTCTGGTCATACTGTAAAATACAGACACCTTGGGTGTGTTGTGAGGCATGAGGTGAAGCCAAGTGCCTTCAACCACCCAGCAAGACATTATTTTTTTGCATTACCTGACAACCTGGAGGGTTTTGCTACACTTGTAAAATAGAAATAAAAATACTGAATGTTCAGCTGCAAGTGCTGAGCTGTCCATTTGTGCAGAAATAGCTAGACACAATGGGCTGGATATTCAAACTGCGCTCTTCTTAGGCGCAAGCCCTTGCGCTGCGCAAAATAGTTGCGCAGGGGTGTGGCCTGGGCGATATTCAAAGGAGTTGCGCTTATTGAGCAACCCTTTGAATATCACCCCCCGGCCACAGCCACTGTGCATGGCGCAGTGGAACTTGTGCCACCGCAAGTTGCCAGAGTGGAGCATTCAACTTGCGGTGGCACAAGTACCATTGCGCCATGCGCAAAATCCTGACATTCAAAAGGTGACGTGCAAATGGGGCCATAATTCACTCAAGGCGCGGTGGGGCCATTTGCATCTGATTATGACCCCATTTGCATGCCATTAGCATGCAGGTGCGCCGATCCTTGAGGACTTGCGCCTGGCGCCTGTCAGGCAGCAGCCGTGGGACCGACGCCCTCGCAGCCCGATCATGGGCATAGCGACTTTTCCACCAGCCCGATCGTGGGCAGCAATGTGTCTCCCTCCGAACACATCTGAGGGTCCAGTGGATCGTAGATCCGGATCGCGGGATGTAATCATTAAACCCCCTCAACACATCCCTGGTGCTCTAGTGTCCCCACCCCACCCACCATGACCCCACCACCCGCCTCGGCAGCATCCCACCCGCCTGCCTTCCGCCGCTCGCCGGATGATTGCATGGTTGCGCGCTTCATTGCGATAGAGCAAGAGCCAGTGGCGTGTAGTTTACCGCACAGAGCCATCCAGTTTTGTGAATGAACGTATCTGACAAACTGATCCGTCTGCACGGTATGGCTGTGCACCCATTGGCTCTTGCTCTGCACCACCGGGCGTGCAGCCCTACCGCGGTAGTCAGTTGGCGGGCGGCAGGCGGCAGGCGGTGGGATGCTGCTGCCGCCGCTGCCGGGGGCGGGTGGTGGGGCTCATGGGTGGTGGGGTGGGGGACACCAGGCACCAGGGATGTGTTGGGGTGGTGTTTAATGATTACATCCCGCAATCGGGAGTTTCGGTCCACTGGACCACCAGGGCTATGTTTTGGGGTGTTTAATGATTACATCCCGCGATCAGGATCTACGGTCCACTGACCACCAGGGATGTGTTCGGGAGGGGGGGAGACACATTGCTGCCCGCGATCGGGCTGGTGGGGGGGTTAAACTATGCCCGCGATCGGGCTGTGGGGGGGGGCATACCTCTCAACCTCTCATCTCATAAATCAGAGACAAGACATTAAAATATCAGGGACACAGACCCCATATCAGGGACACATCTTCAGATTTAGTAGTATACACTCAGACAGCTGATAGAATTAGGGGGGATTTATGTAAGATGCATTTTCTGAATAGGAAGGAATCTGTAACTTTAATATTTAACATTATTTTATGCTTACAATCCCCAGTGTTCTGTCACAAAAATACAATTGTTATGAGGGACAGAGACAAATTCTGAGGCATAATCAGGGATGTCCCTGATAATCAGGGACAGTTGAGAGAGGTATGGGGGGCACAAGGAGTGGGTTGGGGCCAGCCACAGGTGGCAGCTGCTGTGTTGTGCCCTGCAATGCAGCAGCTCACCTGTGGGTGGCCCTCAACTTAAACCTTTTTTGGCTCAAAGTTGTGCAGGCGCAGGTTGGGGGTTGCGCCTGCACAACTCTGCACAGCCTGGCTGAATATCGGGCTGTGCAGTTTATGCGTGGTTCCTTCCCCACCAGTTCAGCATGCATTCATTTGCATTGCGCTGTTGCTCAGCCTGTTTTCAGTGGCGCAACTGCCTCCTGCTGAATATCGCAGAATGGAGCAAGTTCGGACTTGCGCAGGCGCAACCCTATTGCGCATGGCGCAACCCTTTTGAATATCCGGCCCAATGTGACAATTCTTGGCCAACCAGACTGCTAGCTTTTTCTAAACTGATTTCTCCTATCCTATCATGCTGGGTCCTACTCTCTTTAATATAGTTATTGCTACCATGATGGTAACTAGGGGTACTTGGATGGGGAAGTATGCTAATGACAGCAAAATTTGTGCAATTGTTAATAATGAAAAGGCATCATGTGGACTACAGGACAACCTTACTTCTATAGAATTATGGGCAAATAGTAACAAGCCCCAATTTAACCTAGAAAAATGTAAGGTGATGCACTTGGGGAAAAACAATCGTGAATTTAAGTATCAACTGAATAGCACATACTTACATACAATGACAAATGAGAGGGACCTAGGAGTAATAGCTGATAATAAGTTAACCTTTGACACGAACACCAGACATAAGGTAACACTGGGAAATAAAATATTGGGATGTATCAAAAAGAATATCAAAAGCAGACATTCAGAGATGATAATGCCCTTGAATACAGCCCTGGTGAGATCATAATTGGACTATTGCATACCCTTTTGTGCCCCTGGGACAATGGGAGGCAAAGCCCTAATAGAGGGCATTCAGAGAAGGGCAGCTAAGTTAGTTTCCTCTGTCCATCATAAGATGTAAGGGGAGAGACTGAAAGACCTGGGAATGTACTCGATGGACTATAGACAGCTTAGGGAGGACTTATGCTTGGTATTTAAAGCCACACGAGATAGATATATGTGAGAAACTATTGATCTCTCCGATCATATAGGAATACAAAGTACACACACCCATAATTTAAAATAAGAGGAGACATAAATAAAGCAAGTAAAAGAAGTAGGTGGTTCACCCAGAGAGTTGTGAAATGGTGGAACTCCTTGCCTGAGTCTGTGGTTCACAGTAAAATAATGGATGCTTTTAAGAACAGTTTGGATAGCTACATGGGAGATGAAAAATATGAGTACCCCCACTGATCCAGTGGCAAGCTACTAAAGGGTCGCCTGACCTCCAAGCTTGAATTTTCTATGATTCTGTGATCACATCTCACCAGCGTAGGGTTTTCTCTCTTGCCAGTTGTGGTGGTGGGGGACTGGTGAGATTAGAAACATGTTTTTCTGTAACACACTGTCATAGCTGTATACAGGATTTTATAAAATGATGTACTCAGGTGAATTCCTGCTCTTTAATTTCATGGACCAAGATATTAAGCATGATGGTCATGAAACAGCTAGATGGAAATTAGTTATTGATGTAGCCACTACTGAGCATTTGGCACAAAAGGCAATGAAGAAGAAATAATGAGACCAAACTGGGAATTTAACTCAGGCATCTGGAGTTCTGCCCATGTGCTTTCCCAACTCAGTTAACAGGCTTAGGGGCTATCCTGATATCCATACAGCCATTTGTATTCTCAGACTTCAAATCCTGTGTGAAGGCTGTTTGGTGCCAAGGCTCAAATGGCAGTGAATGATGTGGAATGGTTCTCACCTTGAATCAGTACAAAGTTTCCAAGAGAACCTGGTATGCTTTACATAGAGTGCTAACCAACTGAAACATTTCTTAGTACACTCCACTGGTAGGGCAGGTTGTGACAAGGTTGTAGGGTTGGTCCAGAACACGGACATCCAATCAGACACCTGTGCTGGTCCCCAAGTGGATCCTTGCCTGTGCAGGGTGCAGGAGTCAATGGGATATGGTGCTCCTCCAAGGGTGCTGCACCCTCATTGGAGCGAAGGCATATAGGGTCAGTGCAGGGCAATGTTGTGGACTGGTGACACTACAGCCCCTAGTCTACTATGGAGTCTAATTGGGTTGGGGGCTGGTGGGAAGGGGCAGATCAGGCTCTGAGATGGATGATATGGACATGATCAGGGGGCTGTAGCCACTACTGCTGCCCCTAGGCAGGCATAGGCCTGTCCCTTCCTTCAGCACTCTGTGATGCTGTGAAAGTCCACTGCCACTGCCTGGCCTTCCCCCATAATGGCCAGTTGCATAGCCATATAGGACACTTGGCATCAGGCATGGGGGGCATGCAACCAGGGCCAGGGATGCATGGAGCTCTCCATAGGTATGGAAAGGGACATCAACTCACTTCCAACATGCATAGTCACCCGTCCATGGGCACGGACACTTTGTGGATTTAGCTCTTAAATAGTATACCAAATTCCATAACACACTAATGCAGAGCATCATTGGAGGTACATGATGCTTTGTATTAGTGTATAAAGCATCATGGGAGGCACATGCAAATCACCATGCATGTATGGTATTGAGGTATGTTGAACTGGTATTTCTTTAAAACTTGACTTTGCTGCCAGTGCCCTTCAAGAGTAAATCTGGCTTCAGTGATTTTGCACTAATATTCCTAATCTTTAAAACTGCTTTTCTATTTTGGGCTTAACATGACCTAAATAGATGAGTTCATGAGACAGGTTTCTTTCTTTTCTGTGCCTAAGATGAATAAGGACCCATATACAGTTATAGTGGTGGGTGATGCTATTTTGGGCATCAGAGAGGTCCATTTGCTGCTATTTGGTAAAACTGTAATATATAAGTTGGTGGTATTTACTGCAGGAGATGTATTCTTCTCTGCCTCAGTGGCATATCTTCACTGGTGCAGATTTTAATGGCAGCACATAGAATGTCTGACCATTAAAGGAAAATGACATGCAAAAATGATAGAAACACATGTTGTGCGTTGGGATTTTTGTTTCTCTGATATTTTCAGATGTTCTTTTCCCTTTGTCTGTTGCAATATTTTTTTTAACTTTCACTGCCAGTTTTATGGTCCCTGGAGGTAGCCATGAAGGCTTCTTTTATTGCCATTGAGCTGTTGAAATTTTCCCAGAATGCCTCTGGGAATTATGCCAGGACTAGAACTAAGAGGCTAGGATCCTAGTTATAGCCTAGTCACAACATCCAACTGCAACTGCCTGTGAAAGTTGACTGCTTTGAAAAAGTATTTGCCCTTCTTCCCCAGTTGAAGTCAGAGTTCCCTAAGTGGTGACTGCTGTTATTATGGATGTGTGGCAGTTTTCTTTGTAAAGTGCTGTCACTAGGTGATAATAAAGCTGATTCACCTTTGAAGGTCTTAAATTTCACAGACATCATTCTCAGAGGTAATCTGGGAAACTTCCAACAGATCAAAGGCAATAAAAAAACTTGCATGGTGACTCCCAAGGGCAATACAACAGGCATGAAAAAGTAAGAAACAAAAAATCCTTCCCAGAGACACAGGGAACAGAATGTCAGAAACTATTAGAGAAGCAAAAACCCAATGCGCAGCATCTGTTTTAATAATTTTTGCATGTAGTTTTCCTTTAACATGCTGATCTGCAACAATGTAGGGATGGCCCATGACATGACACTCGGTGCATGTTGTTACTGCCAGAGTTGTTCTCCCCACTTACACCATACCTTGATGGCTGCTTAATGGCGATGCCGGTATGTACCATTCTTTGCCACTCTTGCCCTGGAATCCCATGAATTAGTTTTCCACTTCACTGGCAAGAGTGGATCACCTTCCTTAGCTCTGTTTCCCTCTGTTGCAGTTGTCAGAAGTCCTTCCATACCCTCCCCCTTGATTGCAAGTCTGTGACACATGCAGAAACTGCTTTCAGCAGCACTACTGTAGCAGGGATTACTGTTTCTTCAAAGGGGGGGGACCAGGAAGCCAACTGTGCTGCCACTAACATACTGAAACTGTGACAGCTGCAGGAGTTGGCACATGACATGGCATGGCACCTGGTGCATGGTGTCATGTCATGGCATACACCCTAAACACATGTCACTACTGCCGAAGTTGTCCCCAACCTCCTCTTGCTGTAAGCAGATGACTGCTTCATGGCCATGCCAACATACATGTATCCCATTCCTTGCTGATTATTTATGGTGGTTCAGTTGCTCTGGAATCCTGTGAATTGGTTGTCCACATCCATGACATCCAGTGGCTTATCCTCAAATTAACTCCATGCCTTCCATTACTGTTGACCATGGTACTGTGCACTGCCTATGTTTTCCCTCTGCTGGAATGTCCATTTCAGCTTGTAAGGTTGTGAACCCTGGAAGAATGTCTTTCAGTAGCTCTACCACGCCAAAGGGTACTGCACCTTGTGACTAAGGGTGCAAGGTTGCTACTGTGCATGACACAGCAATGTCTACCACGGCAAAGGGTACTGCACCTTGTGACTAAGGGTGCAAGGTTGCTACTGAGCGTAACACAGCAATGTCTACCACGGCAAAGGGTACTGCACCTTGTGACTAAGGGTGCAAGGTCGCTACTGTGCATAACACAGCAATGTCTACCACGGCAAAGGGTACTGCACCTTGTGACTAAGGGTGCAAGGTTGCTACTGTGCAAAACACAGCAATGTTGTGCTTGCCAGCATCCTCATTAAGTCTGACTCCTCTTCCCTTTTCCAGTACTGGCATACTGACCTGTGTGCTATTAAAGGAAAATGTCCAGCTCTAATCGGGCCATACCTGAGACCAAATCAGACCAGGTATAGTCTGGCCAGACTATATCTGGTCTCGGTATTGTACCGGGACATGAACTTTGGAAACCAGAGCTGTTAATACCGCCATTTACACAGGATGTCTATGGACACATGCGTGGATGCTCCCCGTATCAGACGTCATACTGGGACAGCCACGGGAGGTTGTGGGCATGCTGGGCACTTCAAAATGCTGACGGGAGGGAGGCAGGATCAATCAGATAACATCTATGTATTTCACCACCTGTAAGTTGAAAAATGAAAAAGCTAATGGGCCATGAATTACAGTGAGGCATGGCCCAATTACAGTTGGACGATTCCCTTTAAAGGAAAATACTTGCAACCCTTTTGTTTATAGTAAAAAGGAGCACAACAGTGTTTTGCAAAGTGGTCACATTTTGTATTTATCTCATACTTCGGAAATAACCTTTGAGCAAACTGCTCTTTTTCAAAGGTTCCACATCATGACATGAGGTTAACACAGGAAGGTAGGTTACAGGGTAAAGGTACCCTTGTACAGAGGCAAAGATGCAAGATATAACAGCAAAAGTAATCTAACTATTTACAGTTTCAGGCTAACACATACAAAGGATCTGTATATTGCAGTTTATTACATCGCAAGAAACATGGTGGGTGCTTGCAGATTTAAATAACAATATTAGCAAGTAAAGCAGCCAGGAGGAGGCATTGTCATAGTTTCCTAGCAGAGGAGAGGGAAGTACTGTAGGTGGCTGTTACTTAGGCTTTCACTTCCTCCCGGTGAAGCAACCAGGGGGAACCTTTGTCATTTTTCTAACGGGGGTACTAAGGTATAAAAGGTTGGGGGGGGATTATCAGGTAGCCTGATAATGGGAGGCGTAGGGTGCATGGGAGGATGTGACCAGGGTGGACTTAGGAGCAGTGGGGAGATTGAGTGACTTTTTTAGGTTAAGACAAGGTCTCTACCTGGAAGAAAAAGTGCTAAAATTCAGGGGACGGGGGGGACATCACGTTCCAATCCTACTTTTCAGAGTTGATCAGTGGAAAGGGGGGAAGGTAAGGTGGGTGGTTTGGCTCAGCGAATTAGGCCAGTGCGCTGCATGTACAGGGTCCAGATGCGGTGAGGTGCTGTTTCAGAGCAACTTTAAAGGTAGGGAGGCTGTTAATGCTCAAAATATGTGCTGGAATATCATTCAACCATAAAAGGAGCCCTATATGTCAAGGACTGCTGTCCTAGAGATGTTTTTCTAAAAGGAATGGCCCACGAGCCCTGGGCCATACCCCAGTCCTATAGCTTGTATGACTGGCAAGGAGTAATTCATTGATACAGGGAGGGACTTTACCTAGCAGTGCTTTCTTGCCCAGGAGGCACGTCTGGTACCTGATTCTGTTTGATAAGTTGAGCCAATCTGTTTGCTCATAGAGGTTACAGGAGGGAGTTGAGTAATCAGCTCCAAGGGTAAGCCTACTGGCCTTGTTGAGCACAGTCCTAGCCCGTCTGAATGCAGTGTCGGATGCAGCACCATAAACTAGTAGCCCATAGTCAATGATTGAGAGGATGGAACTGGAGACAGTTAATCGCAGGGCTGCTGGCGTAAGGTATTGTTTGTGCCTATGAAGAACTCCTAGCTTGATATTCACTGTTTTTACCATCTGGTCAATATGCTGTGGGAAAGATAGTGTGTCATCAGTGGTGACCCTCAGGTACCTGAAGTTATGCACCTGCCCAATAGGTTCCGATTTGTTGTTGGCAATGGACAGGACCGGGTACACCTTCTTGTGCTGTAGGCTAGAGATCAGCATTGATTTAGTCTTCTTGTAGTTAAGAAGTTTCCATGATTTAAACCAGTCCTCCAGGTAAAAGAAGGTGGACTGTAGCTTATTGTGCTGGTGATCTGGTTGGGTGCTGCTGCTTCGAATAACTGCATCATCCACATACAGGATGATTTTGCTCATGCATGCTTCAGGGAGACTGTTCAGGAATAAACTGAAAAGGAGTGGGCCCAAAATGGAGCCTTGAGGAACTCCACACCCTATTTTCCTGGAAGATGAGGTTGCTGAGCCTTTTTTAACACTCTGAGATATGCAGGACAGGAACCATTGTACAGCTTCAGAGGCAAGCCCCAGGGACAGCAGCTGTTCTAGCAGGATGGGGTGGTTGACAGTATCCAAGGCCTTAGTGAGATCTATGAAAATAGATACCACAAACCTACCACAATCCAGAGCATTGTGTACGTAACTGGAGAATTCGACAAGCGCAGAGGTCATGTTGTGGCTTTTGTGAAAACCATGCTGTTGTGGACACAGGAGATCATACTTCAGTAAATATTCCGAGACTTGCTCAGCCATGATTCCTTCTAGTGCTTTTGAGAGGGGGGGATAGAATAGAAAGTGCCTGGTAATTGGTGGTGTACATGCGATCACCACTTTTTGGGACTGGGGTCACCAGGGCGAGTTTCCATACAGTTGGGAACGTTGCCAGGATGAGTGATTTATTGAATAATTTGATAATGGGGGCAATACGTTCTTTAAGAGCAACAGCCACCAGCTTCATATCAATATTGTCACTGCCTAGTCTTGTTTTACCTAGTACCCTGAGGACGTGCTTTCTGACCTCCCTGATGGTGACACATTTGAAACAGAGGTTTGGGCAGTTGGGGGCATCCCAAGAGGTAAGCTGTGCCAGGTAACTTGTGTTGAGGTATTCTGGGGGGAGGACAGCGCTAAGGTCAATGACGGTTGGGTTAAATGATTCTGTTATGGTAAGAGGATCCAGGGTTAAGGTGCCAGTGATATTCAGCATATTTATCCTTTCCTCATGGACTTTTATTCACTTATGCCTCCCAAACTCTTTCTGTTCTGACTATCTCCATAGTAAATTGCATAGTGATACAGTTACTTTTTGGCCTGGAAAGGCACACTGAGGAAGAACTCATTTGCAGGTACATCCCAGGAGCACAGGAAGGTTACATGACTTGCTAAACATCACACAGCATGAAAGTAACAGTTGCACTCTTCAGAGCTAGGTCTTCAGGTTTACAGCTTGTTGCTTTAAATCTCTAGGCTATATTGCTTATATAGTACATTAGGCCTGAGTTGTTACTACAAAGTAATACAAATAGCAATACCCCACTTATACAAGACTATGGGAAGTATTTGCAAATCACCATGCATATATTTCCCATGGTGCTTTGCATTAGTGAGTTATATGAACATATGAAATTTGCCAGCAGATAAAGGCCTAGAGGTCTATCAAGTCTGCTCGAATGTGCAGCTAGCACCCCTTATTCTGCAGCTGCCCCTCCCTTCCACCCTTCCCCTTCATTAACCCTCCCCCTTGTCCTGTCCCATCCCCTTTTGAAGCAGTCCACTGTTCTACTGGATACCACTTCTGCAGGTAACGATTCCACCCAGCCACCACCCTCTCTGTAAAAAGTGTCTCTCATCTCCTCTTTAACCTTCCTCCTCCAGTCTCATATCATGGCCCCTGGTGTCCCTCCCTTCCTTACTTTGAATAGCCCTCTGTACCTGTCTTGTTTATTCCTTTCATGTATTTAAAAGTTTCAATCATGTCCCCCCGTCCCTCCTGTCCTCCAGTGAGTACATGTTCAACTCCCTCAACCTCCTCTTGTATGATAAGTCCCCCAGCCCCTTGATCATCTTTGTCGCCCTGCGCTACACCCCCTCTAGTAACTTAATGTCCCTCTTCAGATATGGGCACCAGTACTGCATGCAGTACTTGAGGTGCGGTCTAACTAATGACCTATACAGTGGCAGAATCACCTCCTCCCCCCCTCGAGGATATACCCCTTGCAATACAACCCAGTATATTATGTATATAATTTGGTATTTCTTTGAAATTTCGCTTTGTTGCTGGCCCAGTGGCACTGAGGGGTGACGCACTGGACACCACACCTCACGTCATGCTGGCGACCTGGGTTTGGGAATGGACTCGGGCCGCTGGGAGCAGGCAGGGGAGAGGAAGGATTGAGCATTCCATGACTGCTCTCCTTCCTCTGGGGAGGGTAGAGGCAATGCACTGTGCTGCAGTGGTGACTTGTGGAGGCCAGCCGCATTACAGTTGCATGCTTAGGAAGGGGAAGGGCATGATGGGCATCAGCACGGATGTGCTCTGATGCCATTGCATGTCTGGCTCCCCAGAGGAAAAGTAATGTGAAAAAACAGCAGGGCAATCTCGGCAGCTGATGGCCACGTCCTGCACTCCCGGTCATAATAGGTGTCTTCACCGGGATGTAGAGTGATGAAAGGCCAGTCCTGTGTGTTTGGGGCATATAATACGCGTGCCAGACTTGGTCCGGGGGTGTGGGTGCCGGTGGCTGGAGATCACTAGGGATCCACTCTGTAGAGGATGAAATAAATAGAAGTATGATAAAAAGAAATTTGGCTTTGTTGCCAGTGTCCTTCCAGGGTAAATCTAGCTTCATGGCTTTTGTACTGAAGTTCTTTACTTTTATAAATTGATTTTTTACTGGTATTTTGGGCTCTCCATAACTCAAACACAGTAAATTAGATAATGAGACAGATTCCTTCCTCTCTTTGTGTTCAGATTTCAAAAGATCTCTAGCCAGGTGCAAAAACAGGTGGTGCTGTTCTGGGGGTATACAGAGATTATTTTACTGCCCTGTTTTAAAACTGCTATATACAAATGGTTCCCAATTTTTGAATACAGACTATGCTGAAATTGGGTGCCTTTGTGTTGAGCTAGTCCTGTACCTGAAATGAGTTTGTGCCATGGCGGAATGGATGGTATGCAAAGCTGCAGCATCACCTTTTTTGAGATTCCTGTTGCTCCCCTACTGGCCACAGCCCCCCCCCCCCAACACTGTGACCCACACATGACAAGGGTGACCTATCCCTCAACTCTTGGGGCATTGCTCCCATCCAAAGGCCCTGGTATATTGCATACAGGTCCATAATAGCACATCGCCTACACTCCACCCACCTGGGGTATGCCTGGAACCATACCCCACGTAGCACCCCAACTCCCCTTTCTCTCCCTGGTTCCCTGTACTCCACATGTCCCCAGCACTCCAACCCACATAGCTTCCAAGATTAACCCAGCACCCTTCCCTCCTACGTGCCCATACCCCTGTTGCCCAAACCACGTAACACCACAGCCTCCACCCCCTGCCCCATGCAGATACTTGCAGGACACCCCTCACCATGCCCACAGAGCTCCCCAACTCCCCACAACCCCATCTAGTACACCTACACAACAGTAGGTATGGACACTTTGTGGGTACTGTGCCCTCCTCACCACAGTTGTTTCAGCTGGGAATGACGGCCACCTCCGTCAAACCCCTCCTGTGTGCCACTTGTTTGGTGCACAGGAGTGGTTGCAGCAAGTCTGCTGAGTTTAGCCACGAAGTCCCACCAGTACTAAAATCAGGTGCAGGGTCCCTGGTGCACTGGCAGTTGATGCAAGCTGCTGTTTGCTGCAGCTTGCATTGATCTAAGGCCAGTTTTAAAAATCAGGCCCTCTGTATTCTTTTTTGCTATTGTGGCACAGCTTCACTTATGCAAATTGCTTGTCCAGAAATAAATGGTGGAACATAATCTATCTGACCATTCACATGCTGGACTACGCAGAGTAGGGCTCAACCCATGGCGCAGTACCAGGCACATGGTGCTACTGCCAAAGATGCTCCTCCACCCCTTCTCCCTGCACCACACCTTGTTGTATGCTTATTTGGGCATGCCATTATGTATATACCATCCCTCATCAATCTGCGGAATTATGGGGGTTACACAGGGCTTGCTGTATTTTCACACTCCAGTACTACCATACAGAAATGGACGTTGCTGTTTGTAGGGGCTTGATTCTCCTTTGTGACAGCAGTGCAGCATATACGACTGCAAATCACCTGTCTACAGGCTTTGTGAGCACTAACGTACTGGACTGTGACCATCACAGGGGTTGACTCATGGCATATGCCCTATGCACATGGTGCTACTGTCAAAGTAATTTCTCTCACCCTGGAACTTGATGACTATTCAAGTAAGTATCTATATACCATTCCTCACCCGTCCTGGTGGTCCAGTGGCTCCAGAATCCTGTGACGTGGTTGTCCATCTCCCTTGCATCAGTAGATCCATATGCCTAGCTCCATTCCCTTCTGCTACTATTGTTGGCTGCCTTTACTCATGCTGCAATAAACATTGCAATGTGGCAAGGGCCACAGTGACTTGTGGCAGCAGGTGAGGATGCTGGGTGCTGCTATGCACAGCCCAGCATTTCCATGCATGTGAGTATCCTCATTAAGACTGACACCTCTTATTATTTTTTCAGTGCTGGCACACCTACCTGTGTGCTATTACAGGGAAATATGTGGGACTCCTTTTTGTGTATAACAAAGGGGTGCAACACAGGAATGTATTTGTGACATTGCCACAGATTTACCCTTCCCTCATGGACTATACTGAGGCACTGGGGTGATGGGAGGAAATTCTGGGCCTCAATCAAGAACCTACTAGGGACCGAGGGCAGGACACCCCCCTCAATGCTAAATCATGAAGGTGAAATCATTCTTTTTTTGGTTTTTATTTAGTATGCTTTATACTGCATACCACCGGAATGCTCAGCCCTGTTCTCCCCAGACCCCCTCCTCACCCCCAAGGACTTACCTCCTGGAGTGATACCCCCTAGATTGCCCCCCAGGTTGGTGCCACTGCACCTAACCTGATCCTACATGGTGACAGGAGAAGGCTTCTGGTAGGGGCGCCCCCCCCAACATTGCCTCCATGGCTTGCCCCCCCCCCCGGGGTGGGGAATGAGGTCGGGCCAGAGCCAGTGGAGATGGGATAGGTCAGCTTGTGGGAGTGCTATGGCTAGCGATCGGGGTCAGGGAGTGAGAATCATTATTGGCAGTCGCAGTTTTTTCTGTGATTCTACCTGAAGGAGGTGTGGCGTGCAGTGATGCCAGTGTCTGACATGCCTCCTAAGCAGTCTAGGTGCCAGTCACCATGAGCTCCCAGACTCTGCTAGGGTTCCGACTTGTGCCGGACACACAACCCCCCTCCCCAGGAGAAGGAGTACCATTCTTGGGATGCTCAATCCTTCTGTCCCCGGTGGACTTCTGACTTCCCGGCTCCGTTCCTGAACCTGGGATGTTGGTGTCGCAGGCAGACGCCATGTCGCTGTGCTGGTGGGCCAGCTAGGTGAAATTATTCTTGAGGACAATACCATTGCTAACATCTTTAACAGGGCATTTGTGCACCACAGTGGAGATCTACACCACAAGGAGGCCATAATCCCCCAAGCCAATTCACCCGCAGGACATTCACCCACCAACTCAAAGGCCATGCACTGTCCCATATCTTACTTTAGGCAGGTGACTACTAGGGAAATTAATACATATCTAGCGAGAATCCTGGGCAAAACAAGGATGGGGGTGATGGGACTGACATGAAACTAATCTCCATCGCACTCCCAGAAGTTATCTATCACATCACTAAGCTTTTCAACCTGTCACTCCGCCTCACAGATATCTCCTTGAGATGGAAACCTGCTCTGGTCACCCCTGTCCTAAAAGGTGGAGACTGGTCACTAGTATCCAGCTATGGGCCCATCTCAATCCTGTGTCCTCTCTCCAAATCTCTGGAAAGAATCATTGTTGAGCAACTCACAGACCACCTACATAAATACAACCTCCAATGCTCCCAACAGCATGGCTTCCACAAGATGCACAGCACTAGTACTGCCCTAATTAAATTCACTGATTTCATCCATGAGGCACTCAATCAGGGCCGGCTGGTTGGTTCAGTCTTTATCGACCTAACCAAGACTTTTGACTTGGTTGATCACCAGCTTCTGCTACATAGTCTAGGCTGCCTAGACCTCTCCCCGATGCAGTTAGTTGGCTTCATAGCTATCTGACTGGGCACTTACAACAAGTTAAAATCAATGGAGATGTTTCTGCATTCAGAGAGGTCACAGTTGGGGTCCCACAGTGATCCATACTGGACCCACTTCTGTTTAGCCTCTTCGTGAACACCCTTCTGGATGCCTGCCCAACAACCAAAGTGCTGCTCTATGCAGATGACACAGTATATTGTTTTGAGACTCCTGCCAGGAAGCACTCACCAGAAATCTGCAAAATAACTTTAACCACCTAAAAGACAGGTTTAAAAATAATCTATTAGTACTTAATAGCAAAAAAAACGAAGACAATTTTCTTCACAGGGCGTCAAAAGAGGAAAGAAAAAAGCCTGTTCATAATAACAAACAGCTTTGGCACTGCTCTTGAGCAGGTGAAATCCTTCAAATACCTAGGAGTCATAACTGATGAGGCTCCAACATCCGAGGAACACATTGACAATATTACCTCTGCTGACAACAGGAAGCTAGGGTCTCTATATAGGCTTCGGTTTTGCCTCATACAAATGGCTATCAGTGGTACAATTCTTCCAGTCTTCTACTACAGCAATGTGATATACGTTGCAGTCTCAGAATCCACCTTTCAATGTGTCCAAACAACTCTCAACAAGGCATTTAGATTTATGCTCAACACAGAATGTCTCTCGCACACATGTAGTCTTTACTCTAGGACCAAGTGGCTTTCCCTACAAGACTGAATCAAGTATCAGACCTGCCTGCTAGGGGAAAAAGGTGCTATTAGGGTTTGCACCTTAGCCATACAGGCACTGTTCCAGGCTGTCCCCTTCCTGCATACCACCAGGAGAATATCAAAGCATGCCCTGTTGGTGCCCTTCTGGAGGACATCTCTGAGCCTTCACTGAAAGGGCCCTTACCTGGCTAAATGGCCTCCCCTATGCCATCACAAGTCTTGTATGACTTGGTCACTTTAGAACAGCTCTCCAGAATTCCTTCACCCCACCAGAATACTGTAATTGCTGACCTGACCTACACCTACTGTCCTCACAACTGCTCACTCAACTTAACCCTGAGCTCTACGGGCCAACGCTGTTGTCCAGTTGGGGCAGACTGTGTCAGGGCTCCCGTTAGCACTTACCCTACCCTTATACCCTCCCCATTTACCCCTCCCCTCTACCTACTACCTCCTTCACCTCTCTCCTTAGAGCACATCTTATGCACCCATGAGTGCTCTGTCTCAGTTTTACCAGCTACAAATGTATTTGATTATTATCTAAGCTGAGGCTGCTTACAAGTGATTGTATATTAATACTGTACCGTCTTTGTCTACCTGACAATGCCTGTTAGCTGCAAATGTCCCTCCTCCCCTACCCTCCCTGTATATCAATACTTGCCTGCTTTTCACCTTTGTTTGATGAGGAACCTTTGTAAATGAACTTTTAGCTCAAAGGTGTATTTCTGAAATGCTAATAAAATAAATAAAAGACTATATTAGTGTGTGCCTCTGCCTAACCCTGCCAGCCAAATATATCTAAGGGATGCCAGTTGATTCAAAATGACAACTTATCTGAATGTGTCAAACATCAAAATGAATATGACATACTAAAATGATGATGATATATACCAATAAGAGGTTTACGTAATATTATAAGAGTATCACAGAATGAAATAACACATACCAAACTGGATATAGCATACTGAAATGAGAACAACATACTGAAGTAATTAACAAAATGGTATAATGCACACTTAAGAGAGCAAAACACATATTTAAATAAGGACACACAGTGCAAGAGAGCAGCAGCAAAGGCAAACAAGATGATGGGATGCAAATCTAGGGGGATCAGTAGTAGGAGAGAGGAGGTTATACTGCCCTTGTACAGGTCACTGGTAAGGCCGCATCTAGAGTATGGAGTTCAGTACTGGTGCCCACACCTCAAAAAGGACTGTCATCGAGGCACAGGTCAGGAAGCATAGGCAAAGCAGGAGCAGTTGTAGAATTCACCAAAAATATTTATTTACACTAGCAGTAACATAAAAAATAAACTTGTTCAGTATAACTATTTACAAAGACAAAATAAAATGGAGCACATCCATCAGAGTTTTCTTTCTATCTCTGTGTGTCTTTTTTGTCTCCAGGAGTTGCAGCTCAGCTCTCTTATAAGTCCTTCCAGCACCCATTCTTAACAAGCATCCTGTTCTTGTAATTATCAGGCATGGACAAGGCAGGAACAGTGTGCCTGAACTGAAGCCCCTTTTCCACAGCTCTTCTGCAAAAGGTTTAAAACTCAGGTAACCTCTTGAGTTTACAATAGCTTTTTGCAATCATCTCAAACTATAATTATATACATTTCAAAAATGAACACTATATATTTTCTAAACAAAGGGATCCCAATATCAGTTACATTCCCATACAATGATTTGCATATATTTTTATATCAGCAGATATGCAAGGGAGGAAAAAAACAAACAGCAAGAGAAGACTGAGAGATAGTGAGAGGCAGAGAATTGCGAGACTGTCGGGGTGATCAAAACCTAGGTCTCACAGGAAAATTTGGCTGCGCAACCAGATAGAGAAGAGACAGAAAAAGAACAGATCCTTGCATTCAAACTCTGTTCATAACAACTGGGACAGGGTTCTATTCCACCCTGTCATAAGGACATTAACCTGCTGGAGAAGGTCCAGAGGAGGGCTACAAAGATGATAGCTGGTCAGCAGGGTAAGGCATATGAGGAGAGGTTGAGGGCACTGAACATATACTCCTTGGAAGATGAGAGGGAGAGAGAGAGAGAGAGAGAGAGGTGACATGATTGGGACCTTCAAGTACTTGAAAGGGATAAATAAGGTTGATAAGGAGAGTCTATTTAAGCTGAGTGGCACATAACATGAGGGGGCACAGTCTTAAGCTGAAGAGTGGGAGGTTTAGGAGGGATGTCAGAAAGCACTTCTTCACAGAGAGGGTGGTGGACACTTGGAATGTGCTGCTAGAAAAGGTAATTTCATTGAAGACAGTGGGTAGCTTTAAGAGAGGCCAGGATAGGTATAGGGGAGGATAAGGGTCATGGGTAGGGAGGATGGGAGGAGTGGGGTGAGGGGGCAGGGACAGTAGCTCAAGCTGTGGACCCTGCAACACGAGCAGACTTGATAGACCAAGTGGCCTTCTTCTGCTGGCTTCTTCATATGCAAGGAGAGCACATTCCAAATTCTTTTTAATAATGCATTGTGATCTAATGGTCAGAACAGCAGCTTGAAAACCAGGAGATCACAAAGTTCAAACCCTGCTAGAGCCAAGTACTCACTGTCTGACCTCGGGCAGTCACTTAATCTCACAGTACTCCAGTCCACCTAGCTGTGGCAATGGGTAAAAAGAGGACCCCACTGAAAAATAGATGTTTTATATCAGCCAGACATTTCTGAGTAAATAACTTGTTAAATGAAAATAAGTATAACACATACCAAAATTGGTATAACAAATAAGAAACTGAAGTGAGTAATAAACATATCAACTCATCAAAATGGAGAAAGCACATACTGAAATAAGGAACACACACACACACACACATATACATACACACACACACACACACACACACACACACCCACATTGAGAAGCATATGAGGATGTGGACCAATCACAACACAGTTATCAAAATGCGTATAAAATCACCATAACGTCTAATGTTCCTTTCAGGTCTGCAGTAGGATAGAAGCTTTTCTCTTTTTTGTTTCATCTATTTATTAGATTTTCCATGAATAAGTACATCCAATAAAATTAATCAAGCAATTCATGATGTCAGATACCCTGTGCATAAAACGGTCATTATATCTCATTCAGGTACAGCAGGTAATGTTTAAAAGTCTAACTGCTAAACAGTAAAATAAACTGATAAAATTAATTCACAGCAATTAAAATAAAATGAAATATTAACTAACAATCCCCCTCCCCAAATCACCCCTCTAAAAGAAAAAACACAATGATACATTCTAACAGTGACACACCCATATAACTGATTAGCTTCCCCACTAGACAAAGGACCGGAGCCACCCTACCTTCACACCAAGTAACTTCCAATCAAGGAAGGGTATGCAAGGCCCTGACCTCCCCACTTCCATTCCCCATTCACTTTACCAACCTTTAACACTGATGCAGGATAGCACTATATCGTCTACACTATGCCTTGCCTTTAATGTAGGTGCTCTCATATCTTTCTGCCCCTGCCATAGCTACCCCGCTTGACAACCTCCTAAACCAATCCTTCACCACTGCAACTGTCCCCCAGATGTGGAAGTACACCATTGTCATTCCTCTCCCTAAAGGGGGTGCCCCCTCCACTGCTTCTTATATATCCGCCCTATCTCTCTACTCTCAGCTCTTGCTAAACTACAGGAGTGCCTCGTGCTCGCCCAACTTACCTCCATTTTCTCTGATGCCAATTTCTTCATGCCATTCCAGTCTGGATTCAGAGAGAGACATGCAACTGCCTCCTTCCTGACAAGGCTCACCGACACCATCCTCACTGGAATAGATAGAGGGCAGATCACCTCAACCATCTTCGATGACCTTGCTAAAGCATTCAACAGTTTCTCACCCCCTACTGTTATCATGCCACTCAGAATCAGGCCTCTCTGACTCTGCCACCAAATGGTTCAGCACCTACCTTACAGGTAGAACACAAGCAATTAGGATTGTGGATGCCCCATGAATACTGGAGTCCCTAGGGGGTCTGTACTTGGCCCCATTCTGTTCTCCATTTTTCTTAACAACCTACCTCTAATCTGCTCATCCATTTCCATTCAAATGTATGCAGATGACACCATCTTATTCACCTCCGGCTCTTCTCCAGAACAGGTAGCTACCAACCACCAGGCTGACTTCAACAAAGTCCAGATCTGGTTCAGCTCTCACCAGCTCTCCCTAAATGCTAAAAAACGGTCACCTTGACCGTCGGCACAAGGCTTTCTTCCCTCTCCTCTTTCCACACCCTGGATGGAACAATACTGGAGGACACTTCTACCTTTTGATATCTGGGGGTATGGCTTGACCGTCAGCTATCCTTCTCCGACCACATCAACGCTATCTTGAAAAACCTGCTGTTCCAAGCTCGGGGCCTCACAGAACTGCAGGTTTCCCCCAACCGTGAGGCGTGAACTAGTGTAGAAGATGATCCTTCCTTCCTTCTACTACTGTGACATAGTAAACAGTGCCGCCCCCAAGTCTTCATTATCCAAACTTGACACCCTGTTCAATGCTTTCTGCCACTTTGCTCTCGATACCCCCCACACCCTTCACTGCAACCTCTACTGCTCCCTTGTATTCCCATCCCTCAAATTGCTGCCTACAGCACTGTGCGAAATATATCTCAAAATTCTGGTTTGGTGCCCTCCCACCTTACCTTAACGCCATACTTTCATCTTCCCCACCCCCTCTCATGCCCTTAGATCCATCGACTCCCACCAATTTTTAATCCCAATGCGGAGGACCACCATTGACCAGGCAGCTTTCTCATATCACTTCCCAAAGCTCTGGAACGATCCCCCTCTCAAATTCACCACTCTTCCTGCCAGCCCAGTGGCACTGAGGGTTGAGGCACTGGATGCCACACCTTGTATCACACCGGTGACCCGGGTTCAGGAGTGAGCCAAGGTCGACAGGGGTCGGCAGGGAGGGAGAAGGATTGAGCGCCAATGGCTGCTCTCCTTCTCTGGGTGGGGGACTCGCCTCCTACCGTATACCGCCATTGTTGGGAAGCTCAGGGTGGTCAGTGGTTGAGGAGAGCAGGATGCAAAAACAGGGGTAGACGTTCGCGGAGGGCCGGCTTCAACATGCGTCTCCACGCACGCCGGCAGCCTTGCTCCTCATTGCACACCGATGTCGAGGGGAAAAATACATCTCGGAGGAAAAAAGCCCTCCAGCCTACCTAGATGACGTCCTTCGCAGCCAGTCTTACCATCCGCCGACCGAACAGGGCAGACCTCACTGTGCAGCTCACTGCAGGACAGAGGGAGGTAAGGTGGGGGACCTCTCCTTGCCCCGCCCAGGGGGTAATCCGGGCCCTTAATGGAGGTCCATTTGGCAGTGAGGGTGGTACTCTAGAGGCAGACCCTGAGTGTCGGTAGGGTTGGGAGGGTGATACTCCTTGGGGACCGAAGGAGTGGAAGGCTGAGAGACTGTAGGTGGAAAAACAATAAGTAAAAAAAAAAAAAAAAAAAAATTCACCACTCCTCCTCCACCCACTCCCTATCTACCACCCTGGTAAATTACCTGATGGTAAACTGCTCCTACAACTGATACCTACAAATGCCGCCCCAGTGTCCCCCCCCAGATGCCTGACCAGTGGCAACTATTGCACTTAATTATCTCGTGCTGCGCTGTCTCATTCTGCTCTTGTTATTCTATGTACCAAATGCTTCATTGTTATCCATCTATATGAAACTTGCCTAAACTGCACCCCAAGTTGTTATACCTGTTCACAGCTGTAAATCATACTAAGTGTAACTCTTGCTATTGTTTAATTTATCTAATTGTTAAATGTATCTCACTTGATAACCTGCACGCTATCTCCCTTCTGTACTCTCTCCCCCCAGGTCACACTGGGAGATGAGCATCTTTTTGCTCAGTGTGCCTTTCCTGGTGAAACATTTCAATAAACAAATATAGAAGGGTTGTTTCTGCCCTTGACAGTGAATCAAGATATGTTCCCCATCCCTTAAGAAACAACTTTTTCCTACCTTGCAACAGGTAAATCAACTGCTCCAGGGCCAGAATCTGAAGAATAAGTCTTCCATTTGGCTACCGTGGGTTTCACATGGGAGACACAGGTGTTTTGAATACATTGATATGCCAACGACAGTAGCACTCTATCAGGTCAAGGATATGGTTCCCATCCTTCCTGCCCCATATTCTCCACTCCAAACAGTAGAAAGATGTTCGAGTCTGCAACCTGTACATTAAAGATACTCGATATTTCTCTTGCAATTTGCTACCAAAAGGAGTGTAGATCCCCACATTCCCAAAAGTAGTGAATGTAGGTGCTCAAGGTACTGTTGCAACAACCACACATTGGAGACACCGCTGTATGGAACTTATGAACTATTACTGGGGGGCAATATAGACAGTGCAGAAATTTAAATTGTTGTTCTTTGTATTTATTACAGCTCAACATTCCCATATGAGTTCTGATTATAACGGCCCTGCTGGTCTCTGTGATCTGTCTCCTAAAGTCCCACACCTTTACTTTTCCTGTCAGGTCAGGTAACAAGTCTCTGTCTTGATGTACCAGTCTGGCTATCATCCCACTGGGAGAAGAGCACAACTGCACCACTGCCAGTTCCTGTGGGCCCAGAGCAGATGCATCCACCCAAGCTCTGCCCCTATTCTGTTCAAATGCATGGATTTGGAAATACCTATATTTATGCATGGCAGGAATACCTAGTTGTTCCCGAGTTCATCAAAAGTTTTAATCCCCTCCGATGTATACAAGTGCCCCAGACATCGTAACCCTCTCTCCTCCCATAGGCGAAACCCAGGACCCCCAAGTCCCGGTATGAAAGATGGATTATCAGCTAAGGGTACTAGCCATGTTAGGTCCTCCTTCTCCCCTCTACGTTTCCTTGTCTGTTCCCATGCTTCCAAAGTAAATTCCACCAAGAGATTTTTGTGCTTAAGCCTACCATATGCCTGCTTCTCCCCTGGGTCTAAATAGGCTGAAAGTCAAATGGGAGCTTCATCCTCCTCCAAATCCACCAGCAGGCCTCCATAGAAACATAGACTTTGATGACAGATAAGGATCGCTTGGGACATCGAGTCTGCCCATTTCCCTACCTACTGGATAAGCTGCAGATCCTAGTTAACCAACAGCTTATTTCTTCCTACCCCCCACAAGAATTGCCTTATGTCTGTCCCATGCATTCTTGAATTCCCCCATTGTTTGTGACCCCCCGACTTCCTCAGGAAGGCTGTTCCATGCATCCACCACCCTCTCTGTGGAAAAAATACCTCACATTGCCCCTGAGCCATCCCCCTCCCCGTCTTCAAATTGTGTCCCCTTGTTCTTGCACATCTCTTTTTCTGAAAGATGCTACCCTCTTGGACTGTTGATTCCCTTGAGGTACTTGAAAGTTTCTATCATGTCCCCCCACTCCCTCCTTTCCTCAAGGGTATACATATTACACTTCTTTAATCTCTCTTCACATGGCTTCTGTTGCAAACTCTGCACCATTTTAGTTGCCTTCCTCTGGACTGCATCCATTCTGTCTATGTCCTTGCAGAGATGGGGTCTCCAGAACTGCAAGCAGTACTCCAGGTGAGGTCTCACCAGCTGTCTGTACAGAGGGATAACAACTTCCTGTTTTCTTCTGGTGATGCCTCTCCCTATACATCTCAGTATCCCCCCAGCCATCCCTACTGCCTTCTCACATTGCTTGCTAACATTTAGGTCATCTGATATGACTACCCCAAGGTCCCTTTCCATTTCTGTTGTTAGTACCTCCCCCCATTGTATATTCTTCTCCTGGGTTTTTGTTTTCCATGTGCATGACTTTGCATTTCTTAGCATTGAATCTAAGATGCCATACCCCTGACCATTCCTCCAACCTTGCCAAGTCCCTTCTTATCCTTTCCACCCCCTTTTGTATCAACCCTGTTGCAGATCTTCATGTCGTCTGCAAAGAGGCATACTTTCCCTTCTAGTCCCTCTGCAATGTCACTTATAAAGACATTAAAAAGGAGCAGACCCAGTACTGAACCCTATGATACCCCAGTAGTAACCACCCTTTCTTCGGAGTGGACTACATTTACTATTACCTTCTGTGTCTTGTTGTCCAGCCAATGTTTTACCCAGGCTACTGCCCTGGGACCAACTCCCAAGCTGGCTAATTTGTTTATAAATTTTTTGTGTGGCACTGTGTCAAATGCCTTGCTAAAGTCTAGGTAGGCCATGTCCACAGCCCCTCCCTGGTCTACTACTTTGGTCATCAAGTCAAAGAAATTGATTAGATTTGTCTGACATGACCTTCCCACTGTGAAGCCATGCTGCCTTGGGTCCTGTGCCTCACTGGCCTCTTGGTACTCAACAATTCTTTCCTTCATAAGTGATTCAATCATTTTCTCTACCATTGAGGTCAAACTGACAGGTCTGTGGTTTCCTGCCTCTGTCTTGTTCCCACCTTTGTGAAGGGGAATCGCATCCACCCTCCTCCAGTCCTCAGGTACCACACCATCCTCCTATGGTTTGTTAAAAGGGTATTCAGTAGGTAATTTTACGTCATTGGCTTGACCAATCAGCTCCCACAATTACAGAATGGCTCCATGAGGTGTTATTTGCTCTACAAGTGGAAAATCTCCTTGTCAACCTCTCTAAAAATCAGATTACTATCAAAAGGTGTGGGCCCCCCTTCACATGCTGCTTTCCCTATAAGTCAATAATCAATGTTATCCACGCTGCCTTCTAGGCATATGTTTAGTCTGTTTTACACAGCTTTTTTATCTGTTTTATTAGTGGTGCAACCTCTAGGGTGGGAGGGGGAAAGAGAGAGTGGAGGAGGGTGGTGGTCAATGTTGTTTATTTATAGCTATCTATTGCTTATTTACAGAGTGGTTTGTTTGCATTAATTAATGGGAAAATGGAAGTATTAAGGGCTGTTTCCAATTGTACTAGATTTGCTCCTTTGTATTGTTCTTTATATCCCTTGTGTGACTTTTCACAAACAAAGTATATTAAATTTGAAAAAAAAAAAGGGTAGTCAGTGGTGTCACTAGTTCTCCCCTTAGTTCTTTTAGAATTCTGGGGTGAATCCCATCAGGCCACATTGCTTTGTCTACCTTCAGTTTTAGAAGTTCTTTCAGAATTCTTTCTTCTTTGAAAGGACTGGTATCGACCCCCCCCCCATCCAGAGTGCTTCTACTGATTGGATTAGGTACTGCCCCCTCCTCTTCTTTTGTGAATACTGAGCAGACGTATTCATTCAGTATCCCTGCATTTTCACTGTCCTTCTCTGCCCACCCACCCTTGCCTTTATTCAGCCTCACTATCCCTCCCTTTGTCTTTCTTCACTCCCCATTGTGCCTATAAAAGGTTTTATCCCCCTTCTTAACCGAGTTGGCTATCTTTTCCTTGGTTTGGTCCTTTACTATTCTTACTGCCTTCCCCACTTCCTTCTGCTTTAACTGGTACAGTTCTCTGTCCTGCTTCTTCTGTGTTTCCTTACACTTCCTGAATGCGATCTTTTTCTCCTTAACCTTCCCCGCCACCTCTTTTGAGAACCATATTGTTTTTTTCTTTTGTTTTGATTTGTTTATTTGCTCCACACAAAGGCTTTTTGCCTCTATGATGTTTCCCCACTGTTGTTCCACCCCTCCTTTTTGCCTGTTTGTTAGTGCTTTTCTGAGGCATTCTCCCATTTTGACAATATCAGCCCTCCTGAAGTCCAGTACCCTCACTTTTGTATGGCTTGACTCTGCAGCTGAGTTTATCATGAACCACACTGTTTGGTGGTCACTTGTTCCCAGATGGCTACCCACTTCTAGATCTGAGATCCTGTCTCTGTCCCCATTTGAGAGTACCAGGTCTAACATTGCTCCCTCCTGAGTGGGTTCCAACACTAGCTGTCTCAGGCATGCCCCCTGTAGGGCATTGAGATGTGGCTGCAGCAAAGGTGCTCCAGTTAATATCTGGCAAATTCAGGTCCCCCATCAACATCTCCCCTTTCTCTGCCATCCTAAGGATGCCCTCTATCATTTCCTTGTCCATTTCCTCCCCCTGAGACGGGGGTCTATGCAGACTGTAGTGCCATTTCCAGTCTCCAGAGTGACCCACAGTGCCTCCTCTCCCCCCCTTTACCCTTTTGTTCCATTGCTTTGATCCCTTCTCTTACCTAAAGAGCTACTCCTCCTCCTCCTTCTACCCTTTCTGTCCCTCTGTAGTTTGTGTACCCTGGTATGTTGACATCCCAGTCATGGTTCTCTGTGTACCATGTTTCTGTGATGGCCACGATATCCAGGCATCCCTCTTCTATCAAGGCCACCAGTTCAGGGAGCTTGTTACCTAGACTATGGGCATTGGTACTCATTACCCTCCATTTTTTGATGGCCTTATCCCTTTTTGCCCCATCCCTGTCCTTACTGCCTTTGCCTTTTTCTCCATTTACCCCTGCCCTTCTCCCTATTGACTTCTCTATCTTGGTGTTTACCTCACTAACTACCCTGATTTTGTGGGGGGGGCTAGGATTTCCCTGCTCCTTTTCAGCACCTCCTCACTTGGCTGGTTTAAATGCTTGCCAATGAAGCATTTAAACTTGTCACCTAGGATCCTGGTTCCCCTCCTGGACAGATGCAGACCATCATGCCAGTATAAGCCTGTATTCCTTCAGGTGGACCCCCAGTCCCCAATGAAGCCAAAACCCTGAGCTCTGCACCAGTTTTTCAACCACTGATTGAATCCCATGGTGCGGGGCACCCTAGCCTCACCCATGCCATAGACAGGCAGCACTCCAAGAAGGTTACCATGTGTGCTACTTGTCTAAGGCCCCTCCCCACTCCACAAACTCCTCCTACACTGCTGTGATCCCTTTCTCAGCCAGGTCATTTGTCCCTAGGTGGACAATGACATCTAGCTCCCTCCCCCATGCAGCTGCTCCCACGATCCTGAGGATTCGCTCCCTGCCATGGGGCCAGGCAGGCACCTTACTCCCCTTTCCCCTTCCTCTCCCAGTTCAACCCTCCTGACAATGGAGTCCCTCACCAAGAGTTGTTTCCTTCACCTATGGGGTCCCATGCCACCCTCCTGTGGGTCTCCTTTGTGGAGGTTCCCAGCATCCTCCTTGGTCTCCACTGCGGGTACCTACATAGAGGAATTACACTCTGCCAGACTAGCATATGAATTGTGGAGAGGTAAAAAGTGGAGGGATACGCCTCTGTTCCACCACCCTCACCCTCCCTAAGCCCAGTGTGGTCCAACCGCTCCTCTTTCTTGGCAACCTCTGAGGCAGCAGCGGTGGCCCTGATGGTCCCTGGGTGGGAGAAGAGGTCCCCGAATCCTGGCCAACTCAGTCTGGAGATGAGCAACCTCCTTCCTCAGCCCAGAGAGGTGCCTGCAGATGGGACAACACCGCATCCTCCAGAACATGTCCCAGAAGACTGTTGCTCCACAGCCACTGCACTACACCACTCCCATCATGTCTTATTTGTGGCCCCTTAACTGTTTTTTTGTATACTTACTCTTTCCTCTCTCTCTCTATTTATTTATTTATTTTTTAATTTATATAATTTATTTATTTTCTCTCCCTGCTTTTCTATTGCTTCCGTGCCCTTAAAGCTCCTGATCTTCCTGTTCTGGGACAGGAAGTTCCTAAATTCCTCAGTAATCTCCTTCTTACTTGCTCAGAGTCAGACCTCCAGCAGCTGGGGGCTGGAGAGCTAGTGTAACCTCTAGGTGGTGCTATCCCAAGGGCTACTACCCCTGCCTCTATGGCTAGTGACAGGTTAAGGGACCTAGGTCCAATGGTGGGTGCCTCCACCCAGAGGTCAGGGTTGATAGTGGTTAAACTGGCTCAGGTACAGCCCTCTGGGACACTGTAACCCCACCTTTGTTCACAGTAGTGGCCCACGCAGTACTCGGGACTTACCTTCCCAATACCCAACAAATGCACACTTCTTACACATACAGTAACACTTACTCTCAGAACTGATTCTTGCAGCACGTCTCTGAGGACCCCCTGTAAAACAAGGTTAGGCAATATACACAAACACAATGCAATGTTGTTTCTATACGTACTGACACCACAGACAGCATATAATTCAATAACAACAAATCTGATTTATTAGAGGGGGCAGTAACATGGAGGGGGCAATCGGGTTGATTTGGTTTGGAAATATTCAAATCACAGTACTGTGCATGCATATAGGATCCAAAATGTCACACTCTCTGGGTACCCAGGATGGGGGGGAGGCTAGCCAGGTCTGTTGCCCGAGGTTGGCCAGCTGGTGCGATGGATGGGGCCCTGCAGGAACAAAATATATACACAACACACACTTGTAATCCGGAGCCAGATGGCTCAGTTCGTAGAATGAAAGCACAAAGCAATCAGATGGAACACTTTTTTGATTTTTAAATGTTGCAGGGTGTTGCCCTGATTTGTACTCACGATACCCAGAGCTGAGAACAGGATGGTGAATGGTCATTCTGGATTGCCAGACAAACAGAGCATGGAGACAAGGACCTCGTGACAGGGCTCAACTGCATTTGAAAAAAACCGGCGGATTCAGTCCGAATCAAGCTGGGTTCTGCTTCCAGCTTCAGCACATAATTCACAGTACAGGGAAATAGGATCACGATTCTCCACAAGCACAACACGCTTCATATGTAAAGGAAGTACTATACCAGGCAGGCTTGCTTCGGTCCCGATTAAAACACCACAGAAACCCGGAAGCACTCACAGCAGCTTCAGTTCCTGACAGGCCAATCGCTCTTCAGCAAAATCTTCAGTCTTCTACAGGGCAAGCCTGGTTTCCACACTTCTGCTTCTTTTTCCTTCTCAAACACTCAGATTCAGTCCGATTTAACTGTACTAATGGCTGCAGACCGATTTGAGGGCCTACACACGCGCTTCCCGCGCGAACTACTTGCCGCACTTGCACAGAGCTCCTTCTCCTTTCATAGTCACCTTGCTTCTGCCTTGCCAGCAACAGTGCAAGGCAATTCCTTTGGGCTCTCCCAAGTTCAGTTGGTTGGTTCGGCTGTCAATCACAGCAGGGCTCCCTCTTTTGGTGCAAAAAGGCGCCAGGGTCCAAACTACATTTCCCAGAGATACCTGCCATACAGTCACATTGTAGCAGGCTCCAAATGAGAGTCCAGATTCTGATTCACTCAAGCAGTCTCCATTTTAGGGCTGTCTCACACAGATTGGTCCAATTCAGCAATTCAGGTCCAAAATGGAGGGGCCACACAGAAAGAGTTCAAACTACAAAAAGACAGGTTAGACAAACTACGTTTTTACTTCTGTCTTGCATTTCCCCCCAGAACTGATTACAGCATTCAGGTGAGCTCCCTCTGCACTCTTAGCGACTGCAGAAATGGAATGATCAGACAGCAGCCCGGGCGGGATTTGGGAATTTAAATACACAGTCCCCTCCTTATAACTAATTATGTCTGCAAGCAGACAGCTCTTAAAGAGACAGTACGTGGAGGCTCTACAAGCACTCACAGCGCCCACATTTAGGTGGCACGTCACTGAATGCCAGCAGGCAGGGGAGCCCTTAGGCAAGCTCCTAGAAGGCTTTTAGGAACTCACATTTGCAGGGGGGTTACACCCTTTCTGGCCTGAAAAAACTTGGCGTCCGCATCAAGTAGGTACCTTTATAACACTTTAAAGCAGATCATCACATACATTCATATCACCAGCAGGTTAGGCCTGCATCCTTTTGAACAGCAGTCAACATATAAATATATATATATATATATATATATATATATATATATATATATATATATACACTTATTCTGTATTTCACAGCTCACTACTTGTTACACAACATTATACATACAATTGCATTTTGAAATCAGGTCATTACTTCCTGCACATGAAACCTGAAGAGAGGGGGCCCTTCCCTATCAGCTACCTTGGGGCTGGATGGGGCAGGGGCACCATGCCTAGAGGGCAAAACAAGTAACCTGAAGTTAGCACTTATGCTCAGTTTGGGCAATGAGCTTGGGGACACATATACTCCTTTGTGGATCACATTGAGAGGTAAATCTACAGGCCTCCCAGGGAAATCATAGCTTAAGCACACTAGCAGCTTCACAGCTCGACCAGTCTTTCTAGGTGGAACTGTTACCGTCTCTGCACCTTTAACCTCACTTTCAGCACTATCTTTACTTGTCAGGGGAGTTTCCATCGGGGTAGAAAGGCTAGAACTTGGGGCACTTTCAGCTCTATGAGTTGCAAGTTCTGAAGGCACCTCACTTGGCTCACATGGATAGTTTTCTGACACTGGCAGTGAACCATCAGGGCACTCAAAATACTCTTCTGGCTCTGGTATATCACCAGTCTGTCCCAGTTCATCATTTTCCTCCTCTGAAAGCTCATACAGTTCCACCATGCACAGTGACTCAAGATCACCAGGCTTAACACTCTGTACCTCACTTTCTGGGAGCATTGGCTCCAAGGACAAAGCTGGGAGCTTAGGCAGTTCAGAAGGCCCAGGTTCATCCCCATAATTGTCTAGGGGATTACCTTGAAACAATTGACTCAGTTCATAAATAGGGTAGTACCCAAAGTTGCACTCATTTTCCTCTGAAGTAGACCGACAGTCATTTTCAACTGGGGTTTGCTGTGGAGAAAA
Source organism: Neoceratodus forsteri (assembly GCA_016271365.2). Lineage (NCBI taxonomy): Eukaryota > Metazoa > Chordata > Ceratodontiformes > Ceratodontidae > Neoceratodus > Neoceratodus forsteri. The sequence goes on from JADMNL010000033.1 coordinate 157,409,376, forward strand.
CCTTAACTCGGCATCTGTAGGTGCAGCCTTTCTCTGCCTTTGCTTAACAGCAGCTCTGGTCACCGGTCCAGGGGGAGCACTTTCTAGGGGCTCAGACTCAATCATTATTTGGCCAATGGGCAGCAAGTGATTTTGATGCATTGTCTTAACATCTTTTTGAATTATTTTCAGGCCTTACTTTATACACGGGCAGATTATCCAGTTTGCCCACTACAATGTGAGGGAGATGATGCCATCTGTCAGCAATCTTGTGCTTGCCATGCAGTCCCAGATTTCTTAGCAATACACGGTCTCCCTCCTGGAGTTCCTGTGCCTTCACCTTTTTATCATACCTTTCTTTGTTGGCCAGATTTCTTTTGGCAGCCATGGCTTGAGCCAGTTGGTACGCATGATTCAGCTGGGCCTTTAACTTTTGCACATACTGTAAATAATTATCAGCAGGGACCCAATCAGGAGAAACTCCAAAACAAACATCTACCAGTAGTCAGGCTTCTCTTCCAAACATCAGCAGTAGGGAGAGAACCCAGTGGCATCACTTTTGGTGCAGTTGTAGGCATGTACCAAGGTGCTAATTTGCTGGCTCCATCTGGGCTTGTCTTTTGGGTGGAGGGTGCCCAGCATGTCCAACAGAGTGTGGTTGAAACCTTCAGGCTATGGGTCCCTTGGTGGTGGTAAGGGGTGGTTCTGGACTTTCGCACACCCCACAGAGAAAGCATCTCTTTGATCAACCTACTTTCAAAGTCTTTCCCTTGGTCAGAATGGATTCTTCACAGAGCCCCATAGTGAACAAAAAAGTTTTCTACTAGTACTTTTGCCACGGTGGATGCTTTCTGGTTCTTGGTGGGGAAAGCTTGGGCGTACCTTGTAAAATGGTCTGTGACCACCAGCACATTACTAATATTTCTTTGATCTAGCTCCAAGCTCAGAAAGTCAATACAAACCAGCTCCATGGGGGCGTGGTGGTGATGTTAACAAGGGGGGCAGCCCTCTGGGGCAAGGCTTTCCTCTGTAAGCAGCGACTACAAGTTTGAATGTGTTGCTCAACATCAGCCCCCATCTTAGGCCAATAGAATCTGGATCTCACCAAATCAAGCATTCTGTCTATACCAAGGTGCCCCATGTGGTTGTGTAGAGACCTTAGTACCAAGTCTCTGAAGGCAGTGGGCAAAACTAACTACTGCTTGTCTACTTGTCCCCCTCTGTCTACTGTTTCTCTGTACAGCAGTCAATTAATCAGTTTCAACTTAGGACCTTCCTTGTATAACAATGCAGTTCTCAAATCAGTGCAGCGTAACTTGGACACATCTTTCCCTGCGTAGAGGGCTTCTAGAGCTGATTAGATCATAGGATCTTGGGGTTGAGCCAGCTGAAGACTGTCATTGTCGAGCTGAGGCAGTGCACCAATATCTAATGCAGAAAAGTGGCAATAAGCAGCAGGTATGCAATTCTCAGAGGGCCCCAAACAATCCACCAGACAGTCCACTGCGTCCGTGGACATTTGTTCCTCCCTGTCAAACTTCTGGCAGAGTGCTCAAATATCACATTCTGACAGTCTGACCCAGTCAGTCCAGGAAACAGGCCTCCAGGAGACAGCGTCAGCATCTATGTGGTTCAGGCCTCCTCTGTATTCAACAGCATAATCATATGTAGCTAATGCAGAAAGCCACCTATGGCCAGCGGCATCCAATTTGACTGAAGCCTGAACATAGGTCAAAGGATTATTATCAGTTTTTACCAGTATCTTAGCCCCATACAAATACTCATGGAATTGGTCAACAATAGCCCACTTCAAAGCTAGGAACTCTAACTTATGCACAGGATAGTTCTTTTCAGATGGGGTCAGACTTCTGCTGGCAAAGGCCACTGGTCTCAGGCCATTCTCATGCTCTTGGTACAACACAGCACCCAAACCTTGCAGGCTAGCATCAGTGTGTAGGACATAGGGTTTTGCTGGATCTGCATAGGCACGGACAGGAGCATGGGTAAGTTGATATATAATCTCATGAAAAGCAGCTTCACAATCAGGTGTCTAACGTGCCCCAAAAACTTAATTGGGACGGAAATACACTCTCTCATTCTCAGGGGAAGCCAACCTTTTGTATTTTTTGTTGGTAGGAGAGTAACCTTGAGTAAGATTAAGTAGAGGATGAATCACTCTTGAATAGTCCTTGATGAACCAGCAATAGTAGCCACAGAATTCCAGGAATCTTTGCAGTTCTTTTAGATTGTGGGGCTGTGGCCAGGTAGTCAAGGCCTCAACTTTATTCGGGTCACTTTCTATTCCCTCGATGGACACTGTGTCCAACATACTTCACAGAGGTTTGGAAAAACTGACATTTATCGATGGATAGTTTAAGGCCAAAGTCTTCCAGTCGGTCCAATGCCTTGAACAATCTGCTCTCATGTTTCTCCAGTGAACTGCCAAACACAATAACATCATCCAAGTATAACAGACACTCCAATAAGTTCATGCCCCCCCCCCGCATGCTCCATCAGTCATTGAAAAGTGGCTGGGGCACCTGAAATCCCTTGAGGCATCCTCATGAATTCATAGAAACCAAGCGGACAGATAAAGGCTGTCTTCTCACGGTCCTCTGGGGCCATCGGGATCTAGTAGTACCTACTGCAAAGATCCAGCACTGAGAATCACTTGCCACCATTCAGGCAGTCCAAAGCATCCTGAATGCGGGGCATTGTATACTGATCAGGGATAGTCTGCCGGTTCAAGGTGCGATAATCCATGCACATTCTTACTGTCCTATTCTTTGTTCTCACTACCATGATAGGCGAAGCATATGGGCTTCTGGATTCCTGTATCACACCTGCAGCAAGCATCTTTTGCAGATGCCGTCTTACATCATCTATGTCAGCAGGCGCCAGGTGGCGAGACCTCTCACAAAATAGCCATTCATCATGCAACCGGATATGGTGCTCAGCTCCTTGCACACATCCCATAACCTATTCCTTTAAAGAAAATACTTGGTCTCTCTGGGCAAGCTTCTCACTGATCCTCACTTTCCATTCAGCTGGCAAAGGGGAGTCACTAAAATCGAACAAGTCAGGCGTCACTCTGTCATTCTTCCCCAAACTCTTGTTACTGGGTAGCACTGCAATATCTGCACAATGTACATTAGCCAGGGTGCAACCTCTATTTACTCGAATCTCTCTATCAGACACATTATGAATTTGGACCATTACTCATCTAGCATAAGCATGGTCTCTGGCAGGCAAAATACTAGGCTTGACCAGCAGTCCTTCTGGCAGTTTCCCATCACCTGGGTCATTAAGCATAAGTATTTTATTCTTGACATCCTTTCTGATTCGGACCTCCCCCTGTAATGTACACTAGGCATTTGGTGCCAAGATCAGAGACTCAGGATCCTTCTTCCAGACAATTCCAAACAGTTTCTTGGAGTTCACCCCTTCAACAACTCTCTGTGCCTCATAGGCCTTCTTGATCAAGGCCGGAATTCTCAAAGCTCTACTAGTTCTTGACCCCTGTTTCTCATAACACAACTGCGCCAACCATCCAAACATATGCACATTCGTCCCAATTAATAGAGGAACCCCATCATACAGTCCAGTAGGGGGACACACTAAGGCCAGGGTTTCTACCTGCTCGGCCACTCCAGCCATGGAGGTGGGGAAAGACAGCCAAATTTGGATATATCCGGAGTAGGGGCAGGTCTTCTCACTTAACCCCAGATATGCAGTCCTTCCAATGGCCCTAATGGCACATCAGACAGGCGCTTCTGATACCAATCCTGGAACATAATTGTCACTTGGGAGCCACTGTCCAATACAGCTCTTGTAGGCACTCCATTCACCTTAACAGTGAAACATAGAAACATAGAGGTTGACGGCAGATAAGACCCAAGAAGGGCCCAGCCAGTCTCTCTATTTCTACCTATAAATGTGCCATCGGCCTTTGCTCTGTCAGTGGCCTATCTATTCATACTCATCTGTATTGCTCCTTATGCCTGCCCATGCCTGTTTGAAGCCTGCACTGTATTCATAGCCACCACTTCCTGAGGTAGGCCATTCCATGCATCCACCACTCTTTCTGTGAAAAATAATTTCCTCACATTCCCCCTTAATCGGCCTTCCTCTAATCTCATGCTGTGTCCTCTTGTCCTGCTGTTTTTCTTATATTTAAACATGTTAGACTTTTTCACCTTGTTAATGCCCTTAAGGTGTTTGAATGTTTCGATCATATCACCTCTCTCGCCCTCTTTTGCTCTAGGGTATACATATTGGAGCTGAGTTAATCTTTCCTCATATGTCTTCTGTGTAGTCCCTGCACCATTTTGCTGCTCTTTCTGGACTGCCTCAATTTGGTTTATGTCCCTGGAAGGTGTGGCCTCCAGTACTGCATGCCGTGATCCAGATGGGGCCTAACCAGTGTCTTGTAAAGAGGGATTATTACCTCCTTACTTACATTTGTGATACCCCTACTAATACACCCTAACATCCTCCTAGCCTTACTTACTGCTTTAGAGGTCTGCTTGGATGATTTCAGGTCATTGGTGATGATGATGCCCAAGTCTCTTTCTTCCTTTGTGACTGCCAGCAACTCCTCCCAGCCTATAGGTGGCTTCAGGGTTTCTCTTCCCATGTGCATGACCTTGCACTTTTTGCATTAAACTCAGTTGCCACTTCTGACCATGTTGCTAGTTTATCCAGATCTCTTCTCATTCTGCCCACCCCATCTGGATCATCTACTCTGTTGCAGATCTTGGTGTCATCTGCAAACAGACAAACCTTACCCTCTAGTCCATCTGCAATGTCACTAATGAAGATATTGAAGAGGACTGGCCCCAGGACTGATCCCTGAGGTACCCCACTTGTGACTTGCATTTCTTCTGACTGTATACCATTTACCACCACTCTCTGTTTTCTGCCTGTCAACCAGTTTGCCACCCAGTTGACCAACTTCTGACCCACCCCGAGCCTACCCAGCTTATTTATCAATCTTCTATGTGGAACAGTGTCGAAAGCTTTGCTGGAGTCAAGGTAGGCGACATCAACTGCCCTCTTGGTCCACCACTCTAGTTACCCAGTCAAAGAAATCTATGAGATTAGTTTGACAGGACCTTCCTTTTGTAAACCCATGCTGTCTTGGATTCTATGCACCTATGGATTCCAGGTGTTGCACTATCCTTTCCTTAAGGAGTGCCTCCATAATCTTGCCCCTACTGAGGTAAGACTGACTGGTCTGTAGTTCTCTGCCTCCTCCCTGCTACCACTCTTGTGGAGCGGGATCACATGAGCCCTCCTCCAGTCTTCTAGGACCTCTCCTGTGCTCAGAGACTCACTAAACAGTTCTGCTAATGGCTGTGCTAGCTCCACCCTTAGCTCCTTAAGTACCCTGGGATGTATGCCATCGGGTCCCATTGCCTTGTCCACCCTGAGCTTAGTGAGCTCTTGTAGGACCCTTTCTTTTGTGAAGGGAGTAGTGCTCACCTCCTTCCCCTCTGTGTCCATGGTGCTGAGCTGTGGGCCCTGCCCTACCTTCTCTTCAGTAAATACTGAGCAAAAGTATCTATTTAAGATAGATGCTTTTACAGGATCCTCTTCCTCACATGCCCCCTTTTCTCCTTTGAGCTTAGCAATACCCCCTCTGGACTTTCTCCTTTCACTAATGTATCTATAGAAAGTCTTGTCACCTTCTTTTACTGTTCGTGCTACTGTTTCCTCAGTTTGGGACTTTGCCTGTCTTACTGCCTTCCCTAACTTCCCTTAGGGCAGTTTGGTATGCCTCCCTATCTTCATCCAGCTTTGTTCCCTTATATTTCTTGAAGGTCAGCCTTTTGGCTCTAACCTTTTCTGCTGCTGTATTTGAGAACCAAAGAAGTTTCCTTCTTCTTTTGCACTTTCTTTTCTGTCTAACACAATGGGATGTTGCTTCAAGTACTGCATCCTTAATGCTTGCCCACTTTGCCTGTACCCCCTCACCTGTGTTTCTTTTTGCCAAGGCTAGCTTAACTCTTTTGGCCATCTTATCAAAGTCAGCTTCTTTGAAGTCCCATATTTTTGCCTTGGAATGGGATGATTTAGATTTAGTGGCCAAATTGAACCATACCATGTGATGGTCACTGGCCCCCAGGTGACCTTCTACCTGCAGATCTGTGATCCCTTCCCTGTTAGTCAGTACTAATGTAGGATAGCCCTGTCTCTTGTGGGTTGTTGTACCAGTTGTTTGAGGCTCTCCCCTGTGGGTAATCCACCATGTGTCTAGTTCTGACAGATGTTCCTGCTGGTATTGACCAATCTATATCCGGCATGTTGAAGTCTCCCATTATCAGAACCTCTCCTTTAGCTGTCATGTTTTGTATATCTCCTCCCCCTGGTCTGGGGGCCTGTAGACAACCCCAGTTCTTATGGCTGTCCCATTTCCTGTTTCCAGGGTGACCCACAGTTCTTCTGGCCCCTTTTGTGTATTCTGAATTTCTGTAGCTTTATTTTCATTGACATGCAGGGCCACTTCAACCCCCCTTTTTTTGCACCTCTGTCTCTTCTGAACAGTACATAGCCAGGTACTGAAGTCTCCCAAGTGTGGTTACTGGTTAACCACTTCTCATTAATTGCTACTATATCCAGTTTAGCCTCTGACATTATTGCCTGCAGGTCTGGGATCTTATTTCCCGGGCTGTGAGCATTTGTGTACATGATTTTCCATTGGCCAGATTTCGGTGTGTTAGTTGTTGGGTGAGGTTTGGCATTTCCCCTGTGCATCGTATGGGGAGACAGACCTTTTTTCTCATCTGGTGATGCAAATGAACTGCAAACATACTGAATCCCTGTTTGACCACTAGCTGAGGGGGGAGGGGTGTTCTTCCCATTCGACGTATGGGGTGCTGCACCCTCCCTATTTGCTAGTTTAAATATTCTGCAAAGATGTCAAACTTCTGCCCCAATGCACTGACTCCCTCCTTAGTCAGATGCAGTCCATCAAATTTAAAGAACTTTCGCTCCCAGAACTGTTGCCAGTGCCCTACAAATCTGTGTCCTTTTTCCTGGCACCAGCCCTTGAGCCACATGTTTGGCTCCCCTATCTCCCCTTCTCTGACCTTCCGTCCATCTGCCCCCCTCTCCCAGACTGGCAGGATCTCAGAAAAGGAGATGTTGGACGAAATGGATGATAGTTTGTCACCCAGCCTGGTCAGGTGTTCCTTGGTCTCCACAACTGACCGGCTGGTGAGATCATTAGTCCCTATGTGTACCAGGACATTAATGTTTTCTCCTGCTTTGTGAACAATTTTAGCAATGCGGTCAGTGTCTCTCCACGCTGATGTACCTGGGAGACATCTGACCATTACCCCTGGCTGGCGATGGGTATCAACTTCCCAAATCATGGAGTCTCCTATGATCAGAAGTTTTTTTGATTTCCTTTTTGCTTTTTTTGTTTTGGTTCCTGATTTGGGCGAGTTTTGTTGTGCTAGCTCCTGTGCTGCACTGTCCTGCTCTGCAGAGTCCTCTACCCCTTTGTTTGATTTTGGAGATAGAGGCAGATACCTGTTCATAGTGTTTATATGGTTTTTGGAGGTAATATGTTGGAGAGCACAGAGTGATGGGGCACCCGAGTTGCCCCTCCTAACCACCTGCCAACCTCCTGGACCAACTACCCTCTGTAGTCGAGGTTCTTCTGTTGGATGTTGGGGCAATGATGGGTGGTTCTTATAATGTATTTCCTCTTGAATATGAAATTTGAGGCATGTAATCCCTGCCCATGCTGCCCGGAGCTGATCCCTAAGATCTCCAATGGCCCAGCATGTAGGACAGTGTCCTAAATCCTGTAAGACTCTCCTTCTGAAAAGTGTTCTGCAGTACCTGCAATTAATGATATCCATTCCAGATAAGTTGCTGGGTTTATAACCTGGTCAGAGTAATTAGAAGGAAGAAAATGCAAGTAATGGTTTGATTTTGTGTTTTGTTTTCGTATAACTTGTTATAACAAATTAAATTACTAGTGCCCCTGTAAATGAGCTCACCTTGTGGATGCCCCACTGATCCGCCTCTTCCTGCTTTGCCACAGGAAATGTCACAACTGTGGTACCCTATAAAAGGAGTGTAGTGTGGTTGGGAATGGGGGTGGGTGGCTGGGCCCTTCCCCGGCCGAAAAAGAACCACAGATGAAAGAACAAGGAGGTAAGAGCAGAAACAATCAGTCAACAACAAATGCAGCAACCCTGAAAGCTTATCCTAATGTTAGATAAAACTGTAAAACCTGTAAAGCACCACCTGTAATAATTTCAGAGAAGATATATCCTGTAAGAAACACTTGCTACAGAGAAAAATAAAGCAGTAACAGAAGATATACCTTGCAAAAGACAATTTGAATCAGAAGATTACAGCAGTAATCTGTTAGCACACACCTGTAGGCACACCTTGTAATAATGCAGAAGAAGGTATACCAGCAACAACAATTTGAATCAGAGAAAAATAAAGCAATGAAATGTTAGCAACAAACAGTAGCAATCCCTGTGAGTACAAAATAAAAACAACACACAGTAAATCTGCTTAGCCAAAAGTCATCTTAATCCGTTTCCCTTGCTCTGGTAAGGTTCTCTGCTCTGTCCTTTCAAGCAATCTTAGAAGAAAAGAGCTCAGGTGAAGCTTGGTCTTGGTCAGCAAACTAAGTCTTCTACCTCCAAGATATCAGCTAACCTGAACTTTTAACCCTTCTTTCTGTTGGAAATTACTGACAGTTTGCCAGCTCCACCCAGGGCTGTAGCTATGAATCCTGGGGCCAGGGACAAGTCACTTGGAATGGGCCCCCGTTTCCCAAGCCAGCTAATGACAGAGGTAATGCCAGCTCCTCAGGAGGGCCCCTCCTGAGCTCGGGGCCCTGGACAACTTCCCCACTTACCCCTCCATTACTGGGGCCCTGGCTCCACCCCCCAGATACACACCTAATCCTCTGGAAGAGTTGTGGGAGGAAAGCAATTAGCTCCTTCAATGTGAGAAGGAGACAAACACCTCTGAGGCAACAAACCTTTTCAACAAAAAAAGAATAAAATAAAACAGTGTCAAACAGTAATTTTGCTTAGCCCAATGATAAAAAAGTCACAAAAATGAAAGCACCACTTGTAATAATTTCAGAGAAGATATACCCTGTAAGAAACATTTTGCTACAGAGAAAAATAAAGCAGTAACAGAAGATATACCTTGCAAAAGACAATTTGAATCAGAAGATAACAGCAGTAATCTGTTAGCACACACCTGTAGGCACACCTTGTAATAATGCAGAAGAAGGTATACCAGCAACAACAATTTGAATCAGAGAAAAATAAAGTAATGAAATGTTAGCAACAAACAGTAGCAATCCCTGTGAGTGCAAAATAAAAATAACACACAGTAAATCTGCTTAGCCAAAAGAAGTCTTTATCTGTTTCCTTTGCTCTGGTAAGGTTCTCCATGGAGGGATCCACTACTTCAGACCATTCCGGTGGCACTGACCTGGGTGTTGATCAGGCATTGGCCCTGGTGGCATAACTTTTCCGAGTAGCTCCCCCTGGTGGCCGTGCACTGGTCCTGCAATGTCAGGCCAGCAACCTAGTGGTAACCTTTCTTAAGTTCTCTGGCAAGCACAGTTGGACTGAATATGCCCATCCTCCCCACAATGGTAGCAAAACTTAGTTTCTCTAGAGTCTTTGAAGGGTGGGTGGGGGTCTCTTCTCTGTGGGGTACCTCTGGGACTCTCGAGGCTCTTCTTGGACTGGGGGCCTACATCCTTGGACTTCTGAATCTCTACTATGGTTGGGGGTGAGGGCAGCCCTTTGCAGCTCCCCCACCATCGCTCTCAATTCTCATATCTCTGCTAGCAGGTTACCCTCAATCCAGGTCTCAGTGGAAACAACATGCATTCCCACTCCACTTTGGGGCTCAGGGGGAGCCTGATACAGATCTGGTTCTCTGGCTACCTCAGTCAGTTCTTTAATCAATTCTCTCAACTGCTGGGCCTCATCTAAATCACTCTTTTCGGGGGTCTGGCAAGTGTTCACTGCCCCAGCAGAGGGCTCCCAGCCCTCTTCATCAGTTTCAATCTCACAAATTTCTTTCATCAAATGACAGTACTCTGGAGGGCTTGCCCTCCTGTCTTGCAACTAGGCTTCAAAATCATTACAGTTGAAAATCTAGCTGATTTCAGGATGTGGTCTAATCTGACATGGTTCAATTCTTTGGCAGGCACTCCCCCTTATCTGTGGGCCCTCTGCAAAGCCCTCTCTACCCTAGTGACAAAGGCAGACAACTTCTCATTTTTCCACTGTCTAACTGACTTGAATTTCAACAATAAATCATCCCCTGATTCTGTGCTGCCAAACACCCCATCCAGTGCAGAGATGTATTCTGCTGCAGTAGCCTCTGGACTAGTGGCATGTAGAAAACGTATGGCTTCCAGGGCAGGGCCTCTCAAACTCTCCATCAAGCACTTTATCTTTTCCCCCTCTGAACACTGCCATTCCTGCACTAAAGGGGTGGCATAGTCCATCCAGGTCTCTAAATCATCCTCCCCCAAAGGCACTGGGACAGTACTGGAGAAAAGTCTGAGCCTTCTATAGGAGTCCAGCTGTATCGGGGGAATTATGATGGGGGAGGCAGCTACTGGGGAGCTCTTGGGGGACACGAGGAATGTGGTCGGGGAATGCACAGGTGTGTGGTCCTCTGATAGGTCTAACACCTTTACCTGCTCTTGAGCAGTTTTTCCTTCAGATGCTAGCAGCTTTAGCAGCTTGTCCTTAAACCCATCTATACTAGGAGACCCACCCGGGGTATCCAGACCACTATGTAAATGGATTACCTTCCATCCCTTCTGATCACCTTTGGGTAGACTCACAGAGGGTAACTTCTCAGGGTCTGTTGGGGAACTACACAAGAGCAGTACCGTCATAGTTTGTTCAAACAAATCTGAATCTCGTCCCCTTACCTCTACCTTACCCACACCCTTAATCTGCCCTGCAGTGGTTACAATGTCAGCATTACTTGTCCCTAAGGGGATGTCCAATAACAAAATAGCCTTCTGGGGGTCTATCTCCTCAGCTTCACTCCATCCCATCATTTGGTGCACCATTAACTTATGGGGAGCAATTTTAAGCTTAGGCGTAGTAAGTCCCTCCATCCTCTCTCCCAAACTGAACATATTGGGGTAATTCTCCCACATGGCTACTAGACGACGCTAATCCCAGTGGTGCCTCCAAGATGTAACTCCTAGGTCACGCTATCCCAATGGCTACTAACCCTGCATGTATGGCTAGTGACAGGTTAAGGGGCCTATGTCAAATGGCAGGCACCTCCACCAAGAGATCAGGGTTGAAAGTGGTTAAACTGGCTTGGGTACAGCCCTCTGGGACACTGTGAACCCCTTTGTTCCCACTAGTGGCCCACACAGTACTCAGGAGTTACCTTCCCAATACTCCACAAATGCACACTTCTTACACTTACGCTTACCCTCAGGACTGATTCTTGCAGCACATCTCTGAGGACCCCTGTAAAACAAGGTTAGGCAATGTACACAAACACAATGCAATGTTGCTTCCATATGTACTGACACCACAGACAGCATATAGTTCAATAACAACAAATCTGATTTATTAGAGGCGGCAGTAACATGGAGGGGGCAATCGGGTTGATTTGGTTTGGAAATATTCAAATCACAGTACTGTGCATACATATAGGATCCAAAATGTCACACTCTCTGGGTACCCAGGATGGGGGGGGGGGGGCTAGCCAAGTCTGTTGCCTGGGGTTGGCTGGCTGGTGTGATGGATGGGGCCCTACAGGAAGAAAATATATGCACAACACACACTTGTAATCCGGAGCCAGATGGCTCAGTTCGTAGAATGAAAACACAAAGCAATCAGATGGAACACTTTTGATTTTTAAATGTTGCAGGGTGTTGCCCTGATTTGTACTCATGATACCCAGAGCTGAGAACAGGATGGAGAATGGTCGTTATGGATTGCCAGATAAACAGGGTATGGAGACCAGGCCCTCATGACAGGGCCCAACTGCATTTGAAAAAACAGGTGGATTCAGTCCGAATCAAGCTGGGTTCTGCTTCAAGCTTCAGCACGCAATTCACAGTACAGGGGAAATAAGATCACGATTCCCCACAAGCACCAAGCACATTCATATGTAAAGGAAGTTACTATACCAGGCAGGCTGCTCCTCGATCCTGATCGCAAAACACCCCAGAAACCCGAGAGCACTCACAGCAGCTTCAGTTCCTGACAGGCCGATCACTCTTCAGCAAAATCTTCGGTCTTCTACAGGGCAAGCCTGGTTTCCACATTTCTGCTTCTTTTTCCTTCTCAAACACTCAGATTCAGTCCGATTTAACTGTACTAATGGCTGCAGACCGACTTGGGGGCCTACACACGTGCTTCCTGTGTGAACTATTCGCCGCACTAGCACAGAGCTCTTTCTTCTTTCACAGTCACCTTGCTTCTGCCATGCCAGCAACAGTGCAGGGCATTTTTGGTTGGCTGGTTTGGCTATCAATCACAGCAGGGCTCCCTCTGTTGGTGCAAAAAGGTGCCAGGGTCCAAACTACATTTCCCAGAGGCACCTGCCATACAGTCCCATTATAGCAGGCTCCAAATGAGAGTCCAGATTCTGATTCACCCAAGCAGTCTCCATTTTAGGGCTCTCTCACACAGATTGGTCCAATTCGGCAGTTCAGGTCCAAAATGGAGGGGCCACACAGAAAGAGTTCGAGCTGCAAAGAGACAGGTAAGACAAACTACATTTTTAATTCTATCTTGCATTTCCCCCCAGAACTGATTACAACGTTCAGGTGAGCACCCTCTGTGCTCTTAGCGACTGCAGAAACTGAGTGATCAGACAGTAGCCAGGGCGGGATTTGGGCATTTAAACACACAGTCCCCCCATATAACTAATTATGTCTGCAAGCAGACAGCTTTTAAAGAGACAGTATGTGGAGGCTCTACAAGCACTCACAGCGCCCACATTTAAGCAGCGTGCCACCGAATGCCAGCAGGCAGGGGAGCCCCTAGGCTAGCTCCTAGAAGGCTTTTAGGAACCCCCATTTGCAGAGGGGTTACACTACTCTTTTCCTTCTAGGATAGTGAGCCTTTTGTGCCTCTGTGATCAATGCCTTTCTGCTCCCAAACAGGAAGTTCCTGTTGTAAGTCAAATCCTGTGCCTATAAAAGTAGAAATAGCTTGGGGGGAGGTGGAAGGGAGGGGGAGGACAATATAGTCCCAGTAGAGTAGTAATGTTCTAACAGCACCTCCTTCCTCTTGCTGTTCTCCGCCCCCCTATTCGCCCAATCTTGCATGTACCTCTGTTGGATGGATAGAAAATATCCTTTAATATCAGGAAAGCTTAATCCTCCCTTGGTTACACTCCTGTTTAGCAATTTCAGACTCATCTGCGGGCATTTGCCTTTCCATATAAACTTGCTGAATTCTTGCTCTAACCTTTTGACATCCTTCTTCAATAACCCCATTGGCAGCATTTGCATAGCATATAAAATCTGTGGTAGCATATTAATTTTAAGAAGGTTTATACTGCCCATCCAAGATATAGGCAGGGCTCGCCATCTCTCCAGATCTTTATATATTTCCCTTAAGAGGCTCTTAATTTAATTTATAAAGCACAAACACATTCTGGCACATTCTAATCCCCAGGTATGTAAGCCTACTTTCCACCTCTTTTTTTTTTTTTTTTTTTATCATAGAAGATTTTATTGAGTTTTAAGATATGTCCAGTTACAGCAACATATAATATAAGATTGTACATTCAGTACTGTTGCAACAGCCCACTTACATCAGGTAATCACCAAATGAGAACTTAATAGTCCGAACAGAACTGGACCATAGCAAGATAAAGAATCTATTTGCAATTAGAAACAGAAGTTATCCTAACTAGGTAAAACATAGGGGTCAGTTTGCACTTCCCAACAGGCATACGCGAAGGTAAGGTTAAGACGAGGAGCGGTTAAGCTCCAAAGTGCATCCCTTGCAGCCAGAGACTAATAAGCAGAAGATCTCAGCAGCAAAAGAACGTGGTAATACTGGGTGTCAGAGGGGGTCCTTATATCAGAAGGGGGTTGGAAAGGGTGACGGAGGGCATCAAGACCACAAGCTTATAAGGGAGGATTGCCCAGGAGTGTTGGTACTTTGCAGAGGGAGGAGTGAAGATACAGGTTCCATTTCCAAAAATACTTAGTTAACCAACCACGCCGGGAGTGAGAAAGTCACTCCATAATAGCAAGGTCGGCTAAAGCGGAATGCCAAGCAGCTAAGGCCGGGGGTGCCAGTTGATGCCATTTCTTTTTCTTTTTTTTTTCTTTTTTTTTTTTTAGTTGTTTAACTAGGAGTAGTACTCTAAGCTGAAAGCTTTTTTATAGGTGCAAGCTGGGAGCACAGGGAAGTTAAGTAACTTGCTCAGGGTCACACAATATGCAAGTGGAAACTGTGGGATTCAAACCCAGGTCTGGTCTGCTGGATGTCACCAGATTTGCAGCTCAGACCCTTAAACCACTGCACTATACTGCCTCCCATTTCATTAAAAGGACCCATTTGGCTTCCATGAGGGCCAGCATAACCCATTCCCAGTGCCCAGGAGAGAGTGCAGTCAGTGAGGCGGAGGCACCCAGGAGCAGCATAGGGTCCAAAAGACAAATCGGCTGGCCCAATACACTTCCACAGTCCATCGAGACAAAGACCCAGAGGGATGTGAGGTGACGGCATTGCCAAATATGCAGTATATGTGCAGGGCTTTGCCGGCATCACCAGTATTCAGAATAAGGGAGTAAACCTTTTGAGTGCAGGGCATTTGGGGTCCTATACCATCTAAGAAGGATTTTGAGCTGTATAAGCTGAGTTCTGGCATCTGTATATAATAGGTGAGTTGACTTGAGGCAATGGGACCATGCATCTGGGGGTATTGGGCTCTGGATTTCTTCTATCCAGTTGGACCAACATGCTTCCATGTGGTCTACTTGGGAGTCACACCACATATTGAGGAAGCACCCAGCTAGGCCGCGGAAGGTGTTTGTCGTATGCAAGGAAGTCATTGCCATTTGGGATCTGGGGCCGAACCCGATTGAAGGGGTTGAATGATGCTTCTAATCTGCAAATACCTCCAGAAATCTCTAGGAAGGAGGTTGTAGTGGGGTTTCAACTGCTCAAAGGACATTAACTTGAGAGAATCAGGCATGAACAAGTCTTGTACGTATCTGATGCCCCTAGATGCCCATTCAGACCAGAATATGGGTTGCTTATCTATGGAGATAACTCGGTTATTCCAGAGAGTGGCATACCTGAGAGGGAGTCCCAGGCAGACTGGGTGGTACGGAAGGAAGACATAAGATGATGCCAGACCTGTCTGGTTTCCAGCATAACTGGAGATTAATTATGTAGTGGGACAGCCCCCGGGGATAGTAGTGAACCTAGAGGCTGATCGCCTAGGATCTTGGCTTCCAGGTCAACCCAGTTAGTGGATTGGTAGCAGGAAGAACAAGCCATCTGGTAACTTGGGTGACTAAGTAGGCCATGGGGTAGTCTTGGAGCCAGGGAAGGCCCAAACCCCCAAGGGACCAGTGGGCTTGCAGCTTCCCACGACTCCAGCATGGGGGATTACCCTCCCACAGCAGTCGAGATACTATTTTGTCCAGGGAGCTATATAATTTGGGTGAAAGACAAATGGGCAAATTATTAAACAGGTACACCACCCGGGGAAGAAGAAGCATCTGTATAGCTGCTACTTTGCCCCTTAGAGATAGGTTAAGTTTACGCCACCGCTCGACTTCAGTCAGCAGACCTGACACTGGGGGGAGAAGTTAGCTGTCTCTAAGTCTTTCCATTTAAAGGGTATTACCACACCCAAATAGGAGAAGCACTGTGGAGCCCAAGCCAAATCAGTGCCTTGTAAGCAGTCCTTGGTACAGGCCGAGTTTAACGGGGCCAGGATAGTCTTCTTTCTATTGGTCTGAAGCTGAGAAAGTGTCACAAAGTCCTGTAGCATTTCTAGAACATGGGATAGAGATTCTTGTGGATGGGATAGGGGTGAGTAGGAGATCATCGGCATAAGCGGCAGCCAAGTGGTTAGTTCCAGATACCGGTATGCCGGGGATCACTTCAGAGGAGGTAAGTTTCCTAATGAGGGGGTCAAGAGCCACCAAAAATAAGAGGGGAGGGGAAGGGGACAGCCTTGGCGGGTGCCCCTGTGCAGGTCGAAGGGGGAAGAGATATCCGAGTTAGTCATTATTTTAGCAACGGGGGAGCTGCAGAGAGTTGACACCCATTGACAGAAGTAAGGTCCAAAGCCGTATAAATGAAGGACTTCATGAAGGAACCCCCATTCCATGGAATCAAATACCTTGGAGAAATCCATGGCAAGGGCCGCCGTGGGGGCAGTAGAGCGAAGTGCCAGCCACTTCAGGTTAAGCAGAAGTCGGGTGTTGTCTGCTCCAGACCTGCCTTTGGTAAATCCTACCTGGGAGGCATGAATAATAGTCAGCAGAACCCCCTACCATTCTGTTGGCCAGGATTTTGGCGACTAACTTCATGTCTGCCATGAGCAGGGAGATGGGATGGTAGTTAACACAGCCCATGGGGTCATTGGATTTTTTAGGAAGGAGGGTTATCAGGGCTTCCCTCATGGGGGGAAGAGTACCACAGTTATGCGCTTCTTGCAGGGCACTGAGCAGAGAGGTGGCAATCTCCTGACTTAAAAGCTGGTGCAGTCCAACAGTCATGCCCTCAGGACCTGGGGCTTTGCCTCTGGCCATCTGCGAGAGTGCAAGCTTCAGCTCTTCCACAGTGAAGGGCTGATCTAAGGTGACCACTTGTTCTGGAGGTAGACAAGTTATGCTGAAGGAAGAACAGAACTGGCGAAGCTCTTGGGTCATTTGGGCCAAATTTAGAGGGGCACAGGACTGATAGAGGGTCTGGTAGAAGCATCGCATGGTGTAGTTGATCCAACTGGGGTCTGTAACTACAGTGCCGGAGGGTGTCTTAAGGGCATGAATATGTGAGGCTGCTTGTTGCCTTCTCAGCTGGTAAGCAAGAAGTTTGCCTCCCCTCTCTCCACCTTCCCAGTAGGTGTGCCTGGCACGAAGGAGCATCCACTCAGCTTTCTGTTGCATTAAGGAGTTACTTTGGTATTTAATCCCCACTATCTCCCTTAGTAAGTATTGATGCTGTGTATTTCCCCAGTCCCTTTACCATCTTAAACTGGGCTTCAAATGTAGATAGTGTGGATTGCAACTGGGTAAGAGTTGTCTTCTGTTCCCTGTTCTTGGCAGCAGTGAAGGATATAATCCAGCCCTGCAGGACCGCTTTAAAGGCCTCCCATAACGTACCCGGGGACACCTCACCAGTGGAGTTAAGGGAGAAGCAGGTCTTAGCTTCATGTAGGACAGTTTGGCAAAATGTTTTGTCTTGTAGTAGTCATGGGTTACACTGCCACTGGTGCCAGTAGTACCCGACATAGTGGGGAAATAGGAGCACATGACCGGGACGTGGTTGGAGATAAGGATGTTATGAAACAGAGTGTCCAAAATGCCTATGGCTGCTGACCCATTAGCTAGCCAGAAGTCAATGCAGCTATGTGTAGAGTGAACTGGGGAGAAGGAGTAATCCCTCCCTGAGGGGTTTCCTGTCTCCATAAGTCTATGAGACCCCATTCCTCCATCAGGTCGTGCAAGGCAGCCCTGGCTTTCGGATGGGTTTGGGGAGTTGGTCTGGATTTGTCGAGGAAAATGTTCAGTACCAGGTTAAAGTCTTCACCAATACAATTAGGAATACGGGAGTGTCCAGCGGATAAGAAAGCTATTGTTCGGCTAATATTGAGGAGAAAGTCAGCATCATCAACATTGGGGGCATATACATTAACATGTATCGCCCTGCCTCCAGGAAATACAAAACGGGCAGCCACCCATGTCCCCTGTAGATCTGCCTTGACTTCTTTCTCGATCTAAGGGCAGGAATGATGTATTAGTATGGCTACTCCTCTAGATTTGGTGGTCACAGAGCTGGCTAAGACCTTACCGACCCAGGACTTTTCCAACCACAGGGTGGTCCTGGCAGTGAGATGCGTCTCTTGAGGAAATGCAATATCAGCTTGCAAGGATCGCAGGTGCTGAAGTACTTTGGTGCATTGGTTGAACCCTTTAACATTCCAAGAGATAAATTTGAGCCCCCCCCAAGGACCTTGGACATGTTGCAAGGAGGAGCATGCTGAGAATAAACAATACAGAAAATGGGTACTCACCCACCCGAACAGGGATCAGAGGGAGGGGAGTGTGCACCAAAGCAGGGTAGAGACAGTTGAATCTAGCAACCAAATATATTTGCATCTGACAGTGGGAAGTGCAGCTGCTGTACCTTATAAACTAGTACTAGGAGGGTAGCAACTCTACACACTAATCACCAATCTGAAAGAAGAAAATAGAGAACAAACAATATCAGTATCAACAGTAAACAATAGCAACAATAAACAGAAAAGTCGCCTCTAAACTTGGCACCCATGAATGACATCACTGGTGGGCATTATGAGTTAAACAGATTAATAACACACTAAGGGTGAGGGGCTAAATGCATAAGAAGACTCTCACGGAGGTGATCTCAGCTACGCTAATGTTCTCACCCAGAGAGGGAATCTGGAGATAGGTCCAATAGATGGAATCGTGTCCCCAAACTGGCGACACCACAGTGTGGATTCAGTGATACCAGGGACCAAGAAGGGTTGGGGGGATCAGCATGGGTGGGATGCCACTAGTGAGTGCCCAACAAGGGGCTGAGGGGGATAGGCAAGGGGGAACAGGGGAAGGGGGAACCCCCCTACAGATTACAGATAGGCCACTAGGAGCTTATTATACTCAAGCATATTGGGTACGACCAGGAACAAGTGTATCCATACAGAAAAAATAGGAGCCAAATAGAGGGAAGGTACCTTCTATTAATGAGCATAGGGCAAAATCAACGAGGGAAACAGCCAGCGCTTAGAGAGTCACAGGAGTTCTACTGCCATGCCCGTCTCTAGAAGAGAGGGGTCTAAGTGAGCTGCCTGTATGAGACTTTGCAAGGGGGAGGCCACTCTTATGGCTCATCGAGACCAATTTATGTGGTAGGGGGCAGATAACGCTGTGGGGGAGGAAATGTGGGAGGCTGCAGAGACCTTGTGTCAGGTAACTATAATTTGTTAGAGCAATTGCAGCCCCCTAGATGCTCGCTCAAACAAATTCACATCACCCAACTGAGACAGTAAGAGGTCCCCAGCAAGTAAATAATAAAAAGAAAGTGGGGCATAATGCCCCAGTCCAGCTTAACCTGTGGAGCCTTAAGACGGGGGGACCTCTGACAAGGAAGATAACCCTGTTGGCTGTGGTGGATTCGAGGCAGCCGCCGCTGCATAAGACATCGAGCCAGATTTCAGCAGACGCAGCTCTTCTACTTCATAGAAACATGGAAGTTGACGGCAGATAAGGACCGCAAGGCCCATCCAGTCTGCCCATTTTTTTCTACCTTATGAATGTGTCATAGGCCTTTACTCTGTCAATGGCCTATCTATTCATACTCATCTCTATTGCTCCCTTATGCCTATCC
This sequence comes from Neoceratodus forsteri, assembly GCA_016271365.2. Lineage (NCBI taxonomy): Eukaryota > Metazoa > Chordata > Ceratodontiformes > Ceratodontidae > Neoceratodus > Neoceratodus forsteri. The sequence continues at coordinate 157,428,953 of JADMNL010000033.1, forward strand.
CATGCCTGTTTGAAGCCCTGCACTGTATTCATATCCACCACTTCCTGAGGTAGGCCGTCCCATGCATCCACCACCCTTTCTGTGAAAAAGAACTTCCTCACATTACCCCTTAATCAGCCTCCCTCTAATCTCATGCTATGCCCTCTTGTCCTGCTGTTTTTCTTATATTGAAACATGTTAGACTCTTTTACCTTGTTAATGATTTTAAGGTGTTTGAATGTTTCAATCATATCACCTCTCTCCCCTCCTTTGCTCTAGGGTCACATATTGAGCTCAGCTAATATGTCCTTACATGTTTTCTGATGCAGTCCCTGCACCATTTTGGTTGCCCTTCTCTGGACAGCCACCATTTTGTTAATGTCCTTGTGCGGATGAAGCCTCCATTACTGCCCACAGTACTCCACATGGGGCCTAGCCAGTGTCTTGTAAAGAGGGATTATTACCTCCTTTTTACGACTTGTGATACCCCTACTAATACACTCCAACATTCCTGTAACCTTACCTACTGCTTTAGTGGTCCGCTTGGGATGATTTCAGGTCATCTGTGATGACGATGCCCAAGTCTCTTTCTTCCCTTGTGATTGCCAGCAACTCCACTCCCAACCTATAGGTGGCTTCATGGTTTCTCTTCCCTATGTGCATGATCTTGCACTTCTTTGCGTTAAACCCCAGTTGCCACTCTTCTGACCATTTTGCCAGTTTATCCAGATTTCTTCTCATTCTGCCCACCCCATTTGGATCATCTACTCTGTTGCAGATCTTGGTGTCATCTGCAAACAGACAAACCTTACTCTCCAGTCCATCTGCAATGTCACTGATGAAGATATTGAACAGGACTGGCCCCACGACTGATCCCTGAGGTACCCCACTTGTGACTTGCATCTCTTCTGACTGTATACCAATTACCACCATTCTGTTTTCTGCTTGCTAACCAGTTTTCCACCCAGTTGACCAACTTCTGACCCACCCCGAGCCTACCCAGCTTATTAATCAATCTTCTATGTGGAACAGTATTGCAAGCTTTGTTGAAGTCAAGGTAGGCGACATCAACTGCACCCCCTTGGTCCACCACTCTGGTTACCCAGTCAAAGAAATATATGAGATTAGTTTGACAGGACCTTCCTGTTGTAAACCCATGCTGTCTTGGATCCTGTGCTCCTATAGATTCCAGGTGTTGTACTATCCTTTCCTTAAGGAGTGCCTCCATACTCTTGCCCACTACTGAGGTAAGGTTGAGTGGTCTGTAGTTCCCTACCTCCTCCCTGCTACCACTCTTGTGGAGCGTGATAACACGAGCCCTTCTTCAGTTTTCTGGGACCTCTCCTGTGCTCAGAGACTCAATAAACAATTCTGCTAATGGCTCTTCTAGTTCCACCCTTAGCTTCTTTAGTACCCTGGGATATATGCCATCAGGTCCCATTGCCTTGTTTACCCTGAGCTTAGCGAGCTCTTGTAGGACCCTTTCTTTTGTGAAAGGACTAGTGCACACTTCCTTCCCTCCTGTGTCCATGGTGCTGAGCTGTGGGCCCTGCTCTACCTTCTCCTCAGTAAATACTGAGCAGAAGTATTTGTTTAAGATAGATGCTTTTCCTTGGTCCTCCTTGACACACTCCCCCTTATCCCCTTTGATCTTAGCAATACCCCCTCTGGACTTTCTCCTTTCACTAATGTATCTATAAAAAGTCTTGTCCCCTTCTTTTACTGTTTGTGCTAGTGTTACCTTGGTTTGGGCTTTTACCTATCTTACTGCCTTCCCTGCTTCCCTAAGGGAAGTTTGGTATGCCTCCCTATTTTCATTCCACTGCATTCCCTTATATTTCCTGAAGGTCAGCCTTTCGGCTCTGACCTTTTCTGCTACTGTTTTTGAGAACCAAAGTGGTTACCTCCTTCTTTTTGCTCTTGTTTTTCTCTCTAATACAATGAGATGTTGCATCCTTAATGGTTGCCCCCTTTGCCTGTACACCCTCACCTGTACTTCTTCTTGCCAGGGCTAGCTTAACTGTGTTGGTCATCTTATCAAAGTCAGCTCCTCTGAAGTCCCATATGTTTGCCTTGGAATGGGATGATTTAGTTCTAGTGGCCAAATTGAACCATACCATGTGATGGTCACTGGCCCCCTTCTACCTGGAGATCTGTGATCCTTTCCCTGTTAGTCAGTACTAGATCTAGGATAGCCCTGTCTCTTGTGGATTGTTGTACCAATTGTTTGAGGCCCTCCCCCTGAAGAGAATCCACCATGTGTCTAGTTCTGGCAGATGTTCCTGCTGGTAATGACCAATCTGTATCTGGCATGTTGAAGTCTCCCATTATCAGAACCTCCCCTTTAGCTGTCATGTTTTGTATATCTTCTAACAGTAATGTGTCTATGTCTTCTCCCTGGTCTGAATGCCTGTAGGCAACCCCAGTTCATATGGTCATATGGCTGTCCCGTTTCCTGTTTCCAAGGTGACCCACAGTTATTCTGGCTCCTTATGTGTATTTTGAATTTCTGTAGTTTTGATATCTTCATTGACATAGAGGGCCACTCTACCCCCCCCCTTTCTGCACCTCCGTCTCTTCCGAACAGTACATAGACTGGTACTGAAGTCTCCCAAGTGTGGTTACTGGTGAACCATGTCTCTCTAATGGCTACTATGTCCAGTTTAGCTTCTGTCATTGTTGCCTGCAGGTCTGGGATCTTGTTTCCCAGACTGTGAGCATTTGTGCACATGATTTTCCATTGGCCAGATTTCAGTGTGTTAGTTGTTTGGCGAGGTCTGGCATTTCATCTGTGCATCGTATGGGGAGTTGGACCTTTTTCCTTACCTGGTGATGCAAATGAACTGCAAACATGCTGAACTCCTGTTTGATCACTAGCTGAGGTGGGAGGGGTGTTCTTCCCATTCAATGTATCAGGTGCTGCATCCCTCTCCCCATTTGCTAGTTTAAATATTCTGCAAAGACGTCAAACTTCTGCCCCAATGCACTGACTCCCTCCTTAGTCAGATGCAGTCCATCAAATTTAAAGAACTTTCGCTCCCAAAATTGTTGCCAGTTACCTACAAATTTGTGTCCTTTTTCCTGGCACCAGTCTTTGAGCCACATGTTTAGCTCCCCTGTCTCCCCTTCGCTGACCTTCCGTCCATCTGTCCCCCTCTCCCAGACTGGCAGGATCTCAGAGAAGGAGATGCCAGATGAAATGGATGACAGTTTGTCTCCCAGCCTGGTCAGGTGTTCCTTGGTCTCCACAACTGACTGGCTGGTGAGATCGTTAGTCCCTATGTGTACCAGGACATCAATGTTTTCTCCTGCTTTCTGCATGATTTTAGCAATGCTGTCAGTGTCTCTCCACGCTGATGTACTTGGGAGACATCTGACCATTACCCCTGGCTGGAGGTAGGTATCAACTCCTCGAATCATGGAGTCTCCTATGATCAGAAGTGTTTTGGATTTCCTTTTTGCATTTTTTGTTTTGGTCCGTGTTTTGGGTGAGTTTTGTTCTGCTAGCTCCTGTGCTGCAGTGTCTTACTGTGCAGTGTCCTCTGACCATTTGTTTAATTTCAGAGATAGAGGCAGATACCTGTTTGTAGTTTTTATATAGTTTGTGGAGGTGATGCATTGGAGAGCACGGAGTGATGGGGCACCCGATTTGCCCCTCCTAACCTGCTGCCAACCTCCCAGACCAACTACCCTCTGTGGTTGAGGTGCTTTTGTTGGATGTTGGGGAAATGGTGGGTGGTTCTTATAATATATTTCCTTCTGAATATGCAATTTGAGGCACTCAATCTCTGCCCATGCTGTCTGGAGCTGAGCCCTTAGATATACAATGGTCCAGCATGTAGGACAATGTCCTAAATCCTGCATAACTGCTCTTTTGAAAAGTGTTCTGCAGCACCTGCAGTTAATAATATCCATTCCAGATGAGTTGCTGAGATTATAACCTTGTTAGAGTAATTAGAAAGAGGAAAATGAAAGCAACAGTTTGATTGTGTGTTTTTGTTTGTTTTTGTATGACTGGTTAAAACAAGTTAAATTACTTGTGCATCTGTAGATGGGGTCACTTTGTAGATACCCCACTGATCCTCCCCTTCCTGCTTTGTTACAGGAAACATCACAACTGTGCTGCCCTATAAAAGGAATGTAGCATGGGGTGGTTGGGGATGGGGTGTGTGGCTGGGCCCTTCCTCTGCCAAAAAAGAACCACAGACGAAAGAAACAAGGAGGTAAGAGCAGAAACAATCAACCAACAACAAATGATAAAAAGTCACAAAAATGTAAGCAACACCTGTAATAATTTCACAGAAAATATACCCTGTAAAAACACTTTGCTAGAGAGAAAAATAAAGCAGTAACAGAAGATATACCTTGCAAAAAAAATTTGAATCAGAAGATTACAGCAGTAATCTGTAAGCACAAACCTGTAGGCACACCCTGTAATAATGCAGCAGAAAGTATACCCTGCAACAACAGTTTGAATCAGAGAAAAATAAAGCAGTAAAATGTTAGCAACAAACAGTAACAACCCCTGTGAGTACAAAAGAAAATAACACACAGTAAATCTGCCTAGCCAAAATAAGCCTTACTCTTTTTCCTTGCTCTGATAAGATTCCTTGCTCTGTCCTTACAAACAGCATAGAAGAAAAGAGTTCAGGTGAAGCGAGGTGCCTTTGTCAGCAAACCTAGTCTTCCACTTCACTTTCACTTCAGTCACGTCGGATTCCACCACCTGAGATTTGGACCAGTCCGGGCATGGGGCGATGTCCATCTCCTCCTGATGTACCAGTATGAAGCTTACTATTGCCACTCTAAGAAAACTTTTACTCCTTCTTCTCCTTGCTCAGGAAATGTGGAGCTCAATCTGGGGCCACCAGCTGCAATCACATCGCCCTCTGACCTTGCCACACTGAAAGGCATGAGTTTCCTCCACATTAATGTATGCAGTCTGTTAAAAAGTTCTCCATGATCCAGGCCTGGTCCTCCATACTCGACCAGACATCCTAGTGGTTTCAGAAACCTGGCTTAGACTGGCCACCTCCGACATGGGAAGTCAATATCCCTAACTATTTACTATTTAGAGCAGACAGACACTTCAGGGGTGGAGGGATTGCCATCTATGTCAAGGATAGGTATACGGCATCCTGTCTGAGTGCTTTATCTGTTGCAAATGTTTATGAATGTCTGTCTCTTCAAGTCACCATCTCGCACACTTCAACATTATGTATCATAGGGTGCTATAGACCTCCTTTTGCCGATCTACAATTGTTACCTCATCTGAGTAATATCACTGAACAACAATCCTCAGAAATAATTATTTTTGGGGATCTTAATTTAGACTGGCTATCTAAAACCACCTCTCCTCTCGTAGCTTTCTGTGACACAACATGAGTAAGTAAAAAGAACGAGGATAACAGCTCCCTGCTAGATGTTATCCTAGTGAATAAACCACATCTCCTCTCCTTTGCCAGCACCTTCTTCAGTGATATCAGTGATCACTCATTTATTGCTTGCATAAGATCAAGCAACAAACCTGCTACTTCGCTGAACTTTGCTGCCAAGAGATATCGATGGAACCTTGATCTCACTGCCTTCATAAACGAACTGAAACACTCCTTGTATTGGCAAGAGTTCTATTTGGCAAAAAACACACAATCAGCATTCGACATATTCAGCAAAATTATCCTAGACTCCTTAAATAAATATGCCCCTATAGTTAAGATGCGAATAGCAAAAAATTCATGTAGATGGTTCACACCATTATTAAAATCTGCATTGACTGAAAGAGATAACGTATGAAAAAAAGCATGCAAAACACAGTCTGCTGCAGACTGGTGCAAGTTCAAAAGGGCACGAAACTCATGTACTAGAATGGTTAGAGATACAAAAGCTGCATGCTATCATTCTGAATTTCTCTCTGCCTCCAAAAATCCTACAAAATTTTGGAAAACTGTCACGGACTTGTCTGGTCACATGTCCGGTGGCTCACTACCTCTCCTTAAACAATAACGCCATTAGTGACAGACTAGAAGTTCTGGATGCCTTCAATAATCACTTGCGACTGCAGGCTTAGCCTTCGACAATTCCCCTGTGAATTTGATACACTCTCAGGTGGGTAATCAAGGTGCAGATCCTAGCATCACCGATTCAGTCTTCTCCTTGCGTCCTACTACTCTGAAAGAAGTTGAAGACCTATTGCTAAAACTGGATGTAAAAAAAAAAAGTGCTGGTGCGGATACCGTCGACCCATATTTTTTGAAGGTGGCCATCCATGTGTTAGCTGTGCCCATAACCCATTTATTTAACCTATCATTAACTCAAGGATCCATTCCTTCAATATGGAAAACAGCGCACATCATACCCCTGTTCAAGTCCGTAAATCCCTGTGATCTAAATAATTACAGACCAGTTTTGATTCTCCCAGTCTTGTCAAAATTACTGGAAAAAGTCATAAGTAACCAGCTGAGGCAGTATCTAGAAGCTAATAACCTGCTTAATCCAGTCCAATCAGGGTTTAGAGCTAAACATAGCACCATCACAGCACTTGCCAAAGTGACTAATGACTGGCAAAGAGAGCTAGACAACAGGAATTACACCTGCACCGTATTCTTGGACCTGAGTAAGGCCTTCGACACTGTCAACTATTTTCTGCTACTCTCTTCTCTGACCTCACTAGGTGCTGACCCATTATCTTTACAGTGGTTCAACAACTACCTTTCTGATCGTTTCCAGCAGGTGAAAGCGGAAGGAGATCTCTCAACTCTCAAACCTCTCCTAAGAGGTGTTCCCCAGGGTTCTATCTTAGGACCGATCTTATTTGCAATATACATCAAGAATATTGATGATAGCATAACTAAGGCCAACATTCATCTGTTTGCAGATGACATAGTTCTTTATGTAAGCTGCCCATCATTACAATCTGCATGTAATGGCCTTCAATCTGATTTCAACCTGCTGCAACACCAACTCCTAAACAAAAAACTATTACTTAACGCCAAGAAAACAAAAGCAATGCTCTTTTCTCCCTCTACCCAAATGGTAAATTCAGCCCTATCAGACCCTGTGCTGCAGATTACTACAATTCTTGGCGAGAAGTTGGAATTTGTCCCTAAATTCAAATACCTGGGAGTATGGCTGGACCATAGGCTCTCCTTTATAGAGCACATTGAAGAATTACTCAAAAAATTATGACAGAGACTTGGCCTGTTCTTTAGGATAGCCCGCTTCTTAACTAGAGATGCCAAACTACAGCTGGTACAATCAACCTTTCTATCCTTGATAGATCATGCTGACATACTCTACAGTCACTGTCCCATTTCCTACCTCACCAAACTTGACACATTATATCATAGAGTTTTGAGGTTCATCACAGGCCTGCCGAATTCCACTCACCACTGCTCCCTATATCAATCAGTGGGGTGGAGTTCTCTTCAATTCAGGCTTGATAAAAATGCAGCCTTATGGACCCTGAGAGCCATCTCCAAAAACTGCCCCAATACATTACAGACTGTCTTCCTATAAAACCAATAGGCAATTACGCCATGAGAAGTTGCAAATCTCTCCTACTGATGGTTCCCAAAGTTAACTCTCGCTTTGACATGGCTGCTGCTTTACACTGTCCTCCTTGTGGAATAAATTGCAACAAAAACTGAAACTGAGGTCACCCATCGGCATCTCATCTTTCAAGCTCTTATATCAGTGCAATTGTTTCCCATGACCATGAATTGTCATCATGCTAACCTGTACCATTTAACCATGAACTAATTACATCTAGTGCTTGTCTCCTCCTTGGACCTGGTCTGTCATCATGCTTTCATGTAACACCTTGATGCCTCTGTCCTCCCTTTGATACTGGTCTATCTTCCCGCTTTCTCCAGCCTTCTTTTCACAACTCTATACTGCACTCATTCACAATCTGCACGCAATCATACTATAAAAGTCCTAACTCCCCTTTCCCTCTCCCTGTAGGCCCCTCATCACGCATCAGTTCTACCGACCTGTCCTTGAGACTTCACTTCTCACAGTGTTTATCCTTCGCTTACATATTACATACCCCTTCTGGTACTCCATCTGCCATTAGTTGGTAGTTCTCCAAGCCATTTTCATGGCTAGTACTAGTGACTGCCCCTGGTAAATGAACTAACTGGTACTTCTATACAGAGAACATGGTTTATATACAGTTGCATGGTTCTATGGTGGACCTGCCCCCTTGTTTTTGAATCCTCCTCTATTATGGCTTGCCTTGTCTTCCTTTTATCATTTGACTCCCCTATTACTGCACCATTGTGTTTGTGTTTATATACTTATTTACATGTATTTATATGTTTTTATGATGGATGTTATCTGACCCTGTTCTAACCAGGTCCATCTTGTAAAAGAGCTCTGCTTAATGATGTTCACCTGGATAAATAAAGATTTTGATTGATTGATTGATTGATATCTTCCTCAGAGAGGGGGTCATCCCTAAATAATTTGGCAGGCAGAGCTGCGAGACTATGGTCTGTAGGAGAGTTGGTTCCACTTCTTGAGCGCTGTCTAGTACGATGTGCCGAGCTCAGTCCATGGAGTTGCAGTGGTGTATTCCTTGTTGTTGCGGGTAGTTTAGGCTCAGGAGATTGATGGGGAGGCTGCTGCTTGAAGGTTGCCCTGGGGAAATCAGAAAGGGCTGGAACAGTCCGGTCAGCAGGAAGTTCCCCAGCAAACAGGCCCCCTGTAGGGTAGGTTTCTCTATGCTGGAAGGGCTGGCCAGGCTCCCAGAGGCATCTGGGAGAGGTAGTTTGAAGTGAGATGTTGGGCCAGAATTTGGAGATCCATACCTCGATATCTGTTGGTTGGCAGGCCACCAGCTCCCTTCCGTTCTTAGATACCAGTAGAGAGGTAAGGCCCTTGAATCTATACTTAAACCCATGAATCTTAGGGCTTTTTCATAGGAATAAATTATTTTCTCCACACAGCAGTTTCTTAGGAAAAGTCGAAGAAAAAGGTAATTATATACCCTTGCCAAGTAACCTCTCTAATGTCCTGTGCAGCTCGCAGAACTCTCTCCTTTGTGGAATATCTTAAAATGTAGGCAATAATAGGTCTAGGCAAGAGACCAGGATGACCCATTTTTGCTGTGAGCCTGTGGGCCCTTTCCACCTCGACTGGGCCTCTCCACCTGTCACCTAACATCTTGGGAAAGGTTTCATTTAAGAATTTTTCCATGTTTTGCCCTTTGGACCCTTTGGGGATGCCGGGGATCTGAATATTATTTTAGTGCCCCTAATTTTCTTGGTCCTTGGCACATTTTCACAAAGTAGCGAGCTGGGCCTCATGCACCTGCAAACTCTGCCAAATTCTAGCCTGCTGGGTCTCCAGGTGCTCAGTACGTTGTTCAACCACATTCATTTGGTCTTCCAGTTTTTGGACATCTGTGACCGTCCCTGTGAGTGCTGCAGTGATTCCATCAACCCTGTTCAATAGTGTCTCAAGCATCCTTATGATATGTTGAAGGGAGTCCCCCACCGTGACCTGTTGAGGCGGGAGCTCCTGGCTGGCTGGATTAGGAGAGGACTGAGTGGGGATAGGAAAAGCCATCCCTGTCATGGCTATCATTGAGTAGATTGGGGCTGGAGAGGATACGTACCCGAGTCAGAAGTAAGAGTAGCTCAATAGTTTGTTGCCTAGTCCTGCTCCCAGAAAAAACAGCTTTGCCAGCACCCACAATCTAGAGAATAGCAGCTCAGTCCACACAGTCTTTATGTCCGGAGCAGCTCACTCTTGCACCGGCGCAGATATCGCAATTACCAGGCTCACAAATGGGAAATAACCAAACCGGACATTGGGATCGCACAGTAAAATATACAATTACATTAGCTTTACGCCCTGGGCTCACAGAAACAACTGCAGATTACAGCCAGTCGGGGACACCGAGACAGATTCAAGCTGCCATCTTGCCAACAGCCAGGCCATGCCCCCACTTTCCACCTCTTTAAATCCCCAGTTATTACTTACCACTGCACCTTTCTGAACAAGTAATTGGAGCATTTCTGACTTAGAAACATTCAATTTATAGCCTGAAAAGGCAGCAAAGTCTCCCACCACCTGCAAGAGCACTGGGATAGAAGTGTTGGGTTCAGTGACAAATAACAACAGGTCATCAGCATAAAGCATGATTTTATGAGTCTGCCTCATCCTACTTACAACCCCCTTAATCCTGTGGTCCCCATGGATCCAAAAGGCCAGCAGCTCAATAGCTAGTGCAAAGAGAAGTAGGGAGAGGGGACAGCCCTGCCACATTCCCCTGCCGAGTTCAAATAAGCCCCATCACAGTCTATTCACCAGAACCTGTGCACTAGGTCCCTGATACAGCAATTTGACCTTGTCTGTAAAGGGATCCCCAAGCCCAAATGTCTCCAAGACCCCAAACAATAAGGCCATTCAGTGTAATCAAAGGCCTTTTCGGCATCCATGGATAGCAACACTACTTGCTCAGGATGCCTCCCTCCCCAGTGGATCACGATAAGGAGCCTCCTCATATTGTGATAAATAGCTGACGGTTCACAAAACCAGAATTCAAAAAGTGCATGCACCCTCCTCAAACAGATAAAGTCAAATGCTGTAGTTTTGCAAATGATGAAAAGATGTTTTATTTTTTCAAAAATATACAGCAGTTTTACACCTTGGTGGTATAAGCACCTACCCCAGTGCAGCATTTCACCTCTAAAGCAAGACTTCATTAGGAAGCGGGCATTAGGAGACTGGCACATCAATTTATAGTCCCAGTATGATGACACAGTCAGTTACATCATTGGTTCATTGCTAGGTTACCATACAAAACATAAACATTTCACAAACAAGCACTGTCATTAATTTCCTTCATAACAAAGATGCTGCTAGAACACCTTTTTAGAGACAGGCCAATAAACCAGTGATCACTCTCAAAACTTTCCAGGCAAAATTTTCCTAGGGGATCCACTTTTTTTGCGGTGGTTTTGTAAAGCTTCATCTGATGAATTCATTCATTTTAAATGATCCTAAAATGAAAAATAGAAAATAATGCATGAGTGAAACAGTTCTTGGTAAGTGCTCATTAATCGCTTAACAAAAGAAAATGCTTTACTTACTAAATTCAGTACATTTCAAGATATATAGAAGACAATAAGATCATGGGGTCAGGATGGACCAGTAAAGACCAGAGGGTCTCCAATCTCATAGCTAAAACCTTTGCATATATCTTAAGGTCACAATTCAGGAGAGATATGGGTCAGTAGGAAGCATAGTACGCAGACTCTTTACCTGGTTTGGGCAATACACAAATCAAGGCTTGCAGACACTAGGCAGGTAAAGCCCCTCTATCATCACCTCCTCCAGCACATCCACCAATAGGCCCACTAGGTCCTGTCTAAGTTCCTTATAATATTCCATCACTAATCTGTCCAGACCACCTGATTTACCCCTTCTCATGCTGGTAGTGGCTCTTGTCAGCTCCCACTGATACCTCAGTCCCCAACTTCTCTCATTGATCCTCTGTGAGCCTCGGGATGTTGAGGCCCTCCAGAAATTCCGAGACTAGGTCCCTATCTGTTGGGCATTCAGGTTGGTATAACTGCCTATAAAAGGAGCTGAAGGCCTCCCTAATTTTTCCCTGGATGTTTCTAGCCTTCCCATTGGTCCCTTCACTGCCATAGCAGCAGAAGATCCTTTTCTGCCCCTAGCCAACCTTGCCAGGATAACCTCCGGCATATTGCCCAATTTGTACATTCTCTGGCATGTATAAAACAAAGATGTATCCGTCTCCCCTTTAAGTAATAAATTTAGGGCTCCCCACAGAGTTAACATCTTCCTTCTGAGTTGTTCTGTCGGAGATACAACCATTCTTCCTTCCAGATCCTTCAACTGCAATTCCAGGGTCCGCTGCCTATCCTGCCTTTGTTTTTTATGATTTACTACATAACTCATAATCATGCCTCTCATGTAAGCGTCACCTGCCTCCCAATAGACTACCTTTGTTGGGGATGAAGCTGCATTCTTTGCCCTATAAATGTTCCACTGTTCCTTCAGGTATTTTTGGAATTTCTCCATTGTAAGCAAATATGTGGGTAACCTCCACCCTGACCTAAGCATTCCCCCCCCATCAAACATTTTGAGGATCCAAGATGTAAATAGGGCTGTTGGACACATCTTGAACCTGGGCGTATTGAGTCCACGGGATATATATGTAGTCCAGCCTGGACCAGGCACTATGTGGGTTCAAATAAAAAGTGAATTCCTTGGCCCCTGGGTTTGCAGCCTGCCATGCATCCACCAAATCTAATTCTAATACTCCCTATTTCCATTGCCTGATATTTCCTTCATGCCACCCAACTCCTCCCAAATGGTCAAGGCTGGGCTCCATCAAGCAATTAAAAACCTCCTCCCAAATATAAGTTGGGGATTTGCTCCCTCACCAAAACATCCAGTAGGCTCTGATAGAATTCACTCTCAAATGTGGAAGGAGCATAGATGCATATGTAACCTTCTCTCCCCATAGGGTACCTTGCAAAAAGCATACCTGCTCTTATGTGGGTCTGAGACCACTTTCTCTATTATTAAGGGGAAATTTTTGTGGAATAAAATCACTACTCCACATTTATGCAAATTATAGGATGCTGCATAGCAGGAGCCCATCTAACCCTCTACCAGTTTCTTATGTTCCTTCAGGGTAAGATGCGGTTCCTGCAGAAGTGCTACCTAGGCAGAACACCTTTCAACACCAATAAAACTTTCTTCCTTTTAATAGGATTAAAGAAACCCCTAATATTGCATGAAATAACGGTTGTGTTAGACCCCATTATATGAATATACAGATCCATTACAGGCCACTCCTCCCCCTCTTCTAATTTCCTTCTCTCTTTGACTGCAACCATTCTCCATTTCCAGTATGGCTGAGTGTCACAAGAAAAACCTAGAAAACAAAACCATAAGAAAACCCCCAAATAACAATTCAACCATTTTGAACCATAGATAACATTTAAGCTCCTGTAACAGGCAAGATCCTAATAACTTCTAAAGTAGTAATTATCCTTGTAACCAGCGAGGAAAGTAACTTCCCCCACCAATGACCCACCACTCACCTCCCTCTCAAAACACCACCCCTCAAGAAAACTATTTGGCAATGTTTACAAGTAATTTAAGACAGAGCTGTGTCTGTCTTCTCCTTTCCCCCCTCTCCACTGTTATATTCTTTGTTTCAGTGGTTATATTAGGCATACAACTGAAACCCTGCAGGGTAATTCCCCACTCTTCACCTCTCCCCCCATACATCTATAGGAACCTTTCCTATAGTCAAAGACCCTGGATTCACTGAGGACCCTCCAGGGGGACACTACTCACCCCTGTTTAGTCTCCTCCAGGAGCGAACCCTAATCACTAGCTAGTCTTATTTATCTATTACTTTCCAGCATTTCTGCTTAACACAGGTTGAAAAAACTCCTCCCACACAGGCAATTTATTGGCCCCTTCCCCCCAGCAAGCAACGATGACAGAACATGGATCGATCTCACTCCCGCCACACACCACCATCACCACACCTCATCTCCCAGTCCACGGACATACTGTGGATAGCTGAGATACCTTAGCAGGGAACTAAAAGTAGACCACATTTTGCCTCCTCCCTAGTCTGACAGGCAAATAGACAAGACCCAGTACCATCCACTTATGATCCCAGTACCATCCACTTATGATCCCCGTTCTCCCCCCCAGTGTCAAAGGCAAAGACATCAGCATTCCTCCTCCCCACTGTACACACATCAGCAGGACCAGTGTGAGGGCCCCTGAATCAGAGACATCCTCATATGCACATGCCACCAGTCTTCTGCCCCCACACTTACCCCACATCCATCGAACAGCACAAATCCCTACTTTTTCTTCCTGCAGTCTGCTGCACACTCTTCTTCCCCCACACCAGTTTTCTCTTTGATGTTCTGCAATCCTCAATGTGATTGCTCCTTCACGGCTGTAGTCCAGACTGCCTCCTCTTTACAGTGAGTCGGGCGACCATCCACCAGGCCTCCCAGACCAAAATCCCGTAATCCAAAAGGCACTATACTGAGGAGAAAGAAAAGGTTAGAGAAATAAACACATGGGAGTCTCACAAGTCATTAACTCCCGTAGAGACCCAGTAAATAAAATACAACATAGCAAGTCAGTATAAAGTCTCTCATTCGATCACAGGAGAGACACTACAAAGTATGCAATGGGTGGGACTGATTCACACTGGTTCACAGTTTTGAATGCCTGTAAAAGAGAAATACCAGAGGCAAGAATTCTGGTGATTGTGAGGTAAACAGAAAAAGATTCATTTAAAAGTTGTTTTACCCTGCACTTAAATTAGTAAACATAAAAGTTTCCTGAAGGATTTGTATATAAGTATGTTTTTCCTCTTATAGGATTCCCAGGCACAGCTCGACCCCACCCCCACCTTACTCACCTTTGGAAAGTATTGCAGTAAAAGCAAGTCATAAGAATTACAAAACAAACAGTAAGCATGTAAGCGTGCAGGTTTGTTCCACCTGCTCTTTTGAAAATTTTTGTTTTGGGAGTTGAAATTATAAAATAGAAAGAAACAATATAGAGAGTAATAGTAATATATTTTTATTTATCTGTTATTATTATTATTATTACAGCAGAATCTGTCATGGAATGAATTAATTTTGAATACAGAAATAAAAAAGAGGAATATTTCAAGTACGATAATACACTATAAAGCTCATTAGTGTGATGAAGGAACTTGATGTTCTGAAACATTACTATAAAGAAAAGAGCAAAATGAAATGAAAAGCAATATGTAATAGAAAATAATAATAGAAAAGATTCTTACATCACTTTCTTGAGACTATTTGAGGTGAGAGAGAGATATTGAGTAGTCTTTGGTCTTTGCTCTTCTAACCACTTCAATATCCAGGTCTTCCTCCTGCTCCCCCATGTCCTCTCCCTTCCAATTCCTTCCACTGGTGCCAGCTCACCTTATGGTAAACAGTTAGTCCAAAGTAAGATTCTGAAGCACATTCTCTTCAGACTTGCTCTATTTCTTCTACTTCTTTCTGGTGAAGTGCACCCTAATCCTTGGCCCCCTATACTGCCTAATCCCACTAGTCATCGGGATGGTGGTCTCACACTAGATTCAATAAACATTTGTAGTCTTTGCCATAAATTTGACCTCCTTCAAGTCTGGATTAGTCAGCAAGAACCAGACACCCTGCCTGTTGTAGAAACATGTCTCCCTCCTAAAATCCCTGACTCTGCTGTTGCCCTGTTGGGCTACTCGCTTTTCAGAGTAGACAGGATGGGGAAAAGTGGTGGGGGTTGTGCCATCTACCTCAGTGACTCCCTACAAGGGCAGGTTCTACACACCACCTCACCTAGCCTTGGAGCGCAGGCCTGGTCTGTCAAAATTTCCATTGGTAACATGGGCAAGTCTCTTATAGTCATTGCCGTCTACATTCCTCCCTGCAGCTCTAAGCCTGCTTTTGATTCTATCCTCGACTGTGTCTCCCAGTTGCCCACAAAGACTGAGGTCATCATTCTGGGAGACTTTAATATTAATTGGTCAGCATCCATTGCTGTGCCACACCAAAATGCTGCTGTGGCTTTAAACCTTACTCAGGTTGTGTCAACACCAACAAGGATCAATTATAGAACTGGGACCAGTTCCCTGATTGATCTCATTTTCACAAACCACCCAGAGAGACTCACTAATGTCTCCATACTATCGGATTCCTTAAGTGACCACTCTCCTGTTCTTTGCTGCGGGTCCAACCACTCCTCAAAACTCCCCCCCCCAAAGTTCTTGTACCTGCGTTCCCTTAAGAAAGGCTCTTTGATGAAATTCAAGGACTATTTTCTACACTGTGATTGGTCCCTTTTAGACTTGGCTACTAGTGTGGACAGTGCTTTAGCTGTCTTCATCTCCTCCTTTAACTCAGCCTGCAACATCTTTGCCCCATATACCAAGCACCTAATAAAGGGCCCTGGAACGCCTTGGATCACTCCTGGCCCCCTTGACCTCATGCGCACCCGTGACAATCTTTGATATAAGGTTCTTGAGTCTGGCTGCTCTGCTGACAGGCAGAACTATAGGGCTTCCAGAAACATCTGCACCTGAGAAATTTGTTGAGCAAAAACTACCCACTTCCAAGCTCACCTTTCAACCTCCTGGGGTGCGGGGAGGAAATTCTGGGACAATATTAAAGACCTGATTGGAAACCCCAACTCCTCCCCCACCCCTCTACTGAATATCAATGGTGTTATTAGCCGGGATCCACAACTCATTGCAAATACCCTCAACTCTGCATTCTGTGACCTTAGTGGAGTTCTCCCCCCTGATTTTTTCAGCAATTTCCATAATTCCCCCACACCCTCTGGTATCCCCCCATTATTCTTTAAGACCATCTCCCCTCATGAAGCTAAATCTTACCTTACTAGGGTACTGGGGAAATCTAGATTTAGTGGCAATTCTTTTGATCTGAAGCTCCTGCTACTGGTCTTGGATAGTGTTCTGTCCCCCATTACCAAAATTCTTAATCTCTCCCCTTGCTTGGGACAATTCCCTTCTCAATGGAAATTAGCTGTTGTTACACCTATCCTTAAGAGTGGTGACAGAACCTCCAGCAGTAACTATTGCCCGGTCTGTATCCTTGTCCCCCATTTCCAAAGCCCTTGAAAGGATTGTCTTTAATCAACTTTCTGATTATCTCTTGAAGTACACTCTTCAATGTCAGCAGCAGTATGGGTTCAGGCAGGGCCACAGTACTACCACTGCACTACTGGAGTATACTGACTTCATCCATAAGGCCCTGGACTGTGGCCACTTAGTTAGGTCTGTGTACATAGACCTAACTAAAGCCTTTGATACAGTCAATCACATGCTCCTAATTGAATCCCTGACATCTCTAGGCCTCTCTTTGGATGCCACCTCCTGGTTCACCAACTATCTGAGTGGCAGATCACAGAGGGTGAAAATTAATGATATGTTCTCCACCAGTCTACCAGTTCATTCAGGAGTTCCCCAAGCCTCAGTTCTCGGTCTGCTCCTGTTCAGCCTGTTCCTCAACACCCTTACTCTGCTCTGGTCATATGTTACTTTACGCGGACACCACCGTAATCATTAGTAGCCACCCTGATCCCACGCATTGGCAGAAAGACCTACAATTGTTTTTTTCTGAATCAGAATCATGGTTCTCCCAACATAAACTTTAATTATGAAAAAACTAAAGTTATGGTTTTTGCCAATCCAGAAAACAAATACAAAGGCACTCCCCTAAACATTCTGACATCCCAGCTCGCTTCCCTTGAACAGGTGCCCCACTTCAAATATCTCGGCATCCCTCTGGACTGCACATCTCCTTCTAGAAGCATATAGACCTGGTCTGTAAGGCAGTAAACACCAGGATTGGCCTTCTCTATAGACATAGACCCTGCATGCCACCTGATGCCCTGCACCTGGCTGTAACCAGTTTGGTACTGTCCCTAGTCGACTATGGCATTGTTATATATGGATCAGCTGCTGACTCTGCCCTTAGAAGAATCAAGGTCTCCCTGAATAAAGTGCGTCGCCTGGTCATTGGTTGTAGTCATCTCACTCACACCTGTGAGCTATATAAACTAGCGGACTGGTTGAATTTTGAGGGAAGGCTTTCTTACCATACTTGCCTTCTAGTCAGGAAAATAGCCTCTGGCCTCCTTCCTTCCACTGCCCAGCATCTCCTTCCACTGGCCCCTGCCACCCGGTTGACCAGAAGCTCTTTCAAAGCCCCTTTCTCAGTCCTGTTTTGAAGGACCTCTTTTGGGCAGAGGGTCTTCATGTATAGGGCCCCTCTCTGGCTCAATGGTTTGCCCTCAGAGGTTATTTCTGTCTGTAAACTAGGACCATTTAAATATATGCTCAGGCAACATCTTCTTGCCTCCAGTCAATGTGACTGTTCTTAGTGACACCCTCTATCTCACCATGTAACTCACCAATCACTGAACTGCCGCTAAGTTAAGACAATGTCTCCTTTGACTTCTGTTCCCTCTGTTTCTTCCCCCTTTACTCTCTTTCTTCCCCTCCTTGTCCACATTCTCTTCCTCCTCTCATTCGCTGCTCTGTCCCCTACCTCCCCTCGTCTCTCCCAATCCTGTTCCAGTTGCCTACTAGTCTAGTTTTACTTTTCTTGTTTTCAGCTTTTACTGTACAATTGTCTATACATTGTGTCTGTATTTTTTGTTTATAAGCTGTATATACCTATCATAAATACTACACCTCTGTGTTTTATGTAAATTGCTGCTTCATTCAATTTTGTACTCAGGTTGCACCCTGTCTGTATCTTATTTATGTACTTCCTGACATGGAGCCTTTGTAAATGAGTCAACTCAAAGGTTTGTAATTCCGATATTTTCAACAAATAAATACATAAATAAATATACCCCCATACACTAGTTTCTTCATTTTCTTGTAATCAGCCCAAATAGCCTGCCGGTCCCCAAAATTATGCAGGCGAAAGATGATTTGTCTTGGAGGCTCATCGGCTAGTGGTCAAGGAGCCAATGTCTGGTGGGCCCTTTCTATTTTAAAACGGCCACCTTTTGGATGCAGTTCACACAGCTCTGGTAGTTGAATGGTGCAGAATTCTTCAATGCTGTTTCCCTCCTTTCCCTCCTGCAGGCCTCTTATGTGGAGATTACTGTGCCTCTGGTGATTTTCCTGATAATCCAACTCCTTCTTCATTTCTTCCACTTCTCTTTTCAGCTGAGCAAGTGATTTGGGTAATAGCTGCACCATGTCCTTGACGTTGGAAATCCATTGTTCTGTACTTGTGATCCAGGATGCCTGGCCCGTAACTTGTGCTGAAATCTCAGCGAGCTGGCCTGTGAGATCATCCAGCTTAGGGCTTAATGCAGCCAGGACCTGATCCTTGACAGGTTGGCCCAGAATGTCCACTTCCTTAGCAGATAGCGTGATCATCAATCAATCAATCAAAATCTTTATTTAACCAGGCAGCCACCGTTGAGCAGAGCTTATTTTTGAGGTAAACCTGGGATAAGGTACAGCTACAGAAAGATACAACAGGATTGCGAGTGCTGCCAACATGGCAGTATACATTAGAACAGATATGAACAGACTTTATGCAGAGCCATCAGACACAAAAAATACTAAGTATACAAAAATACAGTATCATAAGAGAAATGTATAAGTTTAACGCCTTTTATTTTTGTTATACCTCAGAGGGCAGAAGGTAAGGGGATGCATAAGATAGAGAGGGAGAGGAGAGGGCAGGGATATGGGTCGAGGGCTGACAGAGAGGGAGCCAGGATAATCACAACGGCTGCAATCCTTGGGATTAAGGGAAGCAGTTGCAGGATTCCTTGAGTTTGCAGGTGATTAAAGCTTTAAAAGCCATGAGCTTGCAAGGGAGGTTTAATTTCAGAGATTTTTGCAACTTGTTCCACAGCAAGGGAAGTACATGGCATATTGCTGCCCTGCCGAAGCGGGATCTAACCTTCGGGATTTTCAGGGTTATGTAAGAAGCACTTCTTAGGGCGTAGTTAGGTTGGGGGCTTAATGGTAGGCAATCAGTGATGTAGCTGGGCAGGTTATTGGTAATGGCTCTGAAGGTCCAGAGTACCGCGTTTCTCTGGCGCCTAAGGGTAAAAGAAGGCCAGCCCACAGCAGTACATAGGAGACAGTGATGGGTGGAGTAGGGGAGCTCTGTTATAAACCATAAGGCTCTGTGGTAGAGTATATCAAGTTTTGCAAGAGTACCAGCAGGACCTTGGCAATAAAGGAAGTCGGCATAGTCTAGCAGGGAGAGAAATGTAGTTTGGACTAGCCGTTTTTTAGCCTCCCTTGATTGAAGGGTTTTTATCCTGAAGAATAGTCCTAGTCTCTGCCTGAGCTTCTTTATAAGCACTTCAATATGATCCTGGAAGGAGAGAGAACTGTCAATCCAAGCCCCAAGGTATTTGAAAGAAGATACATATTCCAGCTGATCCTCCAGTATGGTAGTGATAGGGGATAGTGAGCCGTGAGAGAGAGGGGTGCTAGAGTTGGATGCAGGGGAGAAGAGCATGGCTTTTGTTTTTTTCACGTTCAGGAGCAACTTCTGTTTTAGGAGTTGGAGTTGTAGCAGATCAAATTCACTCTGGAGAGATGAGAGTACAGTGTCAGAAGATGGACCACTGGTGTAGAGCACCGTGTCATCTGCAAAGAGATGAATTTTAGCCTTGTTAATGGAGGCATTAATTCTATTAATATAGATTGCAAAAAGCAGGGGTCCCAAGATAGAGCCTTGTGGAACACCCCGAGTAAGAGGTTTGAGGCGCAAAACCTCACCATCAGCCTTAACTTGCTGGGAGCGGTCAGTTAGGTAATTGTTGAACCACCTAAGAGAGGGAGCTTCCAGACCAATATTCCATAGGGATGATAACAGCAGGGGGTGGTCCACAGTGTCGAAAGCTTTACTGAGATCCAGGAAGACTGCTCCAACAAAATTCTTGTTGTCCAACTCCCCCAGCCAGTCATTACTGACTTTGGCAAGGGCGGTAGTCTTACTATGTTGAGCCCCGAACCCTGACTGGAGTGGGTTAAGGAGGTTCGCTGATTCCAGGTGGGTCCTGAGTTGGGAGTTAACGATTTTCTCCAGTATTTTTGACAATACGGGGAGGAGAGAGATGGGCCTATAATTATTCAGATCACTAGTGTCCCCATTCTTGTGTATAGGAACAATATGGGCAGTCTTCCAAACAGTAGGAAGGACACTTTGGGAGATGGATAGATTGAACAAATGAGTAATAGGCACAGCGAGTGCACGGGAGCCTGCTTTTAGAAAGAATGGATCGATCAGATCAGCCCCAGGGCTTTTCCTTTCATCCAGCTGGAGCAGGAGATCCTCCACTTCCTTCAAGGATGTGGCTTGGAGAGAGAAGGATGGGCTAATTGCAGGGGGGTCAGGGGTATCAAGCCCAAGCTGTACCTGAAGAGTACTAGCTGGGGAGGAATCAAAAGCTAGTCCTGCAGTGGCAAAATAATTGTTGAATGAGTACAGAATAGTAAGTTTATCAGTAATTGTGGAATTACTAACCTGGATTTTGGCTGGCAGGGGGTTACCAGCGGAATAGCCTTCGATATCTCTAATAGTCCTCCAGAATTTTGACGAACATGTGGAGG
Source organism: Neoceratodus forsteri (assembly GCA_016271365.2). NCBI lineage: Eukaryota > Metazoa > Chordata > Ceratodontiformes > Ceratodontidae > Neoceratodus > Neoceratodus forsteri. The sequence goes on from JADMNL010000033.1 coordinate 157,450,089, forward strand.
AAGCTTCAAGTTGAGAGTGGTAATAGTTAGCCTTTGTTTCTCTAACCAATTTGGAACAGAGGTTTCTAGCTCTCCTGAAAAGATTCCAGTCATTAGGTAGCTTTGTTTTGCGAGCAGTTTTCCATAGCCTGTCCCTATTCCGCAGTGCACTCTTTAGGTCAGTAGAGAACCACCGACAGTGCTTACTTCTAACTCGGGATGTAACTAGAGGGGCATGCTTATTCAGAACACATAACACAATGTCAGGAAAATGTCATAGGCGGGAGCCACAGATTCTGCTAGGTAGAAGTTCTGACTTAGCTCAGCTGTGAATGACCAAGGATCAAAACTATGCCTGCTTCTTTTTGTAGTGAATTTGGGTGGGAGAGTAGGGGTATGACAAGACCTAACACAAGCAACAAAACAGCGGTCACTGATGTCAGAGAAGAAGACTCCAGAGTGGGAATACAGGTGAGGCTTACTAACTATGATGAGGTCCAGCAGTGTACTTTTGGCTGGGTTACTCTTGTTTGGACAGGTAGATTCAGTGATGAGCTGGGACAGCCCCAAGGAGTCACAAAGGGATTTGAGAGGAGAGGAGGCATTAGAATGCCAGTCTAAGTTTAAGTCCCTGAGTAGTATTGTTTCTAAAGAGTTATGCCCCAGGAGGTTGCTTAAGTGGATTAGAAGCTGCAATCCTGCTGAAGGAGGTCTGTAACAGCCAGTAACACTGACCGAGACTCCAGCAGCGATCACCATGCTCAGGCCTTCCCTGGCAGAATGAGCCCCAGTCTTCTTGGAAGATTTTGCTGTCCCTCTGGATGACTTCCCCATAGCTGCAACCAGATATCCATCCTTCCTGTCTTCTGATCATATGTAGCCTGTTTATATCCTTGTAGTATGCCAAAACACACTTTTAATAACTTAATTATGCCACATGGAGACAGAGCTCAGGAAGAGATGTCTGGCTACTTAGCTGCTCATTAGTGCCCCTCATATAGAAGCTTTTCATCTTTATTTTACAGTAGTAGCCAGAGATATGTCTGAGTAATTATTTACATGTATCAGGATCTATCACAGGAATCCATTTAAAATTAATTGTTGTCTCTTGTGAAACATTTGAACATATCTAGATATACTGGGGCATATGCTCTAGCTACCACTGTCTTTTCAGCTATATGCAATAACAATTTTAACATTGCAATATTGCATTGATATGGCTCATTGCTTGTTTGGGTTTACAGAACAGTACATCTTGAATGAATTGTGCATAGCCTATTTAGAATCACACTATGCTGTATTAATTAATGAAGAAATGAGAATGGCCACCTTTTGGTAGCATACTGTAACTACAGCACTTGGGCAGACATTTTATGCAAATTAGGAATGTTCCCAAATATGTTTTTGCTTACTGATCAAAAGTATGTAGCCTTAAAAGCAGGAGTATACATTTTATGTGATATGGTAGCATTTATTTCTTATAGTCAACCCTTCTAACACATTCATTTTTGGAATTATCAAACAACCTTTTTAGCACCCATGACAAAAGCAACAGAATCTTATATTGAGGTTTGCAGCCCTAAGTAAGTTGTATTCAAGTATGAATTAAGAGTCTGAAGGGCTCTGTGTCACTTACTACAGTACTTTGATTATTAAAATTATGTAGGTTTTTTTTTGGTGGTTCCATGCATAGAACATAACCTGCACGTAGAGGTGAAATACTCCTCCAGCATTTTGTTATTTTACTGTTTCTCTTTTTTGTTCCTCATGCTCTGTCCTGATGATCAAGGTCACCATGGCTGCATCATTTGCCCAGCCTGCAGTTTGTGTGATCGATTGCCTTCACAGTTGACTCCAGTGCTACTTGTGGTCGATCAGCAAGGGGTGCATAAGTCCCAGACAGCCCCCCCTCTCCACACACACTCTCTCCGCTAAAACTGAGCACCTCACTTTTGCAATGCTCTTGGCTGTCAGTCAACCTTAGTGTGTGGAATTTAAAAGAAAAACACAGGAATCCCAGTCTCCCAAATGGCAGCACAAGGTACTGCCACTGGGACATCTGACAACCATATACAGATAGTATTTATTAACAATTATTCTTATCATTGTTATTTATCCATCTGTCACAGGTTCAGAGTAGATCAACTGCTATACATTTCCTCCATTGACACTAGAGCTGTTAGCTGAAGCAATAATAAAACATTCATTTATTCATGGGACTAATGATACCACAGCAGCATGTCTTCATGCAGGATTATCTGGTGGTTATCACCAATCCCGATGACTCACTTCTAGTATCATGGTACTTGAAGAATTCAGTGCCAGATTTGGGGTGGAAAATAAAATGGAGTAAGTTAATTGTTAAGCCATTATGTAAGTGTGGCCACAGTGAGTTATGGGCCAATCTCCAATTTCAAGATCTTGACACTTGAGGTAAATGTAGCTTCTGCTTTAAAAACCTTGTATGAAGCTATCACCTTCTGTAAAGTAGAACACAGGAGCAGTTTGCTAGATGGAAAACATTACCGTTGTCCTTTTTGGAGAGAACCAATGTGTTTAAATGACAACCTTACCCACATTTCTCTTCTTTTCTCAAGTACTTCCAATTCCTATCTGAAATGTGTTTTTACGTTCACTTGCGCGCATGCGCAAGGAATGTTTTGGGAGAGTAGCACACTTGGAGGTGTGCCTCTCCCACCCAATGCACTGCTCCCTTGAGCAGGTGTGGTGGTCCTGCACCAATGGGTGCAGGAGCTCAGTATGACAGCAGTGTTCCTCTGCTTCAAAGGAAAACACCGCTGCCATGCTGAGCACCGCCGCCATCCCCTCCATCACTCGCTCCCCCGGCCTGCGCGTCCGCTGCCCCAAAGCTTTCCTGCCATGCTGGGAGCCCACCCCAGCATGGCAAAGGTTGTTTGTTTGCCGACGGGTGCCCAATCCCGGCGCTCCACGGCCCCAAGCCATCCTGCTGCCAGCGCAGGGAGCCCACCCCAGCGTGGCAAAGGTCCCAGTAGTCATTTTTTTGTTTAAACCTGTGAAACAAAAAGCGGTCCCTAGCCAGCGTCTCCCAACCCCCACAACCCGCACTCCACCACCGCACTCCAGCCTCCCACACACCCCCACCCCATACTTACATTCGGACTCGGGCAATGATCTTCGTGGACGGGAACACGCCTGCACTCTTCAAAGCTCGATCGCGAACTGAGGAAATGCGGTAAGCTGTATAATGGGCTACATAGGGGGTTTCAACTTTATTCATAGCTCAGTCATTTTTGGAATTTTTGCACAGATTTTCAACATGGGGGTTTTGGGACCCCTTCTCATGAATGATGTCACTGTCATGGCATTATTCAGGCCCGAGGGTGATTTCGCAGGCACTGCACAGTCACTGCACGAAATCACCCTTTGGCCTTGAATAACACCATGACAGTGACATCATTCATGAGAAGGGGTCCCAAAAACCCCATGTTGAAAATTTGGTGCAAAAATTCCAAAAAATGACTGTTTTACGAGCGTGCGTTGCGCAGTTCCTACGCAGGCTCATAAGTTCGCGAATTTTCAATATTTTCACTCCAGATTTTCAACATTGCCATCTTATCACACCTTCTTATGAGTTGTACAGCTGTCATTTTTCACATCCTGCCCAAAATGTGTTTCTGCCCATGTAGCGCACAATGGCGCAGTCGGTGTGCGAAATCAATGTATGGAACACATTAAGAAAATCACAGTGACACTGTTCATGAGCAGAGGTCTTAAAATGGCTATGTTGAAAATTTTAATGAAAAAATTCTAAAAATGACTGTTTTCACGAGGGGTGCATTGCGCGGTTCCTCACTTGCGGCGCAAATGCGTTCTGAATTTTCAATATTTGCACTCCAGATTTTCAACATTGCCATTTTACCACACATCCTTATGAGCAGTACAGCTGTCATTTTTCACATCCTGCCCAAAATGTCTTTCCCCATGTAGTGCACAATGTAGTCAGCGATGGTGTCTTGAAATCAATGTATGGGACACAGTAAGAAAATCACAGTGACACTGTTCATTAGCAAGGTTTTAAAATGGAGATGTTGAAAATTTGGTGAAAAATTCCTAAAAATGGCTGTTTTACGAGCGTGCGTTGCACAGTTCCCATACGCTCGTGAGGTTTGCGAATTTTCAATATTTCCACTCCAGATTTTCAACATTGGCATTTACCACACTTCCTTATGAGCAGTACAGCTGTCATTTTTCACATCCTGCCCAAAACGTGTTTCCGCCTATGTAGCGCACAATGGGGGTAACAAAAAGATCATGCTGACAATTTATTGTGCAAATACCAGCAATCGCACAGGGCATTAGGGTAAAGCACCATACATGCCAAACACCACTGCAAATACCTGCAAGCAAACGTTCGGCATTGACAAATGCTTGTTTTAATTGTGATTAAGTATATTGGCATGGCTTTGGCATAATAAATCTCCATGAAATAAACTGGATAAATTGGCACTTTCATTAAGTAAGGATGGTATTGGTCTTACCAAATTAGTGGGTTTGGAGGGGTGGTTTGAACCCCATTAGAAAGCTATGGAAATTTAACTTGCAAAATCACACACAAAGCATCAGATCTTGACAAATTTATTTTTGGATCTAGGCTTGGTAACTTGCACGTGGCAAAAGATAACCCATTACATAAGCATTTGCTTAAGATGTGGCACTGGCTAACCCATTATATAAGTATTTGCTTAAGATGTGGTACTGAATAACCCATTACATAAGCATTTGCTTAAGATGTCACACTGGCTAACCCATTACATAAGCATTTGCTTAAGATGTGGCAATGGTTAACCCACTACCCTTCCTCCTCTGCTAAAAACAGTAATTTACATTCATACCCTTTGTCTTTATTTGGGATTTGAGCCCCAAACTCTTCGGCCCAAAGGCTGCATTCATTCCCCTACTCTAACTAGTAGTTCTCATCAAGACCTCTCCTTCAGCTTCTGTTATTTCTCTTCCCCTCTATATCACCTTTAAATAAAGTGGATGTTGTCAGGATAGAACCCCTAATCTCCGGGTAGCTGGTTTTGAACTTTGGACCCCTAGTCCTGAAAGCAGCACCCAATCCGATATTCCAACGTGCAGTCATAGGTATCATAGGTAATACAGAGCTAGCAGACCATAGTCCATAATGCTCGCAAATATTAATGGTATCCCATTGTGCAGTTTTGTTGCAAATAAGCATCCAGATATTTTTTAAATGTATCCATGTTTTCACTTGTTACTACATCCAAAGGCAAGCCATTCCAAATTTTACAAACTCTTATTGAGAACCAACTACTTCTTTTTTAGTTTTACATTGTTCTACTTTTAATTGAAGTGGATGTGCCCTGTTGGTGTAGACAGTATCCCTCAATTCAAAACCCAATAACTCCCATAGATAATCATCATACAAAGCCTTAAATACTACACATAAGTCGCCCCTCATTCGATACTCCAGCGTACAGAGTCCTAGTTTCTTCAATTTAGCATTATAGTCCAAGCCTTTAACTTCATTATTCTTTCTAGTGGCTCTCTGTTGTATTTTTTCCAGTGTTGTTATAGAACCTTTTTCCCCTGGTGCCCAAAATTGGGCACAGTACTCCAAATGAGGCCTTACCAGAGATGAATATAGCGGGAGCAGAACATCACTACTTTTACTACTGATATGTTTATTTATACAGTGTAACACACCAGCTGCCTTCTTGATAACTGCATGGCAATGGAGCTTAGGACTAAGATCATTGGATATTCTAATACCCAGATCGTGTTCATCATCTACCATTTGTAAGATTTTTCCACCACAATTGTATTTAGCTTGGTTGTTTTTTCTCTCAAAGTGCATTACAACACATTTATCAGTATTAAAGGACAATTTCTTTTTGGTAGCCCAATGTTGTAACTCGTCAAGGGCATACTGGAGGGTATCTCTATCACCAGTGTTAATAATCGGGTAACCTAATCGTGTGTCGTCAGCAAATTTTGTTAACCAAACCTTGGTTGTGGTTTTTAGGGATGCAATATATATGTTGAACAAACACGGACCCAAGACCAAACCCTGTGGGAACCCACTAGTCACAACATCCCAGTCTGAGAACAAGCCATTTGTACATACTCTCTGAGTGCACCCCTTTAGCCTTGATTCCACCCAGCGTGATATATTGCCCCCTATTCCAATGCTAATGATGTCCTCAATAAGCTGACCATGAGGGACCTTATCAAAGGCCTTGGAAAAATCCAGGAAAATGACATCCACTGCCTCACCCCTATCTAGTGCCCCACTCACTCCATTATAGAAACTCAACAAGTTTGTCTGACATGATCTTGCCTTAACAAAACCATGTTGAGTAGGATCTGGTTCAATCATCTTACATGGATAATCCTTGATGATTTCTTCAAGTATTTTACCCAATATTGAAATCAAACTGATGCGTCTATAATTAGACACCTCCTGCCTGGAACCCTTCTTAAAGATAGGAATCACAGTTGCTTGTCTCCAGACATCAATAACCTGACCTTCTTCTATGGATTTATTAAATAAGGCAGCAACAGGACCAGAAAGAGGGATAACTAATTCCTTAAGAATACGGGGATGTAAACCATCTGGCCCAGCTGACTTGTAGGGGTCTAAATTTTGTAGCAATTTTTGGATACTGCCAGCATCTACTGTAAAATACCCACTCAGGATGTGATCATTATGTTTCTCTCTGGTTTCAGTTTTAGTATTGAAGACTGATGAAAATTGCTTATTGCAAATAGTTTTCATTTGTATCTTGTCTGACACTAGATCTCCTAAATTATTTTTTAGCGGGCCTATGGTGGGAGTACCTCCTCTTTTATTATTAATATATTTATAGAAGGATTTGTGATTATCCCCCACATTGTTTGCCAATCTTACCTCATAATCCCTTTTTGCCTTTCTGATACTGTATTTAGTTACTCTTAACTGAAATTTAAAAATGTCCCTGCTTTTCTTAGTTCCACATAATTTGGCTTTTTTGTATGCTCTGTTTTTATACTTAATGTGTTTTTTTACAGTTACATTTATCCAGGGCCTTTTTAATGTGGGTTTATTAGTTTTTTTGATAGTAGGAATATGTTTATTTAAAACTAATGTTAACTGACTAACCAAACTTTGCCATATTTCTGAGAGTGATTTATCCAAGAAGGAATGTTGCCAGTCCCAGGATGCCATTTCTTGTGTCATACCCAGAAAATTAGCTTTTTTAAAGTTGTAAAGTGTTATGTCACCATCATCCTGTCCTAAATTCCCACTATAAGTAAATTGAACCATAGAATGGTCACTGGAACTGAATGGCTATAACACTGAACAGTCTGCAATTTGATTTCCCAAATTATGTAAAACTAGATCTAAAATATTGTTACCCCTAGTACTGTTGTTAACTATTTGTTCCATATTAGATAACAGAAATGTTTGCAAATGTATTTTTTCCACGGGGTACGAAGTATGCATAGTCTTCCAATTTATACCTGGAAGATTAAAGTCACCTACAAGCAAGGTGTTATTGCTGGAGGATATCTTCTCCACAAAATCCAGCAGATGAAAATCATCATCATGTGTAACTGATGGAGACCTATAAACCACACCCATGTTAATACAAGGTGCTGATGTAGGGAAAATTCTGACCCACAGTGCTTCAATATTAGGCCACTGGGTTAATTCAATATTTTCTGAATTTATAATATTTGAAAAATACAATGCCACCCCCCCCTTAACAATACTTCTGTCTTTATGGAACAGGGTATAACCTGGGATGTTCTTGTCCCAAGGGTCGTCTTCACACCACCAAGTCTCTGTAACAGCACAAACATGAATATTTAGTTGTTCCAATAATAAGGTAAATTCGTCAAACTTATTCCCTAGACTTCTAGCGTTTATGACTAAACAATTCCATTCTGGAGGGGCCACAGAGATATTGCTTTTGCAAATTTTTTTGGGGGCAGAATATCCCCCCCCCCGCCTAATAGTTTAAACAGTGGTCAATCTGTTGTCTTAATCTAGAGACAAAAATATGTTTGCCTTGTAATTTAAATGCATGCCATCCCTAGCGAAAAGTCTCTGGTTTACAAACCCTGTCCAGTTTTCCAAAAAGGAAAAACCCTTCCTGATACACCATCATTTAAACCACCTATTTAGTGTCATGATATCCCTTTGTTTGTCAGTACTTGCCCTAGGTATAGGTAACAGCCCAGAAATAATCAAATTACCCCCTTGACTTTTTATAATGTCTCCAATTTCCTCAAAGTCTCTCTGGATTTGTAATAAAGATCTTTTACCCAGATAATTTATTCCTGCATGTATTAAAGTAAGAGGGGAATTTGTGTGTTCTTGCAGCCCTGGGAACATATGTTTTATATTGTTTATACCAGCTCCTGGAAGGGTACTGACAGTGGTGTTCATATTTCTGTTTTTACATAAAATATGATCGGTGTACCGAATTGTAGAGTCACCAATCACTAAAACATCCCTAGGAACATTTGCTTTACTATTTGCCAAATCACCAGGAATGTCCTGTATTTGGGGGGGATCCTCAGACACCAGTAAGTGGAGTGTGTCAGTATCCTGTGCTTTCACAGATGGTAATGGATGGAGTGTCTCAAAAATATGTGTTTGCTCAGGGGAAATAGAAATGTTTGGTGTAACTAGAATTGGAAAGAGATCCACTGGTGATGTTGCCTCCCAAGAAGCAGCTGCACAAGGAGTAACTAAAATGGGGTCAGTCATTAAAGCATTGAATCTATTTTCAGTAGAAATGTTGTAACTTCCCCCAATATTTCTTCTTCCTTTTTTCCTTTAAACTTCTGTACAAGGCACCACTCATTTCCTTCGTGTTTCACTTCAGTCATGCTCTGCTTGAATGATTCATTAACTAAACTATCTGCTACAGAGTCAATATAATCTTCCAAATTATTGATATCTACTTGAGTTTGTAAGCATTTATGTAATGCTTCTATTTCAGCCCTCAAAATATTAATCATGCAACAGTTTTCACACACAGATTCTGGAGTAAGAACTGCAGTAGTATACATATCACAGCCAGGACAGCAATAATAGGTAGTATCTTTGTCCATTTTCAAGTTTATTCAATTTATAACTTAAGTAACGGAAGTTTTGAAAGGCCCTAGGCCCACTGGCCCAGCGGACACAGCTGACACACGCTGACGCGCGTGTCTCTGCGCGTGTCTCCACGCACGATAATGTGCGCCCTGCTTGCTGCAGGGCCAAGACTTATACTGCAGAGTGACCCGGAAGTGATATCTAGGGTCACAGGGGCTTGTGGATCAAATTCAGAGTTTTAATAAAAGTAAAGCGCATCAGACATTTTAAAAACGTCAAATATCCCCAAGTACATCTGCACCAAGCAGAAAAAGTAAAATAAAAGGGGCTAAATAGTATAATGTAGTCCCACGTAGCTTTGTAGGACTACAACCACTCTCCTCCCACTTCCTGAGTGAATGGGGGTAGGGCTCCGTAATGTGCGCTATTTAAAAAACAGCAAATGACACAAACAACAGCTGAAATCACACAAATAGTATATCATATGCCCCTTTAGATGCCCAGTATGGTTAGTAGTAGTCCTCACCAAAACCTAACCTTAAGCTACTCTTATCTCCCTTCTCCCTTTTATCACTGTTAAATAAATTTGGAAGTCACTCTGTTAGAACCCTTAACCCTCAGATCCTCAGTCTTCATCATTACCAGTAGACCATCCTTCTATTCTGTGCTTCACCTGTCTCCACATTAACCCTATTTTCCTCCTCTCCCATACCTCTATCAAAAAGTTAATCTTTCATCTCTGTCAGCTACTCCTAGCTTAGGCCCATTAACCTTCAGGTCTACAGCCTGCAACGTTACCTCTACACCATCTACCTATTCTGTGCTTCACTTTTCTCTGAATTAACCTTACCTTTAGCTTCCCCCAGTCTCCTTGCTAAAATACCTGTGTTCATTAATTCTGTCTGTTCCCCTCAGACTAGAACCCCTAACTTCCAGATCCGCAGTCTGTGACAATTCCACTAGCCCATCTACCTGGCCCCACTTCATCCCTCACCAAGACAATCTTTTTCGTTTTCTAATCTTTTCTAATTTTTTTTCTTCCCCTTTATCTCTACTAAAAACTTATCTTTTAAGTCTAGCTGTTCCCCTGGAGGCCTCAGTTCCTTGATTGACTACCTTTATCACCCCCCCCACCAATATCTCCTTTTCACATCTCCCCTTCTGCATGCTTCTCATAATTTTTCCTTTTTGACAACTGTGTCCTGCTTCCACCAGACCACAGAATTTGAACCCTTCACAGTCAGCACTGCAGGCCAGGACAGTATTCCTTTGCTATCTATTCTTGCTGGTGCTCACCTATTCCAGCTCTGTTCTACCTCCTTACCATGACCCTTGATTTCTACCAGCCATGCTCCTCCAGTTACTATTCGCCATGGCATTCCTACCATGCTCATTTAGGGATTCTGATCCCATAGTTCCCCTGTGGTAAATACCATCTACAATGCACACACCCTGCCAATCTCTTCTCTCATCACAGTGGGCTGCAGAGTACCCTGCATGCCTTGTCACTCAATGTCGCCACAATCGCTTCTCACTAATGCTCCAAGATACACTGCCAACTACAATGTCCATTAGAGCACTTCCTCTCTTTGCCATGATCTGTCCTCTTCGACTCACTCCCCCTCCCTTGAAGCCATTATCTCCATTTTCACACTCTGGACAGTCCCAAAAGAAGAAAGAACTTGCTGTAGCAAGGTGTACTCTGAATAAGCTTATCCTGCTACTACTTATCTGCTCTGGGAATGTGGAGGTTAACCCCAGACCCCTTAGCCCCCTCACTTCCCCCTCAGACTTTGCAGCTTCACCAGGCCTTAAGATGATGCTTATTAACATATGGAGCCTGCTGAGTGAACTGGATCAGCTCTAAATTTGGGCTGCCCACACCAAACCAGACCTCATTGTTATCACTGAATCCTGGCTTAAGAGCACCATTACAGACCAACAGATTTTGCTCCCTTCCTACAACCTCTTCAGAGCAGACAGGCCCTTGGAGGGGTCATTTAGTGAAAAGACAGATTTAATATCACTGATATCTGCACATGTCGAAACTAAGAGAATTCAAATACGTGTCCCTAAAATTCCACCTGCCCTCATCAGAAGCCCCTAACATCATTGGATGTTACAGGCCGCCTGCCGGGGGCATTGATATAATCACAACCCTTAAATCCCTCATAGCCCCCTATAACAATGAGACCATCATACTAGGTCATCTAAACCTTGATTGGCTCTCACCTAAAGCAAATGTACTAAAAGGACTTTGCGATGAGTGCGGCCTCTCCCAATTCATTGTGGAGCCAACAAGAATAAATAACGAAAACTGCACAAACAGCTCCATCTTGGATGTCATCGTTTCAAACTGACCTCACAAAATCCTACACACTGCTGTATTCCATAATGACTTGAGTGATCACAGCATTGTAGTTTACACCAGATCCCACAATAAGAGACCCTCCTCATCCAAATTTATTTCTAAGTAGTTTTTGAAAATTCAATGCTGACAATTACCTCTCCGACCTCAACCAAATAGATTGGCAAAGTCTTTATTTAGCCAAAACAGTGGATGAGGCTGTCATCATCCTCAAAAATAGCTTATCACTGTTGGCTAATAGGCATGTCCTTCTCATCAAAACCAGAGTCGGCATGCTCTCCCACCCATGGTTCATGCCAGGACTCAAAGTTCCACTAACCAATCAGGACAAACTCTGGTCCTGTGCAAAATGAATCAAGTGGCAGACTGACTGACAGGCTTTTAGAACTGCCATGAATTCATGTGTCAAGTTAACACATGCTGCCAAATCTAACTATTATATTGAAACCCTTGAACAGGCCAAAGGGAACCCAGCCAAGATCTAGCAGACTATAAAATCGGTCAAAGGACATAAAGCTGCTCCTTCTGTCCCATCCAAAATCCTTGTCAATGGAGTCGACACTGAAGACCATGGCCTCATCTTAGAAAAACTAAATTCCCATTTTGTCACAGCCGGGTTGGCATTTGATTACTCTCCCAATGCAGGACTACCTTGCCCTCCCCCATACACCAACACTCCCTCTGTTTCCCTGCCCTTGTACCCCTTCCAGCTTCACCCCATGTGTTACAAGGAAGTGGAAAACCATCTTATCAAAATAGATACCAAAAAGGGAGTTGGTGCCAATGGGATTGAACCATTTTTTCCTCAAGCTAGGCAACTACTATCTCACTGCACATATCTCCACATTTTTAATTTGTCCATATCCACTGCCACAGTACTGTCCTGCTGGAAATCTGCTCATATTCTGCCCTTCTTCAAATCCAGTGACCCCTGCAATCTGAACAATTACAGACCCATCTCAGTCCTTCTAGCTCTATCTAAAATCCTCAGAAAAACTAATCTACTGTCAACTAAAAGACCACCTTGAAAAATACTCCCTACCCAACCCAGCCCAGTCTGGGTTCAGAAAAAATTACAGCACCATCTCTGCTCTACCAAAAGTTACCAATGACTGGTTCATCGCCCATGATTCCTGTGGTAGTGTGGGTCCCAATAAACAGATCATACAACCAGATAGGATGCATAAAAAATGCATATGTCTCTTCAAACATCAGGAGATAATTCTTGCAAAATAAAACAATTACAGAATTCCTGAGTTCTTTCCCTTCTCTCAAACAATGTGGAAACTTGCACAATTTCTTCTTAGAACCTTCTCTCTCCTTGGCCAGAACCTTACTGACCACCTATCTCTCTTGGTTCTCCTAGAGGAACCTTTTATAATGCCACAGGGTGACCTCATCAATCATGTGATATCTTAATTAAGATGAGCAATGGCATTTTCAAGCTTATATATATAAATATATATATATTAAACCAACTAGTATCATTCTAGCACTTCAAGGGTTTACCCCAAAAAAACATTTATTTCCTCACAAGGTCCTAAAACAAAAATATAAACTTAATTATAGGTCTATGATGTCAGAGCATTAGCTTAGCTCCTCCCCTTCTGACATCACTCCTCCTTGAGACCATATAAGCTGCCATTTCATGAGTTGCCTGCTCTATAGAAGGACCTCTGCAACTAACATGGGCACTCAGGTAACAGTTTATTTTAGTACAATACTTTTTATTTGTTCCAGTTTCCCTTAGTTTTACAACCACTGCTTCTTAACTTACTAGCTGAAGTTGCAGCAGACACTTGCTTCTCAACTCAGCCCTCTGCTGTTTAGAGGCTCTTTTGTTTACAAATGAAACAGCTCCTTCTTAACATTTGTTTCGGGACACTGAGCTTGTTGGACTGCTTCTCCCAGTAGCCACTGAAGGTTTTCTGAGCATAGCTTTTCAATATATAAGTATTGTTTTTATTTTAACAAGATGCAATTAAGTACTGACAGAAAAAGAAAAAAAAAGGGACAGTAAAGGATAGATAGAAGATTGCCAGGTTGGCCACCCTGACAAGAAAGTATAGGATAGATATTGAAATATAATAGAGGATAGGATAGGGTGAAAAGAAATAATGGGGGGGGTTATTGCATCTTGAAGTGATTGTTTATACTTCACAACAGGACCCCCTGTTACAATTCCAAACAAGTAACAGGTGCCATCTTGTTAGATCTGAGCAAAGCATTTGATAACATTGACCACAGCCTCACTCTTTTTGGCCTTACAAATATAGGTGCTACTGTCACTACAGTTCAGTGGTTCTCCAGCTACCTTACAGGTAGACGCCAGAAAATTAAAGCTGATGGCCTTTTCTCAAACTCCCTCCCCATCACAAGAGGTGGCCCACAAGGGTCCATATTAGGCCCTATACTATTCTCTATCTATATTAAAATCCTGGACTCCAGTACCGTTAAGTCTAAGCTGCATTTTTTCATGGATGACACTGTACTTTATACATCCAAACTCACTCTGGCTGAAGTCTGCAATGAGCTACAGTCTGATTTCTTGCAGCTTGAATGTAACCTCATCAATGCCAAACTCTTACTTAATGCAAAAAAAATGAAGGTATTGTTTTTCAATCTTAACAGCCACCCCGCCACACTAAGGCTATTGTGACAACCTTAGGGGACATGCTTCAAAACGTCCATACAGAATCACCTATTTAACACCCGATGTTGTAAATGCCACTAGTCTAGGCCCTACTCTATATTTATGACAAAGCTACCTTCTAAGCTGCCTATTGATAGCCTAAACCCTGTTATTGTTGCATCACTCCTGCTTGTACCAACTTGCTGTATTTCTGTACTTATTACTGTCTTAATTTACTGTTGTGCTGTGTTATGTCTTACTGTGACAAGTTACCTTTGTAAATGAGCCTATGGCTCAAAGGTTTTCCCAAACTGCTGTCAAAATAAAATAAAATAAAAATAAAACAATTTAAGTGGTAGATAAGTTTAAACACCTAGGTATAGGGCTTGACAGTAAACTATCCTTCAGTGCCCATATTGATAGCCTCACCAGCAAACTCGAAGCTAAACTAGGGTTATTCTTCTTCAGAAACAGGATGCTCTTTCCACCCAAGGTCAGACATAGACTTGTCCAGGCCACATTTCTCCTGCTTCTTGATTATGGCAATATAATATATAACTGCACCTGGACTTCCAACCTACACAAGCTTGACATTCTGTTCCACAGGATCATTCATTTTATGACCAAAGCACCACTGCGACCTATATTCAGAAGTGAGATGGACGTCCCTAGCCGCCAGGCGTCTGACTCATCTTGGCACATGGATACTCAAAACACTTTTAAATAAACTCCCTGGTTACAGCTCCTCTCTCATTCATGTTTCTCACAGCAGCTATTCCCTAAGGAAGTCAGCTTTCATCCACCTGGATGTACCTAGGACCCGCACCTCCCTTGGCAAAGGTGCTATTTCTTACACCCTCCCTGCTGCATGGAATAGCCTACAGGCAGTGTTTTTAGCTCACCAGCCTTGTCTCGGTCAGCTTCTTCAAAACCCTGGCCACAGAACATCTTAAGGCAGTACGTAACTGTCAGAGGGCTTAGCATCCTCTTGTGTCACTTCTACCCCTACCTGGCACCCTTCTCAACCCACCCTCTCTTTACCCTCCTATCTTCCCTCCTCTTTCCAGCCACCTTCCCCCTTCCAAATTTTCCCCCTTCCATGTTGTCCACTACCCTCCCCTTCCCCCTCTCTCCCTGTCCCCCCTGCCTTTACCCCACTGAATCCATATCCCTATATGAGTGTTTCCTTGTTCCACTCCCAAGTCACCCCCAGACATTCATGCACTTATCGCCTTTACTTTCTTCTTCTCTTCTCTATTCTCCTCTCTTCTTCCTGTCCTCCTCTACTACCACGACTCCCTAGTATGAATGCCTCTCCCCTTTTTCTTTGCTTTCCATACCTCTGGGTCACCTGTTGCTTTCTCTTCCTCTGTACTCTCCTTCCCCTCTGAATCTTCCACTCCTTCAACCCTATGCCCATCATATGTTTGCCCCCATTCTCTGTTCTCCCTACCTCTGCTTATCCTGTTGCTTTCAATTCCTCCTCCTCATTCCCCTTCCCCTTTGCACCAGCCACTCCTTCAACCCTATGCCTGTAGGTTTCTCAAGTGGGTTTTAGTATCCACTGCTCCAGCTGTTGCTTAAGTCTTCATTGTTTGCACTGCATTTTCACATTCCACTCCGTATTTTGTCAATACTTTACCATGCACTTTATTTTTGTACTGTATGATCATGATACACCTCCTGTTTCTTCTGTGTATTGTAATTTACATTATTTTTTATTTCTGCCATACAATTGTACCTTAATTAGTGTAATCTGTAACACTTTGTATTTTGCCTTTTGCGTAATCTGTAACACTGCGAAATGATACTCTTAACTATTGCACCTACCTTTGTTGTCTTTATGTATGTGCTTTTTATATGTAACCAGGACCTCTTTGTGAAAGAGCCTGCTAAATGGATCTTTTCCTGCAATAAACTTGAACATAAGCTTTTGCTTAAGATGTGTCACTGGCTAACCCATTACATAAGCATTTGCTTAAGCTGTGGCACTGGCTAACCCATTACATAAGCAGGTGCTTAAGATGAGGCACTGGCTAACCCATTACATAAGCACTTGTTTAAGATGTGGCACTGGTTAACCCATTACATAAGCATTTGCTTAGGATGTGGCACTGACAAACTCATTACATAAGCATTTGCTTAAGATGTGGCACAGGCTAACCCATTACATAAGCATGTGCTTAAGATGTGGCACTGGCTAACCCATTACATAAGCATGTACTTAAGATGTGGCACTGGCTAACCAATTACATAAGCATGCGCTAGAGATGTGGCACTGGTTAACCCATTACATAAGCATGTGCTTGAGATGTGGCACTGGCTAACCCATTACAGAAGCATGTGCTTAAGACGTGGCACTGGCCAACCCATTAAATAAGCATTTGCTTAAGATGTGGAACTGGCTAACCCATTACATAAGCATTTGTTGGAGATGTGGCACTGGCTAACCCATCACATAAGCATGTGCTTAAGATGAGGCACTGGCTAACCCACTACATAAGCATTTGCTTAATATGTGGCACTGGCTAACCCATTACATATGCATTTGCTTAAGATGTGGCACTGGCTAACCCATTACATATGCATTTTTTTAAGATGAGGCACTGGCTAACCCATTACATATGCATTTGTTGGAGATGTGGCATTGGCTAACCCATTACATAAGCATGTGCTTAAGATGTGGCACTGACTAACTCATTACATAAGCATTTGCTTAAGATGTGGCACAGGCTAAACCATTACATATGCATTTGTTTGAGATGTGGCACTGGCTAACCCATTACATATGTATTTGCTGGAGATGTGGCACTGGCTAACCCATTACATATACATTTGTTTGAGATGTGGCACTGGCTAACCCATTACATAAGCATGTGCTTAAGATGTGGCACTGGCTAACTTATTACATAAGCATGTGCTTGAGATGTGGCACTGGCTAACCCATTACACAAGCATGTGCTTAAGATGTGGCACTGGCCAACCCATTAAATAAGCATTTGCTTAAGATGTGGCACTGGCTAATCCATTACATAAGCATTTGTTGGAGATGTGGCACTGGCTAACCCATCACATAAGCATGTGCTTAAGATGTGGCACTGGCTAACCCATTACATAAGCATTTGCTTGAGATGTGACACTGGCTAACCCATTACATATGCATTTGCTTAAGATGTGGCAATGGCAAACCCATTACATAAGCATTTCTTTAAGATGTGGCACTGGTTAACCCATTACATAAGCATTTGGTTAGGATGTGGAACTGGCTAATCCATTACATAGGCATTTGTTTAAGATGTGGCACAGGTTAACCCATTACATAAGCATGTGCTTGAGATGTGGCACTGGCTAACCCATTACATAAGCATGTGCTTAAGACGTGGCACTGGCTAACCCATTAAATAAGCATTTGCTTAAGATGTGGCACTGGCTAACCCAATACATAAGCATTTGTTGGAGATGAGGCACTGGCTAACTCATTACATAAGTATTTGCTTAAGATGTGGCACAGGCTAACCCATTACATAAGCATATGCTTAAGATGTGGCACTAACTAATCTATTACATATGCATTTGCTTAAGATATGGCACTGGTTAACCCATTACATAAGCATTTGCTTAAGATATGGCACTGCCTAACAGATTATATAAGCATTTGCTTACGATGTAGCACTGGCTAATCCATTACATAAGCATTTGCTTAAGATGTGGCACTGGCTAACCCATTACATATGCATTTGCTTAAGACGTGGCACTGGCTAACTCATTACATAAACATTTGTTTAAGATGTGGCACTGGCTAACCCATTACATAAGCATTTGCTTAGGATGTGGCACTGGTTAACCCATTACATAAGCATTTGCTTAAGATGTGGCACTGACTAACTCATTATATAAGCATTTCCGTAAGATGTGGCACTGGCTAACCCATTACATAAGTATTTGCTTAAGATGTGGCACTGGTTAACCCATTACATAAGCATTTGCTTAGGATGTGGCACTGGTTAACCCATTACATAAGCATTTGCTTAAGATGTGGCACTGGCTAACCCATTACATATGCATTTCCTTAAGCTGTGGCACTGGCTAGCCCATTACATAAGCAATTGCTTAGGACGTGGCACTGCCTAACCAATTACATATGCATTTTTTTAAGATGTGGCACTGGCTAACCCATTACATATGCATTTGTTGGAGATGTGGCACTGGTTAACCCATTACATAAGCATTTGCTTAGGATGTGGCACTGGCTAACCCATTACATATGCATTTGCTTAAGATGAGGCACTGGCTAACCCATTACATATGCATTTGCTTAAGATGTATACTGGCTAAACCATTACTTAAGCATTTGCTCAGGATGTGGCACTGCCTAACCCGATTACATATGCATTTCCATAGGATGTGGCACAGACTAACTCATTATATATGCATTTGCTTAAGATGTGGCACTGGTTAACCCATTACATAAGCATTTGCTTAGGATGTGGCACTGGCAAACCCATTACATAAGCATTTGCTTAAGATGTGGCACTGGTTAACTCATTACAGATGCATTTGCTTAGGATGTGGCACTGATAAACTCATTAGATATGCATCTACCTAAGATGTGGCACTGGTTAACCCTTTACATATGCATTTACTTAAGATGTGGCACTGGCTAACCAATTACATATGCATTTTTTTAAGATGTGGCAATGGCTAACAAAATACACATGCATTTGTTGGAGATGTGGCATTGGCTAACCCATTACATAAGCATGTGCTTAAGATGTGGCATTGACTAACTCATTACATAAGCATGTGTTTATGATGCGGCACTGGCTAACCCATTACATAAACATGTGCTTGAGATGTGACACTGGCTAACCCATTACATATGCATTTGCTTAAGATGTGGCACTGGCTGACCGATTACTTAAGCATTTGCATAAGATGTGGCACTGGCTAACCCAATACATATGCAATGGCTTAGGATGTGGCACTGACAAACTCATTACATATGCATTTGCCCAAGATGTGGCACTGGCTAACCCATTACATGTGCATTTGCTTAAGATGTGGCACTGGCTTACCCATTACATATGCATTTTTTTAAATTGTGGCACTGGCTAACCCATTACATATGCATTTGTTGGATATGTGGCACTGGCTAACCCATTACATAAGCATGTGCTTAAGATGTGGCACAGGCTAACCCATTACATAACCATGTGCTTGAGATGTGACACTGGTTAACCCATTACTTAAGCATTTGCTTAGGATGTGGCACTGACTAAATCATTAAATAAGCATTTACTTAAGATGTGGCACTGCCTAACCCATTACATATGCATTTGTTTAAGATGTAGCACTGGCTAACCCATTACATATGCATTTGTTGGAGATGTGGCACTGGCTAACCCATTACATAAGCATGTACTTAAGATGTGGCAGTGGCTAACCCATTACATAAGCATTTGAAGGAGATGTGGCACTGGCTAACCCATTACATAAGCATGTGCTTAAGATGAGGCACTGGCTAACCAATTACATAAGCATTTGTTTAAGATGTGGCACTGGTTAACCCATTACATAAGCATTTGCTTAGGATGTGCCACTGACAAACTCATTACATAAGCATTTGCTTAAGATGTGGCACAGGCAAACCCATTACATAAGCATATGCTTAAGATGTGGCACTGGCTAACCCATTTCATAAGCATTTGCTTAAGATGTGGCACTGACTAACCCATTACATATTCATTTGCTTAAGATGTGGTAGTGGTTAATCCATTACAATAAGCATTTGCTTAAGATATGGCACTGCCTAACCCATTATATAAGCATTTGCTTAAGATGTAGCACTGGCTAATCTATTACATAAGCATTTGCTTAAGATGTGGCACTGGCTAACCCATTACATAAGGATTTGTTTAAGATGTGGCACTGGTCAAGTAATTACATAAGCATTTGCTTAGGATGTGGCACTGGTTAACCCATTACATAAGCATTTGCTTAAGATGTGGCACTGGTTAACCTATTACATAATCATTTGCTTAAGATGTGGCACTGGCTAACCCACTAGATATGCATTAGCTTAAGATGTGGAACTGGTTAACCCATTACATAAGCATTTGCTTCGGATGTGGCACTGGTTAACCCATTACATAAGCATTTGCTTAAGATGTGGAACTGGCTAACCCATTACATAAGCATTTGCTTAAGATGTGGCACTGGCTAACCCATTACATATGCATTTGCTTAAGATGTGGCACTGGCTAACCCATTACATATGCTTTTGCTTAAGTTGCAGCACTGCTAACCCATTACATAAGCATTTGCTTAGGAAGTGGCACTGCCTAACCCATTACATAAGCATTTGCTTAGGATGTGACACTGACTAACTCATTACATATGCATTTGCTTAAGATGTGGCACTGGTTAACCCTTTACATAAGCATTTGCTTAGGATGTGGCACTTACTAACTGATTACATAAGCATTTGCTTAAGATGTGGCACTGGCTAACCCATTACATATACATTGGCTTAAGATGTGGCACTGGCTAATCCTTTACATATGCATTTGTTTAAGATGTGGCACTGGTTAACCCATTACATAAGCATGTGCTTGAGATGTGTACTGGCTAACCCATTACATTAGCATGTGCTTAAGACGTGGCACTGTCTAACCCATTAAATAAGCATTTGCTTAAGTTGTGGCACTGGCTAACCCATTACATAAGCATTTGTTGGAGATGTGGAACTGGCTAACCCATTACATAAGTATGTGTTTAAGATGAGGCACTGGCTACCCCATTACATAAGCATTTCTTGGAGATGTGGCAATGGCTATCCCATTACATAAGCATGTACTTAAGAAGAGGCACTGGCTAACCCATTAGATAAGCATTTGTTTAAGACGTGGCACTGGTTAACCCATTACATAAGCATTTGCTTAGGATGTGGCACTGGCTAACTCATTACATAAGCATTTTCTTAAGATGTGGCACTGACTAATTCATTATATAAGCATTTGCCTAAGATGTGGCACTGGTTAACCCATTACATAAGCATTTGCTTAAGAAGTGGCACTGGCTAACCCATTACATAAGCATTTGCTTAAGATCTGGCACTGGCTAACTCATTACATATGCATTTGCTTAGGATGTGGCACTGATAAACTCCTTAGATATGCATTTGCCTAAGATGTGGCACTGGCTAACCCATTACATATGCATTTACTTAGGATGTGGCACTGGCTAACCCATTACATATGCATTTTTTTAAGATGTGGCACTGGCTAACCCAATACACATGCCTTTGTTGGAGATGTGGCATTGGCTAACCCATTACATAAGCATGTGCTTAAGATGTGGCATTGACTAACTCATTACATAAGCATGTGCTTATGATGTGGCACTGGCTAACCCATTACATAAGCATGTGCTTGAGATGTGACACTGGCTAACCCATTACATATGCAATTGCTTAAGATGTGGCACTGGCTAACCGATTACTTAAGCATTTGCTTAAGATGTGGCACTGGCTAACCCATTACATATGCAATGGCTTAGGATGTGGCACTAACAAACTCATTACATATGCATTTGCCCAAGATGTGGCACTGGCAAACCCATTACATGTGCATTTGCTTAAGATGTGGCACTGGCTTACACATTACATGTGCATTTTTTTAAATTGTGGCACTGGCTACCCCATTACATATGCATTCGTTGGATATGTGGCATTGGCTAAACCATTACATATGCATTCGTTGGATATGTGGCATTGGCTAAACCATTACATAAGCATGTGCTTAAGATGCAGCACAGGCTAACCCATTACATAACCATGTGCTTGAGATGTGACACTGGTTAACCCATTACTTAAGCATTTGCTTAGGATGTGGCACTGACTAAATCATTACATAAGCATTTACTTAAGATGTGGCACTGCCTAACCCATTACATATGCATTTGTTTAAGATGTAGCACTGGCTAACCCATTACATATGCATTTGTTGGAGATGTGGCACTGGCTAACCCATTACATAAGCATGTACTTAAGATGTGGCAGTGGCTAACCCATTACATAAGCATTTGTAGGAGATGTGGCACTGGCTACCCCATTACATAAGCATTTGTTGGAGATTTGGCAATGGCTATCCCATTACATAAGCATGTACTTAAGAAGAGGCACTAGCTAACCCATTACCTAAGCATTTGTTTAAGACGTGGCACTGGTTAACCCATTACATAAGCATTTGCTTAGGATGTGGCACTGGCTAACTCATTACATAAGCATTTGCTTAAAAAGTGGCACTGGCTAACCCATTACATAAGCATTTGCTTAAGATGTGGCACTGGCTAAAACATTACTTAAGCATTTGCTTAAGATGTGGCACTGGCTAACCCATTACATATGCAATGGCTTAGGATGTGGCACTGACAAAATCATTATATATGCATTTGCCTTAGATGTGGCACTGGCGAACCCATTACATGTGCATTTGCTTAAGATGTGGCACTGGCTTACCCATTACATATGCATTTTTTTAAATTGTGGCACTGGCTAACCCATTACATATGCATTTATTGGAGATGTGGCATTGGCTAACCCATTACATAAGCATGAGCTTAAGATGTGGCACTGGCTAAGCCATTACATAAGCATGTGCTTAAGATGTGGCACAGGCTAACCCATTACATAACCATGTGCTTGAGATGTGACACTTTCTAACCCATTACATATGCATTTGTTTAAGATGTAGCACTGGCTAACCAATTACATATGCATTTGTTGGAGATGTGGCACTGGCTAACCCATTACATAAGCATGTACTTAAGATGTGGCAGTGGCTAACCCATTACATAAGCATTTGTAGGAGATGTGGCACTGGCTAACCCATTACATAAGCATGTGCTTAAGATGAGGCTCTGGCTAACCCATTACATATGCATTTGTTTAAGATGTGGCACTGGATAACCCATAACATAAGCATTAGCTTAAGATGTGGCACAGGCAAACCCATTACATAAGCATATGCTTAAGATGTGGCACTGTCTAACCCATTTCATAAGCATTTGCTTAAGACGTGGCACTGACTAACCCATTACATATGCATTTGCTTAAGATGTGGTACTGGTTAACCTATTACATAAGCATTTGCTTAAGATATGGCACTGCCTAAGCCATTATATAAGCATTTGCTTAAGATGTAGCACAGGCTAATCTATTACATAAGCATTTGCTTAAGGTGTGGCACTGCCTAACCCATTACATATGCATTTGCTTAAGATGTGGCACTGGCTAACCCATTACATAACGATTTGTTTAAGATGTGGCACTGGTCAACCCATTACATAAACAATTGCTTAGGATGTGGCATTTGTTAACCCATTACATAAGCATTTACTTAAGGTGTGGCACTGGTTAACCTATTACATTATCATTTGCTTAAGATGTGGCACTGGCTAACCCACTAGTTATGCATTAGCTTAAGATGTGGCACTGGTTAACCCATTACATAAGCATTTGCTTAGGATGTGGCACTGGTTAACCCATTACATAAGCATTTGCTTATGATGTGCCACTGGCTAACCCATTACATAAGCATTTGCTTAAGATGTGACACTGGCTAACCCATTACATATGCATTTGCTTAAAATGTGGCACTGGTTAACCCATTGCATATGCTTTTGCTTAAGATGCAGCACTGGCTAACCCATTACATAAGCATTTGCTTAGGAAGTGGCACTGCCTAACCCATTACATATGCATTTGCTTAGGATGTGACACTGACTAACTCATTACATATGCATTTGCTTAAGATGTGGCACTGGTTAACCCTTTACATAAGTATTTGCTTAGGATGTGGCACTTTTACTAACTGATTACATAAGCATTTGCTTAAGATGTGGCATGCACAACCCATTACATATACATTTGCTTAAGATGTGGCACTGGCTAATCCTTTACAGATGCATTTGTTTAAGATGGGCACTGGTTAACCCATTACATAAACATGCTTGAGAGGTGCACTAGTTAACCCATTACATTAGCATAAAGCCAAGGCGTGGCAACGTCTAACCCATTAAATAAGCTTTGCTTAAGTTGTGGCACTGGCTAACCCATTACATAAGGATTTGTTGGAGATGTGGCACAGGCTAACCCATTACATAAGCATGTGTTTAAGATGAGGCACTGGCTACCCCATTACATTAGCATTTGTTGGATATGTGGCAATGGCTATCCCTTTACATAAGCAAGTTCTTAAGAAGAGGCACTGGCTAAACCATTACATAAGCATTTGTTTAAGACTTGGCACTGGTTAACCCATTACATAAGCATTTGCTTTGTATGTGGCACTGGCTAACTCATTATGTAAGCATTTGTTTAAGATGTGGCACTGGCTAACCCATTACATAAGCATTTCCTTAGGATGTGGCAATGACTAACTCATTACATAAGCATTTTCTTAAGATGTGGTACCCGATAACCCATTACATAAGCTTTTGCTTAGGATGTGGCACTGACTAACTCATTACATAAGCATTTGTTTAAGATGTGGCACTGGCTAACTCATTACATATGCATTTGTTTAAGACGTGGCACTGGTTATCCCATTACATATGCATTTGTTTAAGATGTGGCACTGGCAAACCCAGTACCTATGCATTTGTTGGAGATGTGGCACTGGCTAACCCATTTCATAAGCATGTGCGTAATATGTGGCACTGGCTACCCAATACATATGCAATTGTTACAGATATGGCATTGGCTAACCCATTATATAAGCATGTGCTTAGATGTGGCACTGGCTAACCCATTACATAAGCATGTGCTTGAGATGTGACACTGGCTAACCCATTACATATGCATTTGCTTAAGATGTGGCACTGGCTAAAACATTACTTATGCATTTGCTTAAGATGTGACACTGGCTAACCCATTACATATGCAATGGCTTAGGATGTGGCACTGACAAACTCATTACATATGCATTTCCCTAAGATGTGGCACTCGCTAACCCATTACATGTGCATTTGCTTAAGATGTGGCACTGGCTTACCCATTACATATGCATTTTTTTAAATTGTGGCACTGGCTAACCCATTACATATGCATTTGTTGGAGATGTGGCATTGGCTAACCCATTACATAAGCATCTGCTTAAGATGTGGCACTGGTTAACCCATTACATAAGCATTTGGTTTGGTTGTGGCACTCACTAACTCATTACGTAAGCATTTGCTTAAGATGCGGCACTGGCTATCCCATTACATATACATTTGCTTAAGATGTGGCACTGGCTAATCCATTATATGTGCATTTAGTTTAAGATATGGCACTGATTAACCGTTACATATGCATTTCTTTAAGATGTGGCACTGGTTAACCCGCTACATTAGCGTATTTCCTTGAGATGTAGCACTGCCTAACCATTTATATAAGCATTTACTTAATATGTGGACGACTAACTCATTACATATGCATTTGCTTAAGATGCTGGTACCTGTTAACCCATTACATAAGCTTTTACTTGAGATGTGGCGCTGACTAACTCGTGCAACATTTGTTAAGATGGCAGCACTGGCTAACTCATTACATATGCATTTGTTTAAGACGTGGTACTGGTTAACCCATTACAAATGCATTTGTTTAAGATGTGGAACTGGCAAACCCAGTACATATGCATTTGTTGGAGATGTGGCACTGGCTAACCCATTTCATAAGCTTGTGCTTAATATGTGGCACTGGCTACCCAATACATATGCAATTGTTACAGATGTGGCATTGGCTAACCCATTACGTAAGCATGTGCTTAAGATGTGGCACTGGCTAACCCATTACATAAGCATGTGCTTGAGATGTGACACTGGCTAACCCATTACTTATGCATTTGCTTAAGATGTGGCACTGGCTAAAACATTACGTATGCATTTGCTTAAGATGTGGCACTGGCTAACCCATTACATATGCATTTGTTGGAGATGTGGCATTGGCTAACCCATTACATAAGCATCTGCTTAAGATGTGGCACTGGTTAACCCATTACATAAGCATTTGCTTAGGTTGTGGCACTTACTAACTCATTACGTAAGCATTTGCTTAAGATGCGGCACTGGCTATCCCATTACATATACATTTGCTTAAGATGTGGCACTGGCTAATCCATTATATGTGCATTTGTTTAAGATATGGCACTGATTAACCCATTACATATGCATTTCTTTAAGATGTGGCACTGGTTAACCCATTACATTAGCATTTCCTTAAGATGTGGCACTGCCTAACCATTTATATAAGCATTTACTTAATATGTGGGACTGACTAACTCATTACATATGCATTTGCTTAAGATGTGGTACCTGTTAACCCATTACATAAGCTTTTGCTTAGGATGTGGCACTGACTAACTCATTACAAAAGCATTTGTTTAAGATGTGGCACTGGCTAACTCATTACATATGCATTTGTTTAAGACGTGGTACTGGTTAACCCATTACAAATGCATTTATTTAAGATGTGGAACTGGCAAACCCAGTACATATGCATTTGTTGGAGATGTGGCACTGGCTAACCCATTTCATAAGCTTGTGCTTAATATGTGGCACTGGCTACCCAATACATATGCAATTGTTACAGATGTGGCATTGGCTAACCCATTACGTAAGCATGTGCTTAAGATGTGGCACTGGCTAACCCATTACATAAGCATGTGCTTGAGATGTGACACTGGCTAACCCATTACTTATGCATTTGCTTAAGATGTGGCACTGGCTAAAACATTACGTATGCATTTGCTTAAGATGTGGCACTGGCTAACCCATTACATATGCATTTGTTGGAGATGTGGCATTGGCTAACCCATTACATAAGCATCTGCTTAAGATGTGGCACTGGTTAACCCATTACATAAGCATTTGCTTAGGTTGTAGCACTTATAACTCATTACGTAAAAGCATTTGCTTAAGATCACGGCTAGCTAACCATTACATATACAATTGCTTAAGATGTGGAACTGGCTTATCCATTATATGTGCATTTGTTTAAGATATGGCACTGATTAACCCGTTACATATGCATTTCTTTAAGATGTGGCACTGGTTAACCCATTACATTAGCATTTCCTTAAGATGTGGCACTGCCTGACCAATTATACAAGCATTTACTTAATATGTGGGACTTACTAACTCATTACATATGCATTTGCTTAAGATGTGGCACTGGTTTACCCATTACATAAGCATTTGCTTAGGATGTGGTAATGGCTAACATATTACATATGCATTTGATTAAGATGTGGCAGTGGCTAACCCATTACATATACATTTGTTTAAGATGTAGCACTGCCTAACCCATTACATAAGCATTTGCTTATGATGTAGCACTGCCTTTCCGATTACATATGCATTTCCTCAGGATGTGGCACAGACTAACTGATTACATATGCTTTTGCTTATGATGTGGTACCTGTTAACCCATTACATAAGCTTTTGCTTAGGATGTGGCACTGACTAACTCATTACATAAGCATTTGTTTAAGATGTGGCACTGGCTAACTCATTACTTATGCATTTGTTTAAGACGTGGCACTGGTTAACTCATTACATATGCATTTGTTTAAGATGTGGCACTGGCAAACCCAGTCCATATGCATTTGTTGGAGATGTGGCACTGGCTAACCCATTTCATAAGCATGCGCTTAAGATGTGGCACTGGCTAACCCATTACATAAGCATTTGTTGGAGATGTGGCACTGGCTATCCATTACATAAGCATGTGCTTAAGATGTGGCACTGGTTAACCTATTACATAAGCATTTGCTTAGGATGTGGCACTGGCTAAGTCATTACATAAGCATTTGTTTAAGATGTGGCACTGTCTAACCCATTACATAAGCATTTGCATAGGATGTGGCACTGCCTAACCCATTATATAAGCATTTGCTTAAGATGTAGCACTGGCTAATCTATTACATAAGCATTTGCTTAAGATGTGGCACTGCCTAACCCATTACATATGCATTTGCTTAAGATGTGGCACTGGCTAACCCATTACATAAGGATTTATTTAAGATGTGGCACTGGTCAACCCATTACATAAGCATTTGCTTAGGATGTGGCACTGGTTAACCCATTACATAGCATTTGCTTATGGTGTTGCACTGGTTAACCTATTACGTAATCATTTGCTTAAGATGTGGCACTGGCTAACCCACTAGATATGCATTAGGTTAAGATGTGGCACTGGCTAACTCATTACATAAGCATTTGCTTAGGATGTGGCACTTGTTAACCCATTACATAAGCTTTTGCTTAAGATGTGGCACTGGCTAACCCATTACATAAGCATTTTCTTAAGGTGTGGCACTGGCTAACCCATTACATAAGCATTTGCTTAAGATGTATCACTGGCTAACCCTTTACATATGCTTTTGCTTAAGATGCAGCACTGGCTAACCCATTACATAAGCATTTGCTTAGGAAGTGGCACTGCCTAACCCATTACATATGCATTTGCTTAGGATGTGACACTGACTAACTCATTACATATGCATTTGCTTAAGATGTGGCACTGGTGAACCCTTTACTTAAGCATTTGCTCAGGATGTGGCACTTACTATCTGATTGCATAAATATTTGCTTAAGATGTGGCACTGGCTAACCCATTACATATACATTTGCTTAAGATGTGGCAACTGGCTAATCCTTACATATGCAATTTGTTTATGATGTGGCACTGGTTAACCAATACATAGCTATGTGCTTGAGATGTGCACTGGCTAACAGATTACATTAGCATGTGCTAGATGTAGCACTGTCTAACCCCATTAAATAAGCATTTGTTTAAGTTGTAGCACTAGCTAACCCATTACAAAAGCATTTGTTGGAGATGTGGCACTGGCTAACCCATTACATAAGCATGTGTTTAAGATGAGGCACTGGTTACCCCATTACATAAGCATTTGTTGGAGATGTGGCAATGGCTATCCCATTACATAAGCATGTACTTAAGAAGAGGCACTGGCTAACCCATTACATAAGCATTTGTTTAAAACGTGGCACTGGTTAACCCATTACATCAGCATTTGCTTAGGATGTGGCACTGGCTAACTCATTACATAAGTATTTGATTAAGATGTGGCACTGGCTAGCACATTACGTAAGCATGTGCTAGAGATGTGACACTGGCTAACCCATTACATTTGCATTTGCTTAAGATGTGGCACTGGCTAAAACATTACTTATGCATTTGCTTAAGATACGCACCATAACATTACATGCAATTGCTTAGATGTGGCTCTGACAAACTCATTACAAGTATTTGCCTAAGATGTAGCATCTAACCCATTATGCATTTGCTTAAGATGTGCACTAGCTTACCCATTACATATACATTTTTTAAATTGTAGCTGGCCAACCCATTACATATGCATTGTTGGAGATGGCAATACAAACCAATACACAAGCATCTACAAGATGCACTGGTTAACGATTACATAAGCATTTGCTTTGTAGCAATTTACTAACTCAATCGTAAGCATTTACTAAGATGCACTGGCTAACCCATTACATATACATTTGCTTAAGATGTGGAACTGGCTAATCCATTATATGTGCATTTGCTTAAGATACACTGACCAACCTTACATATGCATTTTTAAGATGTAAAACTGGTTAACCCATTCATTAGCATTCTTAAGACGTGCACTGCCTAACCAATTATATAATCATTTACTTAATATGTGGAACTGACTAACCATTACATGCATTTGCTTAAGATGTGGCACTGGCTAACCCATTACTAGCATTTGATTAAGATGCAGTGGCAACCCAGTGCATGTGCACTTATGATGTGGCACTGCCTAACCGATCCATATACATTTCCTTATGATGTGCACAGGTAACAGTTACATAAGCTTTTGCCCAAGATGGTGCCTGTTAACCCATTACATGTTTTACTAGATGGCTTTACTAACTCAATACACAAGCATTTGTTTAAGACGTGGCACTGGTTAACCCATATATGCATTGTTTAAGATGTAGCACAGCAAACCAAGTAATAGCATTTGTTGGAGATAGCACTAGCTAACCATTTCACAAGCATACCAGATGTGGCACTGCTAACCATTACATAAGCATTTGTTGAGATGTGGCACCAGCTAACCCATTACATAAGATACGTGAACATGGCACTGGTTAACCCATTACACAAGCATTTGCTTGTATATGGCACTGACTAAGTCTTACATAAGCATTTGTTTAAGATGTAGCTGGCTAACCATTATAAGCATTTGCATAGAAGCAGCTGCCTAACCCATTATATAAGCACTTGTAGATGTAGCACTGGCTAATCTAGCCATAAGCATTAGCTTAAGATGTGGCACTGCCTAACCCACACATATGCATTTGCTAAGATGTGGCACTGGCTAACCATACATAAGATTTTTTAAGATAAACTGGTCAACCCATACATAAGCATTTGCTTAGATGTGGCACTGTTAACCTAATACATAAATTGCTTATGGTGTTACACAGCTAACCTATTACAGAATCATTTGCTTAAGATAAAACTGGCTAACCCACTAGATATGCATTAGCTAAGATGGCACTGGCTAACCGAATACGTAAGCATTTGCTTAGATGTGGCATGGTTAACCCATTACATAAGCATTTCTTAAGATGTGGCACTGGCTACCCATTACATAAGTATTTTCTAACATGTGCACTACAACCCATACATATACTTTTGCTAAGATTCCAAAACTGGTAAACCATTACATAAGCATTTGTAGGAGTAGCACTGCCTAACCCATTACATATGCATTTGCTAGGTGTGACACTGGCTAACTCTTTACATATGCATTTGCTTAGATGTGGCACTAGTTAACCCCTTTATAGCATTTGCAGGAATGTGCACTAGCTAACCCATTACGTAGCATAAACTAAGATGGGCACTATCTAACCCATTAAATAAGCATTTGTTTAAGTTAGGTTGGCCAACCCATTACATAAGCATGTGTTTAAGATGAGTGGCTACCCCATTACATAAGCATTTGTTGGAGATGTGGCAATGGCTAGCCGATTACATAAGCATGTACTTAAGAAGAGGCACTGGCTAACCCATTACATAAGCATTTGTTTAAAACATGGCACTGGTTAACCCATTACATCAGCATTTGCTTAGGATGTGGCACTGGCTAACTCATTACATAAGCATTTGATTAAGATGTGGCACTGGCTAACCCATTACATAAGCATTTCCTTAGGATGTGGCACTGAGTAACTCATTAGATAAGCATTTTCTTAAGATGTAGCAAGCTAACTCATTAGATAATTTGCCCAGATGTGGCACTAGCCAACCCACGCATGTATTTGCTTAAGAAGTGGCACTACAACCCATTACAAGAATTTTGCCAAGATGTGGCACTGGCTAACCCTGACATATGCATTTGCTTAGGAAGTACACGACAAACTCACAGATATGCATTTACCAAGATGGGCATCACAACCCATTACATATGCATTTTTTAAGATGTGCACTGGCTAACCATATATGCAAGTGTTGGAGATGGCATTACAACCCATTACATAAGCATGTGCTTAGAGATGTGACATCACAACCCATACATACGCATTGCTAAGATGTGGCACTTAAACATTATTTAAGCATTTGCTTAAGATGTAGGCACTAACCCAATAACAACAATGGCTTAGGATGTAGCACTAACAAACTCATTACACATTCATTTAAGATGGCTACTAGTTAACCATTACATATGCATTTGTTAAGATGGCACTGTTACTCAGTTCCATATGCATTTGCTTAAGACGCTGCACTTTTAACCTACATATGCATTTTTTAAGATTGGGACAACAGTACCTATGCATTTGTTGAGATGTGGCACTGGCTAACCCATTTCTAAGCATGTGCTATATAAAAGACACTGGCTGCCCAAACATATACAATTATACAGATGTGGCATTAACAACACTTACATAGCATGTGTACATGGCACTACAACCCAATACATAAGCATGTGGCGAGAAGGACACTGGCTAACCCATTACATATGCATTGCTTAAGATAAAGGGCCAAAACATTACTTACATTTGCTTAAGATGGCATAGCTAACCCATTACAAACACACAGCTGGATATAGCACCAACAAACCATTACATATCATTTCCTAAGATGTGGCACTACTAACCCATTAAATGCATTTGCAAGATATGCGCTCGCTTACCCACACATATGCATTTTTAAATTGTGGCACACAACCCATTACATATACATTTGTTGAGATGTGGCATTACAATATTACATAAGCATCTGCTAAGATGTAAGGCAAGTTAACCCATTACATGTATTTTGTTATGTGGCACTGACAACTCATTACGAAGCATTTGCTTAAGATGCTGCACCGGTACACATACATTTGCTTAAGATGTGAACTAATCCATTATATATGTTTGTTTAAGATATGGCACTGATTAACCCATTATGCATTTCTTTGGGTGTGGCACTATTATCCATTACATTAGCATTTCTCAAGATGGGCACTGCCTACCTATTACATAGCATTACTTAATATGTGGGACTGACTAACCATTACATATGCATTTGCTTAGATGTGGCACTAGTTAACCCAGTACATAAGCATTTGCTTAGATGTGGCATCATAACCCATACATATGCATTTGATTAAGATGGCAGTATAACCCATTACATATACATTTGCTTAAGATGTAGCAATGCCCTAAACCATTACATAAGCATTTCCTTATAATGATGAGGAGGTATAGCGCAGGTTAAGGCTCTGAGCTGCAATGGTGACATCCAGCAGACCAGATTCAATGAATCCCACACTTCACTTGCACATCAGACCCAGGCAAGTCACTTAACCTCCTTGTGCTCCCAATCGCTCCTAAAAAGCTAGGTTAGTGCTATACCTGTTAAACAACTAAATAAAAAAATGTGGCACTGCCTAACCGAGTACATATGCATTTCTTAGGATGCGGCACAGACTAACTAATACACAAGCGCTTGCTTAGATGGTACCTGTTAACCCATTACATAAGCTTTTGCTTAGATGAGCACTACTAACCAATACATAACATTGTTTTAGATGTACCACAACTCATTACATATGCACGAGTTTAAGACGTAACTGGTTAACCCATTACATATGCATTTTTTTAAGATGTGGCACTGGCAAACCCAGTACATATGCATTTGTTGGAGATGTGGCACTGGCTAACGCATTTCATAAGCATGTGCTTAAGATGTGGCACTGGCTAACCCATTACATAAGCATTTGTTGGAGATATGGCACTGGTTAACCCATTACATTAGCATTTCCTTAAGATGTGGCACTGCCTTACCTATTATATAAGCATTTGCTTAGGATGTGGCACTAGCTAAGTCATTACATAAGCATTTGTTTAAGATAAAAACTGGTTAAACAGCCACGCATTTGCTTAGGACATGGCACACAAACCCATTACATATGCATTTGATTAAGATGTAAGTAGCTAACCCATTATATACATTTGTAAGATGTATACTGCCTAACCCAGCCATAAGCATTTGCTTATGATGAGGAGGAGTATAGCGCCAGTAACCTGGGCTCTGAGCCGCAAATTTGATGACATCAACAGACCAGACCTGGGTTTGAATCCCACAGCTTTCACTTGCATACTGTGTGACCTGAGCGTCCTTAACCTCCAATAACTCCCAGGTCGCCCTGTAAAAAGCTTTCAACGTAAGCATACCTGTAAAACAACAAAAAAAAAAAAATGTGGCACTGCCTAACCGAGTACATATGCATTTCCTTAGGATGTGGCACAGACTAACTCATTACATATGCTTTTGCTTAAGATGTGGTACCTGTTAACCCATTACATAAGCTTTTGCTTAGGATGTGGCACTGACAACTCAATACATAAGCATTTGTCATGATGTGGCACTGGTAACCATACATATGCATTTGTTTAAGACATAGCATCATTAACCCATTACATATGCATTTGTTTAAGATGGCACTGGCAAACCAGTACATATGCATTTGTTGGAATGTAATCTAACCCATTTCATAAGCATACTAAGATGCAGCATCACAACCCAACATAAGCATTTGTTGAGATGGCACCACAACCCCACCATAAGCATGTGCAAGATGTAGCATCATAACCTATTACATGCATTGCTTAGATGTAGCATTAGCCAAGTCATTACATGCATTTGTTTAAGATACGGCATGGATAACCCATTACAAAAGCATTTACACAGGATCTGGCACTGCCTAACCCATTATATAAGCATTTGCTTAAGATGTAGCATCAACCCATTACATAAGCACATGAAGATGTGGCACTGCCTAACCCATTACATATGCATTTGCAAGATGTGGCACTGGCTAACCCATTACCTAAGGATTTGTTTAAGATGTGGCACTGGTCAACCATTACATAAGCATTTGCTTAGATGTGGCATATTTAACCCATTACACAAGCATTTGCTGATGGTGTTGCACTGGTTAACCTATTACATAATCATTTGCCAAGATGTGGCATAACAACCCACTAGATACGCATTTGCTTAAGATGTGGCACTGTTAACCATATAAGCATTTGCTTAGGATGACACACTGGTTAACCCATTACTTAAGCATTTGCTTAAATGTGGACTGGCTAAACCATTACACAAGCATTTTCTTAAGATATGGCATGACTACCCATTATATAAGCATTTACTTAAGATGTGAACGCTAACCCATTACATATGCATTTTCTTGAGTGCACTGACAAACTCATGATATGCATTAGCCTAAGATGTGGCAATGGCTAACATTACATCCATTTTTAAAGTATGGAACTGGCTAACCCATTACATTTACAATTGTGGGAGATGTAGCATTATAACCCATAAGCATGTGCTTAGATGTGGCATTGTTAACTCAATACATAAGCGTAAAAGCAAGATGTAACACTAGTAACCATTACATAAGCATGTGCTTGAGATGTAGCTGGCTAACCCTTATAAGCATTTGCTTAAGATGTAACTCACGAAACATTATTTAAGCATTTGCTTAAGATGTGGCACTGGCTAACCCATTACATATGCATATTAGATGTGGCACTGACAAACTATTACATATGCATTTGCCAAGATGCGGCACTGGCCAACCCATACATGTGCATTTGCTTAGATAACCGCACCCATTACATATGCATTTTTACTAAATTGCACTGGTAACCCAATCACATGCATTTGTTGGAGATGTGGCATTGGCTAACCATTACATAAGCATGTGCTTAAGATGTGCACAGCTAACTCCACATAAGCATATGCGAGATGTGACCTGGTTAACCCATTACTTAAGCATTTGCTTAAGATGGGCACTGGTTAACCTAGTACATAAGCATTGCTTAGATGGCATCTAACCCACTACATATGCATTAACTAAGATACACTGGTTAACCTATCACAAGCATTTGCTTAGATGTACTAGATAACCATTACATAAGCATTTGCTTAAGATGTAACTGATAACCATTACATACATTTGCTAAGATGTGGCACTCAATAACAAATTAACATACATTTGTTTAAGATGGCACCACCACCCATTACTTAAGTTTTGCTTATGATGTATGATAACTCATTACAAAGGCATTTGTAAGATGTGCTGGTTAACCCATTACACACATTGCAGGATGTGGCGCCACAACTCATCGTGGCATTTGCTTAAGATATTGCGCTAACCCAATACATATACATTTGCTTAAATGTGAAACTAGCTAATCAGTACAATGCATTTGTTTAAGATATGGCACTGGTTAACCCATTACATACATTTCTTAAGATGTAGCAATGGTTAACCCATACATACACATTAAGATGTGCACCGCCTCACCTTATATAAGCATTTGTTTAGATGTGGGACTGTGCTCATTAAATATGCATTTGCTTAAGATGTGGCACTGGTTAACCCATTACTAAGCATTGCTTAGGATGTGGACTAGCTAAGTCATTATAGCATTTGTTTAAGATGTGGCACTGGCTAACCCATTACATAAGCATTTGCATAGGATGCGCACAGTAACTCAATCGCAAAGCATTTGTAGATGTGGATCTGATTAATTCATTGCTACATTTAATAAGATGTGACACTGCTCACCATTACATGGTTGCTTAAGATGGCACCACAACCCTTACAAAAGCATTATTAAGATGCACTAGCTAACCCATTACATACATCTGCTTAGCATGTGGCACTGACAAACTCTTTAAATATGCATTTGCGAAGATGTGCCACTGGACCATTACATATCCTTGCTTTAGATAGGCACCGGCTAACCCAATACATATGCATTTTTAGGATGTGCACAGGCTAACCATTACATATGCATTTGTTGACATGGCTGGCTAACCCATTACATAAGGATGCTAAGATGCACTGTCTAACCATTACTAAGTACAAAGATATAGCGCACTGGCTAACCCATTACTTAAGCAGTGCTGAGATCTGGCACTAGCTAACCCATTACATAAGCATGTGCTTAGATGTGACACCACAACCCATTACATATGCATTTGCTTAGATGTACTGGCTAACATCACATAAGCATTTGTTGAGATGTGCTGGCTAACCCATTACATGCACGTAAAGAGATGTAACTGGTTAACCATTACATAAGCATTACTTAGGATTTGGCACTGGCTGTCAGTACATACATTTGTTTAAGATGTAGCACTACAACCCAATACATAAGCATTTGCATAGGATGTGGCACTACCTAACCCATTATAAGCATTTAATTAATATGTACTAACCTATTAGATAAGCATTATCTTAAGATGTACAATGAAACCCATTACTTATGCATTTGCTTAAGATGGGTACTGGCTAACCCATTACACAAAGTTTGTTTAAGATAAACTGGTCAACCCATTACAAGCATTGCCAGATGGGCACTGTTTAACCCTTTACATGCACTTACTTATGGTGTTGCATGGCTAACCTATTACAATCATTTGCTAAGATGTGGCACTGCTAACCCAATAGATATGCATTAGCTAGATGTGGCACTGGTTAACTTTACGTGGCATTTGCGGATGTGGACCATAACCCATTACATAAGCCCTTTGCTTAAGATGTGGCACTACAACCCAATACAAAGCATTTTCTAAGTTGTGGCACTACAAACCATTACATATGCATTTAGTAAGATGTGGCACTACCCAACCCATACTTATGCTTTTGCTTAAGATGCAGCACGGATAACCCATTACATAACAGCAGGAGGGAACGCCTAACCCATTATATCATTTGCTAGGCGACCACTGACTAACCATTACATAACCATTTGCTTAAATGGGCAATGGGTTAACCCTTCATAAGCATTTCCAGGATAGCTCTACCACTGATTACATAAGATGCTTAAGATGGCAATACAACCATTACATATACATTTGCTTAAGATGTGGACTGGCTAATCCTTTACATAGCCATTGTTATGATGTGGCACTGTTTAACCCATTACATAAGCATGTGCTTGAGATGCACTGGCTAACCCATTACATTAGCACGTGCTTAAGACGTAAAATTGTCTAACCCATTAAATAAGCATTTGTTTGCTGCACCACAACCCATTACAGCATTTGTTGGAGATGTGGCACACAACCCATTACATAAGCATAAAAGTAAGAAGAGCAGGTACCCGATTACATAGCATTTGTTGGAGATGTGGCAATGGCTATCCCATTACATAAGCATGTACTTAAGAAGAGGCACTGGCTAACCCATTACATAAGCATTTGTTTAAAACATGGCACTGGTTAACCATTACATCGCATTTGCTTGGACGTGGCACTGCCAACCCACAAAAAATTGATTAAGATGTGGCATCTAACCCATCACAAAGCATTTCCTTAGGATGGCACAACTAACTCATTACATAACTTTTCTTAAGATGTGACACCACTAACTCATTATATAAGCATTTGCCCAAGATGTAACTGGCTAACCCATTTGACAAGTGCTAAAGTGGCACTGGCTAACCCATTACATAAGCATTTGCTTAAGATGTGGCACTGGCTAACTCATTACATATGCATTTGCCTAGGAAGTGGCACTGACAAACTCATTAGATATGCATTTGCCTCAGATGTGGCACTGGCTAACCCATTACATATGCATTTTTTTAAGATGTGGCACTGGCTAACCCAATACATATGCAATTGTTGGAGATGTGGCATTGGCTAACCCATTACATAAGCATTTGCTTAAGATGTGGCATTGACTAACTCATTACATAAGCATGTGCAAAGATGGCACTCATAACCCATTATAAAGCAGTTTGAGAAGCACACTGCAACCCATTACAGCATTTGCTAAGATGTGGCACTGGAGAAAACATATTTAAGCATTTGCTAGATGGGCAATAACAACCATTACAGATGCAAAGGCTGAGATAGCACTGACAAACACATACATATGCACTTGCTCGATGTGCAATGGCTAACCCTACATGTGCATTTGCAAAGATGGCACTGCCAACCCACACATGTACATTTTTTAAATTGTGGCACAACAACCATTACATGCATTTGTGGAGATGTCATTGCTAACCATTACACAAGCATGTGCTAAGATGTGGCACTACACCCAGCACATAAGCATACTCGAGATGTGACATGGTTAACCAATACTTAAGCATTGCTTAAGATGTGGCAATAGTTAACTAGTATACATTTGCAGATGTGGCACTTACTACCCATCATATGCATTAGCTTAGATGGGCACTGGTTAACCTATCACATAGCATTGCTAGGATGTGGCACTATAACCCATTACATAAGCATTGCTAAGATGGCACCAACAAATTACATAAGCATTTAAGATGTAGCACTACAACCCATACACATACATTGTTTAGATGTGCGCAAGCCAGCCCATTACTATGCTTTTGCTGATGTGGTACTGAATAACTCATTACAAAGGCATTTGCTTAGATGTGGCACTGGTTAACCCATTACATAAGCATTTTAGATGGCACTACTAACACAACGTACATTTGCTTAAGATACGCACTGCCCAAACCCATTACACATACATTTGCTAAGATGTGCACTGGCTAACCCATTACATGTGCATTTGTTGAATATGGCACTGGTTAAACTAATATGCATTTCTTTAAGATGTGCACTGTTAACCCATTACATAAGCATTTCATCAAGACGTGGCAATGCCTCACCAATTATATAAGCATTGTTTAGATGTGGGACTGACTAACTCATTACATATGCATTTACTTAAGATGTGGCACTGTTAACCCATTACATAAGCATTTGCTTAGATGTGGCACACAACTCAGTACAAAGCATTTGTTAAGATGTACCAAGCTAACCCAATACATAAGCATTTGCATAGATGCACTGAGCAACTCATTACATAGCATTTGCTTAAGATGTGGCTCTATCATTATATACATTTACTTAAGATGACACTGCTCACCCAGTACATAAGCATTTGCTTAAGATGTGGAGCTAACCCATTACAAAAAGCATTTGCTTAAGATGAAAATGGCTAACCATTACATATGCATCTGCTTAGCATGTAAAGCAAACTCATTAAATATGCATTGCCGAAGATGTACCACTGGCTAACCCATTACAAATGCATTTGCTTTAGATATGGCACCAACACAATATATGCATTTTTAAGAACAGGCACAGGCAAACCCATTACATATGCATTTAAGGACATGAAATACACCATTACATAAGGATGTGCTAAGATGTGGACTGTTAACCATTACATAAGCATGTGCTCAAGATATGGCACTGGCTAACCATTACATAAGCATGTGCGAGATCTGGCACTAGCTAACCCATTACATAGCACAAAGCCAGATGTGACACTACAACCCATTACATATGAATTTGCTTAAGTGGCACCACAAAAACATTACTTATGCATTTGCTAAGATGGGCACTGGCTAACCATTACAAGTAAACGCTTAGGATGGCATGACAACCAATACATATGCATTTGCCTAAAATGGCAATAGCTAACCAATACATATGCATTTGTAAGATGTGACACTGGCTTACCCATTACATATGCATTTTTTAAATTATTGCACTGGTTTACCCATTACATATGCATTTGTTGATATGGCACCATAACCATTACATAAGCATGTGCTTAAGATGTGGCAAGCTAAACCAATACATAACCATGTGCTTGATATGAACTGGTTAACCAATACTTAAGCATTTGCTTAGGATGTGCACTGACTAAATCATTAAATAAGCATTTATCAAGATGGCACCGTCTAACCCATTACATTGCATTTGTTTAAGATGTAGCACAACAACCCAATACATATGCATTTGTTGGAGATGTGGCACTGGCAACCAATTACATAAGCATGTACGCAAGATGGGCAGTGGCTAACCCATTACATAAGCATTTGAAGGAGATGTGGCACTGATAACATTACATAACATGTGCTTAAGATGGGCACTGGCTAACCAATTACATACATTTGTTTAAGATGGGCTGGTTAACCCATACATAAACATTTGCTTAGATGTGCCACTAACAAACTCAATACATAAGCATTTGCTTAAGATGTGCACAGCAAACCCATTACATACATATGCTTAAGATGTACACTAGCTAACCCATTTAGAAGCATTTGCTAAGATGTAGCAATTACTAACCCAGTACATATTCATTTGCTTAAGATGTGGTGTGGTTAATCCATTACAACAAGCATTTGTAAAATATAGCACCGCCTAACCCATTATATAAACATTTGTAAGATGTAGCACTGTAATCTATTACATACATTTGCTTAAGATGTGGCAATAACAACCCATTACATAAGGTTGTTTAAGATGTGGCACCGGTCAGTAATTACATAAGCATTTTGTAGGATGGGCACTGTTAACCCATTACAAGCATTTGCTTAAGATGTGCACTGTTAACCTAATACATAATCATTGCTTAAGATGTGGCATCACTAACCCAATAGAATGCAGTAGCTTAAGATGTGGAACCGTTAACCCATTACATAAGCATTTGCTTCGGATGTGGCACTGATTAACATTACAAACATTTGCATAAGATGTGGAACAGCAAACCCATTACCCAAGCGTTTGCTTAAGATGAGCACCTAACCCATTACATATGCATTGCTTAAGATGGCACTGCCAACCCATTACATGCTTGCTTGTTGCAGCACCGCCAACCCATTACATAAGCATTTGCTAGGGCGGCACTGCCTAACCACCACATAAGCACGCTTAGGATGTGACACTGTTAACCCATTACATATACATTGTAAATGTGGCACTGTTAACCTTTACACAAGCATTTGCTTAGGATAAAGGACGAAAATGATTACAAACATTTCTTAAGATGGCACTGGCAACACATTCACATACATTGGCTTAAGATGTGGTATCATTAACATATACATTTGTTTAAATGTGGCACTGGTTAACCCATTACATAAGCATGTGCTTGAGATGTACTGCCAACCCATTACATTAGCATGTGCTTAAGACGTAGCACTATCTAACCCATTAAATAAGCATTTGCTTAAGTTGTGGCACTGCTAACCCATTACATAAGCA
This sequence comes from Neoceratodus forsteri, assembly GCA_016271365.2. NCBI lineage: Eukaryota > Metazoa > Chordata > Ceratodontiformes > Ceratodontidae > Neoceratodus > Neoceratodus forsteri. Next base: position 157,491,805 of record JADMNL010000033.1, read on the forward strand.
TTTATTGGAGATGTGGAACTGGCTAACCCATTACATAAGTATGTGTTGCAGATGAGGCACTGGCGCTACCCATTACATAAGCATTTCTTGAGATGTACAATGGCTATCCCATTACATAGCATGTACTTAAGAAGAGGCATAGCTAACCCATTAGATAAGCATTTGTTTAAGACGTGGCAATGGTTAACCCATTACATGCATTTGTAAGATGTGCACTAGTAACTCATACATAAGCATTTTCTTAAGATGTAACAGATAATTCATTATATAAGCAGTTTAGATGTGCTAGTTAACCCATTACACAAGCATTTATTAAGAGTGCACAACAACCCAATACATAAGCATTTGCTTAAGATCTGCACTGATAATCATTACATATGCATTTGCTTAGGATGTGGCACGATAACCCATAGATACCATTGCCTAAGATGTGGCACTGGCTAACCCTTACCATTTACTAGATGTGGCACTGGCTAACCATTACATATGCATTTTTTAAGATGTGCACTGGCTCCAATACACAGCCTGTTGGAGATGTGCATTGGCTAACCCATTACATAAGCATGAGCTTAAGATCTGAGTTGACTAACTCATTACATAAGCATGCTTATGATGGCATAACAACCATTACATAAGCATGTGTGAGATGTGACACACAACCCATTATGCAATTGCTAAGATGGCACTGACAACCGATTATAAGCATTTGCTTAAGATGTAGCACTCAACATTACATATGCAATGGCTTAGGATGTGGCACTGACAAAATCATTACATATGCATTTGCCCAAGATGTGGCAATTGGCAAACCCATTATCGTATTTGCTTAAGATGTGGTACTGGCATTGCTAATATATGCGCATTTTTTAAATTGTGGCACTCATCCCCATTACACATGCATTCTGGATATGTGGCATTACAAACCATTACATAAGCATTCTGGATATGTGGCATTAGCTAAACCATAAGCATGTGCTTAAGATGGCACAGGCTAACCCATACACAACCATGTGAGCGAGAGGACACACTGGTTAACCCATTACTAAGCATTTGCTTAGATGTGGCACTGACTAAATCAACACATAAGCATTTACTTAAGTGGCACTGCCTAAACCATTACATATGCATTTGTTTAAGATGTAGCACGGCCAACCCATTACATGCATTTGTTGAGATGTAGCACTGGCTAACCCATTAAGCATGTACTTAGATGGGGGTGCCAACCCATTACATAAGCATTTGTAGGAGATGTGGCACAGCTACCCCATTACATACATTTGTTGAGATTTGGCAATGGCTATCCTACACAAGCATGCATTAAGAAGAGGCACTACTAACCCATTACCAAAGCATTTGTTTAAGACGTGGCACTGGTTAACCCATTACATAAGCATTTGCTTAGATGTACTAAACTCATTACAAACATTTGCTTAGAATGGCACTGGCTAACCCATTACATAAGCATTTGCTTAAGATGTGGCACTTAGCTGCCTTTGTCTGGGGATTATAGATATTAAGAAATCTATAGTTACTAGATTGCCATTTCCCATCAATGATTAATATCCTACCAGGCACTAAATCAATTAACTTACATAGAACAAAGTGAAATGAATGAAAAAGAATCCCTATGACATCAGCATTATCTCTGCCAAAGGACCAATATGAAGGCCCCCACGGCCAATCTCTTTTAAACGAAGCAATTTGCTCCCATGAAAACATCCAGGTTTCTTGTAAGAAACACACTGATATGTTTACAGTATGTCATGCAAAAGGTGAAATACTGCTTGTCTTTTGTTGCTATTCAGAATACTTTGTGTATTCAGAGAGCTCCATAGATTTTACAACATGAATTCAGATTATAAAAACCCACCAGCAAAATTAAACTCATTTTTTCCTTATTTTCTTTTCTTTGTAGTCCTCTAAAGGGGCTCCTAGAGCATCCTGTGTAGATTTTTGGGAATCAGAGTCACCAACCTCCATTTCAGAATCACTCCAGGCAGTGAAAAGTGCAGCATAAGAATTCTGTGATTCAGTTGACTCTATTGGGGGTATCAGAACTGGTTTTAGGTTCCTACTGGACCTTCTTGGGGGTAATGGGGTAAGTAGGACAGGGTCCACTGCTGTCTTGTCTTCTGGGTCAACATAACAAACTGGCTCAAACAGTTCAGTTTCTTGTACCATTTTATCAACTATGACAGGAACAGGTTTTGGCTTGGCGGGCAAGAAGGAAGAATTGCAGTAACCACTGACTTGGTCACTACTGTTTTTGGGGGTGGGGGGGTTCCTAATTCAACCTTATTTACCATGTTTTTTTCCACAGCCTCTTGGGCCTGCTGGATTATCAAGTCGGGGCTCCCACAAGAGGCCTTGTTTTTAGCAGCCCAGGGGCACTCTCTAAAGGCATGTCCATGCTTTTCACATAGATCACATTTCATGTGATTAGCATACTGCATAGTTACATGCCCCACTTCTCCACAATTATCACATCTAGGCCTGTCGCATGTGCTTGAGACATGAGTTTTTGAGCCACACTTATAACATGCTCTGGGCTGGCCACTATAAAAACAAACCCCTCTATCTTTTCCCAATAAAAAGAAATTAGGGGTATGTTCAATTCCTGCCTCAGACTGTCATAATTTGACTCTAAACTTCCACCCTCCTGTCCAGAACTGCTCTGAATCTAAAATGGGTTCAGGCTCACTTTGTACCTCGCATTTTTGGATAACCAATAGGTGATATCCTCAACATGGACTTCCTCATTCCTGAACATCACTGTCACATTTTGATTAGTGGTTTTGTTAAGGGATTACTAAGAAGGGAGTCCATGTTTGGGAGAATTTTACCTGTCCATATCGTTCCCAAAACAAATCTAATAAATAAGCAGAGCGAAAGCTGACATCATAATTGTCTTCTCCCAAGATGTTGATAAAAGCAAAACATCTCTGGGAGAAAAGTGTAAAGAGTCTTTAATGAGAAATTTTCCACATAATATCTGTCTGGTCTTTCTGCCAGTCCACCTTTATATCTTATGCGCACTGCATTGCGCTAGAGCAGCCTCTCTTTTAGCTTGAGAAAATAATGCAGACATTAGAGGTTTGTTAGAGTTTAGCTTGCCTTATAATTTATTATCTATAGAATCAGTAACCACACCAGCAGAGGGGCCATTTTTAAAATCAAGTCCCATAGATAGTTCCCTATCAAGAGGTCCATTTTCTTTTAACCTTTTTGTTGGGTCCCCTTGAGCTCCACCCGGTTTCCACTCTGGGGAGTCACTATGCAAGCTTAGCGAGGAATCCCACACCAAATCAGGAGTCCAATCTCCTTTTTCTGTTTTCTCCCAGCCAGCAGCCAAAAGTGCACTTTGAGGTGACCAAGTGTTGCCATGGACTTGAGAGTCTGTCTGTTTTAATTGCAGAACCTGTGGAACCTCGTTACTATTATTTGAAATGGTGTTGCCAATTGCCATAGAGATGTTTTTCTGCTTTGCAACATCTAGTTGTGGGGTAGTCGGTTTACAAAAACTAAATTCTGTCACTCCGCCTTGTTTATTTGCCTCTGTCTGGTATCTAATAGGCGCTTAGCAAGGCCGTAGCAATATCAACTGCTCCAGCTGGTTTAAAAATGAACCCAGCTTCTTTTGATAAATGCTCCGATTTGAACATATTCTTGTTTAGTGAGTTACAAACAGTTAAAGGTGTTGGAGACACTTGAGGGGAAGCTTTTATTCCAACCAAAAGGACTGGAGCTTTCAGCAAGTCTATTGGCTTTTGGCACTCTCCAAACTCTGAGATTTCACTGCCAGCCTCTCTGAGAACATTTATTTTTTTGACAGACGAGTCAGATATTGACTCACCCGCACTCTGGAGAGGGTTTTTTGGCTTCATTTCCACATTCTCGCTGTCAAGCTGAATGTTCCGTTTGACAGGGGTGTCAGTCATCAGCTGTGTAACTTCAGAGCAATTAGACTCATACTCCAAGCAGTCAGGATCCTCCGCTTCTGAAGCTTTAAAGAAACTCCCAACGTTTTTTACTGAAGCAGCCAAGTTTGAGAAATATCTAAGGACTCTGTTGTAGAAATTGCCTTGTGAAAAATCTCCTCTCCATCCATATCCAAAAGACCTTTTAACTGAGAATCAGACTCTATTAGCAATCCGGCCTTCCCGCCTGCTACACTCATGTCCTTCGTCTACAACAGCTCTCCTGCAGTGGCCATCTTGCTGCAAGATGGCCTGTCCCTCTACTGGCAAGAGTAGGGGAATTTCCCTGGTGTCCTGGTCAAATTTCCCTCATTCACTAAAAATACCACCAACAGCTTAATCTGGTTCAAGGTCAGTTGGCATTCATCTGTATCCCACCCCCCCGGGTCATGCCTGAAAATAGGCAGGATTTTTCTAGTGCACTTACCTGGTCAACAAAAACTAAATAAATAAATGAAGGTGTGGAGCTTGGCTTACTCACTAGGGATTTCCCTCTCAGCAGTTCACCTCCCAGGGAAGGACAATATCCTGGCAGATGCCCTATACAGGATCAATCAGAACCACCATGAGTGGTCACTGAACAGGCAGATCCTGCAAGTGGTGTTCAGAAGGTAGGGGCACCCCAGAGGTGGACCTCTTCACAGCCACAGACACCCACCAACTGCCACAGTTCTGTTGCAGATCCCCCCCGCAGTGGGCACAGTCCCTCTGGATGCGCAGCTATTGGACTGGATAGGGACATTCCTATATGCCTTCCCTCCACTCCCCCTGTTGCTTAGACTGCTGAACAAATTCAGGACTTAATCAGTGACAATGATCCTCATTGTTTCAGATTGGGCCAGGCAGCCTTGGTATTCCCTGCTACTGACCTTGTCAATATCAAGCCAATCTCCCTGCCCAGGAGATACAACCTACTGACCTCCTCTCAGGGCAGGGTCCTGTACCCCAGTCTCCAGTCCCTCAGACTCAGAGCTTGGCTGTTGAGGACTTAGAATATGCCGGCCTACACCTCTTGGAAGGATGCTAGAGGACCTCAGGGTATCTAGAAAACCTCTACTAGAAAGACTTACTATTCTAAATGGAAGACTTTCTCTATTTGGTGTCAACAGAGACAGACAGACCATCACCAGGCTGGCTTATCAGTAGTCTCGGACAATCTGACACATTTGCATTCCCTTGGCCTTTGGCCTTCCACCCTTAAGGTACACTTAGCAGCTGACTCTGCATGCCTCTCTGCTGGAAAAGGGGCATCCCTGTCCACCAACCAAGTATTCAGAAAGTTCTTTAAGGGACTACTACACTTGCACCCCCCCTCACAGGGAGCCCACTCCTGCATGGGACCTCAATATATGTATTGGCCAGCTAATGAAACCACCGTTTGAACCCATGTCCTAAGCAGAGCTTAAATATTTGACATGGACAACAGTGTTCCTGGTAGCCATCACCTCAGCCAGGAGGATCAGTGAGCTACAGGCCTTGTCCACAGAGCCACTTGATCCAGATTACATAGCAGTCCATAGGGACAACATGGTCCTTAGGACTAATAGGAAGTTCCTTCCTAAGGCGGTCTCAGACTTCCACCTTAACCAGTTCATAACCTTACCAGTCTTTTTCATTGACCACTCCAGCTCAGGGGAATGAAGACTGCATAGTCTTGATGTCAAGAGAGCTATAAGCTTCTACTTGGATCACACAAAGGGCCACCGCCAGGATAGAACCCAGCTCTTCCTGACCTGAGGAGAAGTGGGGAAGGCAAACCTGCTAAGAGGTCCATTGCTCACTGGATTGTTGCTGGTATCCAATTTTGCTACAACAAAGTGGGTGAAGGGCCCCTTAGTCCTCAAGTTCCATTCTACAAGGGCAATGTTGCTTCAATAGCAGCTGCGCAGATATTCCTTCCTTTGTTAGGAATCTGAAAAACAGCTACCTGGAAAACAGTTCACATCTTTACCAATCACTACAGCCTGGATACCCAGGCCAGAAGTGGTGCTAGAAGTACAGCAGTACTGCAAAGCCTGTTCCCTAAATATGTTCTCTGCCCTCCTCCAAAGGTACTGCTTGGGTAGTCTGCAGAAGTCAGAATACAGCAAGATTTCCTAGGGTTTGAAGAAAAAATTACTTCCCATAGTAATCTTGTTTCTTCCAAGGGAACCTTGCTGTATTCTGAGCTCCCATCCTACCTCCCCTACTAGAACCTATGGGCACTGCAACATAGCTGTCCATGCTGTTTGAAACCTTTGAGTGGATTTGTTTTTGGGCATAGTGACTTGAGTCTTAGTGTTGCCCACATTTTATAAATAAAGGGGATTGTTTGTGGTTGGGTGTTGTTAATTAGTTATTTAATTATTAGTATAGTTTAGATAGCTTGTTATTATGCTTGCTGTATAAGAATCTGATGGTTGCAGGATGTATTCCAGGGACAGTGGCTTGAAAACTGAGCTTGAGATTAACATTCCATGATTAGTATAGGTTCTATTAATCATTTTGGCTCTGGGGCAGTCTTATGGTGAGACCATACTGCAGAAGTCACAATACAGTAAGATTTCCTTGGAAGAAAGAAGATTACTATGGTAAGTAATTTTTTCTTTGGCACCATGCATTCCTGCTTTAAGCTGAACCAGCCTAGAATTTCATGGTGATTTGCATATACATCCCATGATGCTTTGCATTATGGGGGTATGTGTGATGTGTTTCTTTGAAACTTGGCTTTATTGCCAATGCCCTTTGGGTAACCCTTGCTTCAGTGCTTCTGCACTGAGGTTCTTTAGTCTTAACTTGGTTTTGTTTGAGCTCCCTATCACCCAAACACACAAGACCAACATAAGGATTAAAATAATTTTCACTAAAGAGTAGATCAGTAGGTGCTGACTAACTGCAGAAGAAGGACATGCATAGTCTGTTGCTGCAAACTGATGTATTGAAGAAGTGATATGCCATTGCTAAGGTTATTCCCTGTGTCTTAAATAAACATCACACAGAGATTGTGTGTGTTGAACCTGAAGTTCTGTGTCTGGTCCATTTGTTATCCCACAACTCCACCACACACCAACAAAAAATTGTTTCTGCCTGTCCATGAGTCTCTAAAAAAAAGCCACCTTCAAAGTCTTGTCAGCACCCACCTCTGCTGCTGGCATTGACAAGAAAATAGAGAAAAGGTAACAGGTGGATAAACAGTGTGCTGAGTACTTGTACAGCCACTCTGACCATGAAGTAGTGGTTCAGACATGGGCAGAAGGTCTGTTAGGTGAGCCAGCCCAGCTCTAGCTAGCTCCTAGACCACAATCCAAACAGAATCCCTAACTGCACAGATCAGGCTGTCCCCCTCTTCCAGTAGTGGGCAGGTTGATTCACTATTTCCAACACTGGGGAAACATTACCATAGACACCTGGGTACTGGAGGTAGTGAGTCACGATCTCTGTCTACAGTTCAAACAGTTCCCAAAACTTCAGGGCTGCAGGGTTTTCTGGTCTTCAACTCCAGCAGAGACTATTCTGCTGGAGTTAGAGGTAAAAATGCTCCTGCAAGCCAGGGCAATAGAACCAGTCCCTCTTACTCAAAGGGAAGGGGCATGTACTCAAGATACATTCTGATCAAAAAGAAAAATAGAGATTGGCAGCCAATCCTGGATCTCAGATACCTAAATAAACACTTGGCAAAGCCCAGGTTCAAAATGGTAACACTGGCCATAGTTATTCCTTCTCTAAGGACAGGAAACTGGCTGGCATCTCTGGATCTGAAAGATGCTTGCTTTCACATTCAATCAGACATCGCACAGAAAGTACCCAAGGTTCTCTCTTCCCTCAGGTCATTACCAGTTCCTAGAACTTCTCTTTGGGCTCATTTCTGCCCCATAAGTATTCACAAAGTGTCTGTCAGTGGTGGCAGCTTATCTCAGAAGGCAAGGAATCAGTATATTTCCTTACCTGGACAACTGGCTAGTCATAGGAAATTCATACCAGCAGGTAAAGGATTCCATCAGGGTAACCCAAAGTACCCTGGAGTCACTAGGTTTCCTTATCAATGTTCAAAAGACTCATATGGAGCCATTTCAGTCACTGGAGTTCATTGGAGCAGAACTGGATACTGTTTAGGGAAAAGCTTTTCTCCCACAGGAGAGTGTATCAAATCTACTGACTCTAGCAAATTCCTTTGCATTGGATCAGTCCAGAACTGCAATACATTTCCTAGCATTACTAGGACATATGGCCTCAACTACTGCAGTAGTGTTGGGCTCCAGATTTTAGATGAGGGATATCCACCATCCCCAGATCTCATTGGTCCCAAAGAAAGGATCCCATTTCAAAGCTTGTGCCAGTTACAAGAACTCAGTTACTGGCTCTGCAATGGTAGAAAGAAAGGGACAACCTCCAACAGGGCATCCCTTTTCAGCAACAGCACCACACTGTGGTCCTGACAACAGATGCCTCCCTCCTGGGGTGGGGAGCACACATGGGTAACCTCAGAATCAGCAGAATTTGGTCACCTTAGGAATTCAAGTTGCACATCAACCTTTTAGAGCTGAGAGCAGTCCTCCTTGCCCTAAAGGCCTTTGCCCCTCAGTGGAGGGGTCAGTTAGTCCAGGTCAGGACAGACAACACAACCACCATGTGGTACATGAACAGGCAAGGGGATACCAGATCATCAAGGCTGTGCACAGAGGCCATGAAAGTTGAGTCCCTAGCTTATTCCCTGGAGGTGTCATTCATCTTCCAGGGAAGGACAATACACTGGCAGATTCACTCAGCAGAATCAGCCAGGATCATCATGAATGGGCTCTTAACAGGCAAGAGTTGGACACAATTTTCAGGCATTGGGGCACCCCAGAAATATATATGTTTGCCTCAAATGACAATCACCAGCTTCCACTTTACTGCTGCAGGCCACCCTCCTTGGGTACAGTGCCCATGGAGGCCCTAGCCCTGGATTGTATGGAAACATTTCTTTATGTCTTCCGTCCAGTTCCACTGGTGTCAAGAGTCCTTCTCAAGCTGAGGATTCAGTCTGCAACCATAATTCTGGTTGCTCCAGACTGGGCCAGGCAGCCATGGTACCCTTTGTTGCTCACTCTGTCCACCAAACAACCCATTTGTCTTCCTCAGAGATGCAGTCTTCTAACAGCTGTTCAGGGGCAGATAGTTTTTCCAGACCTTGAGAGCCTTCATCTGAAGGCTTGGTTCTTGAGGAGTTAGAATCTTCTGAGTTTAACCTGTCAGAACAGGTACTTAAAGTACTAGGAAAGAAGCGGGAAACTATCGCCCAGTCAGCCTCACCTCAGTGGTAGGGAAGCTGATTGAATCCCTACTAAAGGAGAGGATGATGACATTCTTAGAAGACAGTGGACAGCTGGACCCAAAGCAATATGACTTTACAGCAGGAAGGTCCTGCCAGACTAACCTAATCGAATACTTTGGGTGACAAAAACATTGGACGATTGGGGGTGCAGTATATGTGGTGTGCCTAGACTTCAGCAAGGCTTTCAATTCCATTTCACACAGGATGCTAATAAACAAACTGGAGCATATGGGCATTGGGCCAAAAATTGTGAACTGGATCCAAAACTGGCTCAATGGGAGGACCCAGAAGTTACTGGTAAATGGCATACTATCAGAGGAGGGTAGAGCTACAAGTGGTGTTCCACAGGGTTCAGTGCTGGGACAAATACTTTTCACTGTATTCATCAGCCACATAGCTGATGACCTAAATGAAAGGTATGCCTATTTGTGGATGACACAAAGCTCTGTAATAGGGTGGACTCAGCTGAAGGGACTCAAAATATGAAGTCAGACCTTAGGAAATTGGAAGAATGGTCAGGGAATTGGCAGCTGAAGTTCAGTGCCAAAAACTATAAGGATCTTTCTGGACTAAAAGTCCCTACCACTCATTCACACTAATGGGACTATGCTGGAGGTGCTAGGACCCAGCGGGAGCCAAAAATCTTCAGGTGGGCCAGCGCTGAGATAGCATGCACAGCACTGCAAGACTGCCTCACACTCATATAGGCTATCTCAGCGTTGAGCCTCCAGCCACCTCAGTTCCTTTTTTCCCACCATTGAGTGTGTTTCAGTGATGATGACGCTTGCCTGCTGGGAGTTAAGTCTTCATCTATACAACAGCAGCTTATAGTTATTCAATATTTGATTAAGTTGCTGCTTTTAGTGTTCTTTTCTTATTTAAAAAAAAAGAAGAAGAAAAAGACTAAATGAAGACATGTTCAGCCTTCCATCAATGGAGTTGGCTTTAGATGGTAGCGGTGACAGTAAGGAGACTTCACATGAAAGCTGTTCTGGTAGTAGGGCTGTGTTTGGTCTACCACCCTTTACAGAGGGGGGTTCCAATTATGGGCAGTCTGGTGCTTGAGGGAGGAGAGTCCACCCGAAGCACAAAAAGTAACAGGCCCATTCCCAAACTCAATTGGGGATCCGGCTCCTCTCAACCTCGAGTTCTTCCTCCCGTTGGTCAAACAAGAAGGTACCGTTCGAGTTTGCCCTCTGGTATGTCTGCGCAGGGGTCATCAGTGATGGAGAGTGGTAGGCCTGACCTGACTCTGGTGGAGTCCTCTGTAGCTCCATTCTTAACAGCTGCGATCCCCTCTCTGTCCTCCGTGGGGCTCTGGTGAGCAGTTTTATCACTGGGCCGCTCTTATGGAGCAGTGGGTACAGTGTCTGTCCTCATTGCCCTTGCCAGTGGACCAGGTTCTGGGGCCTTCAGGCCTCAGAGCTGCTGGGCCGCAGCTGAGTTGGTTGACCAGGATGTGTGCACGGTGCCCCTCCAATGCCAGCGCAATCAATGCCGACTCCAAGCACCTCCCCCTCACCTTGTTTCCTTGCAGGGGCCAGCACAGGTACTGCTTTCCTTCTCCCTTTCAGGTCTTACAAGGCCAGCAGTGGTGCTGGTGCCATATGTGGTGCTGGCACCGTATGTGATGCCCATGCTGTGGGTGGTGCCAATGCCATGGGTGGCACTGAATTCCTCAACGTTGATCCAGGTGGTGGCATCTCCCATAATTTCCTGGCCTAGTTTTGCTTTTTGGAGGTTCTTCTGGGTAGAAATGGAACTTGATGAGTCTGACCCTGACCTGCTTTTGTCTGAAGATGCAGTGGAAAACTCATTTTAGGGGCTGGAAAGCAAGCCTTCTGTATCAGAAGAGCCTGTGGTGAAAGATCTTTCTTTCCAGTCTCTCCTCAGGAATATGGGGTCCACCATAGCATTACAGACTTCATCTGTGGACCAAAGCAGACTTCTACATCTTGAGTTCCTACATTCCTCAGTATGAGTACACCCTGTGAAACACACTCAAATCAATGGTCGATAACCTCCTGGAATCTAAAGCTAGCATGGAAGTGCTACTGACCATTACCAGGGGCATATAGTCCAATAATCAGCAGCTGAAAGCTTCTATGGATGCCTACGACACTGCCTCTAGGGTAGCTGCCACTGGCATTTGTAGAAGACGACACTTGTGGCCCAGAACATCAGGTTTCTCAGCCAATGCTCAGCAGGTGATTAATGTTCCTTGACAGTGCTTATCTGTTCATCCCTCAGGTTGAGTTCTGGAGGCCACTCAAAACATCAGGGCTGCCATTAAAACAGCCTGGCCAGCTCCTGCAGCCCCTCAGAGGGGTGGGAACCATCAACAATTTCATAACAGCCAGTCCTTTCAAGGTAGAGGCCAAGGAGCCTTTAACAGGAACCAACTCCTGAGCCACAAAAGAAAATGCAGCAAAGGGCACAGGGCCTGAAAGCGTCCAGTACCAACCTCTGAAGATCCAGTCCAGGTCCCACCTCAGCTGTCCAAGGTGGACACCTTCAGTTGAATGGGTGCTCAGGATTGTCTGAGAGGGATACTCTTCCAATTTCACAGAGATTTCCCCAGACTTTCCACCCAGATGACAACTCAGTCTCTGTCTCTCCACCTCTCAGTCAGACCTTCTTACTTCTGAGATACGGGGCCCCTTCAGGAACAGGGCAGACCAAGTTGTTCCATGGCAGAACAGAAACAAGTTCCTATTCCCATTACTTTCTGGTTCCAACATAATAGGCAGCATGCACCCAATTCTCCATCTCAGAAAGTTAAACAAGTACCTGTTCAGGGTGAAGTTCACAAAAGAATCGGTGTTCAAGTCTTCACTTACCTGGACGATTGGCTCCTAGCCAGCCCATACAGGCAGGAGACACAGGAAGCAGTTGCTACAGCTTCTCAGTTGCTCACTTCCACTGGGGTGTTTCTGAAACTGGAAAACCCCAGCTTCAGCCCTCCCAACAGCTCCTCTTCATTGGAGCTCTCTTGGATATATCTCCAAAGCAAGGGCCTTCGGACAGGAGAAAGACATTCTTCAGATGGCATGCTGCATCAGGGAAGCAACTCTGCTCAAGCCCTCTCGATGCAGTGGATGTTGGGCCTCATGGCATTGTCTATCTCCACGATGCCTCTAGCCCCGCTGCACTTGGGGGGGTCTGAATCTGGGAAGGTGCCAGCTTCACCTTCCCAGCAGTTCCTCTTCATAGGATCCCTCCTGGATACCTCCAGGGTGAGGGTTCTCCTTCTGGAGGATCAGAGATTTGACATCTTCAGATGGCTCATTACATCACAGAAAACAACTCTGTTTGGACCCCTTCCAATGCAGCAAATGCTGGGACTCATGGCATCATCCGCAGCAAGCAGTGGTCACTGACCACACACCCACAGTCCTTCCACATAAAGTGACAGAGCCTCGGACAACATCACTTCCATGGTGGACACAGAAGGACAAGCTTCTGCAAGGTCTACCCTTACCCCACTGGAATCTCAGATCACCATCACCATGGATGCATCTCTGATCAGTTGGGGAGCTCACTGTCAAGATCTCCACACTCAGGTGTGGAGCCAAGAGGAGTCTCATCTTTACATAAATTTCTTGGAGATGATTGATCATGTGATGCAGAGTGCTGAGTAGAAGCTCCTTCAAGAAGCTCCTGCCTTCTGATCATTAAATCATCTTTTTCGGACATCCTAACCTTTAATTTTCTCTTGTTTTCAAGATTCAGCGCTGTCTAATCACTGTGGCACTCTGGTTTGGGCATATTTCGGGCGGATGGAGGCTTATATGAAGAAAGCCCTGCAGAAGCATACCCCCCCCCCGCTACTCCTGAGAAGGCGTCTAAAAAATCCAGGGCCTCGGGTGGGCCTGGGTCTGATCCTCCGAGTCAACTAAGTGAACAGGAACCTTTAATGCTTTCCAGGTTCCTTGAGGAATTTAAACCCTTTCGTGAGGAAATTAAAGAAATGGCAATGGATTTGAAATCTCTTTCCAGAAAGTTGGATGAAGTCTCACTATCTGTTTCTGATAATACAGCTTGAATAGTTTCCATAGAAAAAAAGCTTGGAAGTCTCGATCCTGACCTGGTCTCGTTGCGTCAGAAATTATCTTGTTTTGAATCTAAGCTTGAAGATCTAGAGGGCCGGAGCCGTAGAAACAACGTTGTGATTCTCAGGTTACCAGAGGGGGAGGAAGGCCAATATATTGTGGCATTCATTCAGAAGCTGGTAGAACGAGTGGCCGGCCCATCTCCTTTTGGCCCTGGCTATATTATAGAGTGAGCTCAAAGGTCCTTACGGCCTAAACCTTCCCCGGGGGATCCCCCCGCCCCATTATCTGCCGTTTTTTGAACTATTTAGAGAGACAACACTTTCTGCAGAAAGTACGAGTTTTGCAAGAGGTTCACTGGGAAAACATGAAGCTGACAATTTCACAAGATTTGCCTGCCTCGGTTCGCATGAAATGCAAAGCATTCCACCCTATTGTTTCCAAGATAATTGCGGCAGGCTTGAAGTTCAGGATGGGCTACCCAACCAGGCTGCAGATCTCAATAAACGGATCCTGGAAAAGCTATGACAATCCTGAAGCAGCCCTGATAAGCCTTAAATCTATGTTGCCAGATCTTTTTAAGGACTCTTGAGTTGCTGTGTTGCAGTATGGAGAGATACATGAAGTCGAGAGTTGGAACTTTCATTTTTCCTTTTGGGAAATCCATCTAGGGTGAAGACCTGGGAAAATTTCCCCTGTTGATTTGGACTGGGGGGATCATCGCAGGCCATCCTGGTTTTCATTTTTCTTGGTTCTATTCACAGGGAGCCCATGCTGGTTTGAAGCAGAGGACACTCGGGGTTTGGGGCCTACTTAAGGGGGGAATTATGCGCCAAGTCTTGGCAGTTTTGTACGATGGGCATGGAGAGAGAGGAGTTAGCTTAGTTGTGAATCAGATTTGCATTTTTCTCGTCTGGATTGGTATTAGGATGGTCCTGGGCTTTCTCTATTTTTGATTCTTATCTAGTTATGACATGGAACCGGTCACTAGAGGGCGTTCCAATCATAGGGACTTCGCGAGGAAGTAACTCTTAACTCGGGGGGATTTAACAGTACCTTACCACTCGGTCTGAGTGCAGTACTGTCAATTTTCACAGGGAGGGCCTGAGCATTGGGAGGCGGGCTATTCGTGGGTAGAGGCACTTGATATGCCTTCCCCTCCGGTGGTGTGATTACATTTTTCTTTTTCTCTATTCCTGCTCTCAATTTGTGCTTCAGCTATCTCCCCCTTATTGGGTTCCTGGTCTGGTATTGGTTTTTCATGGGTCGCCTTGCGTGACAAGTGTGGTTCCTGCTTCCTTCTCAGTTCTGTTCTGGTTACCATGATCACTTGGGTGGTGCATGGATCTCACTATGGCCCCTTTCAAATAAACTCCCTACAAGCTTATACTTTGGTGGGATCGATGTGAAAGCCCAGGATCGTTCTCTCTTTTTTGGGGCATAATTAGTACTGTTTGGTTCCCAATATATAGATATCTGAGTGTAATAGTTTCTAGTATTAGGGGACATTATCGGGGTGGGAGTAGAAGGAAAAGCACCAGTACTGTGCTGAATGTTGCTTGTGACAGTTTAGTGAGTGGAGGGAGGGCGGGTTATGGGGTATGGTTGGAGGGTGGGGGTAGAGGGATGAGTGGGATTTAATCTTGGGGGTTAGGGAGGAGGGTGGGCTTTACTGCAGTAACCCTGAGGGTATGTTTACATGGGATATACACCCCGTGTGCTGAGCACAATTATTTAAGTCCAACTACTTTTACTGGATGGCTAATGAAATAACATTTGCAACTTGGAATGTTAAGGGGATCAGAAAGAAGCATAAACAATATCAGGTTCTTAAACATTTAAGTTTACTCAGCTCACGGATAACTTTTTTACAAGAAGTGGAAGCCTTGCAGTTAAGGAAGCAGCAGGTGGAATTGATCTACAGCGTCCAGGGATCTACAGATAGCTGTGGGGTCATGCTCATGATTAACAGGGGTATTCTTTTCGTTTCTACACAGGTTATTAAAGATCCCAAGGGAAGGTTTACCCTTGTTAAAGGTACTCTCTGGTCTGTTCCAATATTTTTAGGCACTATTTATGGCCCCAATCTGGATGACTCAGAATTCTTTATGTGGCTTATATCTATCATTCTTCCAATGCTTCCCATTAAGATTATTTTTGGGGGAGACTTCAGTCAAGTGCTCGAGCCTAATCTAGATGGATTGGGTAGAGGTCTTGGAGGGGTCAGCCCTGGGCAGAAGGCGTTCAATGATTTATTAGATCAATGTGGGCTCTGTGATGTCTGGAGTGTTTTACATCCGGATTCTAGGGAGTTTACTTTCAGGTCTATGACACACGGCTCGCAGTCCTGCATTGACTACATACTCATTTCTCAGTGCCTGTTGCCCGGGGTTAAGACCTCCTTGATTAAACTGGGTCCAATCTCTGATCATTCATTAGTAGTATGCAACTTGGTACTGCTTAACTTACCTAATAGGGAAACGTGATGGAAACTTAATGACCAACTCCTTAAGGAAGATAAATATTGTAAACTCATAAGGGAGCAAATAGAATCCTTTTTCTCATTAAACCCATTAGATAGTGCAAAGCAGGATATTTTGTGGGGGGCTTTTAAAGCCTTCATGAAAGGGATACTTATCAGCATGGCGGTTGGTAGGAAAAGGGCATGGGAGAAAGGAACTAAAATCCTTATTAACCCAGATTAGATCTCTGGAAGTTAATTTCCCGACTATTCCCTTGGATGAGGATACGTGAAAACTCCTAGAGCTGAAAGATAAATACTTGGAGTTACTTTGAGACAAAGCAGAACTAGCTACTATCCGTACCAGGGCTAGCTATACCGATCAGGGGGAAAAGGCGGGACACCTACTGGCACTGCATATTAAGCAACAGAAATCAATGAGATTTATCCCTCCTATCAGGGCAATGGCAGATGGATCTTTTAATAGCTCAAGAATTTGCCAGTTATTACACAAATTTGTACAGTGACATGGAGCACCCCCCCTTGCCCTGAGGACATAGAGTGTTACTTAAAGGATTCCCATTTGCCCCTCTCTCTGATCGGTACAGAGATTCTCTGGTTGTCCCTATCTCACAGGAGGAAATGGCTAATGTTATTAATGAACTACCAGCAGATAAGGTCCCAGGTCTGGATGGATTTTCCTCTCTATTTTATAAGGTCTTCCGGGACCTCCTATTACCAATACTTGGCAGTTTATTTCAGCTCATCTTATCTGGGGTGGAAACAGATCTGCACCTCTATGAGGCCCTGATCGTTCTACTCCCCAAACCCGATGAAGACCTTGAACTGGTTCAAAGTTACAGCCCTATCTCACTTTTAAATCAGGATATTAAAATTCTCTCCAAAATACTAGCTAATAGGCTAACAGTAGTTCTCCCTGGACTAATAGGTACAAATCAGGTAGGATTTATGAAAGGGCGTTCATCCTCTGATCACTTACGCACCTTGTCACATGTCTTCTTGGCTACCAGGGACGTGGAGTTTCCTGCTGGTTTGGTCTCCCTGGATGCCGAGAAGGCATTTGATCGAGTGAACTGGAACTTCTTGTTCCGAGTTCTGGAGGCTTTCCATTTTCCCTCTCTGTTTATCTCTTGGATCGCCACACTTTATAAAAATCTCACTGCAAGAATCTCTGTGAATGGGGCTTTCTCCAAACCCTTTTCGCTTCACTCAGGTACTAGGCAATGGTGCCCCCTTTCTCCTCTATTATTTAACTTATATTTGGAACCTCTTATTCAAAATATCCTTAATAATGCTTCTATACATGGTGTGAGAATCAGGCAGCACGAAATTAAAGTCACTGCATATGCGGATGACTTGTTAATGCATTTGTCTCATCCGGTGTCCTCAGTTCCGGCTTTGCTAAGGGAAATAGCAAGGTTAAGTGATTTGTCCAACTATAAACTGAATGCTAGTAAGTCCCTATTTTTTCTATTAAACCATAAAGTTTTCAAAAGTGACATCAGTCCTTTTGGTTTATGCTGGACTTCTAGGTCATTTAAATATCTGGGTATTAAACTTTCCCGTAACCCTCTAGCATGGTTTAAAGAGAATCTGGATTCCCTATTGCAAGTGATTACTCACGACCTTGAGAGGTGGTCTAAACTTCCTATCTCACTATGGGGCTGGATCAATATAATTAAGATGAACATATTTCCTAGGATCTTCTACCCATTATCCCTTCTCAACACCTCTATTCCTTTACTCTGGTTTACAAAGACACACAGTGTTTTCACTAGATTTATCTGGGCTGACAGGTATCCTCGTTTGGCTTATCATAAGTTGGCAGCCCCAAAACTGGAGGGGGGTTTGCAAATTCCCCATCTGGCCTTATATTATTGGGCTAGTCACCTTGCGAAATGTTTGAGATGGGTATCTCCCAGCCCAGAAGAAGTGCAACCGGTTTGGCTTAAAATAGAACTGGATGCAATTAAAGACAAAAATTTTGACCCTCTTGCATTATTTTTCCTCAAGTTTTCCCAAGTAAGTGTGACCGAAGAGTGTCCCATAATAAGGACCTCTTTAAAGGTCTATTTCTAAATGTGTTCCTTTTTGCAATATTCCCCTCATCTGGACCTGGCCCAGTCTATTTGGAATTCTCCATCATTCACTATTAATAAGATTCGTATTTCCCGTCATTGGTTGCCTCAATTGGGAGAGGGGAAGCTCCTTGCCTTTACTGATGGAGAGGGGCATTGGTTATCAGTGGAAGAGATGATTAAGAAATTTCTCATCCTGGTTTCCTCCCATTTCAAAGCCCTACAATTGAAACACTTACTTGTAATTACCCTGGGTAGCACTCCCCCTTCCCAGGCTATCTCTTCTCTGATACCCGAGGTTTCCCCACTTTTTGGTTCCCCTGGTGTAATCTCTAAACTATATCAGGTTTTGTTTCACAAAAAGTTTGGGGGTCCATTTGGGCCTTCAAGACTTTGGAGTAATTTTCTCCCTCAACTTCATTTGGATTGGCACTCTCTTTGGAATTCATGTCATAAATATATTTCTCAAGACAGACTGCGCCTCATGCAATACCATATATTGCACAACCTATACTATACCCTGGCCAAATTGCACAGGTGGGGCTACCTAAACTCTAACATGTGGAATAAATGTTTACAGGAAGAGGGTACACTTTTTCACATGTTTTGGTCCTGCCCCAAAATTTCCCCCTTTTAGGATTCAATCAAAACTTCCTTAGACCCCTTGGTGAGCCTCCATGAATATTTCACTCCTGAGATTTGCTTATTGGGGGACCTGTCCTCTATCAGAGTTAAGATGCGAAAGTTCCACATTTCCATGATTGCCCTATTGGCTAAGAAGATTATTATTCATCACTGGAAAGACAGGTCCTCCTCTTCTCTCCAGGAATGGGTAAGAGAAGTTCTGTCTAACCTGCGTACAGAAAAAGCGATTGCTAGTTTTCATAATAGACTGGCAGCTTATACTAAAATTTGTGATCCCCTCCACTCATTAATCTCTCTGGTTCTAAGCTAAACCCATCCTAGGTTCCATGTTCCTGCATGGCTTTTAGTTAGGTGCTCAGCATCGACGGGCATCAGGCTGGGTTACTGCAGCATGGGAGGGAGGGTGGTTAGCAGTTATCTCTTCACATTGTATCAGTGAGCCTTTGTCATTCTTACTTAATGCTGCCTTTTATGGTGGAAAATGTGTCAATAAACTTTAAATTAAAAAAAAAAAATTCTTGGAGATGAGAGCTTTCTTATATGCTATCCGAGTCCTGAAGGATGTCCTCTACCACAAAGTGATCCTTCTTCAGATGAACAACAAAGCTGTGATGTATTACACCAACAATTGGGGTGGAGGTCTCCCCTACCCCCTTTGCAGGGAGGCCATAAGGATGTGAGAGTAGTGCCATGAGTATGATGCTTCAGTTCAAGCAGTCTTCTGCCAGGAATTCAGAATGACCTAGCAGATCGCCTCAGCAGAACAGCGGCAGATCCCCACGAGTGGTTAATCACACCATGCATCATACAGTTGCTATTCGATGAGTGGGGCAGTCTAGACCTGGACCTTTTTGCATCCCTGCTGAATGCAAAACTGCCTCTGTCCTGCTTCAGAAATCCAGAACCTGACATTTTCTGTCAGGATGCATTCAGATTCCAGTGGACAAGACGCTTCCTGTATGCATTTCCTCCTCTTCCCTTAGTTCAGAGGGTGCTGCTCAAGTTGGAGGCATAGTGGGGGCAGAATGATTCACATCGCCCCATACCAGCCTTGACAGGTATGATTTCCATTGCTCAACAGACTGTCAGAAGTTCCCCCGGGGCAACTCCCTGTAAGAATGGACCTTCTGACACAGGGAACTCTGGTCCATCCCAACCTGCACTCCCTTCATCTCCATTCCTGACTCCTGAGGAGATAGAAATGGGCAGCTTTAAGGTTTCCCAGAGAATCACAGAATCCTCTTAGCCACTCGTAAGCCTTCCGCCAGGAAGACTTACATATCTAAGTGGAAACGCTTCTCTATCTGGTGTGCAAAGTCCTGTCTGGACCCTTTCTGTTGCCCACCAAGTATGGTGTTGGAGTGCCTCTTAGACCTGTTGAACACAGGTCTGCGATACTCAACAGTGACGGTATGCCGCTGCATGATTTTGGCCTATCTTGAGCCAGCACAGAACATGTCACTGGTTCAGTTACCATCAGTTAAGAGATTCCTAAAAGGTATCCTACACACTAAACCACTGGTCAGGAGACCGGTGGCCACATGGGATATTAACCTGGTGCTAGATATGCTCACCCGTAAACCCTTTGAGCCACAAGCTACCTGTGAATTGAAATTTCTGACTTGGAAGACAGCCTTGTTAGTGGCTGTCATTTTCTCTCGCAGGGTCTCTGAAATCCATGCTTTGGTCACAGACCCCTCTTACACCATCTTTCACAAGAATAAGGTGGTACTCCATACTCACCCTAAATTCCAACCCAAAGTGGTTTCAGACTTTCACCTCAACCAGTCCTTGCTTCTCCCTTCTTAATTCACTAACTTCCAGAATGAAGGAGAGCACACCCTTCATCCTCTTGATGTTAAGAGGGTTCTGTGATTCTACATCGACAGAACGAAAGAGATCCATAAATCCAAACAACTCTTTGCATCTTTCAACATGCCTTGGCTGGGTCAGCCTGTTGCCACTAGATGTATTTCTGCATGGTTAGTGGTATGTCTTTACCACTGCTACTCCATGTCACAGGTCAAGTTGGAAAGCTGGGTTCATGGTCCCTCTACCAGAGTGGTCACAGCATCCATGGCAGAGATTCGTAATGTACCCATTGCAGACATCTGCAAGGCAGCTACTTGGAGCTCAGTGCATACCTTTGTGAAGCACTACGATCTGGATGTCCATGCCAGACAAAACACTTTCTTTGGCAGGTCAATGCTAAAGGGACTTCTGTCCTGAATGAGCTCTGTCTCTTGCCGCCCTACTCGGGGGATTGGTTTTAGCTTGGTACTCTCCCATTAGTGTGAATGAGTGGTGTAGACTTTTAGTCCAGGAAGATGGAAATTACGTACCTACTGTAATTCTTGATCTTCTTGGACAAAGTCTCCACCACTCATTCACACACCCACCCACCATCCCTCAAGTTCTCTCATCCTGTTTCTGACCTACCGGGTCATAATGTCATATGCTTAATAGCATATGACATTATAGCTAACCCGACAAAGCGCTGTCCATGACAGCGAATGGTGCAATACCGGGTATACTGCTGTATGCAATATTGCACCATTCACACACTCCCAGGCAGAGGATAAGACCTCTGCTGGGAGTGGGTTCCGCCGAGCAGCTGCCGTGGCTCACTGGACTGAGCCACAGCAGCAGGAACTCAGGCGCTGCGTGTGGGACCAGGTTTGATTCCCAGTCCTAGACATTTTATATTTTCACACGATTTGTGTGCTCCCCAAGTTGGCCCCCCCAGCCCTCCACAGAAAAAAGACATGCTGCATAATGTCTTGCGACATTATGATCCCGTGCCTGTTTCTGGTCTTCACTCCCTCATTAGCTTAGGCTGTGAAGACGCTGTTGGGTTGTCCCTTCTTACACAGGTCATCTGGGCTATCTTATGCCCAGATTAGGTTAGATTCCTAGATTAGTTTACGCTGCACCTCCTCAGTCAAAAAGATACTGAGGCAGTTGGAAGACTGACACTGAGATAGCCTATACAGGCATGAGGCAGTCTCGTGGTGCCACACATGTGCAGCCCTATCTCAGCGCCAGCTCTCCTGAAGATTTTTGGCTCCCGATGGATCCTAGTGCTTCCAGTATAGTCCCATTAGTGCGAATGTGTGGTGGAGACTTCATCCAAGAAGATCAAGAATTACGTTAGGTATGTAATTTCCATTTATGCACCTAGGAAGACGCAACCCAGGGAGAAATTACTTTCTAAATGGGGTACAGCTGGTGGTAACAAAACACAAGCGTGATCTTGGGGTGATCATCACAGATGACCTGAAGGTTGGCAAGCAATGTGAAAAGGTGGCACAAAAGGCCAGCGGCATCTTGGGTTGCATAGAGAGAGGAATAACCAGTAGAAAAAGGGAGGTGATTATGCCACTGTACAGGTCCCTGGTGAGGCCTCACCTGGAGTACTGTGTCCAGTTCTGGAGGCCTCACTTAGTAAAGGCATAGAAAGACTAGAGATTATACAAAGATGGGCAACAAAGATGGTGCAAGGTCTGCATCATGAGCCATATGATGCAAAGCTAAAACAGCTCAACTTGTACTCACTAGAACAAAGAAGGGATGGGGGTACATGATAAAGACATTTAAATACCTGAAGGATATCAACAAGGTACAGGCACAGGATCTCCTTCAGGTAAACAACTGCACCCAGACCAGAGGTTATGATATGCGCCTAAAGGGGGCAGGTTCAGGAGCAACACAAGAAAGATTTTCTTTTCAGAAAGGGTGATGGAGCCTTGTAATGGCCTCCCCCCACAGGTGGTGGGGTCAAAGATGGTCAGAGAATTTAAGCTGGCATGGGACAGACAGTGTGGAAAACATAACAGAGCAGCCTGATTTTGGGGGGTAGTATACATGGGTAGACTGGAGGGTCCACATGGAACCCATCTGCCGACACATTTTATGTTTACTGAAAGTTTCTCAGAAAACTTCCACAAGAAAGTCTTATGCTTTAGAATGGAAAATATTTTCCATCTGGTGCAGGCCTAAGAAAATCAGTCCCCTTAAGGCAGGTTTGGCTACATTGCTTGATTATCTGGTGCACATGCAGACTCTAGGCCTCAGGTCTGCAATCCTTTGGGTTCACTTAGCAGCAGTATCTGCTTATTTGTCTGCAGGTGCTCAGACAACAATAGCTTCACACCCTATTTAAAAAAAAAATGTAAAGGGATTGGCACATATGTTCCCTTCTGTTAGGGAACCAGTCCCTCCGTGGGATCTAAATTTGTGCATAGCCAAACTCATGGAACCTCCCTTTGAGCCAGTGGCTACAGCTGACCTGAAATATGTCACATGGTGAACTGTTTTTCTGGTGGCAATCACTTCAGCAAGAAGAGTGTGCGAGCTCCAAGCTCTTTGCACTGATCCTAATTATATTATCTTACATAAGGACAAGGTAGTCCTTAGAACTAACAGGAAGTTTCTTCCATAGGTGGTAACTGGGTTTCACTTTCATCACCCTACCTATATTTTTTACAGCCAAATCCAGTTAAGGTAAATTGAAGCTTCACAGCTTGGTCATAAATAGGTCTCTCAGCTATTACATTACATGTACTAAGGACCTCAGGGATTCCCACTCACAGTTGTTCATTACCTATGGTGAAGTAGAAAAGGGCAGACCAGCCTCAAAGAGGTCGATTACACATTGGATAGTATCCTGCATCCAATTCTGCCACAGTGAGGCTAATAAACAGCCACCACAGGGCCTCAGGGCTCATTCCACTTGTGTAACTGCTGCCTCTGTAGCAGCTGCAAGGGACATCCCCTTGCTGGAAATCTGTAAAGTGACTACCTGGAGTACAGTCCATACCCTTGCTGGAAATATGTAAAGCAGTTACCTGGAGGACAGTCCACACCTTCACAAAGCACTACTGCCTGGATGTCCAGTCCAGGACTGATGCTAAGTTTGGCACTGCAGTATTGCAGAACATTTTTTCCCAAATAGGTTCTGTACCCACCTCCCAAGGCACTGCTTGGTAGTCTGCAGATTGTCTACTACTACTAGGAGATTCTTGGGGCTTGAAGAAAAAATTACCGTAGTAATATTGTTTCTTCCAAGGGATCTCCTAGTAGAATTAGACCTCCCATCCCTACCTCCCCTTACATAACCTGAATAGGTTCAGCAATACTGAACCCACCTGAGAGTGGTATTTTAGGAGCTGTTCTTGTGCGCAAGCAGCACTGGGATGTCAGAAGTAACATCTGCACCTGCCTGAGTCCTCTAACACATCACAGACAGCTTTCAAAGTACTTATTGAGAGGCGGTCCCATTCATCAGCAAGCAATGGGATGCCCAGAACTGTCAGCATTGTTTCCGCATGTGTTTTTATATGGACAGTGCTAGAGACTTTAATCAGCTTCCTTAACAGTATTACTGCTCAGGTTTTTGTTCTGTATTCCTTGGCCATGTTTGGTCCGGTGACTGAGGGCTCTGGGGGAGCCAACTGCTAGTCACAGACCCAAGGGAGCAGGGCTTGTGCATTTAAAAGCCTGCGCTGCTCACTAGCACAATTATGTAACGTGAGAGTGAGTGGCACGAGTGCACTTGGGAGAAGTTTCACAGGGGTAAGGTTGATGTTCAGTCCCTCAGTCTAGCATTTTAATAGTTGCTTTATATTAAGTACGTTTTAAGGTTAGGTTTATATTTCTTTTAAATTACTTATTTGCAGGTTGAGAGTTATTTCTTGGTATAATTATTTACCTTATTTCATAAACATGGAAAAACTTTTACAGTGTATGTTTTTTACCTTTACCCGAATCATGCTTTTGGATTTGGGTGTGTTTTGTATCCTAATGTCAGATGTTTTAAGTGGAGACAGACTGAGCGGTAATGAGGATAATTTTTATGTTGATTGCGCATATGTGCAAGAAACATGTTGCGGCAAATTTCTCCACAAGCAGGTTGTGAAGATGCGACACTGTTGTGGCCAATGCCCCCACAGACTGTAAAGGCTTGTCCCGCTTCCCCCAATGCTGTGGCATGCTGCTGCTGCTGACAGTAGTTCAGCCAGCATGCCACCAAGTTGTAAAAAATTAGCCGCTGCAATCAGGGGCCGCCTCATCATTGCAGGTCAGCCATTCGCTACAATGAGGGAGCGACGGTCATTGTAGGGCAAGACCCTGAAACAGTGATATTGTTTATGAACATGGCGGTGGCTTGCTGCCATGCTCACAAACAGTATTAACACCCCCACCAAGGGGGTGTCTCCCCACCATGTTTATTTGTCGACGGGGGCCCCAATCCCCATCGGCTTCAGTGCCCCACACTTTATGTTGCCGGTGGGGACCCCACTCCCGGAAGCATTATGTAAACCCTCCCACTTTTGTTGTCTGCCGATGGGGTGCCCAATCCCTGTCGGCATACTGTCACCCCCTTTTGTTGTCTGTCGACAGGGGTGCCCAATCCCCATTGACATAATGTAACAGCCCACTGGTGCTCCCCTTTTGTTGTGTGCCGACGGAGGTGCTAATCCCCTGTTGGCTACAGCTGCCCCTCAAAGAAAGAGTCTGTTGGCATGCTGGGAGCTCACCCCAGCATGCCACATGCCTCATAAAACAAAAAATCGTCCTGCGATGTCTTTTTTTTTTACCTGTGAAAAAGGAAACGGTCCTTCGGCGGTTTCCCTGTCCCCCTTCCGCAAGCAACCAATGCCCACCCATTGTGCACCCTGCCTCCCCACACCACCCTCACCCCATACTTACCTCCGGAGTCCGGCACAATGATCTTCGGTGGACCGGGAACACGTCTGCATTCTTCAAAGCCGACCGCGAACTGAGGAAATGCCGGTAAGCTGTATAATGGAATAAATAGGGTTTTTTTCAACTTTGATGCATATCTGAGGCATTTTTTGGAATTTTGGCACCAAAGTTTCAACATGAGGTGTTCCGAACCCCTCCTCATGAATTCTATCACTGTCATGGCGTTAATAGGCCTCGAAAGGTGATATTACAGTCACTACGCAGAATCACCTTTCAGGACCGATTAATGAAATGACAGTGTCAGTGTTCATGAGGTGGGCTCTCAAAGTGCCTATGTTGCAAATTTGGTGGAAAAAATCCAAAAAATGACTGTTTTACGAGCATACGTTGAGCAGTTGCTACGTACACTCGTAACTTCACAAATTTGCAATATTTTCACCCCAGATTTTCAACATTGGCATTTTTTCACACCTGCTTGTGAACAGTATAGCTGTAATTTTTCATACCCTGGCGGAAATGTGTTTCTGCACTTCTGGCTCAGAATAGCGCGGTTGCTGTGGGAAATCAGTGTTCTCGACAGATTACAAAAATGACAGTGACACTGTTCATGAGCAGAGGTCCAAAATGCCTAGTTGAAAATTTGGTGATGATACTCCATAAAATGACTTGTGTTATGATAGATTGCATGATTTATCACATGCGGCTCATAACTCACAATTAATAATATTTTCCTCCAGATTTTCAACATTGCCATTCATCTGTACCTCCTTATGAACAGTACAGCTGTAATTTTTCACATCCTGGCCGAAATGTGTTTTTGCAGTTCTGGTGCAGAATAGTGGGTCACTGTGGTCACCGTGTTCAAACCACATTATGAAAATGACAGTGACACTGTTCATTAGCAGAGGTCCTAAAATGCCTATGTTGAAAATTTGGTGACGAAAAGTCCCTAAAATGAGTGTGTTATGAATGTGCATTGTGAAGTTTCCATGCACGCTCATACCTTCACAGCTTTGCAATATTTTGACTCCAGATTTTCAACATTGTCATTTTTCCACACCTCCTTATGAACAGTGCAGCTGTTATTTTTCACATCTGGCCAAAATGTGTTTTTTGCTCTTCCAGTGCACAATAGCGCAGTTGCTGTGGGAAATCAGTGTTCGAGACACATTAAGAAAATCACACTGGCACTGTTCATGAGCAGAGGTCCTAAAATGCCTATGTTAAAAATTTTGTGATGAGACTCCATAAAATGACTGTGCTACGAGCATGCATTGTGTGGTTTCCACACACCCTTGTAACTTTGCAAATTAGTAATATTTTCACGCCACATTTTCAACAATGACAGTTGTTCACACCTCCTTATGAACAGTACAGCTGTCATTTTTCACATCCTGGCTGAAATGTGTTTCTGTGCTTCTGGCGCACGATACTGCAGTTGCTGTCGGAAATCAGTGTTTGGGACAGATTAGGATCGAGCTACTTGGGGGGAGTGACCGAGCTCAGCTGAGCTCTGTCAGGACTGCTGTGGATTTCTTTGTGGGCAGGAAAAGGCGACAACGCAGGCAGGAGCCCAGTACAAAAGGGTAGCCTGCAGCGCCGGGAGACACAGAACGAGCAAGTGAGGGAGGGGGAGTGAGTGAGCTCAATGGAGCTCTGTTGGGAATGCTGCGGATTTGTTTGTGGGCAGAAAAAGGCAGCAATGCATGCAGGGGCTGAGTACAAAAGGGCAGCCTGCAGCGGTGGGAGAAACAGAATGAGCGAGTGAGAGAGGGGGAGTGAGCGAGCTCAACGGAGCTCTATTGTCACTGCTGTGGATTTCTTTGTGGGCAGATAAGGGTGGCTATGCTAGCAGGAGCCCAGTACAGAAGGGCAGCCTGCATTGCCGGCAGAAACAGAATGAGCAAGTGAGACGGTGGGGGGGGGGTGAGTGAGACCAACAGAACTGTGTCAGGGGGACTGATGCAGATTTCTTTGTGGGCAGAAAAAGATGCTGACAGAGGCAGGAGCCCAGTACAAAAGGGCAGTCTGTAGCGCCAGCAGAAATGGAATGAGCAACTGAGAGAGGGGGAGTGAGCAAGCTCAATGGAGCTCTGTTGGGACTGCTGCAGATGTGTTTGTGGGCAGAAAAAGCCACCAACGCAGGCAGAAACCCAGTACAAAAGGGCAACCTGCAGCAGCAGGAGACACAGAATAAGCTAGTGAGGGAGGGAGAGTGAGTGAGCTCAGCAGAACTCTGTTGGGACTGCTGCGGATTTCTTTGGGGGCAGAAAAAGGCAGCAATGCATGCATGGGCCAGTACAAAAGGGCATTCTGCAGTGGCGGGAGAAACAGTACGAATGAGTGAGAGATGGGGAGTGAGTGAATGAGCTCAGTGGAGCTCTATTATAACTGCTGCAGATTTCTTTGTGGGCAGAAAAGGGTGGCAATGCAGGCAGGAGCCCAGTACAAAAGGGCAGCTTGTAGCGTGGGCAGAAATGGAACGAGCAAGTGAGATGGGGGACTGAGTGAGGCCAACAGAGCTCTGTCAGGACTGCTGCAGATTTCTTTGTGGGCAGAAATAAATGCCAACAGAGTCAGAAGCCCAATAAGAAAAGATCAGTCTGCAGTGCCAGTAGAAATAGAAGGAGCGAGTAAAACAGGGAGAGTGAGCGACCTCAACTGAGCTCTGTCGGGGCAGCTGCAGATTTCTTTGTGGGCAGGAAAAGATGCCAATGCAGCTGGGAGGCCAGTACAAAAGGGCAGCCTGCAATGCCAGGAGAAACAGAATGAGTGAGTGAGAGGGGAAGTGAGCCAGCTCAATGGAGGTCTATCATCACTGCTGTGGATTGCTTTGTGGGCAGGAAAAGGCGGCAATGCAGGCAGGAGCCCTGTACAAAAGGCCAGCCTGCAGCCCCCACAGAAATGGAATGACCGAGTGACAGAGGGTGAGTGAGCAACCTCAATGGAGCTCTGTTGGGACTGCTGTGGATTTCTTTGTGGGCAGAAAAAGGCAGCAATGCATGCTGGGGCCCAGCACAAACGGGCAGCCTGCAGCAGTGGGAGAAACAAAATGAACAAGTGAGAGAGGTGGAGTGAGTGAACGAGCTCAACGGAGCTCTATTGTGACTGCTGCAGATTTCTTTGTGGCCAGAAGAAGGCAGCAACACAGGCAGGAGCCCAGTACAAAAGGGCAGCCTGCAGCGCCGACAGCAGTGGCAAAAGCAAGTGAGATAGGAGGAGTGAGCAAGCTCAACAGAGCTCTGTCGGGACTGCTGCAGATTTGTTTGTGGACAGAAAAAGCACCAACAGAAGCAGAACACCACTACAAAACAGCGGCCTGCAGTGCCAGGAGAAACAGAATGAGTGAGTGAGACAGGCGGAGTGAGCGACCTCAACAGAGCTCTGTCGGGACAGCTGCGGATTTCTTTGTGGGCAGAAAAAGGTGCCAATGCAGGCAGAAGATCAGTACAAAAGGGAAGCCAGCAGCACCGAGAGAAACACAACGAGCGAGTGAGAGAGGGGGAGTGAGCGATCTCAACAGACTTCTATCGTGACTGCTGTGGATTGCTTTGTGGGCAGAAAAAGGCAACAATGCAGGCAGGAGCCCCGTACAAAAGACCAGCCTGCAGCGCTGGCAGAAACAGAATGAGCGAGGAAGGGGGAGTGAGGTAGCTCAATGGACCTGTGTCAGGACTGCTGCAGATTTCTTTGTGGGCAGAAAAAGCCATCAACAGAGGCAGGAGCCCAGTACAAAAGGGCAGCCTGCAGTGCCAGCAGAAACAGAATGAGCGAGTGAGAGAGGGCGAGTGACCCACCTCAACACAGCTCTGTCAGGACAGCTGCAGATTTCTTTGTGGGCAGAAAAGCATGGCAACACAGGTAGGAGCCCTGTACAAAGGTGCAGCCAGCAGCACCGGGAGAAACAGAACAAGTGAGTGACACAGGGCCACTGAGAGAGCTCAACGGACCAACGCAATCAACATTCGGCATTGACAAATGCTTGTTTAGATTCTGCAATTTGCTATTACAGTCCTCCCACCCTTCCATACAGTAGGTTCCACAGTTTACTTGGGCTGTCTTACAAAACAATCTGTAGTTGACATGTGTTATGTGCTCCACTCCAAAAAAATGAGACATTTTATTATGGATTTGTTACATCTTCTTTATATTATATCTACATTTTCAAGTATACTCCTGACTATGTCAGGGAATGTGAAAATAAATCCTGGGCCCTTTCATGCACATTTTCAGGAATTACCCAAACAGATTTTAAAGGGTTTTAAATTTAATCATTTAAATACCATGAGTTTTCTTAACAAAAAGCAGAAATTGAAGCACTGATAACACTTTACAAACCAGATGTACTTAGTTTAACTGAAACATGGTTAAAATCATCCATACAAGATCATTCCTGTGACATTTGGGTGGAGGCCATCCCAGGAATGGCAGCAGAAAGGGTGGGACAGTCTGTTCTGAAATATGCTAGAAGGGGTAGGGACAAGCCTCATTTAATTATACATCTTGGGACAAACGACCTGGCTGACAAGACAGTAGATACAGTCCAGAGGAGGTATGAGGAACTAGCACAATTATGTGAGGGGGCAGGAAGATCAGTAACTTTTTCAGAGATACTTCCGTGCAAAGGCAAGCACAACAAGAAAGCTGAGAATAGAGGAATTTAACGGATGGCTAAGAACCTGGTGTTGTGCTAAAGGGTATGGGCTGTTGGGGGGCTGGGGAGGGACCTGGGAGGACAGTAGTCTCTATGCCAAGGACAGACTACACTTGAGTGAGGGGGGAAAGAAAGTGTTGAAACAGAGGATAGCGGAGTACATAGAGGAAGTTAGGAATTTAAACTAGGAGTGGGGGATGGCAGTTGGGGAAGAGATATGCAGAGACCACAGTTTGGGAAACCATATGAGCTTACCCCCCATAGCAGTGACAAAGGACAAATGGCAAGTACTGTTGGTGATGCTAGTAAAGGAGGGCAGGATGGGAGGGGGAAGGGTGGAAGGTGGTTACCCTTAATGCTAGGAGCCTTGGGAGGAAAACTGCAGAGTTACAGGTTCTCATGGCAGAGGGAGAGGTGGACATTGCAGTCATCATGGAAACATGGGCCACCCAATACAATGACTGGGACCTGTCTGTACCAGGGTACAGGTTATTTCGTAGGGACAGGGTGATTGGGAAAGGAGGGGGGGTGGCACTATATGTGAAGGAAGGACTGAAATGTGTAAGGGAGGAAGGGGAGGAGGGTAGTACGGAGTCACTTTGGATGCAAATCCAGGATTCCAAGAATAGGATTCTTAGAATGGGAGTGGTGTACAGGCCACCATCTCAGACAGAGGAGTTAGAGAGGGAACTAGCGGGACAGATCAGGAGGACCTGCAAGAAGGGTAGTGCAGTGATTGTGGGGGACTTCAACATGTCAGGAGTGGACTGGCGCACCCCAACAACCAGGAACAGAAGAGTGCAGGTACTGCTGGATGCCTTCCAGGACAGCTTCCTGCTGCAAATGGTCAGTGAACCAACCAGGTTAGGGAATACCCTTGACCTTGTGCTGGCAAATGGGGACTTTGTGAGAGAAATTACAGTGGAGGAACCGCTGTCAGGGAGTGACCACCACTCAGTATGGCTCACATTGGATATGGGCAAGGAAGGAGTTGGAATCTGGCACAAGAGTGCTGGACTTCAGGAGGGCCGACTTTGGGAGGATGGGGGAAGTGGTAAAAGGGTACCTGTCCAGAATTCAATCTAGTATGGACACTAACCAGAGGTGGGAGCTCATAAAGCTGGGGATAGTGGAGGCAACCAAAACCTGCTGCAAAGCCCAGAGCAAGAAGGCTAGGGCTAAGAAACCAATCTGGTTGAGCAAGGAGGTCATGGAAAAGGTAAGGAGGAAAAGAGCTGCCTTTAGGAAGTACAAGAAAATAGGAAGGGGGAGGACAGGGAGGAGTACTTGACAGAATCGAAGGAGGTGACAAGGGCAGTAAGGGGAGCCAAAGCATCTACGGAACTCAGGCTGGCACAAGGCATTAAGAAGGGGGAGAAGGACTTCTTTAAGTACATCAGGGAGAAAAGGAGCTGTAATGACCACATAGTAAGGATTAGGAAGGAGGGGGGTTGGGTGGAAGCAGGGTGCGATAAGGTGAAGCACTAAATGAGTACTTCTGCTCAGTATTTACTAAAGAGAAGAGGGGAGTGACACCCAAGGTGGGAGAAAATGGCAGAAGCAGGGTGGAAGTGGTGACAGATGGGGAAATCATGGAGGGCAGAGTTCGGGAGGGTTTGAAGGCACTGAGGGTGGACAAGGCACCAGGCCCAGACAGCATCCACCCCAGGGTACTGAAGGAGCTGGCAGAGGTCCTTGCAGGACCTTTGGCAGACCTATTTAATGCCTCACTACATTCGGTGTGTACCTCAGGACTGGAGGATGGCTCATGTGGTGCCCCTCCACAAGAGTGACCCCAAGGATGAACCGGGAAACTACAGACCAGTGAGCCTCACATCCATCGTGGGTAAGCTAATGGAGACTATCCTGAAGGAGAGGCTGGTGGCCCTCCTAGAGGCCAAAGGACTACAGGACAGCAGACAGCATGGCTTCATACGTGGCAGATCCTGCCAAACCAACCTGGTCAAATTCTATGACTGGATAACTAGGCAACTGGACAGGGGCCATGCAGTGGATGTCCTGTATCTGGAATTCAGTAAGGCATTCAACTCAGTGCCACATGGAAGGCTGGGAAGGAAGTTAGTAGGCACAGGGGCGGGAGCAAAGCTGGTGAGATGGGTAGGAAACTGGCTGCAGGGAAGGCAACAGAGGGTGGTGGTGGGTGGGAGCCTCACACCCAAGGGCAGTGACGAGCGGTGTTCCACAGGGCTCGTGTTGGGACAAGTGTTGTTTGGGATATTCATTGCAGACATATCATGGGACATCAAGAGCAAGATCAGTCTGTTTGCTGATGATACCAAGGTAGGCGACGTGGTGGATTACCTAGGGGATGGCAGGGTTGCAGGATGATCTGACAAAGCTTGAAACCTGGTCAGACACCTGGCAACTGGGCTTTAATGCCAAAAAGTGCAAGGTGCTGCATTTTGGGATGAAGAACCCAAGGAGGAGTTACCAGCTAGGGGAGTGCAGCTAGCCCAGACAGAGGAGGAGGAGAAGGATCTGGGTGTGCTCATTACAGGGTCAATGAACAACTCGGCACAATGTAGGAAGGCAGCTGCAAAGGCCAACAAAATGCTGGGTTGTATTGCAAGGGGTATATCCTCGAGGAGGGAGGAGGTGATTCTGCCACTGTATAGGTCATTAGTTAGACCACACCTGGAGTACTGCATGCAGTACTGGCGTCCGTATCTGAAGAGGGACATTAAGTTACTGGAGGGGGTGCAGCGTGGTGACAAAGATGATCAAGGGGCTGGGGGACTTATCATACGAAAGGAGGTTGAAGGAGTTGAACATGTACTCACTGGAGGAGAGGAGAGACAGGGGTGACATGATTGAAACCTTTAAATACATGAAAGGAATAAACAAGACAGGTACAGGGGGCTGTTCAAAGTAAGGGAGGAAGGGACACCAGGGGCCACGATATGTGACTGGAGCGAGGAAGGTTCAGGAGGGAGATGAGGAGACACTTTTTTACAGAGAGGGTGGTGGCTGGGTGGAATGCGTTACCTGCTGAAGTAGTATGCAGTAGAACAGTGGACTGCTTCAAATGAGGATGGGACAGGACAAGGGGGAGGGTTAATGAAGGGGAAGGGTGGAAGGGAGGGGCAGCTGCAGAATAAGGGGTGCTAGCTGCACATTCAAGCAGACTTGATAGACCTCTAGGCCTTTATCTGCTGGCAAATTTCATATGTTCATATATAAAGGGTACAAAGTGCTTAGGAAAGATAGAACTGGCAAAAAGAAAGGAGGGGATTATGGTGTTTTATAAGTAAGTACTGATTACGACAGGGTGTGCATTAAAGAATTTTAATGCACGCCCCAGGGGTGTGCTAAGGCACGAGGCTGAAAGCCAAGTGTCCTTACTCCCCTGGGAAGTGCAATAAAATCCTTTAATGCACACACTGGAGTGCCTTATCACACTTATAAAATGGGCCACCATCATAAAATAATTAGTTTGATGTACTCTAATAGGGATTAAAACTTATTTACTATTTTCAAAAGAGTGTACAATACATTACCTCTAAAACATCTAAAAACTGAAAAAGTCCCTATTAATGTATAAAATAGGATATGTCAGCAATAGGTTAACTAGTACAGTACTTTGCAGTAAAAGTATTTATTAGTAGAGTTGGTTGAAAAAATTATTTTCAAACAACATGAAGTCTTGCTCTATACTGACATATGCACTTAGGTCCTGCCTTTTAACTGCTCCAGAGAACAAAGAGTTAAACTTTCCATGGCCAGCAAGGAATGTTCACCACGAGCTCGGTTGAAGCCCCTGTCTGCTGTTGTTTAAACTGCAACCATCAGATTCTTTACTCCGCCTCACTGAACAGTAGCTCCGGAGATTTCTACTGCTGCTCGGTTCAAAAAGTTGGTTGAAGTGTCGGTTTTCGGTCAGTTTCTACCGAATTGCTGTTATCGCTAGTCGTTCAAGTCTCTGTCTGTGGTACCGTGAGAGTACTAGATAGGTTTTTGTTTTGTTTCTGTGTGGAACTTGTAAATTGTGGATCGGTTCGGCTGAACCGATCAGTTTGAGGTAAAAAAGTTTGTGCTTAATTTAGAGTGTGGTAACCGGTTCGTATCGGTTAGCAATGTATTTGGGCACTTTAGGTCTGCCTCTGCCTATTTAACTGTGTTTTCCCACCTTTTCTTTTTGTTTATAAAGTATTACTAAACTGTGTGAGAGGCCTTTCGGCACCATGCATTTCTGCTTAAAGTTGAACCAGCATAGTATTCTGTGGTGATTTGCATATGCAGCCCATGATGCTTTGCATTGTGGGGGCATGTGTGATTTTGTATTTCTTTGAAACTTGGCTTCCAAGCCAAATGCCTTTTGGGGTGACACTAGGTCAGCCACTAGGACCCCCTTCAACGTGATTACTTTTGTACGACATTCCTGTTTAATTAGTCCAATATTTCATCGAATTGCTCGGTTTATCGTTATATTTGTTGGATTGCTCAGTTATTTTGGTTTGCGGTGCTTGTGATCCTTTGGGAGGACTTGCCAAGGAGTGGACTTGCTGAGGAGTGGAGTGTTCTTTTGCACCTTTTTGGTGGATCGTTTGGATGGTCTCCTATTCCCTTGTCGGTCTGTGGACGTTTTGAGTGGGAGTGGCGGTGCCCTGGATCTTGGATCGATGGTGACCCAGGGGACTCTGGGGACTGGCCTATCATGGAGGAGCCTTGTGTAGGATCTGGGGTTCCACTTTTGAAGTGTGTGAGGGCAGTGTGGATTTTAAAATCGGAAAGTGGTGTGGTTTGGGTGCTGTGCTGGGTGGGGAGTCTCCCCTTTGGTACCTCGCAGGGGTGTTTCACTCAAGTCCGTTACAACCAAGCAGGAGCTGTCCCCATATTCCCCGAGGAGTCGGAGTTGCGGTGGGGACACTTCTAAAGCCTCTTGGGGGATAGTCCGTGCGGCCTATCTCCTGGGGGCTTGAAGCTGTGGGTCGCGGGTGACTGGGTGGGGGCCTGTGAGTTCGATGCCTGGGGAGGGGGGCTCCTCTTGAGTTTCGAGTTGTATGCCCCATCTCACTGCTGTGCTGGTGCCCTCTGGAGCTGTGTATGGAATTATATTCTGCCATCACAAGATTATTGAGCGGGGGCATCTTTGCTGGAAACAATATTCAACCCGGTTCTGGATTCAACTGGGATCTTTTTCTTGGATTGCTTACAATACTCACTATTCTGCTCAGGACTTACAGTTGGATTGTGAACTGTGCTGTTTTGAATAGAGAGAGTATTCCTTTTGTGGTTTCCTGGTGTAACTGGCTACACTGCATTTCATTTTAATTTTTGAACATTCGATGGTGCCTGGTGTTGACCATACCTGATTCTGGACCTGGATTAAAAGAGACTGTGGACCTCCTCTTTTTGTATTATTTTGTTTTCTTCAGTTGGTCGATGGGGTGGTGAGAGGTACCTGCATCCACACATTTTATTTATTTATTTCTATGTCGTTAAAGTTATAAAGTTTAGTATTGTTTTTTATTTTAAGTCGGTTTAATTGTTTGGCAGTGAGATTGCCTTTTTATCCTCTTTCCCCAGTGGTGAGAGGTCGGGGGGGGTGATTTATTTATTTATTATTTTTTGTTATATGAATGTGTTGGGCTGGGGGTGAGAGCCCTTAAGCTTTGTTTGTTGTTTATTTGTTTTGTGGGTTATTTTGTATTGGGGGGGGGTGTCAGGGCTCTGTTTCCAGGTTCTGAAATTGAGGTTGATTAACCTTGGAGGTGGGTGGGGGTTTTTAAAATGTTTTTTTGCTTTTAGTGGGATATTATCAGTTTTTAGTTTAGTTTTGGAATTGTTTTATTGTATTGTGTAGCTTTGTTTGCAGTATGTGTTGGTCTTCAGCCCCCACAGTGGTGTGCTACTCATCCTCCTCTCTTCGTGCCTTTCGCCCTTTTTATTCTCCCCCTCTTCGGTTTGAGATTTACCAGTATTGCAGAGCACTGGGCATTGTGCGTAGGAGGGGGAGAAGGGTGTGGGGTTATGAACAGGGGAGGATGATCGAGGGGAGTCATCGTATTGGGGTGGTTAATACCAGAAGGCACCCTGGGGCGAAATGGAATCCTGATCTTGGTTCTCTATGTCTGGTGCCCATACCCAAGGGCACCACCGGTTATAGTGGGCAGATGGCCTGTGCGGCCTGCGAGATTTATCCAACTCGGGCAGTGTTGTGCAATGCCAGGTCCATTAAAAACAAGACCGCAATTATTCCTGATCCTATTGGTATGGTGGACCTGGCTTGCATTACCGAGACCTGGCTGGATGATAACTCTAACCCTATTTTGGAGGCTATGACTCCAGCGAGGTACTCGGTGTTACACTGCCCAAGATTGGATCGTAGGGGGGTAGGGGTTGCGGTCTGTTTCAAGACTGAACTTGGGCTCATGGAGGTACTAGTGGGGGGGTTGAGTCCTTTGAGTGTATAGTTGTAGCAGGTGTAGGGAATCGCCCTCATTTAACGTCCACCCAGTGATGAGAAGCGATTCCTTCATGAAGTGGCAGACTTCGTTATCGATATGGCGTTTGAATCACCTAGATTGATGGTTCTGGGCGATTTCAACTCCTGGATCGACAATGAACTCTCGCAATTTGGTCAACACTTCCTCCAATTAATGACAACGCTGGGCCTTACACCGGTGGTTTCCTCTGCTACACATAAATGTGGGCACTCTTTGGACTTAATCTTCCTTCTAGGGGTCGAGGCATCCGATGTGGGGGTGGAACCCTACAGGTGGTCAGATCATTACACCGTGGGGTTTAGTTTTTGCTCCCCTTCTAGAAGGCCTGCCCCTACGGAGTTGGCTAGTTACCACCCTTTGCGGGATATAGATCCCCAAGGCCTTGCGGCAGTACCTGACCTCTCGTCTCCTGCATTGGCAAGCAGTGATCCAGAGACCCTCATGTCGGCCTATAACACAGCCGTTGCTGGGGCTCTGGATCTCATTGCTCCAGTTCATGTTCACCACCTCTCCCTCCGCCCCAAGTCCCCTTTGTTTTATGGGACATTGAGGGGCTTATGAGAGAAGGGTGAAGGTTAGAGCGTTGCTGGTGAAGGTCCACCCTTGATGCCGACCACCTTAGATTGATGGATCATTATTTGGTCTATCAATCCACAATCACCCGTAAGAAGGCAGAGTTCCTGTCCAGGGAGATTGCAGTTGCTCAGAATCGACCAGCTCAGCTGTTTCGAACTGTGGAAAGACTGTGCAACCCAGTCTGTCTTCAAGTTCAGAAAGTTTTTTCGCAATTGGAGTGCGATGAGCTTGCTCAGTTCTTCGTAAATAAGGTGGCTGACATTAGGGCTAAGTTGTTGCCATCATACTCTATGGGAGTTGCCGTGAACCAGGGTGAGATCGTGGCACTTTGGCTTTCCTGGAGTTCCTTCAGTCAGTTGGAGTTCATTGATGTCATGAGGATCATCCAGCATATGCACCCTACGTGCTGTAGTTTGGACCCTGGATCAACCTCCCTAATTTTGGGTTGTATTGACATCATTGGTCCAGTCCTTTTTCAGATAGTCAGGTGTTCCCTGGAATCAGGTGAGTTTCCTAGCTCCCTGAAAGAGGCGGTGGTGACACCCCTCTTAAAGAAAGCTACCAGGGACCCTGACTGTCTGGAAAACTACAGAATTATCTCTAACCTTCCCTTTATTGGGAAGGTGATTGAGAGAGTAGTGGCTGCACAACTGGAAGACCATTTGACCATCCATGACGTCTATGAACCCCTCCAGTCTGGTTTTCGTAAAAGACATAGTACTGAGACAGCGCTGGTTCGGGTGCTCAATGATCTCTTGATGGCTAGAGATCGGAAGAGTCGTTCCATTTTGGTTCTCCTCGACCTTTCTACAGCCTTTGACACCGTAGATCACATGGTGTTGATAGAATGCCTGAGGCTGTTTTGTGGAATATCTGGAACCGTCTTAAGATGGTCCTCATCATTCCTCACTGGAAGATCACAAAGAGTTGTGTCCGGGGTTTTTTCCTCGGATTCAACTGCTTTGTCTTGTGGGGTGCCCCAGGGCTCAGTATTGTCACCGATGTTATTTACGGTGTATATGCTACCCATTGGAGACATTGTAAGGAAGTATGGACTGAGGTTTCAATGTTATGCAGATGATACCCAGCTCTATCTTTCTTTTGCCCCCAACCAGACTGGAGCTCTCTCGGTCTTTAATAGCTGTCTAACCAAAATCCAGGAGTGGATGAATTCTAGCTGGCTGAGGTTGAATTCTGA
Organism: Neoceratodus forsteri; assembly: GCA_016271365.2. Lineage (NCBI taxonomy): Eukaryota > Metazoa > Chordata > Ceratodontiformes > Ceratodontidae > Neoceratodus > Neoceratodus forsteri. The sequence continues at coordinate 157,529,935 of JADMNL010000033.1, forward strand.
TAAGACTGAGGTACTGGTTATGGACCCAGTTCGTCGGATGGGGAGTCAGGTGTTGATGCGCCTTCCGGAATTTTTCTTGGAGGCGTTTCTCTCCCGACCTCTGAATGGGTGTGGAACCTGCAGGTGGTTCTTTACGATGGGCTGACACTGCACTCGCAGGTGTCGGCAGTCGTTAAGACTTCCTTTTACCATCTTAGAAACATCGCCAGGTTCCAACATCATGTTCCGTCTGCCGACCTACCAACGTTAGTTCATGCCTTCGTGTCCTCGCGCTTATATTATTACAACTCCCTTTACCTAGGGCTTTCTGGGGTTGAAATCCGTCACCTGCAGCTAGTGCAGAATGCTGCAGCCTGGCTTTTGACGGGTTCTAGCAGATCCTGTCACATTACTCCGGTGCTGCGTGAACTGCACTGGCTGCCAATTCGGTGGCAGATCACCTTTCAAGTCGGCTTGCTGACTTTCAAAGCTTTACACAATATGGGCCCAGGCTATTTGAAAGAACTTCTGGTTCCTTATCACCTGAATCAATCACTCCGCTCGGCCGACGAGGGGTTGCTAGAGGTTCAAAGGGTAAATTTGATATCTTCGGGTGCTCGGGCATTTGTGTATGTAGCCCCCACCCTTTGGAACTCTCTACCCCGTCGGTTGCAGGAGTGCACTTCTGTGGAGGGCTTTAAGAGAGGTCTGAATTTTTTATGGGATACTGCATGTTTAGAACACTGACTGTTATAACTGCTTTGTTTTAATTATATGTTTTAATCATTTTTTCTTTTATTGTTCTGATCTGTTTTTTATGTATGGCGCCTTGGTAATCGAAGGCGCCTTATAAATAAAATTATTATTCTTATTTTTATATACTATGATTGAAGAATTCTCCTTGAATTTCTTAACAAATATCGATTTAGCAATAAGGAATGGCAAGGTGTTTATCGTGTAATAACATCACTCCTGGGGTGGGTTGAAGCACGAGGCGAAGCCGAGTGCTTCCACCACCCCAGAAGTGACGTTATTACACGATAACACACACCTTGGAGTGCCTTATTGCAATTATACAATGACCTATGTTATATAAAACAAAAATAAAAGTTTTTAGTAGATTTTAGTGAGGCAGTGTATCTTTGTTTCTGAAAAAAAGGATCCATAAAATCAGCACAGTGATGTTATTGTGTAATATCATCACTGTCTCAAGCACACACTGACCAATCAGAGTCCAGGAAATTTTCTTGCCATTGTATAATATATATTTCCCTCATATTCACTTTCTGCAGATATAAAGCTCCAAATTTATGTCATACAATGTATTCCCTCAAAGTTATTACTAATTCCATCTGTAAAAGATGCTTACTATGCAGTTAATGAAATGCTTCTTGCATTTAATACTCTCTCTTGTGTTTACACGGGTTCTTCCTTCCAGAAGCTGTCCTTGTAAAATAGCAGACAGTCTTAAAAAGATAATTTCTAGACTAAATTCACATTCAGAACTTCTGGTGGACTCCTGGATAATGGAGTTCACCTTCGTCTGTGCTAGCACAGTTTAAATTCTGCTAAATGGGGTTGATAACTTGTGATGTTTCTGAATGCCACTGCTTCATTTGCACTGACAGCCACAAGAACTGAAGGTCTTGCCAGACAGCACTGAGGAAAGATCTCAGGTTGCAGTGTATCAGTAGTAGATAGACTTTCTGTCAGCAGTTTGCCCACCGTCTGTGGTAAAATCCACCTTTGTCAGTTTTATCTTTTGAAAAAAACTCTTCATTTAAAAAATATAAAACTGCAAATTAAACTTTTTGTTTTGGTAAATTCAAGGGTGAATACAGCACCTTCCTGTGATGTAAGTATGTCTAAATTAAAGAATTCTCCTTGAATTGCTAAACAAATTTCTGTATATATATTTCTCCCATACATTTGCCTTCTGCAGATATAAAGCTCAAATGTATTGCATACAAAGTATTCCCTCAAGTTATTACTAATTCCATCTGTAAAGGCTCTAACTATGCAGTTAATTAAATGCTTCCTGAATTCAATACTTTCTCACTTGAGTTTACAGGGTTTCTCCTTCCAGTTGCAGTCCTTGCAAAATAGCATAACCAGGCAATCTTAAAAATCATTTCTAAACTACTATTTTCTTTAAATATTTCTCACAGTTACATGAGCCTGAATCTTTAAATATGTAATGCACTTGTGTTACCTTAAATTTGAGTCCTCCAGCTTACTCTATTCAATTCATTGTAAAATTCAACCTCATCTGGGTAGACCTAAACAAAGTTGCCAACAATTATCTTGATAACATCTTATTACATATTTTTAAACTAAGCTTGCAATCTTATATGTCATGGTCAAAGGTAAACTCACCCTTTCCTGCTGATTCACAGTTAGACCTTCTGGCAGACTTCCGGGATAATGCAGTCCGCCTTCATCTGTACCAGTATGGTTTAAATACTGCTGATGGCGCGGGGTGATAACGTCATCAAGTGACGTCACCAAATGCTACTGCTGCATTTGTGCTGACAGCCACAAGGGCTGAAGGTCTTACCAGATACCACTAAGGAAAGATCTTAGGCTGCAATGTGTCAATGCTAGGTAGACCTTCAGTCAGTGGTTCACCCCACCTGTGGTAAAATCCACATTTGTCAGTTTTATCTTTAGAAAAAAAAAACTCTATATTCAGGAAATATAAAACCACAAATTAAACTTTTTGTTCTGATAAATTCAAAGGTAATTACAACATAGTATGTTGTTATATTTCTATCATTAAGCACACTGGTGAAGTACAATCAGGTGCACACTAGTGTCCTCATTTCTTCAATATATTGTACTGTACTGTATTATGGTGGTTAGTTTTCAAGATCATAGCACAGATATTGATAGATGGATGGGTCCCTTATCAATATAAGGACCAGTTACATTCCTCATTAAGTCCATATCGTGGATTCATGGTGTCCAAAACAAGGATCCAGTAAACTTCTCTTTCTGTAAATGTTCATCCCATATTGTGGTAGAGTTCTTGGGTACAAATACCTTCTCCAGCCTCCAGAATCTCTTTGATGTGGCTGAGTGTCCCATTGAATTAAAGTGTCTTGCAACTGACAAATGAATGTCCTGTGTACGAATATCACTTTTATGTTCACTGATCCTGATTTTCAGTTCTCTGGTAGGTTTTCCAACATATAGTTTATCGCATGGGCATCTCAAAACATAAACCACATGATCAGCTGTACAGGTAATATGTTGTAAGATGTTGCAAGATTTATTTGTCCAGGGATGTTCAAATGTCTTTTTTCTGCTGGTGTTTCCATGCTGATAACACTTCCCACATGGGAAGGAGCCATTTTTAAGTGGTCCCAATAAAAGTTGTCTATCTGGTACCTTTTCTTGTCTTAAATGTCTTGTGTGTACTAGCTCATCACATAAGGTGGAATTATGTTTCAAAGCTGTTAAAGGTGGTCTATTAAATCTTTGGTTAGGACTACCAACAGCCTGTATTATATGCCAATGTCTGTTAATTATGTTCCTTATTTGATCATTCAGGTGATCATATTTCATAGACAGTACTATCCTATTGTCCTCATTTTCTCTTCTTTCTCCCTGTGTTATGTATGTCTGCCTTGAAGTATTCTCAATCTCTTTTATAACTTTTTCTCTAAATTTTCATTATATCCTCTGTCAACAAATCTATCCAACATCTCTTGTAACACCTTCTGCAATTCTTTCAGTTCACTGCAGTTTCTTCTTGTTCTTATGAGCTGAGATTTTAGAATAGTCTGTTTTAATTTGGGATCATGATAGCTACTATAATGTAGCAATGAATTCTTGTCTGTCTCCTTTCTATGTAGTGTTGTGTGTAATTGCCCTTCCTCACTTTTATAAATTAAAAGAGCCAAAGAAGGAATCTTGTATTCATCAAGTTATGGTGAAACTCAAATTCTGGTTTCTGGAGTTGATGTATTGAGTGAACCTATCCAGGTCATCCTTATTTCCTGTCCATAGCATAAATATATAATCTATTAAGTGTTCCAGAGGAGAATGTTATCATAGAACACATTCTCTCCTGGATCCAGTATATGTCTCTTCTCAAAATCCCACGTGTATAAATTTACATATGATGGAGCCATGGTACTCTCCATTGCTGTACCTTTGACCTGAAAATAGAAATAATTTTCAGACTGAAAATAATTTGTTGTCAATACTATTTCAGCCAGTTGTGTTAGATATTCTTTAGGTGGATGTAAGTCTGTTCTATCTTGTAAGGCCTCTGATAGGGAATCTGGACCATTCAAATGCCTTATGCTGGTATAAAGATCCTTTACATCTCGTGTAACTAGTAACATGCCTGTAATATCCATCTCCTGTGTATTCATCTGTTCAATGATTTCTATGATATGTGATGAGTCCTTAACGTATGTATCCATCTTGGGTAATTCAGGTCATATGTGGTAATCTACATATTTTGAGATGGGGTACAGGATCGTGTCTATCCCGAGACTATAGGTCTCCAACGGTGGTTTGATTGATTTTATGTATCTTTGTAATACATAAAGGCCAATATTCTGGGTGCCTTCTGTGTCATCATACCCTTAGTCTCCTCTGTTATCCATCCCATTTCCACCTCATTGTCTAGTAACTCCTGTATCTTCTCTTGTATTTCCTCTGTAGTATCTCCCTCAAGTTTGTCATATCTTCCCATATTACTAAGTTGGAGTACACATTCTTCTTTGGAATCTTGATAATTCCAGAGGACAATACCTCCCCCTTTATCTGCTGACTTAATTATCAAATTCTCATCATTTTCAAATGACTTAATAATATCTCTTTCCTTCCATGTAAGATTGTTGTATTTTGGAAATGTATCAGTCCTCGCTATCATCTCCTTAATTTCTTTATCAACTACCTTGATGAAATTGTCTGTTGTCTCCATTCCTCTTGGTGGATTAAAAGTAGATTTGACCCCTAAAGCCCTCTGTAAATCTTGATTTTTAGTCATTGGCTCTGGTGGTTTATTTATAAACCAGTCAGCTAATTGCAGTTTCCGATAAAAATTCTGTAAGTCTATTTCCAAATTGAAAGCATCAAAAGTCATTGTAGGAGAGAAAAGAGAGATCTTTCCTTAATGTTTTCTCTTCAGCCTCAGAAATAATTCTTCCACTTAAATTTAAAACTAGTGTGTGCTCCTCTGTCTGCCTCTCCCAGTGCTACTTGTTCCCCTTCTTCTCCTCCTCTTCCTCTTCCTCCTCCTCCATGACCCCCTCCTCTGGGCCCCATATATTGGTTTCTTTGGTATCTTCCCAACTGCCATTGTTTGTTGGGCAGCTTGTACCACTGTTGGTATGGTTATATGGGGGTCCCTGGATCTCCCTCACCTCTGTTCCCTGTTGTGTAGTCTCTTGTTCTAAAAAGGGTTCACTTGATGACATTATCACCCCGCACCATATAGTGGTATTTAAACTGCGCTAGTACAGATGAAGGTGAACTCCATTATCTAGGAGTCTACTAGAAAGTCTGAATGTGAATTTAGTCTAGAAACAATCTTTTTAAGACTGTTTGTTATTTTACAAGGACTGATTGTGAAAGGAAGAACCCATTTAAACACAAGAGAGAAAGTATTGAATGCAGGAAGCATTTGATTAACTGAATAGTAAGTGTCGTTTACAGATGAAATTAGTAATAACTTTGAGGGGATACTTTGTATGATATAAATGTGGAGCTTTATATCTGCAGAAGGCGAATATAAGGAAAAATATATATAGATATTTGTTAAGAAATTAAAGGAGAATTCTTCAATACAGGCATCCTTAGAACACAGATGGGTGAGGGTATCTCTAACACAGAAGGATCTAGAAAAAATAGTGGATTATGGGATATTTTTAACATAATAATTTGGTCCGAGCTTACTATACCGTTCCTATTGGACAACATTGTATATAATTAGTTTTTAATAACAAAGGTTGTAGATCTATATATAATAAGAATTTTTGAGTAGAGGAATAGTTTATATTTTAATTTTAATTTAATGAGGGGTTCAAATTGATTGGCTAATAACTGGTTTACGAGGTAACATACTGTGAAGTATAAAGAACTAAAATATATATTTTTTGTGTGTTATTTTTCCAGATTTTGTTAACACTGTGGCCTGATGAAGTGGCTTAGGCCATGAAACGTAACCTTTGGAGGTGTATGAAATATGTATAAAATGCAATTTGAAGAAGAATTTTTGTGGAGTTTGTCCTTACAGATTTGAAATTAAAGGTAGTCTATTCAGTCACAGGAATGATGACCCAAGCTGGTTTATGAACCTTAACTCATTTATAGTAGGGGCATCCTGAATTACCACTTGCAACATGAATTGTTCTTTTCCCACTTTATGATATGTGTAAATGTGTTTTTAAACAAGGATGGAATGTTATAAATTATGTAAATTTTATACTTTTGTGTATTAATAAACTTTGAACTTGAAATACACACACTGAACATGCCAAATTGAATTGCCACACTGAAAATATGCATTAGCTCTGACATCACAGCTAATTTCCAAGGTAAAGAATATATCAATAAATATAGTGCTCCTGTTTTTTATAAATAAAAATGTGATACAGTTCTTTTCTGTTTATTAGTAAAGATTTTTCCATAATGCAAGAAACAATTTTATGCTGCTGTTACTTTTAGTAGGTTAGTTACTAGGTATGTTTAGACAAAAGAAGGCTGAGACCCATTGATATTGTCTCCCTATGAAAGCATGGGTGCACTATATCCAGTTAAGATGTTTTTCATTTGTTTAATGATACTACTGGGTCATTTACTGATGCCTTACATAGAAACATAAAATCTGTCGGTAGATAAGGAACATTCAGACCACATAGTCTGCCCATTTCCCTGCTTGGTCTTATCTGGACTGCCTTTCCCCTGCTCCACTGTACAGCAGAGTGTCTTTATGCTTATCTCATGTGATTTTGAGTCCCTGTACCGTTTTCACTTCCACCACCTCCACTTGTGGATTTTGAATTTATGACACCTGATGGCCAATTTGTCTAGGCTTCTAGTGACTTTTATTGCCAGCTGTTGTGGCATTTAGATCTACCATGGGAAGTTACAGCTGGTTCCTCGGTGTGTCACTAGCTTTACTAGTGCTCAGCTCAGTTCTTCAGAACCCTTATCCCTTTCTATAGTGGAATGACCCTTGCACTTCTCCCTGTCCTGTGTCCAACAGCTCCTTCCAGGTAGCTATTCTGGACTATTGGGCTTCTCAGCTGTCTCTGCTGGGGAGTGGGACATCTCCCAAGCTGCCTTGGCAGATTACTCCCCCATCCAGACTCGAGACTTCCTACTCATGGAAAATTCCTGCCAGGACACTAGTGGCTGCAACACTAGCCAGTATAACACCAAGAGTGGGCACAGGCCTACCCATCAACACTGCCTCCCCTATTGCCCAAAACATAGTGTTTACAAATTACAGTTCGCTGCCTTAAAAAGAATCCTGCTTCTTTTACTATTGTACTCAGGCAATGTCGAACTCAACCCAGGACCATTAGACACCCTTGCTTCTCCATCACACCTGGCAGGTATCAAAGGAATGTCTTTTATTCATCTTAATGCCTGTAGTTTGCTGAAAAATTTCACCCGTATCCAGGTTTGGGTGAGCCACACCCTACCTGACATCCTAGTGATCACTGAGACCTGGCTTTGGCCAGCCACCCCAGACAATGAAATCAATATCCCAAATTATTTACTCTTCCAAGCTGTTAGGCAATCAAGAGGAGGTGGGCTGGCAATTTATGTAAGGGACAAATACTCAGCCACATGCATAGATGCATCATCCTCCCAAAAGAATTTAAGTGCTTGACCCTAAAGATCAAACTTTCTCCTTCCAGTGCATTCTGTGTAATAGGCTGCTATAGGGCCCCTTCTGCTGGACCTCCTTTCCTGTCTCACCTTAGTTCCGTACTGGTGCTCAGTTCCTTGGAAACCATTATTCTTCGTGGCCTGAACTACAATTGGCTATCAAGTGCATCAGCTACCTTGAAATCCTTTTGCGACACTCTAGGGCTGGTGCAACTCATTGGCGAGCCTACTCGCCCAAATAAAAAGAACCTTAAAACCGGCTCCCTCTTAGATGTAATTTTGTTAGTGTTACTCTGTTCTCTCATGTCGGAACATTTTTCTCAGACATTAGCAAACATTGTATGATCACCACCATTAGATCCATGCACAACCCACAGTTTGTGGCAAAGTTCTCTATCAAGAGGTACAAACGCAACTTCGATTTGTTTGCATACGTCCATGACTTGAAACATTCACTGCGATGGCAGGAATTCTTCCTAGCTAAAATGGTTAACAGGACATATACTATTTTTTACAATATTTTAAGAGAGGCTTTAAATAAGCATGCACCCTTGGTTAAGGTGTGGGTCAGGAGCAGCACCTGCTGTTGGTTCTTGCCTGAACTCAAAGTTTCCCTGTTAGAAAGGGATACTTTATGGAAAAAATCCCGAAGAAGCAAGAACAACTTGGATTGATGTCTTTTTAAGAGACCACGTAACAAGTGCACCAAGTTGGTCAGAGCAGCCAAGGCCGCCTACTATCGTTTGGAGCTAGCCTCTGCCTCAAGAAATCCTTTAAAGCTCTGGAAAACATTAAAAGACATGTCTGGACACACACCTGGTATTTCCATTCCAGCAAAAATTAAGTCCGGTGGCAGTTTTATCTCTAACCGATCAGAGATATTGGAAGCCCTCAATAACCATTTTGCAACGGCAGGGCTAGCATTTGATAGTTTCCCTGCCATTGACCTCCACACAGCTCAGGGCCCACCAACCCACGAGTCCCTGCCTACCGAGGAGGCCTTTTCCCTCCTGCCTGTCTCTCTAAAAGAGGTGGAAGACCTACTGCTGCAACTGGACACCAGGAAGGGAGCAGGCTTCAACTTCATAGAGCCATACTATCTGAAATGTGCCTACCATGTGCTTGCAGTGCCAATCACCCACCTATTCAACATGTCACTCTCCCAGAGTAGTCGTCCCCCTCAATGGAAAATAGCCCATGTCAACCCTCTATTAAAAGCAGGTGACCCCTGCAATCTGAATAATTACAGACCAATCTCCCTCCTCCCCATCCTATCTAAATTACTAGAAAAAATAGTGCGTGGCCAGCTAGGGGTATACTTAGAATCTAGAAGCCTATAAAACCTGGTTCAGTTTGGATTCAGAGCAAAACACAGCACCATAACAGCTCTAGCTAAGGTGACCAATGATAGACTCCTAGACCTTGACAACAAGAAGCATGTCTGTGCCATTTTCTTGGATCTTAGTAAGGCATTCGACACAGTCAATCACAGCCTGCTTCTTTCCTCTCTAAGCACCTTAGGTCTGGCCCATAAATCTATGTGCTGGTTTGCAGACTACCTTGGAGAATGGAAACAGCAGGTTAAAGCTGAAGGTGATCTTTCTCCATTAAAACCTATGCTGAGGGGCGTGCCCCAGGGCTCTATCCTTGGTCCCCTCCTCTTTGCAGTCTACATTAACAACATCAATGACCCCATCAAAAAAGCCAACATCCACTTATTCATAGATGACACTGTACTGTACTTGAGTTGTCCCACACCAGAAGCAGCCTGTGAAGACCTCCAAGCTGAATTTAACCTTCCACAATACCAGCTCATAAACAAAAAGCTTTTGCTCAATGCGAAAATGACAAAAGCCATGCTCTTCTCCCCCTCCTTGCATGTGGCAATTCCTGCTGAAGGGGGGCTACCCCACAAATTACCACTGTTCTTGGAGAAACACTAGAGTATGCAGCTAAATTCAAATATCTAGGAGTTTGGCTCAATCATAAACATTCCTTCGCTGACCATCTCGAAGAACTCCAGAAGAAACTAAAACAAAGATTAGGATTATTCTACAGAGTTAACCACCTGCTTACAAAGGAGGCCAAGATTCAACTGGTTCAAGCTATCTTCCTATCTTTAATAGATTACATGGACCTGCTGTACAGCCACTGCACTGCCTCTGCACTGGCTAAGTTGGACACCTCTACCACAAAGCTATGAGGTTCATTACTGGCCTTCCACTTTCCACACACCACTGCTCCCCATACTCATCGTTAGGCTGGACTTCCTTCACTATAGGAGGAATAGAAATGCTGCCCTATGGGCCTTCAGAGTGGTGACCAACAAGCTTCCCTCATATGTCTCAGATTGTATTCCCAGAGTGTGTTAGGCACCTACACTCTAAGGAGCTATTCCTCAATTGCCCCCAAGTTCCAAGGATCAACACTTATTTACCCACACTGTGGAATGGTTTACAAAGGAACTTGAAGCTGAACTGCCCTATTAGCCTGAATATCTTCAAGGCGCCTACAATTGCTACATGAAAGCACCTTGCAAATGTTTTCCTCACCGCTAGCCCACTAATTCCTCAACTGCCCCTTTCCGCCCTGGCGCTCTCTATGTTTCTACCCTGGCTCTCACTCTTTCCCTATTAACTCTTCCTGCTGCACCCACCCTTCCCTGTCCACTCCAGCCTGGCTAAAGTCCCACCCCATCCATAGTAGTGTCCCAATTATCTACCCTCCTCCGTCATTATCATAATAAACAAGTACATGACAGCCATCGTCACTTTCTGTGGTTTTAGCCCAATTTTTCCCCAGTCATTGGTAATATATCCTCCTCTTCTTTATCTCTAACCTGCCACCCCATACATGGCCTCTTTCGCCTATATGTGTAGTTGCTGGCTGCCTCATTCAAAGATCTCTCTTATAACCCCTGTATGCCTATGGTTGATTGTACATCTGCTGACTTCTTCAATTGTAAAATAATGCTGTTTTTTTTTTATTTCAACCTTGTACTGTACTGTATACATTGTATATACTTTTTCTTCCTTGTGTATTATTGCTTTTGTATACCTGCTTCTGTACTGTACTTTGATGTATTCATGACCTCAGGTCCACCTTGGAAATGAGCCTTGCTCAACGGTGCCCGCCTGGATAAATAAAGATTTTGATTGATTGATTGATTGATTGGTAGGATGTTCCATGGGTTCACCACCTCTCTGTGAAAAAATACTTCTTAGCATTCTCCTTAAGCCTCCCTCCCTCCCTCCCCTCCAGGCTTATGTTATACCTCTTGTCCTTGTGCACTTTCGTTTCTGAAATAAGCTCCCCTCCTGTATCCTGTTTATTCCTCTAAGGTATTTGAAAGTCTCTATCATATCCCCTCTCTCCCTTCTCTCCTCCAGTGAATAGCTGTTTAGTTCATTGAGTCTTTCCTCATAAGGTTTGTGGTGCAGTCTGTGTATCATTATTGTTGCTCTTCTCTGGACTGCTTCCATTATGCCTATGTCCTACCTAAGATGCGGACTCAAGAATTGGACACAGTATTCCAGATGAGGCCTCACCAGTGATCCATACAGTAGCATCACCACTTCACTCTTCCTACTGGTTATGCCCCTTCCTATGCACCCCAGCATTCTGTTTGCCTTCCCACTGCTTTTCACATTGTTTGGTTGACTTCAGGTCATTGGATATGTAACCCCAGTTCTCTCTCTCCTGACTTGTGGTGGCTAGAACCTGTCCCCCTCTCTTGGGCGACTGTGTTCCAGGTGCATTATCTTGCACTTTTTAGCCAAAACCCAACTGTCAAACCCTCGACCATTCCTCAAGTAACCTTAGGTCATTTCTCATTTTATCTAGCCCCTCCTGTGTGTCGACTCTGTTGCAGATCTTGATGCCTGTGAACAAGCATACTTTCCCCTCCAGTCCCTCTGTAATGTCACTTATGAAGACATTGAATTGAACTTGACCCAGCACTGATCCCTGTGGAACCCCGCTGATCACCACCCTGTTTCTGATTTTATGCCATTTACTACCACCCTCTGGGTCCTGCCTTTTAGCCAGTTACCAATCCATTTTACCACTTTAGAGCCCACACCCAGATTCCACAATTTGTTAAGCAACCTTCTATGAGGAACGGTGTTGAAGGCCTTACTGAAATCCAGGTAGGCCACATCCACCACCCCATCCTGATCTACCAGCCAGTCAAAGAAATCGATAAGATTTAGTCTGACAGGACCTACCTCAGTGAATCCATGCTGCCTTGGGTCTTTGCACCACTTGACTCCAGGAACTTCACTACCCTCTCCTTAAGCAGGGACTCCATCAGCTTCCCCACCACTGAGGTCAGGCTTACAGGTCTGTAATTGCCTGCCTCCTTCCTACTTCCAGTTATGTGCAGGGTGACCACCTCTGCCCTCCTCCAGTCCCCAGGTATCTCCCCATCTCTGGTGATTGGTTGAATAGGATTGTCAGCGGACCTGCTAGGACTTCCCTGACTTCTTTCAACACTCTAGGGTGAATCCCTTCTGGCCCCATTGCCTTATCTGTCTTTACTTTTCCTAGTTCCTTCAAGACTCTATCCACCATAAATGGGCTGGTGTCCACCTCTCCCCCCTGTACATCTTTCCTTGTGAGTCTTGTCCCTTCCCCTGCCTCTTTCTTGGTAAATACTGAGCAAAAATATTTGTTCAGTACCTCAGATTTTTCAAGGTCATCTTCCACCCACCCACCCTCTCCCTTCTTTAACCTAACAATACCATTTCTGGTCTTCTTCCTCAGGCTAATATAACAGAAACAGGTCTTGTCCCCCTTGTTAATGGCCTGTGCTATTCCTTCCTCTGTTCTTGCCTTAGCCCCTCTAACAGCTTTCCCAGCTTCCCTCTGCTTCTCCAGATAGTTCAGTCTGTCTTCTTCTTTCTGTCTCTTCTTTTAAGTAGATAACGCCGATACTGCATTAGCCACAATGTAAGCTGCAACGTAAGCTGTTCATTTTTAATGATGCCCTCTAAGCTTTTGGACTGGTTTGTTTGCTTGCCATAAGCTTTGCCAGGATTTTGTGTGTCAGTCAATTCAGATGGTGGCATTTTCCAGGTTTTGGTGTCGGTAACATAGCTGTCAGGATTTTCATTGACAGGATTTAGTACGGATCCCCTTTAGTAATGGTGAGTGAAGAGGAAAGAGCCTAGACCCAAATCTTCACCTACCCAGTGAGTGCAGGAAATGTGGTGTACAGAAGTCTGTCTCGCTGGTGCTGCCCAGGGCCCCAAGTCCTTGTGATTGAGGCTCAGCCCATGGATGGTGTGAGGTTGGTATTGGCCCCTAGCATGCCAGCATCAGGTCTTCTCTCAGTCAAGTTGTTTGTGAATGAAGTCCAAAGTACAGTACATGATAAACTCCATCTAAGGCTAAACACTAGCGCAAGACCAATAGTAAACAAGCACCATAAGGGAATGTTGAAAAGAACTGTGAGGAGGGAGTTCAAGAGGTTGTGAAACTGTTCATAGGTAAATGGGTGGGTCTGTGCAGTCTGCCTGGAGGATTCAATTTGATGAGCTAGTCATCCACCCAGAAAGGTGGATCCCACCCGGGGCACTTTCCCAGTTTGAGACTCTGTCGGGTGCATTTCCACCACATTGGTGTGCCATGACTAGCTCTGGGTCATCTGGTAAAGCTAAAGGTGGCTCCCCTCCTCAGAAGGGAGTATTAAGCCCCCAGCACCAACTGTCACCGTATCTCGGAGTTGTGGGGTACGACCACCACTGCACCCTCTTCACACCCTCTGGGGTGGGAGGCCAGGGGCTGCCAACTCCTGGTGTGACTATCAACTGGGTCAGACTGTCCTCAGTGCAGCCTGACTGCATTTAGCCAATGGGCCAGGAGGCTTACTATGCATGCTCGGAGTCTGTGGTGATTTGGGTTACCTATCCACCCCATATTGAAATATGGACCAAGGAGACAAGCACAAGTCCAAGAGTGGCACAGAACCTCACAGCATAATGAAAGTGAGGGCAGGCACATGCTAGCTGAGGTGGGATCCCCACCCATGGGGGTCAACACCATCCCTTCTTGCCCATCCAATTGAGGAGGTGGAGAATGAACATACCTGGTGGGACCTGAAAGATGGTGAACTATGCTTGGGCAGGGCAGAGCCAGAAGAACTCTGTTGGAGGTACATAGTGGTCCTGACATGCAAATCAATCATCTGACCTAGGTATAGGGTGAAAGACTAATCAAACCATCTTGAAGGTAGCTGCCTCCAAAATTTCCCTCAGGATAGTTGGCACTTGGTGGACAGTTTTATCTCATAAAGCAAGTGATTAGAGGTCTTGAGCTGAAACAATCTCAACCTATTCTCAAACTTTAAATTGGTAGCCCAGATGTCTGGCTTGAAGTCAGGAGTGGAATGTGAGTGCCTAGTGGTTCACTTTTTGTAAGCAGAACTGGTGCTGTGGGATGAACCAAATGCTTGGGTATGGTCCCCGATGTCAATGCTCATCAGAACCCCTGTTGGTTGATGTAGGCAGCTGGGCAGTGGCCATGTAAGTTGGAATCCACTTATGAGTGTGTAACAACTCATATACTGAATCAACTAGCCCTGAAAATAGATGGTGCTGGAGCATCAGGCCCAAATTCATCCATCTCTGATGATGGGAGCTGAGGTGCTACACCATGATGAGTAGGAGGGACACCGGTGGCACTGAAGCCCAGGTAAAGGTCTAGGTGGAACCATTGCAGGTGCAAAGGTTGGTGGTAGCAGCAAATATTCAAACAAGAGCTTTGAAGGCTGAAATGATGAAGGGTTGATTTGGAACATCAGTTGAACATGGGTCAGTCAGTCCAAAGAGATAGGGGAGCACCATTCTTAAGGAACAGGTAATGGCCTCTGTTGCCCTCAGCTGATTGAAAGGAAATTGGGTTCAGATTACAAATCCAGAGTGGTGGAGACTGGTGACTCACAGCCTCCACTGCATTATTGCAAACAATTCTGAAGAAATCATTGAGAGCCCCTGGGAGAGTTCTCTTTTCTTAGTAAGGGAAAAGTGTCATGATTGGGTTCACCCCAGAGAGAGGGTCCCAGCCCTGGAAAGCATCACAGTTCTGGCATGGTCAGGTGAGCTCACTGGCCCTTGAAACTCTAGGGAGACTGTGTCAATCTTACACCAGGCTGTACTAGTGCTGTGTAGAATGTGAAATTCCACTGTGGAATTAACACAGAATGACCACTCCACTGGCAAATTTCCACCGAATTTCACTAGTTCTTTGGTGGAATTCTGCCTACTGTGATCCATGGAATATTATTCCACAAAACAGCATTTACACTGCTGAAAATAGTTCTGCAACTATTTCTGCAGAAAATATTGAGATCTGAGAATAATATTCCATGGAACAGCATTCTTTTCTGTGGAAAATAGTTTCACAATTTCCACAAAAAATGTTGAGATCCATGGAATAAAATTATGCAGAAATCCACCATTCTGTTTTGATTTGAAAGTTTCATGAAATTCTATTCTGCCAGAATTTGAAAATTTCAGACAGCATTAGGCTGTACCCATATTCAAAGCAGGTCTTCAAGGTGAACAACCTCTGTCATGTTAGAATGACGAGGGTAAAGGAAATCAGCAAGCCAGATATGTAGCTTTGGAATAAGGACTGGCTCTAAGGGCTGGGCCATTTTGGATTGGGTGTGAAGTGGGTCTGGGCACATGCTGCGGCTGGACAAGGCCTTGCCACTGGATGGGGCAACTTTGGATGTGAACCAGGCTTTTCCTGTGGATCACCCTGGCTGTGGTGGGTGACATTGTCTTCACTACCAGATACTCTTTCACTAGTCCGGCATAATGTTGTTCTCTGGGAAACAATTTTCTGGATAAATAGAGGATAGGGTGAATACCATTGTCAAATTCTTGTGACAAGATTGCCCTCGACAGTACTTCCAAAACTTTTGTGTAAAACATGAATGGATGGTTGAAATCAAGACTTCATACAACAGATCCCTTACAAAACACACTTTTGATAGTTTGAAAGGCATTCTAACACTTTGAGGATCACTGAACCTTATTTGGTGCACCGTTTTCAGCCAGGTCAGTCAGTAGGGTAGCAAGTGTCAAGAGCTCTTTAATGAATGGGTGATAATTCCCCTGCTAAGTGTAACCCCCCCACTGGCCCCCCTTATCTAACTAGCAGGGCTGCTCCTCTCACCACATGATGCCAAAAGAGGGATGGGGTTTACAAAGCAGTTTACATTACATTTCCTTCTGAGCCTGCCATACAGAGAAAGGCAAACCAAGTGTGGCAACTACTTGGCACATACCTGGTGGGATCATTTACCATAGCCATCAACCTGGGTCCCTGGAGAAAATGTTTGCTCATAATTATGCTAGGTTTGCACTTCTGGACAGGGGCACCCAAGAAAATTCAGATACAGTGGAAGTAATGACAGTACTGTCCAAACCAGGTTGGGATTCTAGAGTGTGGCTTTTATTCACATAACAAAGTAGGAATAATCACAAAGCAAAGATAGACCTCACAGGGCTACACATATTGGTATTGCAGATTACTGAGGTACAGACTTCCTGAATTCCCTATTTAACATAGTCATAAAGAACACAACACAGCAAAATCTCTGGTTCTGAATTACACAGCAAACTCTCTGGTTCTGAAATGGAAATCGGCACACATGGCCAGAACTG
The DNA here is from genome assembly GCA_016271365.2 of Neoceratodus forsteri. Lineage (NCBI taxonomy): Eukaryota > Metazoa > Chordata > Ceratodontiformes > Ceratodontidae > Neoceratodus > Neoceratodus forsteri. Next base: position 157,546,446 of record JADMNL010000033.1, read on the forward strand.
GTATATTTCCTTTTGACTAGGCATACACGCCCAGTACTAGTACACCTTCCCATATTTCATGAGGAATACTGGTGGCACACATGACCACCAAAGAGCACATACAGGCTCACAGAAAATCCAACCCATGTCTGGGTAACTATTTCTATCAGGCACTGGCCAAATGCACTGACTGACCGAAAATTGAACTGGTGCCCAAACTGAACCCAAAGACGTAAACTGGTTACTCCAGATGGGGGGTCTCCAACCATTTGCTTCCAAGTTTATACTCAGCCATTCATCTGGTCAATAACACCCTCACAGAAAACTTGTAGATGCTGCCTTGAAATGTTTTTCACACTTAATATACTACATGACTAAAATTTCTGTATTTGGACAGGTTCTCTCTCTAGGCTCCATAGTATTTATTTTATTTATTTATATCTAGGATTACTAGTACCTTTGAGCCGGGGCTTTTTCGCAAAGGTTCCACATCAATTAACATTTCGAATACAGTATGACAGAATGACAACAGTATGAGCAGAGCACACAAGACAAAAAAGTAGGAGGAGAGGGAGGGAGAAAAGGGAGGGAAAGAGAGTAGAGGGAGAAGGGTGAGGGAGAACAAAAGTGGAGTCAGAGCAGCCAAGAGCTTTGTCAAGACAAACTGGGGAAGTGCAGGTTGGGGGGAGGGCATGTAGGTGGGCAAGAGCTATGAAGGAGAGAGGAATGAATGGTGCTAGAGCAATAATCAAGGGGGGTCAGCTAGTTGAGGCAGTCACAGGAGCTGGAGGCAATGAGGGAGAAGTGGAGCCTTGATTTAAATGCACCAAGTAAAGGAGTGGAGGAGATGTCACTGCAGAGTTCATTTGGGTGCCCTATAAGCAAAAGCTCTTTGGCCTTGAGTTGTGTGATAGTGGGAACTTGCAGGAGCTATGGTTCAGACCCCTGGTGGTGCAGGGTTATTTCTAGGGTGTAGAAGAGCACAGACTCAGGGGTGCTAGGCCCATAGTTATTTTCTTTACTACGGTTCAGGTTTGGTACTTTATCCGATTAGTGAGTTGCAACTGCCCAGTTTGAGCATAGAGGTCACACATGGTAGGCAGACACTTTTAAAAAACAGAAGCAGTCTAGGTGACAGGGTCCCTTTGTCAGAGAAAATTCACCAAGGTATGCAGGTGCCCCTCCTAGGCTGAAACACAAAAGTACTTAGAGTTTGTGAAGTTGTCACAGGCAGCTTCACTAAACAGACTGGGAGAGGGGATTGCCCCGAACCCTGAAGATCGCCTCCATCCCTCTGGGGATGGGGCAAAGGAAAACCCACTTGGAACAGTTTCCACTACTTCAATCTCTTGTCTTCTATGTATCTTCTTCTAGGGGTGCTAACAAACTACCTAAAACACAGTGGTAGCTCTCAGCACAGCTAAAAATGAGGAACTGCCAAAGCTACAGCCTCCTCCTGGAACTCCACTCTACAGACTCACTGAACATTCTAAAGCTATTTCCCAGCTGCTAGCTAGTGTGGCTTATGCTGCTGTGACAGTTTCCAAGATTACATCATCACTCCAGCTCAGCTGAGATTGAAAAACAGAGTGTGACAGTGTGAAATCCATTTAACTGGCATTTCACTAGCTGCCTTTCCCTGCCTGCCACTGATTCTAATGGGATTCTAGTAATCCCTGGGAAAAAGGGGGTTATATACGGAAGGAATTATCTTGCTTTTTTGGCACCAAAACACACAGCCATCAGCTGAAGGAACACAAGTCAGCACCTGATTGAGGTGAAAAAGTAGTCTACCACATTCTAGCTTTGTACATCTAGATTTATTCAATTCACTTCAATACAGCAGTCATTTACTATCAGAGGGATATGATCCAAGAATCAAACTTACCTGTGGTCACACAATCAGTCACTCTGAAGAAGACATCATAGTGACATTGAATTGCTAGTGGTACTTCTGCGTAACTTTATCATTGCTTGCGATCATTGTCTTGATTTTTGCACTCATATTTCTGCACCTTGACATCTCAGTGTATTGCCTATGGTCTTTACATGTACCGTCTGTATAGAAAATATATTGCCTATTGTTTTTATATACTGTACCTTGAGAGTATGTATTATGTATGGTCCTCCTGCTGTGCCAGGATTATATACAGTATGTATTATTTTTTGTTTATTTTATTACTTGTGACCTTTCCCAAGCCCACCTTGTGAATAGTTTTACTCATGGGTGTTCCACCTAGTTAAATAAAGATTGATTGATTGATAGTGATGCCTGAGGTTTGATCCAGGAAGAGAGATGCCTGGAGAATACAGAGTCTGAATATATGTATAATGTACAGTAAAGTTTTAAGTGACTGTGCAAGCATTCAAGAATGTATCCAGCTATGTTTATACGCTGAATCTCTTTGATGTTAAATCGCTCTACATTGAGGTGAATTGAATAAATATAGAAGTACAAAGTTAGAAGGTGGTAAGCTACTATTTTGCCTCAGTTGGGTGCTGAGTTGTGTTACAAACATATGAACATACAATAATTGCCAGCAGCAAAAGGCCATCATGGTCTATCTAGGCTACTCGTGAATACAGCTAGCTCCCTATTCAGCAGCTGCCCCACCCCCTCCCCTTACCTCCCTTTACCCTCCCCTTTGCCCTGTCCCACCCCTGTTCATCAGATAGGAATGACATTAAGGCAAAATGTGCTTATTCTGGGATGACACCCAGCTCTGTAGGAGAATGGACACAGCTGAAGGAATACATGACCCGCAGTAAGATCTGGAAAAGCTCGGGATACGGTCCAGGATCTGGCAGCTTTGCTAATGGCAAGAAATGCAAAGTCATGCATATTGGAGCCAAGAATCCCAAGACAGAGTGCTACCTGGGTGGAGTCCGAGTATCTGAATCAAAGGAGGAGAAGGACCAGGGAGTGATGATCACTACTGACCTGAAGCACTCCACACAGTGCAAGAAAATAGTAGCAATGGTAAACAAGATGCTGGGATGCATATACAAGTAGGATCAGTAGTAGGAGAGAGGAGGTCATACTGCCCCTGTACAAGTTACTGGTAAAGCCGCATCTAGAGTATGGAGTTCAGTACCGATGTCCACACCTTAAAAAGGACATTAACTTGCTGGAGAAGGTCCAGAGGAGGGCTACAAAGATGATAGTGGGTCAGCAAGGAAAGGCATATGAGGAGAGGTTGAGGGCATTGAACATGTACTCCCTGGAAGACAGGAAAGAGAGAGAGGGGCATGCATGGGACCATCAAGTACTTAAAAGGGATAAATAAGGTTGATAAGGAGAGTTTCTTTAAGCTGAGTGGCAACCATAACACTAGGGGGCACAGTCTTAAGCTGCAGGGTGGGAGGTTTAGGAGGGAGGTCAGGAAGCAGTTCTTCACAGAGATGGTGGACACTTGGAATGCACTGCCGGAAGAGGTCATCTTGTTGAAGACAGTGGGCAGCTATAAGAGAGGCTGGGATAGGCATGGTGGAAAGTAAGGATCATAGGTAGGGAGGATGGGAGGAGTGGGGAAGGAGGGCAGGGACATTAGCTCAAGCTGTTGACCCTTCAATATGAGCAGACTTGATAGATCAAATGGCCTTCTTTTGCTTGCTTCTTTGTATTTTAGTATGTCAGCTGATAGCTGTGTTAGAAACATGAAACTTAGACTTTGTTGACAAATAAGGACTGCTTGGCCCACCTAGTCTGCCCATTTCCTACCTAGAGGATAAGCTGCAGATCCTATTTAACCAACAGCCTATTTCTTTCTACCCCCACAAAAATTGCCTTATGTCTGTCCCATGCATTCTTGAATTCCCCCACTGTTTGTGACCCCACAAGCTCCTCAGGAAAGCTGTTCCATGCATCCACCACCCTCTCTGTGAAAAAATACTTCCTCACATTGCCCCTGAGCCGTCCCCTTTATTTTCAAATTGTTTCCCCTTGTTCTTGCACATCTATTTTTCTGAAAGATGCTACCCTCTTGGACTTTGTTGATTCCACTGAGGTACTTAAACATTTCTATCATGCCCCCCCTTTCCTCAAGGGTATACATATTAAGCTCCTTTAGTCTCTCCTATATGGCTTCTCTTGCAGACCCTGCACCATTTTAGTTGCCCTCCTCTGAACTGCCTCCATCCTGTCTATGTCCTTGCAGAGATAGGGTCTCCAGAACTGGATGCAGTACTCCAGATGGGGTCTCACCAACTGTTTGTACAGGGGGATAACAACTTCCTGTTTTTTGCTGGTGATACTTCTCCCTATACATCCTAGTATCCCCCCAGCCCTCCCTACTGACTTTTCACATTGCTTGCCAACCTTAAGGTCATCTGATATGATTACCCCCAGGTCCCTTTCCATTTTTACGTTCGCTTGCTCGCATGCGCAAGGAACGTTTTGGGAGAGTAGCACACTTGGAGGTGTGCCTCTCCCACCCAATGCATTGCTCCCTTGAGCAGGCATGGCGGTCCTGCACCAATGGGTGCAGGAGCTCAGTATGACAGCGGTGTTCCTCTGCTTCAAAGGAAAGCACTGCTGCCATACTGAGCACTGCCCCCTACGTGTCGATGCTCGTCCCCGCCCGTCCGCTGCCCCAAAGCTTTGGTGCCATGCTGAGAGCTCACCCCAGCGTGGCAAATGTTGGGTTGCCAACAGGGTGCCCAATCCCCCGTTGGCTCCACAGCTTCCAAGCTGTCCTGCTGCCACACTGGGGCCCACCCAGCCGCGACAAATGATCCATTTACTTTGCTGGGGGTGCCCTAATCCCCGTCGGCTCCTGCCTCGTGTAGTTTGCCGGCCGGGGTGCCCAATCCCCGGCTCCTCGCCCCCAGCCATCTTCTGCCATGCTGGGAGCCCACCCCAGCGTGGCAAAGGTCCCATGTCGTCTTTATTTTTTAACCTGTAAAACTAAAATGGTCCTGCAGCGCGTCTCCCAGCCCCTCTCCCACAACATGCACCCACCCACTGCGCACCCAGCCTCCCCACCCTCCTCACCCCATACTTACCTCCAGACTCCGGCGTGACGATCTTTGGTGGACCCGGGAACACATCTGCACTCTTCAAAAGCCGACCCGCGAACTGGGGAAATGCCGGTAAGCTGTATAATGGGCTACAGGGGGTTTCAACTATTGCATATCTCAGTCATTTTGGAATTTTACCCCGAATTTTCCAGCCTGTAAGGTCTGTTGGGACCCTTCTCTGCATGAATGATGTCATGAAATGTGTTATTCAGCCCGAAGGTGATTTCTGAGCACTGCGGTCCCGCATAGAAACACCCTAACCAATCTTTATCGTCATGAAAGAATCCAGGAAATTGATATAATCAAAGAGACTGTTCTGACGTCGTTAGCAGTTCTCGCCAAGCTCGTAAGATCCAAAATTTCAATATTTTCACTCCAGATTTTCAATATTGCCATTTTATCACACCTTCTTATGAGTTGTACAGCTCTCAGTTTTCACATCTCACCCAAAAGCGTGTTTCCGCCCATGTAGCACAATGGCTAGAGTCGGTGTGTGAAATCAATGTATGGAACACATTAAGAAAATCACAGTGACACTGTTCATGAGCAGAGGTCTTAAAATGGCTATGTTGAAAATTTGGTGAAAAAATCCTAAAATGACTGTTTTATGAGTGTTGTGCAGTTCCATGGCTCGTACATTTGCAATTTTCAATATTTGCACTCAGATTTTCAACATTGCCATTTTACCACACCTTCTCGCGAGCAGTAAAGCTGTCATTTTCACATCCTGCCCAAAACGTGTTTATGTCTATGTAGCATAATCACGCAGTCGGTGTGCAAACTCAATGTATGGGACACATTAAGAAAATCACAGTGACACTGATCATGAGCAGAGGTCTTAAAATGGCTGTGCTGAAAATTTGGTGAAAAATTCCTAAAATGACTGTTTTATGACTCTGCATTGTGCAGTTCCTCGCTCGCTTCGTAAGTTTACATTTTCAATATTTTCACTCCAGATTTTAACATTGCCATTTTACCACACCTCCTTATGAGCAGTACAGCTGTCATTTTCACATTCTGCCCAAAACATCTTTCCGCCCATGTGGTGCACAATGCATGATCGGTGTCTTGAAATCAATGTATGGGACACAGTAAGAAAATCACAGTGACACTGTTCATTAGCAGAGGTTTTAAAATGGCAATATTGAAAAGTTGAAAAAAAATCTACAAATGACTGTTTCTGGCGTGCATTGCACGAGGATTCCATGCGCTCGTGGGTTTAGCAATTTTCAATATTTCCACTCCAGATTTTCAACATTGCCATTTTACCACACTTCCTTATGAGCAGTACAGCTGTCATTTTTCAATCCTGCCCAAAGCGTGTTTCCGCCTATGTAGCGCACATGGGGGTAACAAACAAGGTCATGCTGACAATTTATTGTGTAAATACCAGCAATCGCACAGGGCATTAGGGTAAAGCACCATACATGCCAAACACCACTGCAAATACTTGCAAGTGAACGTTCGGCATTGACAAATGCTTGTTGTTGTTGTTACTACTACCTTCCCCCCCCATTGTATAATCTTCCCCTGGGTGTTTGTTTACCAGGTGCATTATTTTGCACTTCTTTGCATTGAATCCAAGCTACCATACTTCTGACCATTCCTCCAACCTTGCCAAGTCCCTTCTCATCCTTTCCACACCTTCTTGTGTATCAACCCTGTTGCAGATCTTTGTGTCATCTGCAAAGAGGCATACTTTTTCTTCCAGTCCCTCTGCAATGTCACTAGAAAGACATTAAAAGGACTGGACCCAGTACTGAACCCTGTGATACCCCACTAGTAACCCCTCTTTCTTCAGAGTGGACTCCATTTACAATTAATTTCTGTGTCCTATTGTCCAGCCAATGTTTTACCAGGCTACCAACCTGGGACCCACTCCCAGGCTGGTTAATTTGACTATTAATCTTTTGTGTGGGACTGTGTCAAATGCCTTGCTAAAGTCTAGGTAGGCCATGTCCACAGCCCCTCCCTGGTCTAATGCTTTGGTCACCCAGTCAAAGAGATCAATTAGATTCATCTGACGTGGCCTTCCCACTGTGAACCCATGCTGCCTTGAGTCCTGTGCCCCACTGGTCTCTAGGTACTCAACAATTCTTTCCTTCAGAAGTTATTCCATCACTTTCCCTACCACAGAGGTCAAACTGACAGGTTTGTAGTTTCCTGCCTCTGTCTTGGTCCCACTTTTGTGAAGGGGAATCACATCTGCCTTCCTCCAGTCCTCAGGTACTAAACCATCCTCCCATGATTTGTTAAAAAGGGTAGTCAGTGGTGTCACTAGTTCTCTGCTTAATTCTTTTAGAATTCTGGGGTGAATTCCATCTGGCCCCATTGCTTTGTCCACCTTCAGTTTTAGGAGTTCTTTCAGAACCCTTTCTTCTGTGAAAGTATTGGGATTGACCCCCCCCATCCAAAGTGCTTCTGTTAATTGGATTAGGCACCTCCCCCACCTTCTCTTTTGTGAATACTGAACAGAAGTATTCATTCAGTATCCCTGCTTTTTCACTGTCCCTCTCTGCCCACTCACCGTCCATTCTATTCAGCCTCACTATCCCTCCCTTTGTCTTTCTACACTCCCTGATATACCTATAAAAGGTTTTATCCCCCTTCTTAACTGAGTTGGCTATCTTTTCTTCAGTTTGGGCCTTTGCTATTCTGACTACCCTCCCTGCATCCTTCTGCCTTAACTGGTACAGTTCTCTGTCCTGCTCCTTCTGTGTTTCCTTATACTTCCTAAATGCTATCTTTTTCTCCCTAACCTTCACCGCCACCTCTTTTGAGAACCGTATTCGCTTTTTCTTTCATTTTGATTTGTTTATTTGCTTCACACAAAGGCTTGTTGCCTCTGTGATGGCAGTTTTGATATTTTCCCATTGTTACTCCACCCCTCCTTCTAGCCTGTTTGCTAGTGCTTTTCTAAGGCACTCTCCCATCTTGTTGTGGAATAGAATAATATCCCAATTAAGTGCACCAAGAAATTTGTTTTAAAGTTACCGAGCCTTTAATCTGTATACTGTGGTTGCTTTATTGGTAGCCAGTATGGGGCAGTCAGTAAGGGCTTTTACCTTACCAACAACTGGGCATACATGGCCATTCTAACCTTGTATCCCAGGTATTTAGTTTCCTGTCACCATAAGGCACATTTCATGGCATTGGCCATGAGACCTGCATCCCTGAGCAACTGAAGTACTGCAGCCATATCGATGAGTGTCCCAATCAGAGTGAAATATGACATAATTGTCCAGGTGTACTTCATGGGGATGAAGGAGATGATCCATCATTCTCTGAAATGTGGCTGGGGCACCATGTAACTCAAAGGGAAGCAGGGTAAATTGTTACAGAACAAATGGAGTGAGAAAAGTCATTTTCTCCTGGGAGTCAGAAGTTAGCAGGATTTGCCAATACCCTTGGCCAAGTCTAGGGTAGTAATGTGCCAGGCCTTATCCATTCTGTCCAGAAGTTCACCTACCCTAGGCATAGGATTCACAACAAATTTGGAGACTACACTGACTTTCAGGAAGTCAATACAAAACCAAGTGGATCACTCTGGTCTTGTGAATAGTACAATAGGGCTAAACCAGTGACTCTGAGATTCCTCAGAGACTCCCAGTTCTAACATAGAGCCCTATTCACCAATGGGCAGAGTGGTTATGTGCTGCATACCTGGGGCTGAGTAGCCACTTTGCACCCAATGTGACCCCACACACACCAGTATGCACTAATGGGGCACACAGCCCCAATGTACTCGATCCCCTGGTCCATGGACCACATCATGCCAAGTGTGGAATGGGTGCATGCCAGCATTATGCACCATGCACAAAGACATAGTGCTGGCCTCAGAGTTGAGGGGGCAAGGTACACCAGGAGAACCCTGCCATAAGCCCCTTATGCACCTCATGCACACATCAGGACTCCATCTGGACAGAGTGGATAGCCCTTTCATCCACTGGAACCACTACAACCATACCCACCTATGGCTGTCCAGTGCCACCCACCCCAGCACATATCAGTGCACAGTCCCTACCAGGCACCCCTCACCCAACACACACCACACACAGGAGCACAGGTCTAAGGATGCTGCCCCTCTGAACAGTACCACTGGCCCACACCCACCACCAGCCCCTCTGGGCATATGGTGGGGTACAGTGACCCCCAGGCACAGCCAACAGATGCACCCACCCCATCCATGCACACTGCTCTGTTGCCGCATTGTGGGAAGGCTGGCAGCTGAGCTCTCCTCTCACCTCCACAGCCACTGGTCATCAGACATCCACAGGGTGCACTGCCAATGCACACCTCACTGTGTGAGGATCCACTGGTGACCCTTTCCAAGCATTTGATTGGATGCCTGGCCAGGTCCTTGATTCCACCCGACCACCCTGCAGAGTCCTGCATTCCAGGGCAGCATGGCTTAGCAGATGGTATTGAATTCTGCCAATGCACAGCTGTCCACAGGTGTGGACCTATGCTGGCAGGATATGCACCTCTGGCACATAATTCCTGGTCATTGGTGAATAGGGCCCATAGAGTGGATCTCCACCTGTACCATCTTATATAAGTTTTCCAGGTGCCTAGATGTTTTTTGGCAGATCCAGATATCTCAGTATGTGCCTGTGTGGTGTTTGATCACATCATTTTTTCCTGATTTTGGGAAGAACACATGCCCTAAGTTTCCTACCAGTTGCTGAACTTTCTTTTTCTGGATCAGATTGAGCCATTCATCCAAATGGATGGGGCTTCATTCTTCTAAAGTGCATGGCCCAAGTCAAGGATTCCATCTTCAATGTTCTTATCTGTCACCTTGCCAGGGTCCCATTTAGGTTCCTCTGGGTCAATTAGGAAAATCTCCTTGTCTTTCCAGTGTTTCAACAAATGGACATAATAAATGTATTTTACTTTTTATGTTGGCTTGTGTGCATGCACAAGCAACATCTTGCAGTAGTAGCACTTTCAAAGGTGTGTCAGTGTTGTGGCAGATCTAGGGATGCTTTAGTCGGTGTGCCCCTCAGCCACCAACCAATGAGCATGCTGCTGATGACAGCAGTTTCAGAGCATGCCACCAGCTTGAAATGAATCAACCACTGCAATGAGAGACAGGCTCGTCATTGCAGTGGCAGATCTGACATGCATCCATTACGTGCCATTCCTGGTGAAACATTTCAGTAAACATGGTTGTGGCTTCCGCTGGCCACCTCTTACAAGCCCTAGAAAGCTGACTTTGGGGGTGCCCAATCCCTCTGTTGGCATGCCCCCTCCCCAGTTTAATTTGTTTGCTGATGGGGTGCCCAATTCCCATTGGCATAATGTCCCCCCAGTTTCATTTGTCTGCCGATTGGGGTGACCAATCCCCCTCGGCATCATGCCCACCCTGACACAGACATGCGTTCTTTGCCAGCTGGGTGTCCAATCCCCATCGACTTTAGTCCCCCCAAAAAAACAGGTGGCACACTGATAACCCACCCCAGTATGGCCAAATGTATTTGTGAAACCTGTAAATAAAAACCTTCCTCCGATGTTCTGTTTTTTTTTTTGGCCTGTAAATAAGAAAATGGTCCCTCATCATCATGATGACCCCCCCCAAGCCATACCCACCCTCTGTGCACCCAACCTCATCACACCACCCTCTCACCCCATACTTATCTTCACAGGTCCAGCACTATGATCTTCGGTGGAGTGGGAGACGTCTGAACTCTTCAAAAGCCGACCACAAACTGAAGGAAATCACAGTAAGCCGTATAATGACATCAATGGGGGGGGGTTCAACTTAGGTGGATACCTCAGCCATTATTCTGACTTTTGTCTCCAGATTTTTAACATAGGATTCTTGGGACCCCACCTCATGAAATCAGTCACTGTCATTTCATTATTTTTTCCTGAAAGGTGATTTTGCAGTCACTGCGACGAATCACCTTTCAGGACCAATTAACAGAACATCAGTGCCATTGTTCATGAAGTGGGCTCCCAAAAAGCCTATGTTGCAAATCTGGTGAAAAATTCAAAATGACCGTGTTATGAGCATGCATTGCACAGTTTCCACTCATGCTCATAACTTTGAGAATTTTAATATTTTCACTACAGATTTTCAACATTGACATTTTTCACACCTCCTTATGACCAGTATGGATGTCATTTTCACATCATGCCTGAAATGTGTTTTCACACATCTGGCTCACAATTTAATTTTTATTTTAGTCTTTGGTAACGGGTAAGGCCCACTAAGCACAAGTGCCTGTTTTCAGGGGTGACCTGGGAGTACTAGGCAGTTAAGTGACTTGTTCAGAGTCACACAGTATGCAAGTGGAGGTTGTAAGACTCAAACCCAGGTCTGGTCTGCTGGATGTACCAAGCTTGTTCACAGCTCATTACTCTAACCTCAAGGCTATACTGCCAGCCCACAATGGCTCAGTCACTGTGGGAAATCAATGTTCAGGACAGATTAAGAAAATCACAGTGACAGCATTCATGAGAAGTCCCAAAAAGTTCATGTCGCAAATTTGATGAAAAATTTCAAAAAAATGACTGCGTTACCAGCATGCGTTGCGCAGTTTCTCCACTCGCGCATAAATTTTCCAATTTTTTATATTTTCATGCCAGATTTTCAACATTGCCATTTTTGAACACCTCCTTATGAACAGTATAGCTGCCATTTTTCACATCCTGCCCAAAACATGTTTTCGCACATGTGGCACACAATGGGCACAGTCCCTCTGCAAAATCAACTTTAGGGATGGAGTAACAAAATCGCAGTGCCACAGTTCATGAGGAGAGGTCCCAAAATGTCCATGTTGAAAATTTGGTAATAAAAGTCCCAAAGATGACTAAATTACAGACGTGCATTGTGCAGCACCTACGCAAGCTCATAAGTTTGCAAGCTTTTCATATTTTCTCTCCAGATTTTCAACATTGCCATTTATTACACCTCCTCATGAACAGTATAGCTGTCATTTTTTGCATCTTGCCTGAAACGTGTTTCTACACCTGTGGCTGTCAATGGCGCAGTTGCTGTATGAAATCACATTTCAGGATAGAGTAATGAAATGATAGTGCCATTGTTCATGAGGTGGGATCTCAAAAAGCCAGTGCTGAAAATTTAGAGTGAAAATACCAACAAACACCCAGGCCATTAAGATGCCCAACTATACACCCACTCTGTAGAGACTGACAGGTGTCTGGGACGTAACTTGAGTTAGTCAACCATAATGTTCAGAATTCTATCCCACCCTATAGCCACTGACATGCAATGAGGTGTGTCTTGGCTTCTGCCACCCTAACATTCATCCCATTCTCCTATATTGCTCCCATCTCAGCTTATTTCCTTATGGAGTGGGGTGAGCATAAGAGATGAAGACCCCAATGCACACTCTGACACCTGTCACTCTCTGCAGGGTGGGGTGCAGTGGAATGGCGTAAGCATTATGGCTAACCCAAAGCCACACTCCCAATGTGTTTCAGTCTCTGTGGGGCGGGGGTGTTGGCATTACTTCAATACTTCACTGCTATTTCTATTTTGCATTTCTAACTTCTGCACCACAAATACCAATGCCAGCAAGCGAACATTCGGCATTGACAAATGCTGTTTCATTCAAATTGTAATACCTTATAATCAACTGTCCCACTTGTCTCAGGACCTCATATGGTCTTTGCCTTTTAGCTACAAGTTTAATTTCAGAGCTAGAGAGCAGAAGAAATACTCTGTTATGGGTTCCTGCCTGGGTTTGCTGCGCTTTGCATACATTTTCTCTGGCAAATCTGCAAATTGTGACCAATCTTTCTCTCAGTTGCATTACATATTGGAACATTTCAGTGAAATTATATTCCTGTACTTCCAATATCTCTTTTATGAGACCCAACATCCCTTGAGGTTGTCACTTATGCAACAATTCAAAGGATTTGGAACCCATGGATGATTGTGGCACCTCCCAAACTGTAAGCATTAAATACAGTAACAGTTTATTCCAATTTTTTGCCTCAGCTGAAACAAATTTAGACAGCATATCCTTTAAGGATTTGTTAAATTCTTTAACTCGGCCATAGGTCTTATAGTGGCACACCAATGCCCAGATGGACAAACATTCAATAAGGCACACACCTCTCTGTCTCAAGCTTTGGCATAAAGTCAATGCGCTGATCAGTTAAGATGTCCTTTGGCAGCACAATTTGGGAAAATACCAGGAGAAGAGAGGTTGTGCTGCCTCTTTATTGATCATTGGTGAGGCTGCACTGGGTATACTGTTCAGAGTTCTGAACTTCTGAAGACCTCACCTCAGGAAAGATAAGGACAAAGGGTGATCAGGATGATTCAGAGCTGACAGAACAGATCGTATGAGGATCTGCTCAAGGCACTGAACATGTCTTCACTGGAGACCAGACAAGAGAGGAATGATATGATAGAGACCTTTAAGTTCCTGTAAGGAATAAACAAGGTGAATGTAGAACTACTTAGCATGAGTAATAGTTCAAGGTTATAGGGGCACAAGTACAGACTGATGGGAGGGAGGTTCAAGAGGGATATTGGAAAGTTTTATTTTCCAGAAATGGTGGTGGAAATGTGGAGTAT